>OX467316.1:8760000-9385000 GCA_950108535.1 Agriphila straminella | reverse complement strand
GTGTAACTACACAATTTATTAAAAATTCAAGCTCCCCTCGCAAAATATCAATAGAATTTATAAACACACAAACTTAATGGCAGTTAGTTTATTGTTTTTTTTCGTCGAAAAACCAAATGACCTTAATCGCCTTAAAGTCTGAACTGCCCCCCTACTCAAATGGTCAATCTACAAAAACTAACGCTAGTAGAATAGAATTACATCGCATGGGAATGACATAAGCTAACACTTAGCTCCTGGCAATCCCATACATTGTCATTCTATTCTACTAGCGTTATATTTTAGTAGAATGACCATTTGATTAGGCTCTCTGGTCAGACGTAGGTATGTAGTATGGTAGTGCAGTGCAGTGTAAGAACTTTCACCTGAAACTTGGACTGCGATCACCAATACCCTTCTACGAAACACTCTAATACAACAAAAAAGCTGTTCTAATTTCCGCCATCGGCAACTACAGCAATTTTTGAGTGATATTATGATACATCAGTGCCTATTAGACGTAAGTAAGTAAATGCTAAACTAGCATGCGGTGTTCATCAAAATAATAAAGATTAAGTACCACCTCTACATTCATCCCAGAGGAATGAGTAGGTCTAGAATTACTTGTGCAATTTTAATAGGCAATGGGAGCAACCAGTACACCAACGAGCGACAGGATTCATCTCGTCTATAATAATTCACAAAAATGTGAATTAAACGAATTTTTGAATTTAAAAACTCTGTAGACGTCCAAGTAAATGAAAACAAAAATGAAGTAAAATTAATTTGAAGATAAAAAAAATTGATTTCAAGCCATAAATATTGGACCAGCTTATTGCAAAAACTGAAGTACCTGTACGGCCAATAAATCAGGACATAAAACGACAAACATTCAGTCAAATAAATCAAAACAATAAATGACTGATGTTTTCCGTTTTCCAGGTAAACTGGGACAGCATAAGGCCGGATAGCGAATTATACGTGAGTGATAATGTTATTAACAGCAACCGATCGCTCGAACATACCTGCCAATCCTGTTGCTTCCACTCACTAATATATGAACGCTCCCCGCTTCTCTGAAACGCTGGTACCTTGCACAAGCTCATACGTTTCTCGCACCTTTGTGTCACCAAAAAAGCGAGATGATTATGAGTTTTATATTGCCCAATGCTTGTCCTATCAATGTTATATGTATCTGCTTTGGGTGTCATAAGACTAAACTTTCGGACCTGATTAGTGCTAAAAAAATATATTATTGCTATTAGCCAATTAGTTGATTAACGAAGCACGATTCACGAAGCTAGCAACTGCCACATTTTCTGTAAAACAATAACAATAGACGCAAATATCGTAATTTTCTTAACGGTAAACTTTTGTTTTGTTCATGGCCTCACCATAAATCCTCGAATTTCATTTTGTGATTTGTGGCATATCCCTTCTATACTAAGAGCTAGCCCCGGAAATCGGTATACAATTTACAGAGCGACGAAACCCCTCTTGTTATTGTTAGTGTGCCATACTATCATTATTAACAGATCCGGGCACCTGGCATATTTTCAGTGGTGGGGGTGGGAGCGGTTGGGCAACAAAGGGGCTGAAAACCGATTGAAGGTATAAAATTTACAGAGCTATGGATTTGGTGTGGAGCTCTGTAAATTGTTTTTGCAGCCCCATTGTTGCCCAACCGCTCCCACTTATACCACTGAAAAGCTGTCATGCGCCCGAATCTATTAATAATGATAGTATGGCACACTAACAAGAGGGGTTTCGTCGCTCTGTAAATTGTATAGCTATTTCCGGGGCTAGCTCTTAGTCCATTCCAAACGATATCTCTGCAACCATGTTTTGATATAATAGAGAAAGAGATTGAGCCTTGCGTTGTGTACGTTTCAGTACTTCACGTCGCACCCGTACCAGTACTTCACGGGCCCGACGCCGCCCATCATCCAGATGCCGATGGAGAGCGAGCACGCGTCCACGGCCGCGTCGCCCGACGACGCCTACCAGACGTACCCGCCACCCAAGTAGACCATAAGCCACGTCGTTAATCAAGCTGTAAAAGAGCCAAAAATCAAAGCAACTGTGACTTTTTACAATGTTAATTTGTTTTAGTTTTAATTTGCGACCGTTACAGACTTCATCGAAAGCTCCGACCTTGTGAAGCCCGATCTTGGTACGCCTCACCGTTGTTTCCGAGTGCCACCCCACTGGCTAGGGCCGGACGATCGATTCGCTGTGATGTTTTGATGAGGTCTTTTGACGGTTCGAGGAGAGGATTTGATGTATAGATATAGCTGCAATTTTAAATGTGTTTTTACATTATAATTTTATTATTGTTTTATGAAAATTTTTAAATTTAAGATTTTAGGCGCAGTTTTGAACATGTTAACATGATTATTTAAGATAGTTAGGTATTTATTTTAGCATAGTATAATTTCATGATTGAAATTTCAAATTTTTACTTGTCCCCTGGAAGGGAAAGGTTATTTTTTATTATTTCATTCAGTGTCATATTTTAAAAATTATAGGAAACTGAAAATTTTAAAATCGGATTATGGAAATTCAAACAGCCGTACACAATAAAATCGTGCAATCCTACAATCAGATGTATAGATAATATTTTAAAGTGGCTATTGTTTATATTTATTTTATAAAGAAACCAATAAGTTTTATTTTACCTGGTAAAGTTTTGTCAGGAGGTAAAGGAAAGCAATATCTGAAGGGGCAGGATAGGAGTATAAGTGGAAAAGGTCATATCATGTGGAATCAAAGTATATACTATACTAACAAATTTGTAAAGAATAACGACTTATGTGTGTAACGGTTAGGATGGGTGGGTACACCAAATAGCTCTTGTATGATTAATATTATGGCGAAGGTTTAGAATCTTCAGTAAAATTAGGTATTTTAAAAATACATTCAAAAGAGAAGCTCTTATTGTCATGTTGTAGAAAGTTGAACAGCAATGCAAAGAAAAAATTAATGGATAAGATCAATAATATAGCTCCGAGTATTGGCATTCGGGGCGGGTATGTCCTCCGACCGCCACCTCGTGGTCGGCCGGGAGTTTGAGTTGTATGTTCGTGTATGTTTAACATGTGTTTGGCATGGTGCTTTAGTCATTTTATTTCAAAAATGGTACTATACCTGTACAGTATTATCTACATTATTACAGTCATAGTTCATACCGGCGCAGTCTTCCATGAATCGCTTGTACCTATGTTGTCATTAATGTTATGCTATTAATGACGCTGTTATCTTGTGCCTGAACAACTGGCCGCTTGAGTCGCCTTACTGTTTCATGACGTTCGAGCCTTATACTGCAATACGATTCATATGTCTACCTTAGCATCACAATTAGTTAAGGATGATTTATTGTATATTTTGCCGCAATAGAAACTAAACTCGAAATTTCTGAAAAGTCGTTGCCAAACCCCAAGACAGACTGAATTTGTGTATACTGTAACTTCCGAATATTTCTCGACCCGCGTTTTGGACTCAACCTGCTTCAAGCCCGCGCGGCGAGCCGAGCGCGCGCCGCCGGCGCCGCCGCGGCACTGCTTGTAATAGGCAACATTTAGCAATAAGCAGTTGTATGTAAAGTCTATTTATACATTTTACGACTCTATACAAATTTTTGTACGTTGAAAACTCATGTTTGAATACGTGAATAATGAAGTGATCCTTTTTTGAGAATCATGTACTGAATCAACTGTAGTTGTTATTTTTTAGGCGGTCGGCACATTCCACTAGAAAACTTCAAACAAAAATTCCACGATTGATTTCCACATTATGAAATGTAATATGGATTTGAAATCCAAAGTGTAACACCGTTTTGGTGTGAATGAGCACTTTTTGTACCATCACGTAGGTTTTGGGTACACTTTATGACTTTATATGAAATTTGATATTTTTATATTGAATATATATAAATTATACATGGATATGTATACATGTATATACATTGTTGATGGGTACGAGTAAAAGCCTACTATATCGCAACTGTTTAATTCTATTTTGGCACGTCAAGAGTTTCATCAGAACCAAAGTATACAAATCATTAAAGTCAAGTAAGAAGTAGGAAAATATATATACAACTCAGGGACTGAAGACTAGTTAAATGTTTGATATATTAACTGTATTTTAACTGACGATTAAGCGGTAACCACTTTATTCAAAACCTGTGAACCGACTTTATGTAAAACTATACAGGAACTGAGACTAGCTAACGGCAGGTTTTGAATGAATAAACGTAGATTTTGGATCAATAAGTAGAACTGTATTCGTTTCCTTATATTATTTTTATTATTAAGAAGGCTGAAGTTGTACTGTTCCGTATCTGAATTACTTTTGGGGTGTACATATAGTAGCACGTGAAACGTGACTCGTTTGCGTTCGATAACTGCTTGACCCGCGCCGCGTACGGGCGTGCGCGCGCGAGCCCGTACTTAACTGTCGACGGAGCGACGCCGCCGCAGCCGTAGCGCCCAGCTGACTGCCTCACTGAGAAAGCCGACCGAAACACGCCACCGGTTCGATACTGAAACTCACCTCACAAAGGCTAATCCAAGTGAGATTTTTATTAGCATAACGTTCCAACGACGTACTGAACCATAATACTCCGTAGATCAGTATTATACGCGTATAATTTCTGATCAAGCCAAATTTATTGAACTGACTAAGAAACCGCCTTTACTTCTTGTGAAAAAGTATAATAACCTCGAAGTGCAATGTAGTACCGAGCGTCGCCTGGTACTTAGTTAAGTGATTTGATCGTTTAGTGTTCGACGTACACTGTGGCTTCCTGTAAAAGCAGTCTTCCGATAGATATTTCCGCTAAACTTGCATTTAAATTTGGTGTTAACGTAATAAACACAAATTATTTAACTACGTGGATGTACTATGTTTTCATATTGGTCCTCGTGTAATCCGTGTATTCTCGTTGTTTCGGTTCCTCGTAGACTACGTTAGTTTCGTTCCACAATGCAAAATCGTTGTTCCCTTACGTGTAATGCAAATAATTAGAATAGACGTACCGATGTTGTGTTAAGAGACTAGTAGTGTAGCGTGGCAAGGTCCTGTAGAGTATCACGTCAGAGGCAAATGTATTTTAGCACCAAATTATTTTTCTAACGCTTTCCTTCCATTGAAGCAATAAAATTAATTTGATGGTAGTGCCTTCAGCTTCCTTTAAAATAATGAACAGATGGATACAATATAGCAGATGGATACAATATAGCAGTTGCATGTGCTTTACACAATATTTTTACAGGTAATAGAAAACTTACCGTATTCATACACGTAGTGATAATGTAAAAACTATGTTTAAAATATTTTGTAACAACAAGATAATGTGGCTGTCTAATCGTTGCATTTTTCACACATGATGTAAAAATTGATATCGAGAGTAAAACTTAGATGTTCCTAGTAAACTCACTTAACATTCTAGACATGTGTGATAAAGATACTATGAGATTACGAACGAAGAATTGTTATAATAGTGAGAGCTATGGCGACAGAAACGAGCACAAACGATGCGTATTGGGGAACCAGTTCTCGAAAACCAAAACTATGATTCAAATAAATGAAAATCATGTCGATAAATATAATTGAAGAGTTAAGTAAATGTTTTTAAAATTAAGTCGTAAATTATAAGTGAACGCTCGACTTGTTTTGCAAAAGTGAATAGTGAAGCTATAGGGAGGACGTCGATATGATGGCTAGTTGTACTCTAGGCTTAACTATAGATAGGATAGAATAGCAAAAAATGTTTCGACGCTAAGATGATAGAATAGAGCCCTAGACGTAGTGCGGCGGCGCGGGCGTGAGTGGGGGGCGGCTCTAGGGTAGTTTCCTTTGTTAGTTTATTAAATAATTTAATTTGAATGGACTGAAGCCGGCCGCACGCTCACGCGCGCCGCCGCGTAGCATAAGGAGGATCTAAGGATTAGAGAACACATTCTTGGGATAAGTTTCCGTTGAACAAGTTTGCTTTCACCTCTTTTGTTATGTAGTTGGTTAAGTGTAAAGAAAGAAAAACTAATGAAAAAAATCTGTCGGAAGTGTCGATACGAATGTATTTGTCCAATGTGTATTAATATAGTGTGGTGTTCTACCCAGCAGACTAGTCTAGATAGTAGAATAGTTTAGATAAAATTTAGTTAGGTAGTCTAGAAATACGAAATGCAAAATAAAAACTTCATAAAATGTAAAAAAAAAGAAATGAAATTGTTGGTAAGAAAGAATATTTTTAAGGGACATGTTGCTTCGTTGTGTTATGGTGTGAGGTTTGGCATAACTATGATAATAGTGTAAAAGCATTTCTCGCAGAGAAAAGACATAGAGGAAAGTTATGTATCTATTTTGTTACAAAGTGTTTGCAAGTTTCTATATTGTGCTATGAGCATTTTATGTGACCCGCATTATTTATAGTTATGCTGAATGGAAAACTAAAATAATATATGAATAAATCAAAATGGTACTAAGAAGCATGTTTTATTATGACAAGTCATGTTCCTTTGCATTGAACATATTTTGTAAGAGCAAATGATTGAAATAAAACAAGCGAAACCAAATCTAGTACATTATTTCATTGGTAGATTAATCACTTTAAAAGTAAGTACCTCATTTATCTCTTTCAATTATATAATGTTACATCACTATCACAAATTACTTCTAAATGTGTTTTTAGAGTTCCGTACCAAAAGGGTAAAAACGGGACCCTATTACTAAGACTCCACTGTCCGTCTGTCTGTTTGTCACCAGGCTGTATCTCAAGAACCGTGATAGCTAGACAGTTTAAATTTCCAAAGATGATGTTTTTCTGTTTTTATAACAACAAATATTAAAAACAGAATTTGTACGGAACCCTCGGTGGACGAGTCCGACTCGCCCTTGTCCGGTTTTTAAATACTAACTCTTATTTGAAATGAAATGATTATTCTTCGTACAAACCAAATCATTTTATGTTGTTATTCCTAATACGATTTTGGCTCAAAAACTAAATCTTTGCACAGTGGATGTATGATGTATGGGTTGTAGATTAAAGCAAATAAATTGTATTAAAACTTATTTATTACAACTATATAACACTTGTACACAGAGACATACTTCAGAATCATACTTTTGATATGTATTGCAATCGAAACTAAACATTATAATTATTATTACCAAATTCCCTGCAGATAGTTATAAAGTTTCAAAAGCAATAAATTAATCAATCCTCGTATAATAACCTATAAGATGTCGCTAATCATATTCACATACAATCTTCCATTTAACACGTTTACAGACTTAGAAATATTCACACTAATTAATATACATCGAAATTGAACCCTATTACTTTTCAACTTATGTCTATTTTTGTATGACAACCGCATTTGAAAACTTTTGCTCACCAAATTGTTTCTTATAATTCAAAAATAAGGTTCTTTATAAATCATCAATCTACAGTGTTTGGTTATATCCTTACAAAGCCGATTATGGTAAATAGAGTACCATGCGTGCGTACAACCGCGGATTTTTTTTGTAAACACTGAGACTTTTTTCTTTTTATGTTAAACTAAATAGTGGCAACCCTAGAACGAAACTGTCTTTTGCTTTTGCCCATTAAGGACTTAAGGTGCTTCAAATCCCAATATTCAATTCAAATTATTGAAAGATTACGCGCGTGAAGCTATCATGGAAAAAATATATAATGTACTTGAAATAATACACAATAGATTTAATTGAAAGCATTTATAAAAATGTTACCACCTTTGATGTAAAAAAAATATTTCGTAGACCCTGTTTCTGGTCTTATTTGCAAAATTTCTGGAAAACTTTTTTTTTAACTAACTTGAAAGCAAAAAAAAGTAATAAAACATAACATGTAAAAATTGAGAATTCGGTGCTAGGTCTCAACGCAACCGCCGCGTTGGAACGCGCACTGATTTGAACCCAAAGTGAGTAGAGTTACGTTCGATTTCACTCCATCACGGATTGACCCGCTCGGATTGACGCATGTTAAGGCCTTAATGGGATTGACTATCGAAAAAATCGACTATAGTCTAGGGCCGTCACTTTGCAGTTTTTCCTACAAATAAGAAGTCCCTGCCATGTGGTGGTGAAAATCATTTCAGGGTTGATAATAAATTTCCGGGTTGTATGCATAGTTAGACGCAATTATAGTGCGACTATCTTGCTTGACTTGTTAGATATCAAGGTATTACAGTCGCACTGAAACGTTACAGTGCCGTCAACATGACAAAAACGGTAATCAAAAAGCCCACGACAGTTCTCTTTCCGAACAGACTCTTTAATCTGGCATATTCGGCTTTATAAGGGTATCACTAAGTATAGTGTGAACTATCTATTGTATTAAATAAATACGTGGCTTACGCATTGGCCATGGCGTGTTTCGCTTTGAATATCCTCAAAGTGTTGTCGCAAGATCCGCTGACGAGTAGAGATGGGTTCGACCAATCACAGCACAGAACTTTGTCTTCGTGACCACTCAGATCGTACAGTGGCGTACGTGGACTGAAACAAAAAAAATATGTTAAATGATGTCTGTTTAATCAAATACAAAAGTTTATAAACTAACAAATGGGGATGGTTTTGACGCAGATCGTCACTTTCGCAAATGGTCATCGCGAAAAATTTGGTCACTTTCGCAAAACGTCAATTTGGCAGAATGACATTCACAATTTTGAGATCCCTAAACCCACTAATTTCAAAACTGTTCTTAGCTATATTAAATCCCCATGCATTGATGTTTTGTGTGACTATATAATATCTAATAATATAAGACTATAACCTATATGTAGTTATTAGATATTTACTAACATCTATTTTATGTGTGGTGTGTATGTCCTTATTCCAGATATTTCAACAGTCAGTACTACTACTACAGTCTCAAAATCTAAGCCTAACCACTTTTACTCTTAGACATTGTACTCTCACAACTCACAACACGCCTCGTGAAAAAGCAGAGTCTGTAGGAACAAATAACTGAGCAAACAACTGGATACTGGCGAAATCCAAAAGGGAACCGCCAAAGCACAAAAAGAAGAAGAAAAAAGAAAAAAAAATAATGACATTCTGCGAAAGTGACGTTTTGCGAAAGTGACCATTTGCGAATGTGACCAAATTTTTCGCGATGACCATTTGCGAAAGTGACGATCTGCGTCAAAACCATGGGGATGTAGGGTCTAGCTAGTGATTATAGCGCCGTTAACTGCAAAACTCAAGGTTCCTGGTTTGAATTCTAGTATACTGTCACTGACCTGGGGCCATATTATGACCTCTTATTCCCTGGCAGTTTTCTGATTGGTTATCAATCTATCTCTTTTATTTGCTATACAGCAAGAAAGAGATGTAACTATAGCAATTCATAAACCTGGCATGTTTTAAAAGGTTATAATACCCCCCCTGAACAGTAATTACACTTTCTCTAACCTATGTTCTTACTCATCTTTATTTTTACGAGTACCTTGTCTTGCTTCTGTAACTAAGCATTAATCTATCGTAATAACATTATTGATCAATATTTCCTTGCCTTTACTGTATAATTATTTGAATTGTACAAACATAATCTTATTTTTATGATAAATTATATCAAACAATGTCTTTGAATACAATTACCAAGACTACCTATTGAATATTTTAGTTTGAAATAGACTTTAGGTTGACCTATTTAAAGTCTACATTTGAAGACTAACCTCCTAGTTTCCCACAGCTTCACTTGACCATCATAGCCTGCAGACAGGAACAGAGTGTCCCGTGAGTTGGACCAGCGGACGGACTGCACCCAACCAGTGTGGGACGTGAATGTCGTCTTTATAATGCTCTCTGGAACAAAATGAAAATATCACTATGGACCTTTGAAAAAGGACACTGGTACTATCCCCGCAAATTGGTAATACGATGAAACCTTGTCACATTAACATCCGACGTCATCCGCAACTAAAAATGACATGAAACAATAAAATTTTAATAGGTAAGTAATTTAATATATTAATATTTTTTTTATAAAATTTAATTACTTATTGAATTACTTATTATTTTCAATAAGATAGGGCTAATATAAAAAAAATACAATTGTTTTTCGTTTTTTAGGTTAAAAACATAGCCGCCAGGTTCATTAGCAATTTGCGGGGATAGTAAAACGTAAAACATTCGCATTGAAATTACACTCCAAAAAATTCAATAACTTTCCAAAAGTATATTTTTAAATACTTACTATTTCTCATAACTCATAATAATACAATATAGTCTCAATATATATTATGAGGAGCTCGATGGCGCTGTGGTTTAGCGCCTGGCTCTGCGATTGTGGAGATTAAGCAACTTTCGCAAGGGTCGGTCATGGGATGGGTGATCAAATATTTATTACAACGTTAAGCCGTTGGTCCCGGCTGCATTCGCAGTCGTTAACACCCACCAATCCGTATTCCTGCGTGATTTGTTACGGCCCATCCTCCCTACCCACCCATAAGGAAGGCCTATGCCCCAGCAGTTGGGACATTAAAAATTACTGATGTCGGCATATTATGTTATGAGATATACCTGTAGAACGTGGATCATACAGCCGTATATATCTGTCAGCAGAAGCTGTGATGACGCTGTTATTTAATGGCGACCAATCCACGTCAAATAGTGCCTTGTTTGCTGAAAAAAATATAAAACACTGTTAGTCCTTTATAAGTCAGCTTTAATTTTTGCAAAATTAATAATTGTTTGAATTAAAAAAAAAACTAAAACTCTGATATCGTAACTGCTTTGCCCAAATGTTTGGTAATACAAATTAACTAAAAAGTAACTGATTTTGTAAAAATAATTTAATTGTTTAAGGCGACTTTATATGCAATACTAACGCCACTCCCGAAAAAAAATAATTACCGTGTAAAATACATAGTTTATTAAAAATAAACAATAAACATTCTGTCATTTTGTGTTATAAATAAATAAGTATTGTTATTTTTCAAGGTAACGATAAGCCTACACCTTCAATAAATTGTGTATTCTCAAATCAATCAATCAAATTTTATCCCATTATTCATCTTCTCTCTGCCCACCTTATAGATATCAAGAGTTAATTAGGTACCTAATAGAAAAATGAGATGATTTTGAAACATACCAGCAATTTCCTGTTTGATACCGCCCAGCTCACAGTCCCACAACTTCAGCAAATGGTCCCAGCCACTGGAGACCACTGTGTAGAAGTCCATCCACTGCACGGCGGAGACTGCCTCACGGTGTCCTTTGAGTGTAGTCAATGCACTCTGTGGGAAAATAAATATTAAATTATACGAGATATTTGAAACATTTTCAAAAAAGTTGTCAGATTTGACAGAAACACTATGAAACTGTCAGCTTCTCAGCTTTCTTAAAGTTAAGGAGACCTCAATCAAAGCTAAGAAGTCTGAGTATTTGGCCATAAATCACACAATAACGGCTTGGAGCGGATTTGGATGAAATTTGGCACAATGATAGTTTATAGCCTGGATTCAAACATAGGACACTTTTTTCCTGGTCCCTAGAGTTTTTTTTCGAATAACCACGCGGACGAAGTCGCGGGTAGAAGCTAGTATAAATAAACGTAATTAAGATCAAAACTCACTCGAGTATTTCCATGGTCTGGTTTACTTCTTTTCTTTGCTGGTACACTTTCTTCTTCTGTCAAACCTATTAAAGACAGAAAGAATTGCTAAAATTTTAACATTGGTCAAAAGCATAATAACATAGTCCATTGATACTAAGTCCTTAATTAAAAATAAATCCTGTAATCCATTGAAATAAATAAAAAACTCACTTGTGCTCCAAAGACAAATATTAGTATCCCAACTGCCGGTGGCAAACCGAAGGGCGTCTGCTGACACAGCCAAGCACTCCACTCCTTTCTCGTGACTACGACAAGTCACTACACAGTCCACTGAATTATTCTTTACGTTCCATACCCAGAGCATTGCCGACTGATCATGAGAACCACTGAAAACAATAGGCTTGTTTCCATTAAGAATAAATATAATGGATAGGGGTTTATAATGATTAATTATATTATGGAGAAAATAACAAACAATTTTAATTATTAAAAGCGTTAAAGATTAATAATATTTTTAAAAAATAAATTTCGTAAAATGAAACCTTTAGTCACGTGACAGTGAACACCAATCAGAAAGCGTTACGTCACGCCGTGCGAAACTCCAATCTTGTCTTTGACGTTTCGAGTATCACTACCGGAGGCGCGTTCCAAACCTACACTCCGAGTGCAACCTAACCACAACCGAACGCAAGTTTTAGCCACTTTTTCCGTATTTCTCCATTGTTTGGAACATATATAAATAACTGGTTTGGCGTTTTTATAGTCGTGCTATCACACTGGGGCACTATACAGTACTTATAATATGAGAAATTCATTTTTAAACGATAAAAACTAGCTATAACGTACGAAGACACGATCGCTCTTTGGTTTGTTTCGCACGGCGTGACGTCATTCAAGACGCCATGACAGTCTTGTGCGTTTTGGAACCAAATTAAAATTGTTTTATTAAAACGCGAAATTTATAATGTAAACGCTCGATTAAAAACAAATAAACCTTTTTTTTTCGATAAAATGCCTAATAAACTAAAATATTAAGCAGTTATTGAAATTTTGTCAACTAGCCTATTGAATTAGTTAACAAAGTGGCAACTGTGATTAAAGTATTTTATTCTACATTAGTACGAAAAGTTTTTTTTTATGTAGAATTTAATCTATGCTACTTTTTATTTTCATAAATCCTTTGACCGGTGCCTGTATTATGAATTTTCACAGTTACATTTACTATACTCAATAGTGACTATAATAGTAAGCAATTTCGTATGCAATTTGCTTGTATTTGACACAACGGATCTAGCGGTAACTACACTAAACTAAAAGTTTTCATACAAACATTAACTAGTCTTTAACAAGTTTAGTATAGTAACCGTAAACTCATAAAACGCCTACAGTAGAAAGCTACACTATCACTGAGTGTTTATAGGCCAGGGATCATCAAATGGCAAATTGCGGTCCAGATCTGGACCGCCGACCAATGGTTTTCAATCTTGGTTGCTAGTTATCATCTACCAAATGGACCGCAACAGATTTATAAAGGAACCGGCACTGAAACTAATTGATGATCCCTGTTATAGGTTTTATTTCTTGTTATTCCAATGAGAAGTGGAATTCAACATTAACAAATCATGGGTGGATGCTATTCTGTATAAATATGAATGAATAAGTATCTTAAAAATCAATGTACTGTCAGCAAAGTTATGGGCTGAAAACCTTAAGGTTTATTTTTAGATCGAGTGGTCTTTATTGTGTTGCATTTACCTAAAAGCCTTAAAATTTAGATAACAAAAGCATCTTTTGTTTACCTTCAAGCGAATTTGTTTTCAAACTGCTAAGGTCATAACTCTGTTACATACATGTACATACCTAACAAATACTCCTTGGTCTTCATTAAAACTAACCCAAGAGACCGCTTTAACTGGTGATGTATGGCCCGGTATTGCTAGCTTATGCTGACCTTTAGTGCTCCAAATATGGATACTGTTATCATAACTACCTGAAAGAATCCTGGGGAATGAAAAATAAAGGTAAATTAAATACAAAAATAGTCTTACTTCTAAAGAGTTAAATAATGATAAAAACAGTATATTGTTACACACACTTATTATACAGTAACCAAGCAGAGATTGTACCTACCTACTAAGAATTCCAAATAAGTGTTAAGCTTCAGCCAAACTTACATGACCAAAGCGACTGCGAAGGGGAGCGTCAGACGTGCGGCGAAATCTGCTCGTGTTTATCTATGGTGTATTGCACACCAACATGACCACAACGCAGAACAGTTTTCGTTCAAATTCTGGATACCCTTGCTTTGCAGGTTTGACCGGAGCTTTATACTTATTTATTACAAATTATTTAATTTTGTATGATAATTGCCACACACTCACACTTGCCTCTTTCTATCAGCACAGACATAGCAATAACAAATAAACAATTACAAGTATTCAAGAGAAAGTTGATAGTTTACTTAAATAGTTTATAAATTATATTTTATTGAATGTTGATTTACTTACCAATTTTTGTTAGCCTGTACTGCAGACACCCAATCATCGTGCATCAAACAATCCTGAGGTGCTGGAGCAGGGAACCTTTCTATATATTCAATTTCAAGTGTGTCTTCTGTGGAAGCTCCTTTTTCTTGCAGATGTTCTGCGAGTGAGGCACACAGAAGTTCCCCGCATACTAAGAAATCAAAATCTACTGATTTTTGCAAGGAAACGTTGTTTTCCTTCAGTAGAGCATTCACGAGGGTGTTCAGTTCAGAAGACTGAACATTACTTTGGATAGCATATGGACTATCTGGTACAGCATATCTGCAAGAATAAAGAATAATATAGAATAACCACATTGTTGCATTATTATAACCACGCTGTTCCCGGCAAATACGGAATGGTTTATTTACTCACTGTTCTTGTTTTGTAACGAAGCGCACTTGAAGCTGGGCTTCAGCTATTTCTTTCGACATTTTATTATACACGCTATCGCCTAAGATATATAAATCATGAAATTTCTAATGAATAATTATTAAACTATGAAATAATGAATGAAAATGATATTATTTTTTTGGTTAATTTTTTCCGCTTCGAGCAGAAAAGATGAAAAAAATCTGTCAATGTCAATGTCATTCATGTCTTCTTCTTGTTATGGCAATCTACTTTCTTCTTGGAAGTAATTTTTGCCAGTGTCAAGTGTTGAATAGTTAGTTAATCTTTAGGTTAGGTTAGGTTAGGGTTCGGTTATGGTGATACGCGACACCCCGGAGGGGGTGGGGCCGGGCCGGCGCGGGCTTCCGCCCGCACGTAGTTTTTTTTATTTGAAACAAAATAGAAGTAATAAAAAAAGGGAAGTAAGTTATGTGAAGAGGGTATTATAAGTATACGAATCCGCCATTTTTTTTTTGGATTTTTTTTTTTTAATTTAGTGACGGTGAATGCGCCCACAAGTAGGCGCGTGCGGATTTATTGGATAATTTTCCTGAGATGAGGGGAGTGTATAGATAATTTTAGGAAAAAAAAAATTTTTTGATAGTCTCGGGGCTTGAGGGGTCCTGTCTGACTCCAGCGTATCCCGTGGGACTCGGAAAAAACAAAGGGCGAAATTTCAATATTTAGAGTTGGGATCGTGTAGGAACAAATTCAGATAATAATTGTAGCAAATTTGGGCTAAACAAGACGAAAACTATCATAGAACATTTTTTCTAGGATAGTAAAAAGGTAGAATATCAAAAATCTGAAAACGGGGTTGTGCTCGGGGGGTAATATAGGGTTAGGTTAGTGCAAATTTAGACTAGACAAAACAAAAAACACGCATAGAATTTTTTTTTTCTAGGATAGCAAAAGGAGGAATATCAAAATTCAGAAAAAAAGGATGTGTTCGGGGGATAATATAGGGTTAGGTTAGTGGGTTAAAAAAAAACTTGGGATAGGTTAGGTCGGGTTAGGTTGAGTTTGGTTAAGTTAGAATCGGTTAGGTTGGGTTAGGTTAGGTTAGGTTGTCCACTGAATTCAACGTCTGAGTCTGAGACAGAACCAAGTCTCCCGTCCCCTAAAATTCATGCGACGGGTAGTGGTCGTGTTGGTCTTTCCAAATCAACGGGTGAACACATTGGCCTTACTAAAGCCAAAGCACAGTTGAAGGAACTCGAAGATATGGAATTTGAAATTGAGGCTGACAAAATCCCTGACGTAGATCGGCCCTTGTCCATTGACGGTAGCCCAATACTACGAAGATCCTTGCGCACGTCACCCTTCCTAGGAGAAGACGAGCTAGAGCGTGGGCCTTCGCGCGCGTCGGAGCGCGCGTCACCCTTTCTCAGAGAAGGCGAATTAGATGGAACTGTGACACATACCTCTGCTGATCCAGCGCTTGAAAAGGCTATGGACAGTATTGAGGCTATAAGGAAAACCGTTAAAATCAGTAAAAATCTGAAAGGGACATCACATCGTGCCCTAATGGACGCCGCTGATTCTCTTCAAAAAGCGGTAGAAGTCTTATCAGCACGCACGACTACAGAAGAAATCCGCCGTTTACAGGCAGATAATGAAAGGCTTTCGCACCAGATGGAGTTAATGCGAAAAGAAATGGCTGCTCTCCGGAAATCATTTTCGGGGAGGAACCCACGTGAAGATACACCAACACCACGAAACATCGTTAACGACGAAACGGCAATGGAGCTAATTACTCGCACTGTCATGGTCTCTGTCGGCACCATGCTTAATGCAAGGTTCGAGGGCTTGGAAGAGAGACTCCTCCCAAACAAAACCAGACGGCCTCCTTTGGCAGGTGATAAAAATAATGAAGTGCCGAGCTACGCCGATAAAGCAGCTGCACCTACTTCAAAAACACCGCTAAGGCAGACTGAAAGTCCAGCGCCTCCTACACAGGTTCAGGAAGAAAACGATGGCTGGAATACGCAGATGAGCAGGAAGAAACGTCGTGCTGCTAAAAAACAAAACAAGGATGCGACACCGACCAACATGACGCAAAACAAACCTCAACAGAAGCAGGCGCCGTCCACAACACCTAAGGCGGCACCAAATTCTGCAAAAAAGACGCCACAGAACGTTAAGACGACGAAAAAGTCGACTAAACCGAAACTCACCCCTCCAAAGTCTGCTGTAGTAGTCATCACTATGCAGCCTGACGCCGCGGACAAAGGCGTCAGCTATGCGGATATTATGGGGAGAGCTAGGAAAGAGGTGGATATTCAAGCATTAGGGATCGAGGGAGTGAAAATTAAACAGGCAGCGACTGGTGCTAGAGTAATGGAGATTCCTGGAGCAACGGGAAACGCCAAAGCGGACCTTCTTGCTGAGAAATTACGATCTGCTCTGTCAGACGTTGCGACTATTGCCCGGCCTACTAAGTGCGCCGATTTGCGTGTAACAGGGCTGGATGATTCAATTCAGAGTTGTGATGTGGCGTCAGCAATTGCTACAAAGGGCAATTGTTCCGTTGATCAGGTGAAGGTGGGAACAATTCGTATAGGACCAGGTGGTGTAGGTTCTGTTTTCTTGCGCTGTCCTGTGTCTGCAGCGAAACCATTAGTAGAAGCTGGCCGGATATTTATTGGGTGGAGTTCAGCACAGATTAAAGCACTCCAACCACTACCGATGAGATGCTACAGGTGTATGGGTACGGGGCATACACGACCTAAATGTCCATCCAAAACTGACCGTAGTTCATTGTGCTTCCGATGCGGAGCTGACAACCACAAAATGGCTGAATGCACTGCTAAGAAGCCCAAATGTGTCATATGCACAGAGTCTGGTCGTCCTGCAGAGCACACGATGTGTGGGCGTAATTGCACACCACCAATGAAGAAGGGAATAGGAGCCTTATTGACCCAAGCCCGCCCAACACGTGAATCGACAGTAGAGGAGGTTGAAATGATCGAATCCAATGGCTAGACGACAACATATCAACATTCTCCAAGGTAACCTCAACCATTGTGCTGCATCTCAAGACCTTTTCATGCAGTACATGGCTGAATGGGATATTCGAGTCGGAGTTGTTGCGGAACCATACAGAATCCCTCCTGGTAATAACTGGGTTGGCGACTTAGCGGGTACTGTTGCAATCCATCTGAGAGGTAATGCCAATTCACCACCTCTTTTGCTCAAAGAAAGGGGACAAGGCTACGTTGCTGCTGCTTGCGGTGGTGTTACCTATGTTGGGATATACTTTTCTCCCAATAAGAGCATAGCAGAGATGGAGCCATTCCTAGATACTCTGAGCGGTGTTGTCGGTCGTCTGTCTCCTGGACAAATATTTGTGCTGGGGGACTTTAACGCATGGGGAACATCGTGGGGATCCATCCGCACAGACGCCAAAGGGACCATCGTAACGGACTGGTATGCCACAAATGGTCTTTGCCTTCTCAACAGAGGAAGGGTGCACACATGTGTGCGACGATCGGGGGGGTCAATAGTAGACTTAACGTTTGCTACCCCGGCCCTAGCCTCACGTGTGTCGGATTGGCGTGTTATTGTGGATGCTGAAAGTCTATCTGACCATCGGTATATTAGATTTAGTCTTGCTCCAACAAATACTAGTACAGCTCATAGTCTTAACTCCAACTCTTTCCCAAGATGGTCAACCAAAAAACTAAACGTCGAATTGGCAGAAGAAGCTGCGATTGTAGCTGATTGGTGTTGTCCTATGCATATCCGTGATCTCCATGTCGATGAGCAAGCGTTACACTTACGGACTGCACTGACAAATGTGTGTGATTCTGCAATGCCTCGTGCAAAACAGTATTCGGGAAGAGACCAGGTGTACTGGTGGTCGCAGGAAATCTGCAGCCTTCGCTCCACATGTGTAAGTACACGACGGGAGTACGCCCGATGTCGTCGTCGTCGAAACCACACATCTGAAGAAGAAGATCAGCTTTACAGTGCATACAGAGAAGCCGCCATTGCATTGCAAATCGCCATCCACAATGCAAAGAGTACTTCCTGGGACGGGTTTATTGAAGAGCTTGATAGTGATCCGTGGGGGCGCCCATATCGTATGGTGAGGAACAAAATGCGCCAACAGGCACCCTCCACGGAAACATTTGAGCCAGAACTATTGACTACAGTAATTTCTGGTCTATTCCCTGATGCTGGGGAAGAAGTTCCTATATTAGCCCCAGATCCGACGTCAGATACAACAGCGACATCTGCTACATTGGTTGAATTTCCTCCAATAACACATGAGGAGTTAAAGGACGCCTTGGAACGTCTCAACACGTGGCGTAAAGCTCCAGGTCCAGATGGAGTACCAGGGAAAGTCCTCCGACTTACGGCAAAAAACTTGGGATCACGCCTTTTGGAACTTTTGAACAGGTGCTTGGAAACTGGATGTTTTCCAGCCATATGGAAAAATGGCAGGTTGGTTCTTCTCCAAAAAGAAGGACGTCCGCCCGACTCACCATCGGCATATCGCCCAATTGTACTTTTGGATGAGGTTGGGAAGGCTTTTGAGCGTATCCTAGCGGCAAGAATTATTGAACACTTAGACTCCCAAGGGCCAAACCTGTCGAACAACCAATACGGTTTTCGGCGGGGGCGGTCTACTATCGATGCCATTGCCGAGCTCAAAAAATGGTCAGAGGATGCAGTTCGCAGAGGTGAGACTGTGATTGCGGTGTCTTTGGACATCGCAAATGCATTCAACTCCCTCCCGTTCAGTCGAATAATTGAGGCATT
Source organism: Agriphila straminella (assembly GCA_950108535.1). Taxonomy (NCBI): domain Eukaryota; kingdom Metazoa; phylum Arthropoda; class Insecta; order Lepidoptera; family Crambidae; genus Agriphila; species Agriphila straminella. The sequence continues at coordinate 9,365,752 of OX467316.1, read as the reverse complement.
ACGTTACCATGGGGTACCGACATATCTTCGGCGAATAGTCGAGCAGTACCTGGAGAATCGGAATGTGCTCTATATAAATAGTGAGGGACATATGGTATCCAAACCAATGCAACGCGGGGTTCCACAGGGATCGGTTCTTGGACCGCTCCTGTGGAACCTCGGCTACGACTGGATTTTACGTGGTGCACTCCTACCACGCATGAAGATACTGTGTTACGCTGATGACACACTAGTCCTTGCCAAAGGAAAAGACTTCCAAGACGCTCGACGACGTGCCTCAGTTGGAACGGCGCTGATCGTCAGCAGAATTGAGTTATTAGGCCTAAAGGTGGCACTATCCAAAACGGAGTCAATTATTTTTTACGGCCCCCGTGCTAGACCACCTGCAGGTGCTCATTTAATGGTAGAGGATCAGAGAATCCCGATTGGTCCAAATATAAAATATTTAGGTTTGGTTTTGGACAGCAAGTGGCGTTTTAATGAGCACTTTCAAAGACTGTCTCCTAAACTGACTAACGCAGCTGCTGCTCTGAGTAAGCTCTTGCCAAATATTGGAGGTCCCAACAGTAGTTGTCGGAAACTGTATGCAGGTGTGGTAAGGAGTATGGCCCTATATGGCGCCCCCATATGGGCTAACTCATTGAACGCGGAGACAAGAGCTCTCCTTTGCAGGCCGCAACGTACTGTCGCAACTCGCGCCATTCGTGCGTACCGGACAGTTTCTGGTGCAGCAGCCTGCGCTTTGGCTGGAATGCCTCCGTGGGAATTGGAGGCCTCAGTTCTCTCGGAGGTATACAGATGTCGTGCTGAAGCGAGAAGGCGTAACGAACGCCCCTCAATCGAAGATCTGCTGCATGCTAGACGCCAGGCAGACGAAGTTGTGCTGGAGCGATGGAAGTGCCAGTTAGAGTCCTCCCCATACGGGAGAAGAACGCTGGACGCGATATCCCCAATATTGGATGAGTGGCGGGAACGACACCACGGTTCAATAACCTACCATTTGGCTCAGGTGCTTACCGGGCATGGTTGCTTTGGGAGGTACCTGCACCAAATTGCCAGGAGAGAGTCGACACCCGAATGTCTGGAATGTGGCGCTGCTGAGGACACTGCTCAGCACACTTTGGAGCTTTGTCCGGCTTGGGCCTCGCAGCGTCGCAATTTAAGGTCAATATTAGGACAAGATCTATCGCTTGCAGCTGTCATAAAGTCTATGCTTATAAGTAGACGTACCTGGGAAGCGATGACCGAATACTGTATTGACGTGATGACGCAAAAAGAAACGGCTGAACGTGCAAGAGAAAACGACCCTCTTGCAGATCCTTGCCGTAGACGTCGGAGGACTAGGAGACGGCGAACACGTCGCTCTCATGTTGTGTCTAATAGAGGAGGTCGAGGGGTTGGTCGGGCAGGAAGGTATGGCCGCTCGTCTTCTCTCGGAAGCCAGCGGGGAATGGGTTTGGGAGGACCCACCCCCGCATTGCACAGGCTTCCGATGACTCAGGGTGTCCCAAGTGTCCCGGGACACCCTCAGTCGCCCCCGCATTTTGGGGATGATGGTCGGGTCTGCCAAGGGCAGACAATCACCGGTGGGGCCGCGGTAGTGTACGCTAGTGTTCCCGTGACCCCGCCTGGTGGCAACGACCCGTCGAACGCATTCTTGTCTGATGACGAGGAATGGTTTGACGATGCGCTGTCTCCAAGGTGACATGAAGGGACATCGTCAGGTTTTTAGTGGGTATGCCCCCCCTCCGGCCCCCCATCGAACCCACTAGGGGTTGGGTGGGGGATCGGCTGGGCGGAAAGTGGTGCCGTCGCAAGCCAGCGGCGGTTTCCATGGTGAGCCCCACATACCCCCGGCATTCTCCCGGTGCCGGGGCATGCGGTAACGCACTTTCCTGACGTTAAAAAAAAAAAAAAAAAAAAAAAAAAAAGGTTAGGTTAGGTTAGGTTACTACCACTACTACTAGGTTAGGTTAGGTTAGGTTTACTACTACTACTACTAGGTTACGTAGCCCTAGTATAGGGCTACGAATTATAGCGTCTTAATTTAATTGACAGTCGTTAGACATTATTTAAGGCTACGAATTATAGCGTCTTAATTTAATTGACAGTCGTTAGACATTATTTAAGGCTACGAATTATAGCGTCTTAATTTAATTGATAGTCGTTAGACATTAGTTAAGTAATCATTTAATAGTAATAGAAGTTACCCAAGAAAAAGAGACAGCAATAGATAATAATAATTATAGTTATTGTATTATAGACAAAGTAATATAGCCATAGTACGTGGCTATAGATCGTTAGACATTAGTTAAGTAATCATTGTATAGTAATAGAAGTTCCAGTAGAGACGGCATGAATAATTCAAGGTCAACACCGATAGAGGAATGGTAAGGGGGAGGGGGGAACTTGTATAAAAACAGGAAAAACCCGACATAAGGAATCAGTGATTAAAGTAGCAAAGAGAAACACAGTCGTGTTAGAAAAATGAACCAGGATAAAGATGACTGTAAAAGAATTGATTCGAATTCGATCGAATATGTTATACAAAAATGCAATGAATGTAAGAACATTGACCAAAACTCTATCGAATACGCAATACAAAATTGCCATCATGAGAGTAATATCCAAGATAATAGAAAAGAAAATAAAAACAATAAAGAAAATAGAAACGAGGAAGTATCCAACGGAGACACAGATCATGAGAGTGCTATTCAAGATAATAGAAAGGAAAATAAAAATAAGAAAGAAGATAGAAATGAGGAAGTATCAAACGGAGACAAAGACAGTAAAAATGAAACCACAACAACAAACAGTTAATAAAGAATACGAAATATCAGAAACAATACAATCAACTGAAGAGATAGAAGATAAGCAAACATTTAATTACCATGTTCACCCAGATGACAATTATAGACGATGCGAAATGAAACCGTACGAGATGCAATTGCACATTGCAAAATGTCTGGTATTGGAACCAACAGAATTACATAAATTCGAAATAAATATGGATGATGAATGGGAATGGTATTGTGTACCAACTGAACGAATAGAAATAGAAACTGCAGGGAATAAACATACAGTCAAAGTTATGACACAAAACAATGAAGTAAAGGAAACTTTTGGACCATACGAACTAGACGAAAACCCAATTATAACATTCAATGTGAGTCCATACAAATTCAATCAATATCAAATGACAAATACGAAAATAGCATCATTACCGATAGAGAGAAAAAGAACACTAGTTTGCTACTCATACCCACAACATACAAAAGTCGAAATATATTTTGGAGATACGGTAATTGAATCATTTCTAATAGACGCACTCATAGAAATACCAAAATCGACAATAGTATGTCTAAACAAATTAGACAAGCTTTTAAAAACAAATAAATCAATAAATGAATTTAAGTTGTCTGATCATAACCTATATGCAATAATGGTATCATTCATACAACATTATCATCAAGAAAAAATAAGTCTAATAGAAAAACTACACAAGAATATGATTCATAATATTTATAAAACAATTAAACTAGACAGCAAGACCAAATGTCAGAAATATAAATTACCATATGCACCTGGTGAAATAGATAAAGACCAACCACTTTCGAAAAGGATAAAAAACTACATACCATAAAACCCAACAACAATGGCAAAATACTTAGTTATTGTAATTAAAATTAAAATTAAAATTAACATTAACATTAAGTTAACATATGTAAGAAAAAGAATAATTTTTAAGTTAAGAATAAAATACTGTATGAGATTAAAATAAAGAAACTCGATATAAGCATGTTTATTATTCAATACCCAAAAACATTAAGTTGGAGACCAAACAACTGCCTGACCTCGAACGACGGGTAAGTCATCGAACCCCGCGAAAGACGCCCGGCCCAACTTGATAACCTCGACTACAGGTAAGTAAACGACCCGCGGTCGACGCTCGACTCGAACCCGTCCCAAGCGGCCAAACGAGTCCGTCGCAACAATGTAACGCGAATTAATTCACTAAGAGTGGCGGGAATAAAAACAAGACTTGCAAAAATATCGTCAGGGCAATTTCGATATACGCATCGCCGCCTTACAACTCTTAAACAATGATAAGTTACTGTTCAGAGTTAAAAATATAAACATAACTGACATTTGTAAAATTATTAAACTGTTAATTTACTTAAAAGTAACAACCTTGATTAAATCTAATATACTTTTGTGAAAAATTTAAACTTCTCGAATAAAAAAATTATTACTTAATAGAAATTGAAAATAAAACTAACAAATATAAATATATAGATTAGATTTATTGAATTAAAAATTTAATATACATTAAAATATAGTTACACATAAATGTAGTTATACATAAAACAAAATCACAAACTTACATCTTTCTTAAAATGCATATACACTTAAGCAATATACATTTTAAGAAAGATGTAACTTTTTAACAATCTTATCCACTAAACAGTCCGTTTCAAACATAATATCGTCATATTTGCTTATAGCAACGTATTGGACGCTTATTATGTTTTTAGGAGTTAAGTCATTTTTAATATCACATATTTCAAGAGTAATTAAAAAACTCGCCTTTCATTTGTTTTTTTAAAACAAAAGATGGATAAGACGATGTTGAGGCAACTTCTTCAAAGTTCAAAATATTTTCTCGGTTACTATTAATGGGCACCTTTGCCTTTTCACAAGACTTAGCGGTTCGGTTTTTGAAATTTAATGAGACATCGTCAACAATAACAGGCTTTTCTTTTAAACTTTCTTTTAAGTCTTTAATTCCATTTTTCAAAATCTGATCCTCCAGAATATTGACAACCTCAGAATTAGAAGGACCCGGCATATCACGACGCAACTGCAGAATATGTTGTTTCTGCGATTTGGTGTTATTATCAAATTTACACGTTGAACCAACAGTACTCTCTTCACATAATTGTAATAGGTGTATCGCGGAGACTTTAATGACAATTTTGCCCTTTTCTTAATTGGTATCGTAGTTTCCTTTTCTATTGTCATATCTGTTGGTTTATCAATCGTTTGAGTCTTCATTAATTTTTTCAATATTTTTATCGTTAGCCAAAAAACCATCCACATCTTGTGCGTAATAGAATGGATTCACGATGGGATCATTATTAGTGTCATCGCCGCTATTAATAAAAAAAGCTTCTAGAGACATTTACTAGAACAAAAATGAAAAATTAATAGTATACTCATTTATCAATAATAGGACTAATTTAACAAAACATATAAGAACTTACTTGATTTTTTATCCTCAACTTTATTATTATCTATTTGGTAATGTATCTTGCGATAGCTGGTTGTAGTATGTATTTTTGCAAAAGCTGACACTGGAATGGTACAGACTGAGCGATCGACGTTTAAATATATACAAAAATTATTACAAAAAAAATTAAAACTGGTATGTGATTAATCCATCCAAAACGAAATGGAAACTTACTGCGGCCTGCTTTTGAACTGAATGGTTTCTTATTTGCTGATGGTAAGCCCCCAGAGGCCTTGGGCCTTACTATGAGCTCTTATAGCAGGAGGCTTACCATCAGCAAATAAGAAACCATCCTTAAGACGTTCAGTTCAAAAGCAGGACTTAAACAAAATTGCTTAAATCGGTACCATGACCGTCTTTTAGGTGAACGGCTTAAAGATTGTTTTGACTCGAGGTGAACGGTTAGTTTGTCTCTGGCATGGTTTGTCACAGATCACTAATGCTTTGTAGACGTAATGCGAAAACTAGTAGTATCTCTTATTAGTCTGTGGATAGCGCTTTACAAGTTGATGGGTCCATTCTGCCAGACAAATCTCTGAGTCATCGATCGCCATATTTTACTTTTCATGGTTAAAAAATGTACTCAATCTCGATCGATGACTCAGAGATTTGTCTGGCAGAATGCAGTAACCTCAAAAACTCTTGTAATGTATTGTAAATCTTACTGAAAATAATAATTCAATAAATAATAGTTATATTAGATTACCTATTAAGAATTTTCTTGTTTCATGGCATTTTTAGTTGCGGATCACGTCGATGTGGATGTTAATGTGACAAGGTTCCTGCGCATTACCAATTGGCGGGGATAGTTTTCTGTCTGCTACGCGACGACGTTCTAAATTGATGAAAAATAATATAACGGATACTTACTAGTTTTTTTAATGAGAACATTGCAAATAAAGTATTACAACTTCATATTTAATTTTAAGTGCGATTTACTAGGTGCGTGCTCTAATAAAATGTCGCAAGTCCATAAAACAAATTAATATATTATTTCAGTTTTTTATTTTCAATATCATTGCACACCATTAATTTGATAATTAAATCTGTTTAAATGTACATAAATGAGACCAGGAGACTTTTGTTCACACATTTATTGACACGGACTCTTTCATCTTACTTTACAAACATTTTAAACACATAGCATTACTAAGCTCTACAAGAAATAAAACACTTTTAACGGATACTAGAACGGTTTTATTAAATATTCTTTGGTTATTAGGTAGTAGGTATTTGGTTTGATTTCTGCTTATGTCACCAACCAAACATTACAACGGTTTCACAAGAAGTGCGGAAGTGCGTCAAAGCAATGACATTCTTGTCGCATGTAAAGCAGATTGTCAAGCTTAAACTTCGAATGTACCATAGAGCAATGCATGGAGGTCGAAAGCCTCCCTCAATCTGCTGCATATGCTGACCATACTTATTAAAACAGTTTTCTAACTATCTGTACAGCACTACTAAATTTCAAATTATAATATCTGTCTATTCAGAGTTATACACTTCTTAAAAGCTTCCTACCAACAGTTACAAAACCTATCTCAAGTTATCTATCTCTCATTTCCCCTGTCTACCCCTTAACATAACATTTGACCTAACATATCCCAAACATTGAAACACTGCAAACATTCCAAAACTTTCTATCTGCCTCTCCATTCCTATAACCCGTTACAACACTTCTCGAGCTACTTACTACATTTCAAAAACCAAACCTTTCAATTAACTTTAACTCCTACTCGACCTATCTTATTACACATCATAAATAACTTAGTCATCTCACACTGTTAAGTTACTTCCTCACTCGAATATCTAACTAATCTAACTGACATACAAAATACAAACAAAACAAATACAAACCACCAAATACAAATCTTCAATTATAAAAAGTAAATGTGATAGAAACTTAAGACCAATCTAACAAAATAGTTTTGTACAGTAACTTCCCAAAGTTTAAGTTATTCACCGTTTTATGTTGCCATTGTTTATTTAAAATTCTGAAGTCAATGATTCACTTACTTTTATATTTCCACATATATTTCCACACCCCCTTAAATGAATCATTACATATGCCAAGATACACCCCCTTAACTCGTCAACGCCCGCTGTGCCCTATCGGGCACAAACAACAAAAGAAATCTATTGTTGTATTGTTTTCCGGGGCGTTGAAGAGTTAATTAGTATATGCACCCCCTTAACTCTTTAACTGATAATGTGAATTGACTGGGCTTCTTAAGTTTACATCACACCTTTACATCTTTCTTATACAATTCTTACACCCTATACAACTTGCATACTAATTCCCCACATATTGACCGAAAACGCACTTATTTCACTTTTTCCTGCACTTATCACTACCTAACACTCACTCTGATACAAGTTTTCTTTGACACCTTTCAAACTCCACTGGAAACAAACACTTTGTGAGTTGTGTGTGAGTATATCTGCTATCTGCGAACCCGTTGGACAGTATTTGACTGTTATTCTATTTGCATCAATCTGATCTTTTAGGTAGTATAGTATCTTACATCTATGTGTTTACTTCTTTTATTCATAATTCCTTTCTTCATAAGTCAAATCGCTGACTGGTTGTCCACTTTCATTTCTATTTCTAATTTCTCATTGGTCATTTCATATATGAAGTCTCTGATGAACAGGAGTTCTTTGCAGCATTCTGCTGCGGCTATAAACTCTGCTTCCGTACTCGACAGCGCTACGATCGGCTGCTTTCTTGAGCTCCATGCCACTGGTCCACCGTTCAGCCAAATCACGTAAACCGACGTGCTACCTACGCCTAGTGTCTGAATCCCCCGCGAAATCTGAGTCACAGTACGATCGAAGCACTTTATCAGCTTCACCAAAATATATACCTTTATTTTTCGAAATCGTTTTTGCATTGTCTAAATCATTCAAATTTGGAGCACTTTGTTGAAGCGAGCAATAATCATTTTCTTCTTTATTTGATTATTATTATTCATAATAACATAAAATGTGATGCAAATTAGGTACTTATTTATGGGGTCTCATCTCTCGTCGTTTCTTTTTATTTTAGTGATAATCAACAACATATGAAGACGTCGCGTTGCCTTTATCCAACTGTTAAATAATAAACATTAAAAGAAATTCACAAATCTTAAAATTCTCACACCAAACTTAACTAAATACACTAAACAATTTTGAAAAAGTTGATCACGTAGGAACTTTTTATGAATTGCTTTATTTGACATTACAGACGCTATAAAACAGCTCCCAAACTGTCAAACCGTGCGTCATGGTACGCTTCGTCCATACATAAAAAATGGTGAACGGTTTAAGAGCGTGTATTAAAGCAGGCCCTCCGCAGGCCTGCTAAATCGAGGTCATGGTACGAAAAAGTAATGCCGTTCAATATAAGTCCTGCTATAAGAGCTCATAGTAAGGCCCCAGGGCTTATATTGAACTGCCTTACTTTTTCGTACTATGACCTCAACGGTTAGTATGAATGCAGGCCTTAAGCAGTCCTGTTTAAGGCCTGCTTTTGAACTGAATGGTTTCTTATTTGCTGATGGTAAGCCCCTTATAAGGTGGCTGACGACGCGCCACGTCTTAAGCCGCGATTACATACGCCGATTTAGCATACCAATTTCGGGTTGCCTCTCGTACTTGACAATAAAATATTGTATAATAAGTTCGATTTTAAAAGTGAATTTACCCGATAACGGAAAGATAAACATTGTATAAGATTGGTGATGAGAATTGAAAATAAAAAAAACGTAAACAATGTTGACCTTTCCGTTATTTGTTTAAATTAATTGTTAAAATTTAACTTAGCGGGCACATTTGTCTGACGACGCGCCACGTCTTAAGCAGCGATTACATACGCCGATTTAGCATACCAATTTCGGGTTGCCTCTCGTACTTGACAATAAAATATTGTATAATAAGTTCAATTTTAAAAGTGAATTTACCCGATAACGGAAAGATAAACATTGTATAAGATTGGTGATGAGAATTGAAAATAAAAAAAACGTAAACAATGTTGACCTTTCCGTTATTTGTTTAAATTAATTGTTAAAATTTAACTTATTATACGGGTGGCAACTCTTAATTGGTATGCAAGATTGGAATATGTAATCGCGGCTTTTTACACTACACAGACTCATCAGTTTGTATTAGACCAGCAACACGGTTAGTTGTGTGTTACGATGTTAACGAAACGAAAAAAAAAAATACTACAAACTAGGGGGGTGAATCTACGCTGTTTCTTACTTCCTGCGTCATTGTTCTCACTCGAAAATGTTTAAAAATCCAATGCATCACAAATACAAATACAAATACAAAATATCTTTATTGTCTCATGAGTTTTACATGGTGGTAAATATTAAAAGTATCATCATGAACCCCGTTAGGGCACTACAATATTTTCAATTAAATTAAGAACTTGCTTAATTTATTATAACATTTTCAAATGAATTTGAATCAATGCACTTAACACAGTCATAGTACAATACAATTTATGAGAATAATCATTTACAAAACTCGAAAAACTCCTGCATAGTGTAAAAACAGTTTTCCAACAAACTCTTTCAGTTTTCTTATGAATGTATTTATATTATTACAAGGAATAAATTAAAAATATGCCATCATTTACATTAGAGTACAATATTAAATTGTATTAATTTGCATATTTTTGATTTATTCCTTGTGATGCATTGGATTTTTAAACATTTTCGAGTGAGGACATGACGCAGGAAGTAAGAAACAGCATAGATTCACCCAGGGACGTACACACACATCATCTGTTGACAAACCCGTTCTAGTTGACTGACGTACTCTACACAGCTCACGCCTTTAGGCTTTTTATCTTCCATTAACATAGATAATTTTTTTGTTCGGCTTAAATTTCTTCCCAAAATAATTTATTTTCATTAAAACATTTTTATTTTCAATACCTACTCCACAGTTCGATACATAATCATAAAATATGCCGAATCGTTTTCATAGCCATGTAAGTTAGCCGGTACGGCCCCTGTACTGGTTGCTGTCGCTCTCGGGTCTGAGGGCAGGCGGCCCGCGGTGAGCATTCACGAACGGACATGATTGTCTGTTCGGACATGTGCCCGCGCAGATAAAATGAGATCGCGCGGACAATCAACTGGCAAGTCTGCCAGATTGACTGCGACGGCCCTACACTAGCTAAGAGGAAAAACTAGGAGGAGTTGAAGCCAGCTATTTGTTTCACAATTTTTCACATTTTATTACGTACCCCACTGGACAATTACAACAGCCGTAATCCCATAGTTTAAAAAAAATGCGTAATGAATTTTTGTAAGTTGGAGGATTGAGGGTCCATTTTGAACTAAGATTATACAAAGTAGGAAAGCGTTTTGCGATAAATCTTACTTCCACAATTTTCATTCGGATTTACTTTAGATTTTGGCGTTAAAACTTTTCGGCTCTTCAGCTAATAGAGTTATTAGCTGAAGAGTCAGGCCCGCCGAGTGGTGAAGATGACTTTCACAAAATCTATTCCAAGTTGCACATTTCTTTTATAATGTCCACTAAATCATTAGTAGACTTTCGTACTATGACCTCAACGGTTAGTATGAAAGCAGGCCTTAAGCAGTCCTCTGATGTAATCTCCTTGTTTAGTTCTACCTTAGTTTATGGTGTTTACATCATGACATTGTCAATTACGTTATCCTTCCAATTCGATATCTTTACCATGTAATATTTTAATGTTGAATAAAGCCAATGTTCTGTTTGGTTTTGTCTTTCTTGTATCAATTTATTCAACATTAATTTTGTGTTCAAATCGAGTTCAGTCATGACTGACGCAAAACCCGATGGAAAGTCAATGTCGCGGTATTTACGTCCTGAGCGCTTCGACGTAGAACCTGCAATGGCCGGCTCAGACATGAAGTGGGCCCATTGGAAGTACTCGTTTGAAAACTTTATCGCACGGGAAGCCACGTCAGCCGACGACACGCTTAAGTATCAACTCCTTGTCAATCACATTTCGCCATCAATATTCAATTTCATTCAAGCCTGTCTTACGTACGAAGAAGCCATCACTACTCTCAATACTGCCTATGAGAAACGACGTAATATTACCCTGGCTCGGCATCGCCTGACTACCAGGAAACAACACCCTGGTGAATCGTTAGCGGAATATTCGAGGGCCCTTACCATACTCGCACGTGAATGCGATTTTAAAAATGTTACCGCTAGCGAATATCAAAATGAAACCATTCGTGGGACGTTTATCGCCGGGCTTTCTTCACTGAAAATCAAAGAAAGACTCTTAGAAAAATCTTCAATGACACTAGAGGAAACTCTGAACTTAGCCATATCGTTAGCAAATACACCACACACACCACGCAAATACTTTCTGTATCCTCACCATCTACGTCGTCTGTCCCCGTTAACGCAGCATCTGAGATTCAAGAACAGCTACCACAACAAAACTTAGCGGCAACAAATACCCAAAACAGATCCCAACAACCCTATCGCCCTACACAAAGTGATCGTCGGTGCTTCTTTTGCGGTGGCAATATACATCAAAGGATCAAGTGCCCCGCTAACAATGCTGTATGTCAACTTTGCTCCAAAAAGGGTCACTTTGCTAACGTTTGCCGTAGTTCTGGGCCAAGCCAACGCACTGCTAATGTTGCTGCTACTAACGATGACTACTCCCAATCCCATGTCACTGACACTGACTATAGCTTGTTAACCATCTCTGCTGCTGCCCCATCGAGCCTACGGAAAGCAACTACTCCTATCAAACTGAATAACTATCGCGCGGATGCATTAGTCGATACAGGAAGTTCTATCAGCTTCATCGACAAGAATCTCTCTCTTACCATGAATCTTAAACGAAAACCCTGTAGACAAGCTATTATTTTGGCATCTCTTAACAATGTTTCCTACGTGGAAGGACTATGTCATGTGACGATCCAGATTGGTGAACATATCTATCGCCATCAGCCTCTGCTCATTGTCGCCAACCTGTGTGCGGACATCATTATCGGGCACGATATACTTAGCAAACACTCGTCGCTCGAACTTCAGTTCGGAGGAGACAAAAGGCCACTAAAAGTATGCAGCGTATTAGAGGCATCAGTCCCACCAGCTTCAGTTTTCACCAATCTTTCTCCAAATCTAAAGCCCATAGCTATTCGCTCTAGACGGCATTTTCAAGAAGACCAAGGATTCATATCTAATGAGATTAACAACTTACTTAAAGACAAGGTCATCGAACCTAGCATCTCGCTTTGGAGAGCACAAGTGCTCGTGGCTGGGGGAGGTCATCACCGCAAGCGCCTTGTCATTGACTATTCGCAAACCATAAACAGATTCACGGCCCTCGACGCCTATCCTTTACCTAGCATTGATTCTATTGTAACGCAAGTCGCTAAATACAATGTTTACAGCCAAATCGATCTAAAAAGCGCATACCACCAGGTCCCTATTCTCCAAAAAGAAAGGATATACACTGCGTTTGAGGCATGCGGCAATCTATATCAGTTCACCCGAATACCTTTTGGGGTTACGAATGGTGTTGCGGCTTTTCAGAGAACGCTACAGTTTATCATCGATTCCGAAAAACTCAAAGGTATCAACCTTCGCAGATTCATGGAAGCCGCTGAAAAATACAAACTCACTCTTAACATGAGTAAATGCACATTTGAGACAGAGTCTATCAATCTTCTCGGTTATACCATTCATCAGAACGTTATCAAACCAGACAAGTCCCGATTAGAACCACTAACGAATCTTCCAATCCCAACAGATACGGCTACTTTGAAAAGGGCACTCGGACTATTCGCCCACTATTTGAAATGGGTAAACAATTTTTCTTCTAAAATCAGACCCTTGATCGAAGCTACTTTTCCTTTATCTGAAGAGGCTATCAACTCCTTTAACATTCTAAAGATTGACATTTCTAAATCAGCCTTAACCGGAATAGATGACAAAGAGATATTTTCTGTCGAAACGGATGCCTCTGATTTTGCTATCGCAGCAACGCTATCACAAAAAGGGCGCCCCGTAGCATTCTTCTCACGTTCGCTCAATGATTCCGAAAAGAGACAATCTTCTATTGAAAAGGAAGCTTGCGCCATAGTAGAAGCTTTGCGCAAATGGAGACATTTCTTGGTTGGAAGGCATTTTCTACTCGTAACTGATCAACAATCTGTCGCATTCATGTTTAACCAAACACATTCAAATAAAATCAAAAACGAAAAAATCGAGAGGTGGCGTCTGGAACTCTCTTGTTTCAAATATGACATTGTTTACCGACCCGGGAAACAGAATCTTGCTGCTGATGCGCTTTCTCGAGTTTGCATGCATATAGATACTACATCTTATAATTCTAAGCTTGTTGAAATACACCGGTCTCTTTGCCATCCTGGGATCGCTCGTATGGTCCACTGGGTCAGATCAAAGAACTTACCATACTCAATCGAAGAAGTGAAACGAATGACGGCAGCATGTCCTATCTGTGCTGAAATTAAACCTCGTTACATAAAGCACCAAGGAAACCTTATAAAGGCGACGTCACCGTTCGAAAGACTAAACTTAGACTTTAAAGGGCCGATTCCATCCAACACCCAAAACCGTTACATTTTGACAATAATCGATGAATATAGTCGATTTCCTTATGCTTATGCTTGTAAAGATATGACCTCTGGGACGGTCATAAAATGCCTTAAGGATTTGTTCTCCACATTTGGTACTCCGGCTTACATCCATTCCGACAGGGGAACATCATTCTTATCAGACGAGCTAAGGCGATTTCTAACTTCACTTGGAACATCTTGCAGTCGTACAACACCCTATAATCCACAGGGAAACGGCTAAGTTGAACGTCTGAATGGTACATTGTGGCGTACTATCCAATTAGAACTCAGATCAAATAACGAAGATATCGCTAACTGGGAGAAGGCTTTGCTTCCGGCACTACACTCAATAAGGTCTCTCTTGTGCACGGGAACAAACGCAACGCCCCATGAGCGTATGTTCAATCATCCTCGCCGCTCGACGAACGGTCAGTCTTTGCCAACTTGGCTTCATTCACCTGGACCAGTTTATATGAAAAAGAACGTAAGAAGCTCAAAATACGATCCAGCCGTAGAAGAGGTTCAGCTACTACAAAGTAATCCCGAATACTCTTACGTTCGATTGGCCGATGGACGCGAGACAACAGTCTCGAATAGATCTCTAGCACCACTACCCCAGGCCATTGATGAGGACGACGACCTGTCCGATGACGAGGAACAACCACGGACTGAAGAAGCTCCTACCAATGAAGTTACTACAAATCCAGAAGTGGAGAGTGTTCGTCGCTCTGCCCGAGAACGGAGACCACCGGTCTACCTTCAAGACTACGTCACTCCATAGAGGGGGGGTGAATGATGTAATCTCCTTGTTTAGTTCTACCTTAGTTTATGGTGTTTACATCATGACATTGTCAATTACGTTATCCTTCCAATTCGATATCTTTACCATGTAATATTTTAATGTTGAATAAAGCCAATGTTCTGTTTGGTTTTGTCTTTCTTGTATCATCCTCTTTAAGGCCTGCTTTTGAACTAAAAGGTTTCTTATTAATTTGCTGATGGTAAGAGCCCAGGGGCCTTACTATGAGCTCTTATAGCAGGACTTATATTGAACGGCTTTACTTTTTCGTACCATGATCTCAACGGTTAGTATGAAAGCAGGCCTTAAGCAGTCTCTTTTACGGCCTGCTTTTGAACTGAATGGTTTCTTATTTGCTGATGGTAAGCCCCCAGTGATAGATATTGTTTCAATTTTCATTAGAATGCGGGCGCATCACATTCTAATGCTGCTTGGAGCATTTGGCACGAAGTATATCAAGACAGTTCTGTTTACTCAGTTAGTTCTGCCGAGGTAGCCACCTGCCACCACTACAATAAAAGTCTCAGCTTTACACAACCAAGATCGCGCCTATTTCAAATATCCCACATTTTGTTCAGTTGCGTAGACACTTGTACCACAAAACTGCACCGATTTTAAGACACAATATCCACTATGAAACAATTTGCAAATAATTAAAATAGCCACCGAACTGTGGCCTTACTATGAGCTCTTATAGCAGGGCTTATATTGAAGTGCCTTACTTTTTCGTACTATGACCTCAACGGTTAGTATGAAAGCAAGCATTAAGCCGGCTTAAGCAGTCCTGTTTGAACGGCCTTACTTTTTCGTACCATGATCTCAACGGTTAGTATGAAAGCAGGCCTTAAGCAGTCTTTTTTACGGCCTGTTTTTGAACTGAATGGTTTCTTATTTGCTGATGGTAAGCCCCCAGAACTCGACAAAATGGCGCCAAAAACTCCTCCAATCTCACTAGTTGATGAATTTCTCAATCGGTGCATTCCAGCAGGCTAATCACTGGGTCATCGGTCGTCATAGAGTTGGTGGATATTTACTCTGTGGTCATCGGTGACTTAGCTATTGGTCTGCTGGAACGCACTCAATGTCAATGTCAATGGGTGCATTCCAGCAGACAAATCATCGAGTCATCGGTCACCACAAGATACGATACGATAAGATGACCCAGCGATTAGCTTACTGGAATAAATCCAATGTCAAACACAACACAACCCATGTCAATGTCAAATAGGATTTCAACGATTTTGACAGATTTTGATTTAAGGTTATGTCATATGGTGTGAATTATTGTGAAGATTTTTATAATATTTTCTTATTTTGATAGGTAGGTACCTATGTAAAATAATAAAATGGGAGTGAAAACATTCAATGACGGTAATGCGGACGCTAAGTACATATTCCACAGAAAAGCTGGTAGAAGTTTAATTGAACGGAGACCCGTATTTTCACCTGATGGAGAGTAAGTATTAAAGGAAACACTATTCTGCATTCTATTATATATCTGTTAAATGTAATATTAACAATTACATATATTGAATTGAATGATAGACTACAACTTGAACCATAGCATTTTTATATATAAATTATTTTAACTTATTAGATCAAATAGAATAGGATAAAATTGTGAATAGGTACAAATAAATACCTAGGTATATCAACTAAACTGCGGGTCCGCCAAACTTTATCGCTTTGACTCTGGCTTTGGTTTATGACGTCAGTGCACTGTCCGTCCTTGTCATCGTGTTATGATATGACAAGGGAGGACAGAGTATTGCTATCGCTCTGGCTAAAGCTTTGAGTTAGGCGGTAGGGCCCCTGGTCTGTTTATCCTTACTTGTCCTATTTAGTTAACCACTTGATTGTTTTATCATACGTCTTATAAACTTAAATCATTATTAAAAAATATGTTGTTCTAATAAATCTAATCGTCACTAGTAATTAATAATTTCTTTTGTTATCATGTGGAATACCATTTGTTGTATTTTATAATTGTTTTTTTTAATAAAGTGTTGGGTGAAGATTGTTTAATAAATAGAATGAGTAAAGATACTCATACCTATTCATTTTACAGAACATTGTACTAAAATACTAAATAATATACTAGAAAAAATACTACTCGCACCAGATCAATACTCAGACGGGAATCAAACCCACGACCTATGGATAACCGGTCCAATGCTCTGACCGCTGAGCTACCGAGTCACTAGTGGCATCGTCAAATTTCTTCTAGTATATACTACTCTTAAGCTGCCAAGCTAGCGTTATTTCACCAATGTGAGGAATTACCTCGACATTCAATTGAATAAAAATAGTGCTATCGTGAAGTTATCCTAGGTATATGTTAAGATATTATTTTGTATTTGTTTAGTTTAGGTGTTAAAATTTATTTCAGGTCAATAGCAATTATTGTTGAAAATCTAGTGCGAGTTTACAATATCCAGACCGGGGATTGTGTGCGAACTCTCGAAACAGAAAATGTTGTAGATGAACTTGTTGGTATTGAGTTCCCAAAGGACGAAGACTACAACTTATATGCATGTTCGAAAAATGGCTGTATTACCACCTGGACTTGGGAGAATGGGGCAGTGCTCAGAGAGACAGTAAGAAATATTATTTAATTTAATATTATTATTACAAGTTTTCTCACTACTGGATGTCTTCACACCTATTTGTAATTAGGCCTGTATTTATAAACCACTCTCAATGTTGAAAGCTATCTTGAGATCATACCTGAGATGCTGTTCCTATAAGAAGAGCATCTCAAGTATGATCTCAAGATAGCTCTCAAGATTAAGAGCGGTTTATAAATACGGGCCTAGGGCTTGTAAATTTAACAGTGAATAAAAAACTGTCATAATAATTGTCTGCCTTAACTATTTGTTGTAAGTATTAAAACAAAGTAGGAAAATTTTATTTTCTTTCAGGTACTTGCAATTCCAGAAAATTCCAGTGTAGTGTCCTTCAATTTAATTGACAGTAAAGAATGCTTTATTACCACATCAGTATGTCCATACGACTTTTTATACCTTGCTTCTTATTCTACAAGGACTGGAGAATTCGTACAAGAATATAATGAAACTAAACCAATTGCTACGGGCTTGGTCACAGTTTCTCTTGGATGGTGGAATGGTGACAGATTTGCTGCTATATCAAATGGAACAAAGCATATTTTTTTACAAAATATTAACCAACCTCATATTAGAATACAGTATGTAACTATTTGTTAATTCTAATGTCATTTTTTTACTTATACAGGCTATAAGTTTGAATAGTGTGCCACAGCCCACACAGTGATTTAAAATCAATAAAAGATCGGAAAAAATGTGGAAAAACATACTTTTTTTTCATCGATAATGAACCAGCCTCAGAGCTTAATGTTTTTGTAAGGATTAGTCTATTATTGATTATGGCTTTTGTATTTTCAGAATAGCAAATCACAATAGATTTAGAGTGCTCTCAATCGCAGCCCATAGCAAAGAGAATGCTGTAGTAATGTCAGACACTTTAGGACGAGTCACTGTCATCAGAGGCAATTTATTTGAATTCTCTAAAATTGCAAGAGAAGTGATGCATTGGCACCATTTACCTCCAATGGCTGTGTGCTTTTCAGAACTTGGTAAGAGTGTTGTGTTTGTGTCTGACAACCTGTTTTAATATTTTTAGTCTGAAGTGCTTTTTGAGCTGCGCGTCCATTGCATCGGAATCGGAGCGTCCATACGCTCCGATTCGCCATCGAGGACGGATTTTTTGCTTTGTATGGATTTCTATGGCACTGTGTGCACTGCATCGACATTTCCGCGCCTGAATACAAAGCAACAAATCCGCCCGCGCGCCGTACGCTCTGATTCCGATGTATTAAATGCACAGCTTTATTTCCTTTTCTTTTTTTCTTTATTTCATTTATTTGTCATTTATTTGCCACACACACACAGGCATACATACACACACACATACACGCGCGTAAAAGCTTTCTTTAGTCGTTTCTAGTATAATATAGTTGTTTATAATATAACTAAGGTAGTAAAAGTAAATAATAATACCTAAGTAACTTAGTTCCTAAATTTAATATTTAATAAGTTTTTATGATTTTAAGTTTTAAGTTTTTTATAATAACCCTGTTTTATGGAAGAGCGGTCGGTGCCTTCTGATTCAGGCCAAATGAGGCTTAAAAGTTGGCATCGGTCCTTACTATTTATAAAAATGTATTTCGTTAACGACAAATAAACTATTTTTTTTTATTTGTGACAACAAACAGTCATACATGAGATATAGCAGTATATTATATGAAATATGTTATTCTAAGTAATAGACCTATAGTGCCAGCAATATTATAAATTTCCTTTTCATATAACATTACAAAAATGAAGTTTTGAAATTCATAAAACACTCCTTTTTATCCTAGATTTCTTCAATAAATTGAAAAGTAAATACTTTATACTCATTCAACAGGAAATTATCTCTTCTCTGGTGGAATGGAAAAAGTGTTGATAAAATGGACATTAGGTAATATCTCTACTAAGGCTAATGAGAAGATGTTTATTCCTCGGTTGCCTGGAATGATACGATACATTGCTGTGAACAACACACATGTCGCCATTACACTTACCAATAATTGTAAGTAAATACAAGTTTTTAACCTAAACCATTTAAGACTTATTGAATCATATGAGCCATACGTTTCCCTTTTTAGGCTCCCGTACCAAAATGGTAAAAAGGAACCCTTATGGTGTGACTCAGTCTGTCTGTCACAGCTGGATAACTCGAGAACTACTAATGGTATCAACTTGAAATCCGAGATATCGGTAGACGTTTGCCTGCATTTGTTCGAGATGTGCTTGTTACAAAGAGTTTAGTAGTTCGGCAGGCACGCCTTTGCGGTCTGACTGGCGCATGGTAACTATTTTATTTACAATATCACTGCAATCATATTGATTGTGACAAAAGTCATACAACAATTTTGCCTGAGACTGTAGTCTCCTAGATTTCAGATAATGTCATTTATTATACTGCTTCAACAGTATCGGATAGGATAAACGACTACGAAAACATTTGAATTGCATGTACTGTAAGAACTTTTTTTGTACTTTTTCGAGTTTGTCTGAATATTTATTATAATAAGGGTCCCAGACCCCAGTGGCATACTCTAACTGTGAACGAATAAGTTACTTATATAAATGTATAAAAGTAATGGGGAGTTTAAAATCTTTGCTGGCTGGCTCGGACAACAAAGCCCAACATTTTTTTTGCAATTTTTTTCAATGTGAACATCAAAAGTCAGTTTAGCGTCTATTATTACAACTAAATTTCTAATACTTTGTACCCTCTCTTAAGGTGAGTATTACATAAGGAATAATTAAAAGTAAATAATGATTTCTTTTTTGTAAAAGATATACATTTACATTTATCTAAACTTAGGCTAAGTTTATTGTTATTTCAATATGCTGTTAATCGGTTCAGATCGTCTTGAATTTTACTTTGATCATTAACATTTTCTATTATACGATAAATTAGGTCATCAGCATATAATAAGAATTTTTAAAACATTCATTAATGTCATTGATGTAAATAAAAAAAAATAACAAAGAGCAAGTGCGCCACAATAGGGAATATGCATTAATTTTTTTTAATCAAAATCAAAAGTACTTATAATGCGTGAGAAAATCAACTGTAATATTAAAACTTGTCTCTTGCGTTTTTTTCTCGTGATATATTCACTTGAAGTTAACGCGCAGCAGCACCCGAGCAAAACGCTCTATACAAAACGATGACGTCACATGTGACGTTTCAGGTGTGTTTCAGGCGCCTTTAATAAGGAGTTAGCCAAGAATCTTCAATTATCTCCCTTTAATTAGTCCGTAAAATGTTTAGCAAATTTGTCTAAGAAAACATTTTGATAAACACAATATTTAATATGGCTGCCGAACAAATTTCCTACGCGTTGCATACAAACTACTCAGGCGTGACGTCATAATTGAGTAGCCGTTAGTATGAAGCGTTTTTGGGCGAGTCCAATTTGTGTGCATTTCACACTGTGATATCTCGGGCAGTTTTCATGCTCGCGAAATAATTATTTTACCAATTTCTTTTTTTTGAGAGGTTATTTATGTAATATAAAATAAAAAATTGTCATCATCCCAATTAGGAAGTCTCACGACTTTTTATTTGTTCACAGCTGTCGTAATAGCGAGTGCGCAAATGCGCGTAGTGTCCACTATCTTGGAGTGCGGCGGACTGTCGCCCGTGGCGCGCGCTATCGGCACCTCTCTGCTGTACCACAAGACTTTGGGCGCACTCCTCATGGGCGGCCGTACCGGCCATCTGCAACTCTACTCTACTACTACCGATAAAGTGCTGTACAATGTAAGAACACCTTTAATATTTTTTGACAGTCAACAACACATAATCAGTTATGTTAGTTATCTACTTTTCATACTTTATTTTACACTTTGCTACTATTAAAATACTTAGAGTCAATTAATTTCGTGACTAGAGAAAAAAATCTATTTAAGTACTCAAATATTTGAATCTTTATAAATTTGTAGATAGACATTACGGGTATGAACAATATTCCACCAAGTCGAAGAAATCACAGTCAATTAATTTCGTGACTAGAAAAAAAACCTATTTAGATAAGTACTCAAATATTTGAAGCTTTATAAATTTGCAGATAGACATTACGGGTATGAACAATATTCCACCAAGTCGAAGAAATTTGTTACCCTTAGAGACGGAGGTGACATGCGCTGCCCTCAGCGGGAACGGCGCGTGGCTGGTCACCTCCGAGTACAGAAACGACCTCTTCATGTACCCTGAAGAAATGCTCAAGTTCTGGAACCTCCAACAAAAGAGCGCTTCCCCATTCACACTAAACACGTGCGTCAACCTCTCCCACGGCGGCGGCAATGTAGTCTCTATTGCACTCAACTTTAAAGGCGAATTTTGCGTGTCCGCCGGCGCCGACCAGAAATTCCGCGTATGGAAAAGAGAAAGCAAAGCCAAAAAGTTCTCATGGAGCTGCATGACCGCGTGTTACTACTCTTCAGGGATTGCGCAGTTCTTATCGAGTAATGTCCTGAACGGCTTCAAAATTGGCGACGGATTTTTAACAGGAGAAGCCGAAGACTTCCCTTATTTGACTCAAAATAATAAACACAATGACATTATTAAAA
This sequence comes from Agriphila straminella, assembly GCA_950108535.1. Classification (NCBI taxonomy): domain Eukaryota; kingdom Metazoa; phylum Arthropoda; class Insecta; order Lepidoptera; family Crambidae; genus Agriphila; species Agriphila straminella. The sequence goes on along the minus strand of OX467316.1, from coordinate 9,343,900 downwards.
AGCTTTTCAACATTCACAAAGAACAGTTGTTTGTTGCTGAAGTTTTTGATGCTGATTTCAAGAAGGATGGAGATTTTGATATGGGGGGCGTGGCGATATCGCAGGACGGTTCGCTTATCGCCGCTTGGTTTGGTTGCAAGCTGACATTATGGGACACGCATCTGTGTAGCCTAAGGACTTCTTTATCTCACCCCGCTTTGCGCCCTAAAGGGGTTCATGTAAAGTTTGGCAATCATGACGCGGCACATTATGTAAGTATATATTTAAAAAAAACGCATGTACATATATGAAGGATGTACGACAGTATTTGCATAGTAACAAATATAAGTTAATGTTCGGATTGTTTTTGTTGAAGATTTCTAACAAATCGTGTTTCTTTCAGTTGGTCTGTACTACGGAACAGTGCCTTGCAGTGTGGAGTCTCCTGTCGCTCACTGTCAAGTGGTTGGTCCAAATAAACCCAACGTACCTCGCAGTTGACCCATTCTCTAATAAAATGGCTGTCACCACTTCCAACAACGACAGTAAGTTTCTTTATCATATCATAAACAAAAGACGATTTATTAATCTATTTGTCGGTGTGGTAAAGTCCATTCGCTTAGATAGTGTCGCCTTTTTATTGCGCCGCCTTTGCACGTGCCGCTTTTTGTCAAAAGATGCCGCCACATAAACAAAGGATACCGCGTGCGGCGTACGCCCGTACGGCATCTTTGGCAAGTGAATTTGGATTTTGGCAGTTTACATAGAAGTGCCGTAGTGAAAGGTTGTGTTTGTTACCGGTATTCCTGTCTCGAACACAAGTGCTTGCAGGTGTACCGACACTATCTAAGCGAACGGACTAGGACTCAGCTCTGTACCTCGCCGAGCTGACGGTGCGCCGACAAATGTAACGCTCTATCAAAATATAGGCGTCCAGTAACAGTAAGTTTTCGGTACCGCATTATACCGAGCATGCTGACAATACCGATGCTGCGCCGACGAATGAATGAGTAAAGTCTCGTAAGTTGATCTCCATATCACATAATGATCCCCTTTTGTTTCAGTTTTTGTCTTCAGCCCGCACAGCTCTGCACCAATATTGACAAAAAAATGCGTACTGAATCCTAAGACAGGCGTTTTCAAACTGTGCACGTTCGGTGCTTCCTCTGATGATGACGTTAGACTTTACGTGATGAGGAATGATTCTGTAAGTATGATCGCCATTTAATCCAATACAGATAAAAGATAAAGATATTTATTGCATGAAACATGGTTTTTAAAGATGACAAAAGATTTAAACAGGTACACATATTTCGCCGGATTCCCGACATGCAAATTAAAATCATAATTATAATAAAAAATACAATTCCAATAATGTCAATTAATGTTCTCGTATGAAAAAAAAATATTCAAATATCTATGTCAATACTAGCGTTAAATTATATTTTTCATATTACACTAATCTAAAATTACTTCAATTGATTTTGTACTTAAACTCCAATGCGCTTATGTTCAAAATCAATTAAAACATTTAAAAATGCAGTTTTTTGTTGTGTATAAAATAAACTGATTTATTCTGCTTAATTAAACATTTTGCGCAAATGACCGTGTCAAAGCAACCATAAAGTTTTAAGCGGGCTACATACAATATAACTCTTCATTATTTATTAATTTCTTCAAGTCTTTCGCTGCCAAGTGTCCCCCAAACAATAGAATTTCTATTTTGTCTTATTCAACTGTTATTTAAAATGAGGATCAGTAACAGGTTTGAATCCTATAGTTTTATTGGTAAAATATAAAAACATATATTATTCATAGCTATGAAACTTAGTGAAAGATTTTTTTTAAATCCGTTTAGAAATGGTTGACTTATGATGGTTTTGAAGGAAATGCCAAGCTCAATGCAATATGTGCTTTATCACGTACGACATAAGGTTCGCGTACGTCTCGATGACGTCATAACGACCCCCTAAAATAACAGTGTTTAAGCTCGTATCTATAGCTTCTCAGGTTTAAGAGATATCGTAAAAATTTATTCACAGTTGAATAAATTGTGGCATAAGCTTTCTGATAAGCCACTAAACAAAAATCGTTACTGATCCTCATTGTGTATTTAAATAGAAAATTTATTTTTATATCAATAGGAAATATACTGTTTGGAGCCGGAACATAAAGAAGAAGGCCGTTTAGAAGTGATGTCCCGTCGTAGTCTCCCGACCTCCAACTTTAGTACATTGCTGGCCGAACAACAGTTCTCAGAAGTCCAACCCGCAGTGCCTCTAGATTCGCAATCATTTGATGTTAATTCCACTGGCCAAGTGTTGTTACAGGTACAATAACCCATATTTAATAGACATTACAGTAAATTTATGGTTAAATTACAAATTTTCAAGCGTTGTTGAATGAATGAATGTTCAATACTAAATAATATTAAGTAACTTAATATAATTGAAAATTAAATAATATACTAGAAAAAATTCGACTCACACCAGATCAATTCTCGGACGGGAATCGAACCCGCGACCTTTGGATATCCGGTCCAATGCTCTGACCGCTGAGCTACCGAGTCACTAGTGGCATCATCGAATTTCTTCTAGTATATCCTGCTCTTACGCTGTAAGCCAGCGTTATTTCACCAATGTGAGGAATTACCTCGACATTCAATTAAAATATCTTTCCAGATATTTTGACAATTGATAAAGATGAAATAGCTATATAATTTTTAAATTTGAGTTTTTGCATTCACAGTGCTTTTTTATACAATACTAAATAATATACTAGAAAAAATTCGACTCGCACCAGATCCATTCTCGGATGGGAATCGAACCCGGGACCTATGGATATCCGGTCCAATGCTCTGACCGCTGAGCTACCGAGTCACTAGTTTTTTTTTGTTTTTTCTAGTACCTATATATTATTTAGTATTATACAATAAAAATAGCATTGTGTATGCAAAAATCTCAAATTTGAATGAATGTTGTTTATAATACTAGAAAAAAATTACTCGTCACCAGATCATTTTCTCAAGCGGGAATCGGACCCGCGACCTTTGGAAGTCCTGGTCCTGATCTGGTGGCGAGTCGAATTTTCTCTAGTATATTATTCAGTATTATATATAAACTAAAACTTCAAGGCCTAGTTTATGACATCTTTAAATCTGGTATGACATTTCATAGTAGTTCTGTTAATTTATGTACTTGTTCTGACTTCAGCCCTAATATTTATCTTATTTTTCAGTTTTTAACAGCTTCACCACATATGGTACCGCCTGTGAGCTTACTGTGTACATCGTTCCTGCAGAACATGTCTGGACAGCAGCAACCAGAAGAGACTCCAGATGACGAGGAACAGACCATGGAGGTAGACTCTGATTCCGACAGTGAACGTGAGGAAGCTCCAAAACTCAACGGACCGTTCGCTCCAAAAGTTACACAGTTTTGGACTCCAAACTACGAGAGCATAAAAGAAAAAAAATTAAAGAAAATCTTAAAAGAACCATTTTTAGACTTAAATACGACAGAGACCATGTTCAGCGCGTAATTTTAATTAAATAAAAAGCTTACTTTATGTTTTAATCATCTCTTTTCTTTAGCTTTTCGTTTAATATGTAAGTACCTACCCTATACCTACTTAATTTTTTAACTCTTTGATTCAAACTTTTTTATTACTGCTGTTAATTTTATGAAGGTAAATTAATAGTCTGAAATATTAAAAAGGTGGTTATGTATTACTCATTTTACTTGGAGGTATATTTCAACCATAGATATAGTATATTAAAAGGGGTAGATGCGCTACCGAGCGACCGGGTGTAAGGGATATATTATGACGTCAAAATATGGGGTTGCCATGATCAGAAAAAGTACCCTTAACGGTGTAGCATCCGTTAAGCGCAATACACATTGAGCCCGCCGGGCCGCCGACATGTATATTAACTGTATAATTTAGTTAGTTGTCGGCGGCCCGGCGGGCTCAATGTGTATTGCGCTTTAAGGTGCAGATTACTAGTTAAAGTACGGAAATCGTCTACTTTAAGAAAAATTTCTCACTTTAACTGACTCGACCAGTTAATCTGCAGATTAAAGGATTCCGTACTTTAACGGTAACATACGTATACATAGAGTAAACTAGCTGGGGTTCGCTCAGGTAGTTAATATGAGATTGTGTGGTTAATGGAATAAATAAAAAAAATATTTCGGACAAGAATACATCCATATTTAATTTGTTAGTTGTTAATATACCTAATGTTAGTAAAATTGCTACTTAGATGAGTGAACAGATAAAAAGATAAACTTTAAATTAAAACAGGTAAAGTCTTTATTAAACGTTGCAATACAGAACTTTTTTTAATAACGTTAGTTTTTCTGTTTTTCGGAAACAATTTTTTTCAAAATGTTTTGAACAAATTCGTGTGTGGCACCCAATTCTTTTTTCCAGTTGCTTCTATACATTTTTCACGAGTTTTATCTTCCGTTGGAAATCTGGAAAAATCAAATCGCTTGAAATTCCCTGAAATATGGGGTAATTTTTGGGGAAAATTTTCTATATAGTAGGCAGCCGGAAATCGAATTATAAACTTACTGATTTTAGTGGACATCAAAGCTAAGCGGACTTCTACAGATCTACGCTATTTTACCGGTTTGCATGTCAAATATTTACGAGGTTATTTTTAGAAATAATTTTTATATTTTTCCTATTTATCAGGTATTTCATGATATAACTAATGATTTAGCTCAGAAACTTGGTTCCCGTGAGATTTGAGAAAGAAATACGTGATCAAAATATTGAAAACAGTGTACTCACGCATGAAATGTAACACCCGCTTATTTTCTTTGATTGTTGCTTTTGCAGCCAAATATCGAACACCCCACCATTTTGTATGCTAGACACAAACACAACACATACGATTTATAATAAATCTTGGGTATCAATTAGGTAGTAATCCACAAAACCTTTAATTTCTTTGGCACTCTTGATAATAACCCCACTTGTTTGTTTTGCCTAGTTGAACTCTGCCTATAACCCAACCATGAAAAAAAGTCCGGTCGGTGATAGAGAGAAAACATGACACTCTTCTCTATTTCCTCCTATAGGAATCTCAATAAGACGATCTCGCTCTATCAAAGCATGCCTTGATTTCAACATTATCTACTACTAGCGACCGTCCGTGACTTCGTCTGCGTGGAAAGTTTTTTTGCTTTCCCTCGGGAACAATATTTTTTCGGGATGAAAGGTACCCTTTGTCCTTTTCTGTACCCCTGGCAACGTGTATGTCAAATTTCATGATGATCGGTTCAGTAGTTAAGACGTGAAGGCGTAACAAACAAACAAACGGACTTTCGCATTTATAATACTAGTAAGGATTGTGGAACCTAGATATCTTTTTAAAGCAAATAATGTAGACACGACCCAGCTTTATATCTGACTGTGCGTGTATAAATATTTTCATTACAATTACTTTTCTTTAAATCGCTCGACGATTTAATTTAGTATCCAACATTACTTATCAGTGAAACGCTACGTTATGGAGTTATTGACTACCAACGAAGTTGAAAAAGTAATAAATCAACTCGGTTATACAAAAGCGTTTAATTGGAAAATTACTGAATTTTCGAACACTTTAGTGGGATACTTAGGTGAACATTTAACATTGACAGTAGATGTACTATCTGAAGATGCGACCAAGAAACGGATTAAGTGCTTCGTAAAATGTATGCCCAGATTTGACGAATGGAAAGCCAGATATTTGAAGGAACTATTATTTTTTAAAAAGGAATACGTAATGTTGAACGAGCTATTCAGAAAATTTGAAAAAGGTGAGATTTTTTTTTGTTTATTAATTAGGTATATAATTTAAAAGAAACAAGTAGGTAGTTATATTTTTAATTTGTGCACTTTGCTTACTTTTTTATAATTTAGAAAATGCACGATATGATAATGCAATACCTACTATCTTTAAAATCTTAATTCTTCTTAGATAATAGAATATAAAATCTTTTAAAGGGACATCGAAGTGGCGGCCGACTTGTTTGCTAGTAAGAGAAGACCTTTTCGTGTTCGAAGACGTTACTGATTTAGGATATAAAATGCCAAATAACCGTCATACCCTTGCACTAAATGAGTTAAAGGCGTGTGTAATAACACTGGCCAAGTTTCATGCCAAGTCTTACACCTACGAGGAAAAAAGAAGCAAAGAACTGAACAGACCTTTTAGAATCTGGGATGAATATAGCGAATATCTGAAAGAACCAGAAAAAGGGAATAATTGGAGGAATGCGGGAAGGAACGCAGTAATAGACTATTTAAAAATGTATTCAAAGCACAGATTTAGCCCTAAGTTCGTGGAAGCTGTTGAACCAGTTGTCACTATGCTTTATGAGGAAGCTTTCTTGCTTATGAAACCCAGTTCAAAATACAGAAACGCCGTGGTTCATCGTGATCTTTGGACCAATAATATATTCCTCAAGAAGGAAAGTAATGGCCACATCCATGCCATTTTTGTTGATTTCCAAACGGTTATCTATTGTTCTCCCATGCTAGATTTATCATCATTCATATATTTTAACACTAGTAGAGATGTAAGGGAAAGTAAAAGTACTGAATTAATAGATGATTATTATGAGTCTTTGTCTCAAGAACTAGCAGCGTCTAATGTTAATGTGAACACAATAATAGATAGAGAAACGTTAAAACAATGTTATGAAGATAGCATTCCGTTCGCACTTGTTCAAGCGTCATTAATTGTACCCATTGTCGCTATGGATGCAGAAGATCGGGAAAGAATATTCTGCCACCCCGAAAGTTCATATAGGGTGAACGAAGTGTCCCGTAGCGCAGAAGTAATTGAAACTGCGATGCAAGATGATCATTACCGAAACCGAGTAACTGATCTGTTTGAAGAGCTCGTTGATCGCTATATACTCTGCTGAGGTTTTGTGAGGATTTTTTTTTTGTAAACGTTTTAAACATTAGAAATAAAAAAGTTGATCTCACATAAGTTCATCTTTTAAATAGGTATCTCTACTACTGACGAATGTCTTCGATAAAGGTAAAAGAAATTATAATGAACCTAAAACTCCTAACTTTCTATGCTACTGCTGCTATCATATCAATATGATAGAAACAATGTTTTCAACAATGCTATTTCATCTTAATCGATTGCCAAATATCTGGAAAGATGTTTCAATTGAATGTCGAGGTAAATCCTCACATTGGTGAAATAACGCTGGCTTGCAGCGTACGAGTAGGATATACTAGAAGAATTTCGACGATGTTACTAGTGACTCGGTAGCTCAGCGGTCAGAGCATTGGACCGGATATCCAAAGGTCGCGGGTTCGATTCCCGTCTGAGTATTGATCTGGTGCGAGTCTTATTTTTTCTAGTTATATTATTTAGTATTGTATAACAATGTTTTCGTTTGCTTATTTATTACCTATCTTGTTTATTTCAACGCACTAAATACGTATCTCATAATACCTACCTGCCTACAACTACCACTATATCTATATCTCCGGATTCGCTGTTTATTTTCAGCTTAAGGCTACATACGTCTTTCGCTAGACTTTGGGATTTGATGGGCAAACAAAGTCCTGATATGATAAGGTGCTACTTGAATTCTGATCAAACAACAAGTACCAATAAACTGAGAATGTTATCAATTACGTAAATTACATGAAAAATGTAACAACTTGTTATACTCGTAGTATAGGCAAGTAGTTTTGCACCGCACAGGTTATTTTAAAATGGAAGAACAAAACAATAAACATTCGCGCTGTTCAAATCACGTTAGCGAAGAAGACGTGAAATTCATAATAAAAAAAGCTGGTTTTACAAATGAAGACGTTTCCATAGACGATTATATCATCGCCCATGCTAGTACAAATATGTTGGGATTTCTGTGTGATTACTGGAAACTCAGAGTTAGCCTTTCGCTGGACAACTTCGAAAAGAAAGTTTTGCATTTCTTCATAAAGGCAGTATCCAAAACGAATGCCGCTAAAGCTAACATGGTCAAAGAATTGAATCTTTTCAAGAAAGAAACTTTTTTCTACACTGTTTTAAAAGAAAGGATGGAGGTTTCGGGTAAGTTATTTAAAAAAATATTAACTAGGTACCCTAGTAAAAGTTTTATAAGAGTTAATCAAATTGTGAGTGATATAATATGATTGTCATTTCTTTTTAGGTCTGAGACCTTGGAGTGCTAGATTTATAACATCATTAGAAGAAGCCATGGTGTTTGAAGATTTGAATGCTCTTCATTACACAAACTATGATAAATTCCAGCGATTTGACACACCTCACACATTGTGTGCTTTGGAGACCTTAGCCAGATTCCACGCATCTTCTATTATACTCGAAAGTAGAAAAAGTAAAGTATTAGGACGTCCTTACATCATACACGATGAATTCGATCAGTTTTTAGACAAAGGTGGCTATAATGAAAATGATATTTGGTTCCAACAATGCATGAATGGTGCTTTAGAAACAGTTAAGGCATTCTCCAAATATGCTACTGAAAAAAATATAGCCGAAATAGAAAGCACGTGGACAGATGTTTGGTTCTCTGCCTTGGCTTTGAGCAACTGTTCTACAAAACACAAAAATGTTATTTGCCATCGTGATTTGTGGAATAACAATATTTTATTCCATTATGAAAAAGAGGAAGACTCGTTTCTACCGGATGGATGTGTGCTAGTAGACTTTCAAGCAGTTCGATGCCAGCCGCCTGCTGGAGATGTCATGCTCCTTTTATACTGTAATTTAGACCCCAAATTCAGAGAGGAACATATGCAGATGTTTCTAAATCATTACTACAAAGAGCTCAAAGTAATTCTTGCCAGTTGCGACATTTACATAGATGACATAATGTCTGAAAAGCAGTTTCTTGAGTCAGCCGAAGAGCAAAGACTTTGGGGTCTTATATTATGCGCATGTTTGATACCACAGTTTTGGATCAATGACGATTTAACAACTGAATTTTTTACGGACACAACTCAATTTGAAGAGATAATGTCAAGGAAGAAAGGTGCTTTCATTAAAAATATAATGGAAGTCAATATTGATTACCGAGAGAAGGTTTTAGAAATATTTGATGAGATTGTAAAAAAATATTGCCTTCGTGACGCAGAATAACAATTGTATAGGCTGCTACTGTGATAGATTTTTTATTGCGTGCCACGAACATTTTAGTTCGAAAGCTACCTAGATACAATTATATTTTTATCGCTATCGCTGAATAAATAGAATATTCAGCCAATTTTCTCTGTATATTGTTTTTCGATTTGGATCGGCTCTTCGCCGCTTTGCTTGAACTTTTTGTAGCTCCAGTCAACATTGGGCACAAACTTGTTATCTTCAAGTTTCCTCATGCCATACTTCCTATACCAATGATCATCATTTCTTCGGCTGTAAATGCTGCAAAACGGGCGGATCAGCAAAATGTAAAGAAGTTCTACAAAGCTGAGGATGCTGGCTCCTAAAAACAGGCCTCCTGTTCCTCCAGTGGAGACTAGAAAAAAAAACAAATGATTTGTTAGTTAAAAAAGCTATCCTTGAAATTTGAATTTATTCATACCTACCACTTATATAAAATTTTCTTAAAAGCGAAAATTTTCACATTATTTTAGTGGACTGAAACTTGACTGAAAACTAATGTAAGTCTTTTGAGAGCGAATGTGCTGTCGTCGCTTTGGTGGGCTTCCGTAGAGCATTAACAACATTTAAAGCAACATTACAATAGTGAAGAGCAACAATTCCGTATAGCATTCTTAGACGCAGAAATGTAGCAGACACCAGGACCTCGGGGGCAACTACATTTTCACACCCATTGGCTTCGAAACAATGTGCCCTTAGGGTCCAGAGGCCAAATCCTTTATAAAGGAACTTCCCAGAAGTCTCTGCGAGGCCACCGGTGACCGCAGCGGGACTGGCAACTTCTTCGCTCAGAGGTTAAGCCTCGCTCATTTAAAGTGGGGATGCACTGGAGGAGTTGTATTATTTGTAAATGTTATATTTAGGATAACGATTTTTATATTGTATTTTTTATGTTAAATAAAACAATTAAGTAAGTATTAGAAATGCGTTCATATCAGATTTAGAGCATTTAATTAACCAAAAATATTTACATTAATTAATAGGAACTTCAAGTGCATTCCAGTGTCGTCGGTTCACGTTATTCTAGTACTTAGTTTCGATCGCGGGACTGGAATGCAATTGAAATAAAGTAAGCCGTGCATAAGTACCTACATACGACGTACCCACTAAGTCCAGCACACCTCGCACCACGTTTCTCTTGTATCTCTCGCTTGGCAACATTGCAAGACCGATCTCCACCGTGGCAAAGGACTCCGTAGTAACAACCTTAAAGTCTTTCACGGTCGTTATTTCCGCTTCCGTACACGACGGCAGGCAATTGCAGTACAACCCAGAACGGGAAGACCATTCGGCTTTGAGGACCTGACAAATTCAATAGGTACACAATTTTGAGTTGAGATCGTTAAAATTAGACGTGTAGGTAGCGCATGTCAAAGACAGCGGTAAGTAGTTGGTGAGGATTTCCGCAAATACAGACTTGCATTGGGCTTCCGGTTTGATTTCAAGATAAATCAGTATGAAATTATCTGGCACGTAGGTTATTTTGGAACTTTTAATTAACCTATGAAACTAGCGCTTAGCCTGGAGTGGAAGTATTGACATTACACATAGCGTAGGTTTCCTATGTACCTACCTATTTCTTGGAAATAAAGTTTAAACAATAGGTCATCAACTTACAGAAAGTATGTTGACGTGGTTGTTTAAACATATGATACCGCTGATGTTGCATCTCATATGATCCGGAACATGAGGCATGAAGAAATTAGTGCAATTGCACAGGCGGAGCTGGGCGTTTTTCCTGCACTGCACTGTACAGGCGGTATAGGAATAGTACGGGTGCACATCCAAGAAGTTTTCATCAGTATAGCGACATTTACGCTTGTCTGGCTTAATCATCCTGGCGCCAACGTCATTCTCGATATTGCGAATTGTTATTAACCGTCTGGAGGGCAAAAACGGATAATTATTATTACTACAACTTGTTAGATATTGAACAATGTAACAAGTTTTCGGATACCTAGCAGTGGCGAAGGGTCCATGCAAGCCAATTCCCATAGGCATACCTTTTAAAAATCCCACCCCACTAATGTTGCCTTTGATGATCTGCCTTTTGTGGAACGGCTTATCTTCGCCATAATTTTATACCTCCACTACCTATACCTTGGTATAGGTATACCTAGTAGGTATCCGGAAAACTTGAATTATTGTTCAATATCCATGGACCTCCATCAAGTTCTGGTAGTTCCCTACAGTTCTAAGAAATTTTTAAGAAACGCTAGGTAAGAGTGGTATACCTTTGATTCATTTCAGGTCCTATAGCCAGAACATCTGAACTCATGGTTGTGAGGGTAGGTACTTCTTCCTCATTGAGTACGTATATGTTGGCAGTCACAAGGACGTCAAACTTTATTGTTCCTGGACCTGTAGTCCTGTTGCTGATCATTGGCAGTTTTAGGGGGTGTTTTTCCCTGTAAGCAGTGAAAAGATTATATGAAATTATTATTTCATTTTCAGTACCTTCACTTATTTATACGTAAGTATAACATTTTTGAAGCAACGACTTTTATAGTAATTCGTGTAAAAATTACTCGGTTTGATTTTCTTTTTTTATTAGGACATTTCAAGAAAAAAACTTTAGTGCTATGAAACAACCAACTCTAACAATCTCAAGAATTGAAAAGTTCGATCCTTAAAAGTTATTGTGTTATTTTGATTGTAGGTTTCATCCTTCCCTACCTTCCTTGAATGGTGTTAATAGCAAGGCATACGCCGACTTCGGTCTCCATCGGTCTGAAGTAGTCGCAACAGGCGAACGGTTGGTCGTTCCAGGAACAGTTTGTCAGTGTATTTTCACAACTACTACGAACCTGATAACATAATAAAGTTTACACCTACTTACGTAAATAATATTTAAGTACTTCTTCGTTTCCTGTCAACAAAGTGTGCGCAGCGCGCTCGCAAACAAAAATGTTGCATTATACATTTTGCGTTGTTTAGATTCCAATATAATTCCAATAGTAATTTTTCTCGAAATATTTCACTTACCAAATCAGCATAGTATCTGAGGTTATCTGTAAAACATTCAGGCAAAGGATTTTCTAAGCCACAAAATTCAGAAATGTAATAGGTAATGCCTTTGAAAAACGCCAGCTCTTTTAAAACTTCTTCCATGTTGAAATCATGTTCTGATCCCCATAATCTGAAATATCAACAATTAATTCGCCAAACATTCGACCTTGATTAGATTTAAGCTCACGGAGGATCACGGAGGGTGATCTTCAAGTTTCAACCATATTCACACTGATTCGATTCCCAAAAGGTGATTACAATTTACATTGCTCAATTTAGTCGATATTTTAAGGTTTATTTACTGCTTACTCTACGTCTACCTACACGATCTTTTCTTTTACTGTCGCCATAACAACATTGTGTTCCAGGCTTCCAGCACTATGAGGTAAAACCACAGATTTTATTCATGTAAGTAAACCTACCTCGTATAAAATAAGACAGCCCATTTCATAGAACCTGAGGGTGGATGGAGTATCCTTCTGCTTTCGATATTATCGTCGTAGCTATGCCCTTTGCAAATGCAAGTTGGTTGAGATATAGATTGCTCTTAAAATCAACTTACTTATCTGAAATTTCTTCGATACGTTTGGTATTATCGTTCTCGCAAACTGCCACTGAAGGAAAATGTGTGTTCCAGTCTTTGTACGTAGTCTCGACGACGAAGGAAATCGGATGATTTAGGAAAGCGTCATACTGGGCCACGATTAGCAGAAACGAACCATACCAGGATAGACCCACAAATATCAACCAAAAAAATCTGCAATTTAAAGTTCAGAAAGAAATTATGAATGTTTGCTAATTATATTCCAGCTAAGAGCAAGGTACGACTACGAGAGTTTTTTCGTAGCAATATATTTGAAGAAAATGACATTATAATATGAATATTTGACATTGTATGAGCATTATAGCTACGAGCAAGTTATACTATGTTAATATTCTGTGCTACGAGTACTTTTTCGTATATTAACATATATTAAAGAAAATATAATACCTTTCTTCAGAAAATACTACATTTGAGTGGCATATGAAAGGAATAGGTAGGTATGCAAATAATTCGCAATTTTTAATGCACGAGTAGGTAGGCAGGTACAAATACATCGTTTTTTTAGTTTTGGTATTTTACATTTAAAATGAAGCTTCAAAACTAATTAACTATAATTTATGAAAGTTGTTTAAATATTGTAAGTCTTTTGTAAGTAGCCAGGTATATATTATTGTGATACACTAACGCTTTGATGATGTAAGTATCTTATTTTATCTTTTAATCAAATGTGCAACTTTTTTGCGACTTCCAAATAAAAAAATATACTTACTTACCTTTCCGTCCAGTGTCGTTTAGTGTCAGCAATAAACCTAAACCCGTGTATGGACGTGGTTTCCGGTAAACTCCTTATACCATTCCACCATATCACAAAAGATTCTTTGAAAGACTCCGTAGACATGACAATTGCTTTCGAAAAGTCGAAAATAAAAGGCCAATATAATCGAATACCTTTTATTTATAAGTACATACCATTCGTGCGTTGAAACAATTAAAATTAATCCGAATTACAAATCGAATATATTACTACTTACTTACTAATAACAAGTAAAACTCACTCATAATGGAGATTATATCTTATTGAAATCGGTACAGGTGTTTGATTTTCTATTCTGATAGTGCCATTGTGCCACACAAGTAGGTATTATTATGTGAATGGTCCACTCCGTGTAAATTTCTAATGGTGTATAGCTACGAACATTGGATTACGAATCTTATCAGCAGGCTCTATCGTATTTTGTATGTTTATTTATCATGTTCCTATTTGTCTACTACCTATATCTACTATGAAAATTGTCCATCTCTTTAATTGTTTAGGTAGGTACTTTACGATTTAAATCTTTGGGTACTTGTTAGGTACTTTAACTTTAGTTGACTGATGGTGTAATTTAATCTATTGCATTGTATTATGCAATCACAGAACAAAATATATTATTTTTCTATCAGAATATTTAGACACCATAAATGTGCAGTATAAAATATTATTTTAAAAATAAATTCAAGCAAATTATTACTAATAATCTATTATGATTTTATTGCAATAAGTTTGTTATTCACGTTATAAGTGCTCGGTGCTATTTCGTTCCAATAAATTGGTATGTGTTTAGAGACACAATCAAAGCGCGCGGAGTGGCTTAGACCAGTCCTAGCGTAAACCATCTCTCTCCTGCTCCTTATTTCTCGAAGTAGCTTCACGGTGTAGAAGTAGAAGAATTCCAGTACTGACACGAAACTGAATCCGGTGACGAAGCCGCAAGTAGAACCGATGTTACCTGTCAATCAAACATAAGTTATATTCTTTTGTTTTTGTAAGCTAATCTTCTCCTGCTGTTTTATGTATGTATGTGGGCGTAGTGCTAAACTGCTTCCCATTCATCATTATCATCATATCAGCCGCACGACACCCACTGCTGGGTATAGGCCTCCCCCAAGGATCTCCACGACACGATTGATCCTGCGCTGCCTGCATCCAGCGGCTTCCCGCGACCTTCACCAGATCGTCGGTCCACCTTATCGGGGGCCTAACCATACCCACGGAGCGTCGTCCGGTGCGCGGTCGCCATTCCAGAACCATTCCGCCCCAACGGCCATCGGTTCTTCTCGCTATGTGTCCAGCCCACTATGCCACTTTAGCTGAGCGATGTCGGTTACTTTAGTTTTCCTGCGGATCTCCTCATTTCTGATTCGACCATTACGTCAACAATACCATTCAAAGTATACCTCCTAAACCAAAGATATTAGAACCATCTGATAAACTCACTTATCAAGTCGAACCACTTCAAGATGACGTTTAACCCGTAGCAGTCGGCTGTCTCCCGACCATAACGGATTTGTACAATTGAGGTAGAAGTGAGGTTGGCACCCTTTCTGTAATTTCGTGAAAGTTATACTTATATATTTCCTAGTCTCAATTTATTTAAGTAGTAAGTAACCTACTTTCATTATTTTAACCTGTCTGTACCTATACAATGGTATATAATACAACTAAATATGAATGTTTTTTTTAAATAGAACATTTTGGGGGAAGTACCTATTGCTGATTAGATTTGTACTTGGGTGTTAGCTTTTAAGGTCTATGTTTTTTTTCAAAGTCCATGAGAAATCAATAGTATAGTCAACTAGTATTTTGCCAAATCTAAGATACGTAGCTATTTAGACGAGCGATTGCTATATAGACAAGGGCGTAGGCAGGATTGTGACTAAACTACTGGGTATTTTTAATTGATATTTTACAGGCAGACTGGGAGCGTTACTATAGATATACGAAATTTAATTTATTGTCGCATTGTCCTCTCCACTTTGTATATGAGGGGGGGCAGACACAGAAAATCCTAAATTATATTGTTTTGATCGTTGTTTTGTTGGATTTCAAATGCCAGCCTTCAAGCCTGTTAATTTCTTAGGTCTTATAAGAAGCGTCGCAAGCTATGAAGCTCGTATATATTACAGTTTACCTGCAAACGACCGCTCTTCTTAGGGGGTGCAGCTGCCCCCCCTTGCCCGTACCTCGCTACGCCCATGGCTATAGAGACAGTCACTAATTTTTAACCGACTTGCATTTCGAATTAGGTAGGCCTTGTTTGTATCAAGTACCTTAGATAGAAAGAAATCCACCCGATGCAATGGTGCCTGTGCCCGATAGATTATTTTGTTAGCTCCATGACAACCTCTACAGTAGCAACAGCAACCACAGAGGAAATAATCACTACGTTTTAGTAGCAACCTTTGTTTGTTTTAGTATTTTGTACTCCTTTAAAGATACCATAGCTTCCTACATAGAGGAAAGTAAAAAAGTTTCGGTCCTTCGTTGACAAAAAATGTGACATATTATGAACATTGACACAATTTAATTTTTATTATTTTATTTGATCTGGATTATAATAATATAATTCTAATATGGCTAGTGCAACTAAAAGGTCGGAACTCACTACCGCAGATTTTGAAGTATTTGGAAGAGTTCAAGGGGTTTACTTTAGAAAACATACGCAAAGAAAAGCCATCGAACTTGGATTAAAAGGCTGGGTGATGAACACAGCGCAAGGCACAGTGATTGGACAATTGCAAGGCCCTGTTTCTGCTATTGATGATATGAAAGTTTGGCTCCAAAAAGTGGGAAGTCCGAAATCAAAGATCGAAAAGGCAGCGTTTCGTAATGAAGGCCCTATCAACAGCTGCGCTTTTAGGACTTTTGAAATTCGACGATAGACAGATTAGTATGTTTTTTGTCTTTTGATACTTATAATAAATTTACACATAGTATTATTTTGGTTTCATTGAGACGATATCCTCAGAAAGTGTTATACGTCTAAGTAAGAACAATAATTTATCATAAATAGTACCTACACAATACCTTATAAAATTCGCAACACTTCAAGGTGTTTTTTCCCCCTCTTTTACGTAAGATTTAGTTGCCTAATGCACAACGACTTAGACGCAACACAAAAATTGAAATAGAACGGATATACTAAGAAAATAAATGGAAAAGCAAATTAGCATAATAATTAGAGAAAAGTGAGTTTTTAAAGTTTGAAACTACTGAATTCCTTACAGCCAATTATCCCTATCAGGATCGGGATCCAAATTGAGCAGTTCCGGGTATATGTTGACGTTGTAGAAGTAGTAGTTGTACGTTGTTTTGGAACAAGTTGGGTAGCACATGGGGCAATCGACCCCGCCGCCCACCAAGTCTAGTTCCAGCTCTACTGGCGGGTCTTCGGTGTATGGTCGTACTGTTATAGATTGAGCTGAAAGTAACAATTTTCTTTCAATAAAACTTCATTAAAATATTGAAACATTGCTGATGAGATCCATCGTACGTCGTTGTACGGACGAAAAGGTTCTACGTATTCGTTTAAATGATATGTAGAGTCGGAATAATCATAATTGCATCATACCAAAAGATCTTACAGGAGCAATCACTGGAACAACACTTTGACAAACCTCCTCTTGACTTGAAGGTCGTCAGGAAGCCACTAATATTTTTAAAATATAAATATGTTATTATTAATCACCGTGGTATTTCTTCAAGCAGTGTACGTCACTCAAGTCGCAAGTTCTTGAGTCCGGCAACCTTGGAGTATTGAAGGGGGTGCAGTTGCATTTATCCAGAAGGAACAGCATACGGCATTTGACTAAACAGTCACTATAAGTATAGAACGACAAATAAGGAGACTCGTCGAAAAACAGACAATTCCTTTGTGAAACTGGCACATGTTGGATGTCCCTGGACGCCTCTGTGATAGAAGCCGTTACTAATACCGTCATCTGTAAATTTAAAATTAAAAAAGTCTGAAAATTAAAGATTCGACCCAGCTCATTTACCTGAAAATGCACTTTTACATTTCAGTGGGCTCGAACGCTAAACTAAATAAAACAACCCTTCTTCCAAGTGGTCAAACTGGATAGTCAAACTAATTTGTCCAACAGGACTAAATTTTCCAGATGGCAGAATTGTCTTATTTCATAATATAATAAAATTGCAAGAATTAATACAATAGGACCATTGCCGGGCTTATGGCCATCGAAAACGGCAAATTAAACTTTCTGACTCTTGTTTTGCCAAAAGTAATTACTTAAGTTAGTTAAAAATTCAAATCATTTATTCAGACGTTAATGTCAAAGAAGCTACGCCATTATCAGTCGTGACGTGAATGTTAAAGAAAGCTCGCAAACTCCAAGCCGGTTCTTCTCGTTACAAGGTATCCCTGTAACGAGAAGAACCGGCAAGAAACTCGTCAAGTGTTTTTCATAAAACATTTTGGACTTACTTACTTACCTGTACACTAGGATTTATCATCTGCATTGCAAAACTACCACTCGGTGCATCGGGGAAATCGTAAGCGTCGGAAAACTGTAACTAAAAATTAATCCTTTTTTACTATAAATATTTATTGAAAAAAGTAATCAAAGTGGATAAATTATGTGTAGGTAAGTACCTACTTATAATATGAAGCATTATTGTTTTATACCTGTGCACCCCTGAGTGGCAAATTGTAGTAGAAATCATCGGTGACCTCCAGTCGAGTCAGTACTTTTAATCCTTGATCATAGTCAAAAGCTGACTTGTTACCGTACCGATACATATTGATAGTGCTCTCTGTATTTTCTTTTCTGAAATTGATTTATAAGGTGAGTTAGCCACAGGCATACATAGCCGTTTCTATTCACTGTGCAGCTCAAATGAGCTCAAAACCTCAAAACCAAAACAAATATAAACAAAAGAACAAAAAACGAAGTTAGGTATTTATAGTCTCATATTTATAGTAGGTGTCTTCTGCTAAGATTTTGACTGCTTTAAGCAAAAAAATATAGTAGGTATCTATCTACCTAGCTGTGGTGAAACTTAATGTTCTACCAATTTATAAAAAACCATTCTGAGTCCAATATTATATTTTACTCCAATTTTTGTGATAATCTTCACTTGTATCGGTCAAACTCACGTAGGCTCATGACATCATGAATATGCTCATGATTAACCTTTTTGAACTGTGTGAAAGTTGTTTTGGTTATAGTTTGTAACCCAATAGTACCCAATAGTAGGTACCTCAATTAAGCACCTACTCTTATGTATCTTATGATCAAGAAACAGAAAATATGAATAAAAAAATAGATTTTCCATGCTTTATTGTTAAGTAATCAGACTAAAGCCTAGCTAGATAACATTACGTAGATACTAAATCATTTACAAAGATGGTTTTAATTAATATGTAGTTACGTACTCCTCAAAGAGATTATCCGATCGCCGCAAATAATTAAAAGTACAACAGTATCCATTCATTGTTAATCTGAAATCGAATAGTTTTTCACAACTCAATGGCGCGTCGTTCCAAGAGCAGCGAACCAACAAATCTTGACAAGTGGGCGATAACTGTACAAAAAAACAATCTAAGTAGGAAAGATATTCATAAAGTTAATAACAACGGAGGTAAGAACGGATTTATTTTCTGACATCAGAGCCGACTGAGCCACGATGACTTACAAAAGACCGAAAAGACTCTGATAGCAGTGGCGTAACTATAGGGTGGCAGAGTTTCTTGTGAGAATCGGGTGTTTGTGACATTGTTTTTTAGTCGCCGTAGTTTTCGTTTTCGTTTATTTTAGTAGTGGAAAAAGATATTACTTTGTTTTACAAAGTGTCTAAGTGTAGTTAAAAACGAAATAGGAAGAAGGAGGCGGAGGAAAATAATAAAAATTTGCCTAAAATCAGTCGGTACCTACTTGAATGAGGAATTTATTGACGATAAGTCGAGTGAACAGTGCTTAGGAATTATGAAAAAAGGGGCGCTGAAAATGCTAAAATAGCAGAGCCCGACCCTAGTGAATATCCAGATCCCGAACAAATAACAATTCTTGAAAATTAAAAAAAAAGTCCTTCAAAACCCTGCAAATAAAAATAAAAGCAGCTTCAAAATTAACAAAAACAGCTTCAAAAATAAATAAGTACCTCTAAAAAGCAAGAAATAATAGTCTAAACGCATAGTATCAATTTTATAATAAAACATGTCTATTGAAGTCGCGTGGGGCTGGGGGACAACTTTTTTAAAACAATTTTAAAAGCCTCACCCAACTTAGATATGTATGATATATATGATGAGAATTGTTTTATTTAATTTGTTAAGCGTTTTATGAAATTTGAAGCTGTTTTAGTGTTTATTTTCAGGTTTTTAAATGAGATTTTCTTTTTTTAAAGCTTTTTTATTTTTAACTTTTTTGTGGTAGTTTATGTCAGAGTGTACCTATTTAAATATTTGTTAACTTTATATATTATGCCCATAACATAACACAATTTCCAAATTCAGACTTTTTGTTTTTAAGGAGTTCGGTTGTGCCTTCGTAGTCCAAGTCTAGTCCAGGGGCCCTATTTTTGAATCCTTCGACTGGCGTCGAGCGCTTGGTTTCTACTGATTTTCGTTCGACATTTGACTTTCCATATTTTTTAATCGCTCGACCGCAACGAGTGCCCCTACCCACTCGTGAACAGTCGAGCGATACGGTAAGGCGAGCGATATTTTTTCTACCAAAAAGCAAAGATTTTTATGTAACAGCCAATGGATGGATATTACGTTTCATTTTCGTTGCAGTAATTACCAGTTTTCTCTAGATTCTGCGTGGAACGGATAAAATCCAACATATCGTTTATATTAGCAGCACCGGAAACGAACGATTCAAAAATACGGAAAATCGGCGTCATGCGACTTGGAAGACGAGTGTGACTTAAGTCGCATGCGACAAAACTTTGTCATACGAGCGATTCAAAAATAGAGCCCCAGAACGTCGCAGACCGTAGCTTGGTTTGTTTTGGATTGTCATAAATCTACCAATAAAATCACTAAGCATATCCTATTTGACCAAGGTCCAATACCAATGAAATTAAAATATGAAACCTCAAGAGTTATCGTAAAACGTAAAAAAAATAACCGTTGATTTGAGAACCCCCTTCTTTTTTTAAAGTCGGTTAAAAATGATACTAAAACCACTGAATATAGGTATAACAGTAACGTCAAACTTTTTTACTTGGGAGGGCCCACAGAAAATATAAGAGAGGGCCCCGGTCGATGAATTCGCCACGGGCCTCAGATAGTGTAGTTACGCCACTGTCTGATAGGTACCTAACTTCTTTATTTACTGCTTATAAAAGCAAACATGAAATTGGAACTTTGAGGGAGGGAGAAATGGGCCTAAATTCTCCGATTCAAGTTTTAATTCAAAAAGAAATATTGTGATGTGATCCTTGGCTTTCCCAAAACTTCCCTACGCTTCAATAAAAGTGCTATCTTTATGACTAACGGTAACGGTCATAAAGATCCATACACTCGATTTGCATTATGTATGAGTCTCAAGATTACTGGGTAATAATAAAATAATACCTAGTATTTTAAGTTTTGTATTAAGAAATGCCATTAAGCATAATAACATAGTGCAGCTGATATTTCAATAAGTTATGTTAATTTAATCTGCGTTATTCTATACTTAAGAAGAGCTTTTTCAAAACGTTGCGTAGCTCCTAAGACCATGGCACAGAATATATAATAGTACTAACGTACAGAAGTCGGACCCCGCGAGGACCATCAAATAATAAGCTACTCTCGCTGCACGGCAATAAAGTACAATTTCAAACTGCACAACGCTGCGTGGATAAAATTATATGCACCTACGAAGAAGAAAGAGAGGCGTCTCTTTCTGTCGCATAGCTCTGTCTCAACCGACACATTTCGGGGTTGCTACTCGCTAGTTACTGATATCATAGAAAACATTCGTTATGCCCATGAATAAACAATGAAATTACTATAATAGGTACCTACTTATAAAATAAAATAAATCTACCTAATAGGTGAGCTGAGCATATTTAAAGAGCATAAATAATAAGTATTTCTAAGTAGTTAGAGAAGCTCGATGGCGCAGTGGTATAGCGCCTGGCCCAACGATTGCGGAGGTTAAGCAATTTTTGCAAGGGTCAGTTATGGGATGGGTGAAAAAAAATAGTATTTTTTAGCTTTTTTCTTTACTGGTGCCATATTTCGAACTTCGATACAACTAAGTATGTAAATATGTATACAAAAAATACAATAAACTTTGGTAGGTAGGTAGGTACGTTAGTAATTAAGTATCAAAAACGAAGTGCATGCAGTTTCGCATTCGGCGCTTGACTGACTCGTTTCGTTCGTGACGTTCACGCGCTGCGCTCTCGTCGCATGCACACGCCGCGCGTTTCGGTCGGCGCGGTGATATCCCTCGACAATAGCCCTCTTGGAGTGGGCCGCGAGCAGTAGGCTAATATAAAAGTTTAAGCGCGGAGTTATACCCCCCTGACCATGGCAACAAAGATTAGTGTCACATTGTGTCGAACTCACGTTTCTCAAGAGATCATTGACGTTATAATGACCCAGTGCTTCATGGATTTGCATCGCTGAATTATTATTAGTCACCATTTGGGTATCGTATAACTGGCCCAGTCCGAAGAGCAACGATAACATTTCCTCCTTCGTGTAATTTTTATTACGCTCTTCTTGTAATCTGTAAATCAAAAACCAAATAGATAGAACTGGGCAATAACAAGCTTAAGTAATATTGTGTTTGCTACAAAACAAGTTATCGTCGATGAGGGGGCCATATATCTAATGTTTCGATGGCTGTAGGTAATTTACAAAGAATATTTTTTCAAACTTCGCATTTACGAAATTAATTCATACCGTAAAATTTGCACTATAATTTAAGTTACGTAAAGCTGTTCATAATTCATTAAGCATCGTTACCAGGCTAAATTCTTTTGTCTTAAATAGGTACATTATTTTAATATCAAAACCATAATACTCGTAATACGTACAGCGTCTTCGCTAATTCTTCAACAGCACGCTTGCTAATTCTGTTGCTAGTGCATATTCCGACTGCAGGAAATATAATTTCCGTTAAAGGTTTACCCTCTGGTATTTGTGTGGTGACCAATGGAGCTAAGTAAAATGCGAGGAACGTAATCCATATCAGCGACACGGAAACTACCAAAGAACCGATCATAGTAATAATCCATATTATTCTGGAAGAAAAATGAGAGACATTTCTAACGGTATAACTATCATTAATTACCTGTTACATATTGGCGGAGACGTGAATGCGAGACTTTAAACTTTTTGCAAGTTCGAATGATATAACACCATGTACAGCTCTGATGTAACGCAACTACATCGAAAAACAAGTGGCAATTGCGACAAACAGGTCTAAGCCATCAAACTAAACAAGTTCACATAGTTGTAATACGTAAGTAGATAATGAGTGGTTGACCATTTCGTGCAATGCGTACCTCTCAATATATGGCGTGTTCTCGTTCACCAGATGTTTGAGGCCTCCAATGGAAGATTCTGTGCAGTATTCCTTGGTGATCGTTTTTAAGCTCCCTTTTATCACGCCTAAGTTGGATTGATTCGGCTTTTTCTGGTGATTTCTGTAATTGAAATCGAGAATATTCTTTTTATCCATACTTGCTGCACAGTAAGTCACAGAATATAGACCATTCTATGGGGACATGCTCCAATTCGTAAAGCAAATGACAGTTGTTAAATATTCTATTTAACGATACGATCAAACATCGACTTGCCCGAGTTAATTGCTGTGATTGATCACTTCTTCTCGTGATTGTTTTTGAATGTTTTTGACGGACTGACTAACATTTCAAGTAAGTATAACTATAGGGTCACCTACAACTATAAATGCTACTAATTTTGTTTTCTTGTAATCTACAGGTGCAACTTAGAAGTATCAAGTAGCTATCAAAATGTTGAAAAGAAACCATTAGTATTAATTTTACCTAGATAAAAACCTAGATCGTCCGTTGTTATTTTTTTACTTAACACAGGTGTAAGTCTAGAGTTCTTCCCATTCGCCTTTCTATGAGCGAAACTATGTAAGTGGGTTGTATTGGCAGCTTGGTGGAAAGGCAAGCAACCGATCACATGACCGGTTGCAACAGTTGCATTGCAACAATCTGACTGCCCATCTCCGCAACGCCTACCTTCACTAGAGCCGTGTACTTTTGCCCGCAATGTTTTGAGATAAATGAGGTGAACAACCTTACAAACTTCTGCATTGTTATTCTGAACAAATTATGAAAATTTCAACACTAAGCGGACTATGCTTTCAGTTTCAAATGGCATGGCACTGAGTAGGTAGGTATGCTATTACATAATATTTTTAAACATGTTTTGGAGTCAAATGCTCTCAATGTTAAACTACTTCTTTTGTCATGACGAACTTCGGTATTTGACTGATGGCTGTACCAAAACAACGGTGTTGTTATATGGATGCCTGGTCAAACACAAATTATATGCTCGAATTGAAATAAAAAAATTAGCGAAAATATGCAAATAGTACACACCTTTTGGTAAGTTTATACAGTAGAGGCTCGGCCCATAGCTGGCAGGAGTTTAAATGTCTAGCAATTTCTAATCCTGAGACAAACTGATGGTAGTTATGTAATAATGGCGTCTTGTTTGCTTATTGCAATATGGACGACATTTATATTGCACACACTATTGCACTTTTGCCGACAGATATAGCACTCTCTTGAAGAAGTAGAGCCTTTTACTTTTACTAAATGCATAATAATGACATTAGTAGCCTTAATCCGAAAGCGAATAACGCAATCATAATTTTAACATAAGATGCAGTTGAACCTAGGTACCTATGCAATGTAAGTACCTATTTAGGTATTAGATATATAGAAGTAATAACATCTTCTCATTTCAACTTGAATATCGTCATGTTTGCCGATTCTTTTATCCGTTTATTGTGTAACTGTAAATGTTCTAATACATTGAGTGGTCCATTTTTTTGTTCGCTACCTAAATAATGAACGTCAAATTAGGTATTTCTAAAGATTTCCAAGTTCAATACGATAATATATTCAGTTACCAATACGCAAATTTTCAAGAACTATAATTGTAATAAAAGATTTAAATATGTTGAATATTCGATTTTACATTCGCATTCTAATCAAAAGCATCCTCGATTAGCCATATCCAACAGCCACATCACTTTGCGCAACCTGCATTAATCTACATGATAAAACAATAAAATTATGCTAAATATCTTATTTTTAGTTCAATCCTACACTTTTGGTGCTTTTGGCGCCTTTCGTACCGTCGCCGTCGTCGTTCAATCTATGCAACTTAAATGACCATAAAATAATAGCCTTGTAATAAAATATTTAACATAATAAATGTTATTAATTCATTATGCCAATGCTCTATATATTCTCAGAACATGATCATTATCTTAGTTTGCAAGAGAAATATCAAATAAATAATAAATGACTTGATAATCAAGAAAGTACGTTTTCATTTCTCATATTCGGAAAGTGATGTATATTTGAACTGAGCAGCGGGTCCAAAACTCTTCGTTCCACCCTAGGGTGGAAAAGTAATTTAAAAATAGAACTGAATGTGTCAATGAAAAAGTTTACAATAGTTAAAAACAAATGGTTTAAAAAAAAGTTGCAGCCTTGTAGGGCGCATTCACGAACAACAACAAAACATGGTATAAACAGCCAGCGCAAAATTAAAAACATTGGGCGGAGCGGCCGGCGAAGCGACGTGTTCCAAATTTAAAATAAGAAAAACTATAAAATATTGGAGGGAGACTTACCTAACTCTGTGACTTTGAGCTGTGTGTCCGTATTAAAGTTTTGTGTTGATTTTGTATTTACTAAAAATGAGTTTAAAACTAAAACAAAAAGTTCAAATAAAATAAAAGAAACAATAAAACTACGCTGTAATTCGCCTACAGGAAACAATTACTTCAGGAGAGTCTCTGCCATGGACTGACCGTCTTATCAGGGACCAAAGAATATCTCCAACTTTTACAGGCATCCAACAAAGCCAAATCTGTCATCATAATAATTTATATCAAACTGTAAATATTTCAAGCAAGAATTTAACTTTAAATTTCACAAATTGTTCTAATTTTTCTAGGTTTTTAAAGGTAAGTTGGTATAGGTAATAATTATAAGGTCTACCAATGTAGCTACTAAGTAGGTACATGTTTTTATTTATAAACATTTTGGAATAACTAAGACTTTTTTTACTTTCCTGAAATTCGAAATGAAAAGTAGAGTGTTTAACACGGGTAAAAGTCATCAATTCCTTTTGACCCTCGTATAACAATCTACTATTCTATCACGCTTATCAATTCTTGTAGATTTGAAACATCAATTTAGTACTTTTTATTACAAAACATAAACTATATCAAATAATCTCTTACAATATCTTAATTAAACTTTATGTCTACATATCACTCCTTGGATCAATTACAAATCTGTAACTTGAAAAAAAGAGATAAAACTTTATTGTAAAGTGCATTGTAACTAGACAATAAAAAGATTATGATGCTCTACAGATATTTTGTCTGTAGGTATAGTTATTGTTTTGTATAATAGATGAAAACCCGTCATTATAAGTTTTGCAACTGGAAAAATGAAAGTTTTGTGGTCTTTTTAATAAAATAATACTTAGAATTTATGTGACTTTTATAACGCAATATAACTTGCTCTTGTCAGTGTCAAGAGGATATTTTTTTGACATACCTATATGCAGGGTGTTAGTAGCTTAGCGTAGCAACCTAGCAAAACATTCAGTCGACTCATGATTCTGAGTCTATCTGAAGTGGAATTTTCCGTCGCAAAATTCATGAAAAACTGAGTGTTTTTTTTGCTATCACACGCATCTGCTTTAGTTGCACAGAACCTTTTACAGAAACATAATTAATACTTATATCAAAATTTGATAAACCCGCAATGTACGTACAACTGTTTACCCGCGATATTATCGAGTTGTTAAAAATCTCATCAACTATGCATTTGCGACAAGTAGTTCCATGGGGAAAGTTGCTTATTTCTAAAAGTAGAGGTAAGGGATGATCCCTTAAAGTTTTCGCTAGGGTGCTACTAACACCCTGTATAAAGATCAACGGAAATGTGTTTCAAAGGTTGCATCTTCTTGGTCGTTGCAATGTCTATTGGTGGTGGTACCGACCGCTCTCTTTCCCGCGCTCGGAGCAGCACGCAGTCGCAACAAATTGACCGCATCCGCACATCGCATACTTAGATTACGAAGTGTTTACTAAAAAAAAGTGAAATAAGTGACTTGTGCGGTTTTTGACTGTGGTTTATGAAGTTCTTTCAAGGATTGTGGTTTTGTTTTTGGATTTATTAGGTTGGTAAGTTTTAGTTTCATTGATAATAGGATATGTATTTATTTATATGTTTTTTGTGAAAATGTATACAGTTTGACATAGTCCACAGAACAAAGAAAAACTAGCGGCCGCCCGCGAACTTCGTCTGCGTGGAAAGTTTTTCGCTATCCCTCGAGAGAACAATTTTTTTTTCGAGATGAAAGGTATCCTATGTCCTTCTCTGTACCCCTGACAACATGCATGTAAAATATCATGATGATCGCGGTTCGGTAGTTGACGTGAGTGAAGGCGTAACAAACAAACAAACAAACGGACTTTCGCATTTATAATATTAGTAAGGTTGGATAACCAAAAAGATCAATGCGTTGTTCTTGTTGACTTTGTAAATAGTAAACAATAAAAAACTTATCCATATTAAGTTTTAAAGTTAAAGCTAAAGTTTGATGTTGTCACAGAACAATAATATTATTTTTAGTAAGTTTTCACTTCCTCTTTATACAGGGTGTTTATTTTATTTATTTAGCCCATAAGTTTTTATATTTCTGTGGAAAACTGCAAAGTGATACTACACTCAAATAGATTTTTCGGTAATTTAGGTCTAGGGTTACCACTATACAATCTATCATGAAAAGTTTTTTTTTTTTTTAAAGTGGCGGTTTTCAGGGTTTATTCATTTTCCGGGGTTGTATCATGGTACACCAATCGCCATATTCGGCTTTAGGGGCTATTTGTAAGTGTAACACGTTATATAGGTACCGTACCATACCAAAATCATCTGAAACAAATTCCGATCAATATGGTAGGTACGGTAAAGGAAACGGAACTGAGAAGATTGTACCGATCTTATTTCCTCATGATATAACCATTCACTATACCCATCATCAATTATTGAATAACTGATGTTTGACGTTGTTTATATTTTGCAAGCCCATTCACTCTCCACGGAAGAGTCACACGCTCGATTCTCTATAAAAAGTTTAAAGGTATGCGTTGAGATCGTTGAGATGGAAGAAATAAGTTTTGATAGAGAGAGAAAATAAAATATTATCAGTTTTTTGAAACGAAGACAATGGGGAATGTCTGAAAAAATCATATTCGCTGAATATTTTTTTATAGATAGAAATAAGCTCCTAGTAATAGAAAGTTTTAGAATTTAAGGTTGCGTAAAAAAAAAAATTAAGTCACTTCAACTTCACTAATGTACGAAAGTAACAGCAGAATTGAGATAAGTTGATGCAAACTGTTTACGTTACCGTAAACCATCGTTTTGTCTCATTCACTCGCACTGACTGTGAGCAGTATATCCGATAGTTTACGGTAACGTAAACAGTTGGCATCAACTCATGATATGGCCATAGCCACCACCTTAGCCACCACCTGCCCGCCCACGCAACCGAAAATTCTGTAACTTTTTCTATTACTAAGGGAGCTTATTCCTACCTAAATATTATACCTACGCTTATTATCTGGTAACGATATATTCAACTTATGGCGGTTACAGCTGATAAGTTTCTTGCGCCCGTTCTTGTCAGCTAAAAAAGTCTGGAACGGGGTAGGAAAATATAGACATAGATCAAAAGTACTTAATAATTAATTTTATTTGAATAAAGCTTATTTGACTTTGACCTATAAAAAATGTTTAGCCAATTTGATTTTTTCAGACATTCCCCGTTGTCTTCGTTTCGTATTTTATTTTTTCTCTATATAAAAACGTATTCAAGATTTTTATTTCATTGAAAATTAAAACTAATTTAATTAGTAGGTACCTACTTGAAATATATTTTTTTATGGAAATCACTCCGTTTGGAAGAACGGGACCAAAAAAGATTTTGACGCAGATCGTCATTTTCGCAAATGGTCATCGTGAAAAATTTGGTCACTTTCGCAGAATGTCATTTTCGCTACTGGCACAGATAATATAATACTATAGCTACTGGTCACTTTCGCAAAACGTCACTTTCGCCATTTCACAATATTTTCTCAAACTTATACAATTTTGAGAAAAAAAGAAAAAAATTGTGAATGACATTCTGCGAAAGTGACGTTTTGCGAAAGTGACATTCTGCGAAAGTGACCAAATTTTTCGGGATGACCATTTGCGAAAATGACGATCTTCGTCAAAAAACCGACCAAAATAAGTATTGTATCGTAGTATCGTGATCGTGACGTGTAGGTTAGGTACGTGATAGTCTCTTGATTAGGGAAAGGATTTTAATAAGATGAATAAATGTTATTTTCAATACCGATAGCGGAGATACGTAAGCCTGTGCAGGCAGACCCACATGACTTCCTCTTTCGCAGAGTGCTATACCTGGCGCAGTATATTATTTTACCATGCTCCGAGCTAGCACTATCTCTGATGGCATTGCTTCTGTCAGCAATTAGGATGCATAGAAGAATGAGGTCAAGGTTTGCAACGTGCGTAACAACGCGGCCGAATGTTCATAAGTTACGGTAGCAGGGTAGGTACTAACACAGTTGTAAAACTGTGGTAATAACTTAGAGGTGTAACATGTAATGTGATGTATAAGTAGGTATCAATCAATCATCATTTGGTAAACTTTTCCAATCAACTTCAAGTTTCGATTCTTGCGGTTAAGTTGTATCCTTGATAATATATCAACTATTTCCAATTAATCCTTACCTTGTGAAATATGTTAGTCCGAGAGTAAAATCATTTTTCAGTGCATCTTGACGATTTTTTTACCTTTATTAAGTATAATATCTGTCAATTTACTGGAAAAAGCTTTGATATCGAAAATACACCTTAGTTTATAAAAACAACTATTCTCCATGTTTGTTTAACTTTTAACAGTATTATTGAAACCCACTTTGCATGCCCTTGTACCCTAACATTACATGACAATTATTTCGTCAAGTCCACTCACCAGAAAATAGGGAGGTAAACATATTTTTTGTTGTTCTTAAATCTGCAATCAGCCACAAATATGAACACACACAAGTGTACAAATATGAACACTCGAGACCATTGACCAATAATAATGATTGTGCGCTTAGATTTGAAAGTGAAGTTTGTGTACTGTCTCGACCTTGGCCACTGTACGGCCACGCAACGTTTCCCATCCCATAGTCGAAGCACGTGGTTACCGTCACTTCTTCACCATGGGCGTTAGCCATTAACGTAATAACTATAACTACTGAGCCAAAGCAGCGACGCATCACGTAAGCCACGCTTTTCGTATCATGAGTTCATGACTCAATGTAACATAAAAAGTACCTAAAGTATTTTTGATCCCTTCCGAGACCATTCAAAAAAAGAAAGATTTTTCCCCGAATCATAAATTGCACGAATCGCCCAGAAACGATAAATTATTATAATGTGAACGGTATAGTGTTTTCCCTTGTTAGACTTAGTCAATAGTCATGGTTAGTCACAAAAATATTGTACTTAACATCAACAATCACTTATAATCCAGTGATTAGTGTTTATGTCAAGTAATGTCAGTACATTACTTGACATAAACACTAATAATTTGTACAAGCACGATTAATTATAACTAAGTATAAATACAATGTGAACTTTTGACATTTTGTCACTGCAACATTCAAACATTAAAGCATCATTAAAGGAATTAAAGGAATTTACCTTACACAATCGAACCCTTTAGAATTTAGATGGTCAGACATGTGATTTGAACAGCCATGTCCCCGGCCCCGAAGGTTCTCCTTACAAAATTAAATCATCTCGTTATAATATCCATTGGTGATGAACAGGGGGCTAATTGTCTAATTTCAAAATCTATCGCAATCGTTTTCAGGATGTGATACATTGATGCTTCTTTTTGGCACAAATAAAAACTTACCAAAGAAATGCAGCAATGTGTCACATTCATCTGTCAAATGAAAGCGATTGCAATAGA
Source organism: Agriphila straminella (assembly GCA_950108535.1). Classification (NCBI taxonomy): domain Eukaryota; kingdom Metazoa; phylum Arthropoda; class Insecta; order Lepidoptera; family Crambidae; genus Agriphila; species Agriphila straminella. The sequence continues at coordinate 9,313,161 of OX467316.1, read as the reverse complement.
TTTTTAAAAATTAGACAATCAGGGGGCAGGTCTCGGACTCGCAAAACACACAACATCACTGATGAATACTAAAAAAATTATGCAGGGGGTACACAAAATCACGTTTAGACATCATCCCCCGTCAGTCCCCCGTGACCACGGCAGCTGCAAAGGTGCCGAAACGTCGGGAAAATCAAAAATCAAACCAACAGACAGATGGATGTGACACATTGCTGCACCTTATACTTTTCCATGCAAACGAGTACAAACGAGCTATCTTTGGCAAGGTTTTTTTAATATTTAATTCAATCTTATTTTATTAGATTTTCATATTGTTTGAAAGGCGTAATAGTCAACTTGCGGACTTATGAATTGCAAAATAATATTTCGCGTGTTTTTGTATGAAACTCCAATTTCTTTCTGTTCTAACTGATACACGGCAAATAAATAGGATTATACAATAAATTCGACAGTAAACTACAAGTTGAGTTTTACAGCTTTCGAACAATATCAAATTCAAATAATATCAGATTGTACTTATTTGTATTAAAAAAACCTTTCCAAATTAGCTCGTTTGTGGAAAACCATAATATTATAGTGACCCCTATTTTATTTTGAGCAGTATATATTCCAACGCATAACTAATGATGACCCTGATGTCTATCAGACGACTTACCATGACGATATTTGCCTAAAAGTCAATATGTATTAATAGTTATATAATGTCAAGTTCAAATAAACTGCATTACCATACAGTTTCATTATAGTACCCTTGACTGATTATGTAAGGTGAGGCATCGTGTATTGTGGCTTTTAAAAAAAGATTGTAAGTACCTATTTTGCTTTGCGAGCACTGTTAAGCAAATCAAACTAAACTTTTGAAAATTACTTATTACTAACTAACCTTTCGAAACAATTCGAAAATTATTTAAAAAACCTTTGAACACCAAACCGTTCAAAGTTAAGAAAGAGACCAACTAAGAAAAAGCCTATTTAAAAATAAGACAAGTTAGGAAATTGTCAAATTTAAGAAAATGACGAAGTCATCTGGGAAAGAGACCAACTGAGAAAAAGCCGAGTTGAAAATGAGACAAGTTAGGAAAGCGTCAAGTTTAAAAAAAAACCGGCCAAGTGCGTGTCGGGCTACGCGCCGTAGGGTTCCGTAGTTACCTTATATGCCATACCATGTTTAATAAAACTATCATTTTTCGTCTGTAAAAATAACTTTGTTTTTCACAGTGTTGGTATGAATGACAAAGTTATATTTGCGGTTTTGGAAAATATGATATATCTCAAAAACTAATTACTATATCTCGTTCAAACCTATTTTCAGTGAAGAATGTGATATTTTTCACTCACCTATTTCAAAAGTTAGAGGGAGGACACACATTTTAACACTTTGGCAGTGATTATCTTTCAAACGGTTGACTTTGAGAAAAGGTTGTCTTAGGAACTTCAATGTCATTTTTGAAGACCTATCTATAGACACCCCGCACGTATTGGTATGAAAAAAAAATGTTTTTTCAGTTTCAGTTCCATGTATGGGTCGCCCCCCCTTAATCTTTATTATTTTTTATTTTTGTGTTAAAATCGTTAAGCGGTTAACAGAATACATCTACCTACTAAGTTTCAACTGTGTAATCCTAATACTCTCGGAATAAAATGGCTGTGACATACGGACGGACGGACAGACAAACAGACAGACAGACATGACGAATCTATAAGGGTTCCGTTTTTTGCCATTTTGGCTACGGAACCCTAAAAATTACGAACTTTCATAAACAAAATCACTTAAATTGAAGGATTTTATGAGAGAGTAGATACGTTTTTTTACATTTTCGGAGTTCGTCAAATTAATTTACGTAGAAAACATGAGGAAGAATAAAACCATGATGAAGCCGGAGGTATTCCTTTAAGGCTCGGTTATGCGGAAACATTTGTCTCTGTCTTTCTTTACGTGTCTTTACACGTTATTTTCCATACTAAAGAGTATAACTTCACTTCTGCACTTTTTCGATATTTTTTACTGTTTTTCATCATTATCTTTAGCACAATTATCTTTCTTGAAAAAAAGTTATTTGAGCTACTGCACAGTATGTTTAAGTGTATTTTGATTTGAGTTTTCGAACAGCTGATCGAGTTTTCTATGAAAAGTCGATATTTGATCTAAGTATATTTAACGGAAAGTCGTAGAACAAACGTTGTTGTAATGTTAGTAATCTACTCAATCCTGCGAGGTTGTTGGTGTTTCACAAATAACCCAGTATATATATATTTTTTTCAACAGTTATCAAAAATGAAAGCACTGTTCCTGCTCCTTTCTCTGGTTCCCCTGGTGAGATGCCTGAAGCCGCACCCAGCGGTGGTAGCTGTCCGCCAAGAGGAGGAACGGCTGCCTCCTCACTTGCGGAGCCAGGCCCTCCGCAACCCTCACTTGCGAGAGATCCTGCCACTTGCAAGCCTACTGCATAAAGGAGAAAATCTGGTAAGTAATCTTCACCTGCATGCATTACATACGAGGAAAGTTTGAACATCAAAAAATCGAAAACCTGTTCTACACGAATTCTGAAATATATAGGCCAATATTCATTTACTATCCGTCATGTAACAATATAATAGACACAAATATTTTAGAGTACATCCAAAAGAGCTTTTTTTCAGAAAGAAAATTTATAGCTCTACACTTCATGATTACAATTTACATTTTTATGATTTGATATCGGAAGAATTTCGGATGTTAGGTAGCCATCAAGTTCCTTAGCTCAGTTAACGTAAATATTATCTACAGTATTGGCAAAAAAATGTATATATATATATATTAACACCATAAAGTCGCCCTTCCAATCAAACCTAAAGATACTGTACAATGTGTAGGTATTTGTTTGACACGTAGCATGATCTGTCTATAATTCTGCCAGGTGTTCCAACGCGAAGCAGATGACGTGCCCCGGCAAGAGATCTACAACATCTTGACGCACGCAGGGTTGCTCCCTCGCCGGCCGGGCTACTACAGACCCACGTACCACCAGCAGCGCCGCCCGCACGCACACCACCCGCACGCACACCACCGGCAGTATGACCTCACTAATGAAAACTATTTTGATCTCTTCCACAACCCTGAGTTACTGCAGCACTTATGAAGGAGGAAGAGAATAGCTTTAATTAATAATGTTATTTCTCTTTGTTTTTAAAATCTCTTTTGATAAAAAAATAGTCGTACCTATATACCTACTTCATACTTTTTTTACAAGAGTTTTTGAATAAAGAACCATTGTTAGATGTGATAATGATAGATAACCTACTGAAGGGAAAAACAAATGAACTAAATAATCTTTGAGGGTAAGTGATGTGCAATAAATTAATTGTGTTAGTAAGTACAAATATTCTGATACGGTGTTATGCTAAAAGTAAAGTTCAAATTGTAAATTTTATGTAAATAGTAGTCTAGAATAAGGATTTTTTAAAGTAAGTTCTAGTTTTATGAACAATCAAACGTAGCCGATTTACACCGTGCCCCATATGTATCAAATTTTCTCAACCGATTTAAATCCTTAATTCCTACAAAAGATGGATTGTTTTTATTACATTTATAGAAACTGTTTTTTACTTAAATTTGTTAATTGTTGTTTAAAACGATTATTTTTTATTGAAATTCAAAATTCCTATGCATTCCTCAACTTGCATAACTTTTTGAAATATTTATGTAAAACATCTACCATTTAAGTAAGTAAGTATTAATAAAAGTCAAATATTTTTATCTAGCTGTTACAAAACAAACAATAAAAAAAATTATCGTCCAATAACAATCTTTAAATGGGATTTTTAACCTTCACAATTCAACGATCACTGTATAATCATGACATTGCACAATTAGATATCATTATCGCATGAAAAATTCACAACATTTGCACAACTAAACGAATTAAATTCTATTTTATATTGAACAAGGTTATATTATAACATCCTGTCAGTCGCATGTATAAATTAGCGGTAGAAAGTAAAATATTCTTACAATGCCACACATCTGCAAGGTATTGCTAAAGGATTATTGTGCAAACTGCACTTTTGCTGGTCTACGTTTCATTGCCGATGACACCAAACACTGGATAGAAAGGTAGAGTAACTAGACAAGACGCAACGAAATATTGTGAAAAGATATAAATATTAGAAAACAAAATAGTTGAACAACTTATCTATAAAACCAGTCCTTAATTATTGAACTCTACGGTCTAAAATTACGACGCGAAAGCGACTAGATCGAGTGCCGAGTGTGATCAGGCAATAGACACTGAAGATCAATAGACCACTAAAGTAACTGTAAACAAGTTCACTTTATAATGTTAAGGTGATATTCCTTTACTTGCCAGATTGTTCTGGGTAGTACTCGTGATCCTTTCATGGTGCGGGTCAGCGGTGCTGATCATCGCTGCATGGGACGCCTTCGTGTTCTACCCAATCAGCTTCGGCGTAGAGACCACATATCTGGACTGGAACACCGAGATGCCCACTGTGGCCATCTGCGAGTGGGAGAACCAAGTCAACGCATTTAAATACATTGACAAGTTGGTATTAAATCAAGGAGATATTTTAGCTGTCAGTCATGTCCAAATCAGGGGAAAATATATAATTTGGCGTGATTTAGATTAGGGCGGGCGTTTTCTCTTAACAAGTCTCATCCTTTCATGGAAAAAATATTGGTTCCCATACATGAGTGGCTATACGTACCCCACTCTAGGATAATGTGAAAGTAATCTTATGCATGCATAGATTTTTAAGCATCTGATAATAGCTCTTTAACGTTTTCATCAGCCACTTGGCATCTCGAAAAGCACGTCTAAAACTGCTTTAAAATAGTTTAAGCAAATGTTTTGTTGTAGAAATAAAAAAGTCCTTTCGAATAAACCTCAAAAGTTGGTACCTTACTTGTCACATTCAATTGCAGATATTGGCCAGCGGACCACAACCTGGATATTGAGGATGCTTTACGTGAAATATTGTTTTTCCGTGGTACTTGCAACAGCCTGGTCGATAATTGCTACGTCGAGAAACCCGACCCTATCTGCCCACTGTCCAATTATTCCAACTACATTTCACTCCTGCGCAGAAAATGTCCGGAGCTCATAACCGATTGCTCATATAATGACAAACCTTTTAGTTGCTGTGAATACTTCCAACCTATAGATACGGACACCGGGCCATGTTTCATTTTAAATTCTATGCAGACTAAGTGAGTTTTTTTATTTATTTTTTTACCACCACCAGTTCCCATACCAGCCTTCGCCATAAATAAAAAAATAGTACTTAAATACTTACTAAAGATTAAGATTAATGTCATATGATTATGGAAAATATATATATACTTATATTCGAACGGTTAATTATTGTTGATGGCATATTTTTTCAGACCCAACAGGGGTTTTTTGATCTACTATAGGACTAGTAGTTGTTAAGTTTCAGTTATTAAATACATTTCAGAAAACTAAAACCATATCTAATGATGACAAACATGACACAAAAGCGAGCTATGATTAAGTTCAAAACCACTGTGCAGGCCATGGTAAGTTCTCAGGCTAGAAGGGAGTCATTAAAATATCACTATTTGATAATTATTAATGATTAATAATCTTTTTATCGTGTTAAAACTGACCTTTAAAGGCCTTTACATTAAAGCTTTACACAGGCCATCTTAAATTGTTTTGAAAGTAACGAGGTATGTTCTTATAATAAACTGTTCGTATTTAGTTCCATTCCATATTTATTAAGCTCTATGGCGCAGTGGTATAGCGCCTGGCCCGGCGATTGCAGAGGTTAAGAAACTTTCGCGAGCGTCGGTCATAGGATGGGTGACCAAAAATTTATTATCTTGAGCTCATGCGTGCGGAAAGCCCGTTATGCCGTTGTTCCCGGCTGCATTTGCAGTCGTTAACATCCACCAACTCGCGTTGGGCCCGCGTGGTGGGTTATGGCCCATCCTCCTTATCCACCTATAAGGAAGGCCTGTGCCCCAGCAGTGGGACAATAAAAATGGCTGTTGGTCACTATTAACCTTCTGAGTCTTTGTTACTTGTTTGTAATATTATAATAAAGAAAATAATAATAAATTAGCATCATTTGTAGATGTACACCGTAGGGCCTGAAGAGGTTCCGACTTTGACGACTTTCAGGACGTCCACTCTTCGGTTACAAATTGGACACAATTACAGGTACCAAGTTACTTACTCTTGTTCTTTATGAAAAATAGTTATCGTGGTTTTTGCGTACTAAACTGTTCAGTATCATTTCAAAAATGAATAAGTAGGTATTCCTGAGGCCCTATACAGCGTGAAATTTTAATCACATTCGTTTCCCGCCGTGGTGGGGTGGTTCCACTCATGATTACAAGCCACTTTTATTACGGGGCCAACTCTCGTCCTCGCAAAAAAAAAATCAGCTGTTCCATACAAAAGTGCAGTACCTACTCGACCCAGCTGATTTTTTTTTGCGAGGAGGAGAGTTGGCCCCGTAATAAAAGTTGCTTGTAATCATGAGTGGAACCACCCCTCGGCGGGAACCAAATGATTTGAGCGTGTATTTTAAACTTTTAAAGGCTATAGGCGCTCTTTACTACTAATTTTCATTCGACAACCATGACTGTTCTTTGAAAATTAGTTGTAAAGGGCCCCTTACAAACGGAATAGGGCCCCTGCACAATGATTACAGCCGTCATATAACCGTGAGAAACATCGAAAATGACCCTCGAGTGGTAGAGACAACGATAGAGCAGCGAGCGTGTCGCTTGTATGATGAGAATGAAGATGCCCTCTATCCTTTCTACTCGTACAGCGGGTGCATCGTGCAGTGCCGCAAAAGGGCACAGGTGGCGGTTTGCCAATGCACTGATCACCTCATGCCGGGCACCAGTGAGTACCTACACATTTCAGCACAGAACAAAAAAATGTGCATTTCACAGTCATGTAGAAATTAATAGTTTATAACAGGAGTGGCTGCAATGCAACTCCTTACTACCTTGCTGTTTAGTGAATGAACTACAAAATATGGAATACTTAATGAGATCACAAAATAATAATCGTCGTATTTTCACATAATACTTATAATATTATTAAAAATTTACTTACATTCAATAAATACATTCAATGTGCTTCTTTTTAACCCCCGACGCAAAAAGAGAGAGGAGTGTTATAAGTTTAACGTGTCTGTGTATCTGTCTGTGATATCGTAGCTCCTAAACGGATGAACCGATTTTCGTTTAGTTTTTTTTGTGTCATAGATAATTTTATCCCGAGTGTTCTTAGCCATGTCTCATGAAAATCTGTTCAGCCGTTTAAAGATCATCAGCTCTTTTCTAGCTGATGAGGAGATCTGACTAACTGCCTTATGTCCGATTGATTCGAATTTTGGTACCGTGTAAATCTGTTCAGCCGTTTGAAGATCATCAGCTCTTTTCTAGTTGATGAGGGGATCCAACTAACTTCCTTATGTCCTATCGATTCGAAATTTGATACCGCGTCTTGAATTTTTTTAATTTTTGTTATTTTATGTAAGATGTGTGTTAAGTCTTTAAACACAATAAAAAAAATAATCAAAAAAACAAACGAACTTGGACAATAATTGGCAACCTTGACATTGCTAGGTACTAACTACTAACTACTAGAGGAATGAAGAAAATATTGAAAAGACCTATTGTGCAATCTCCTCATCTCCAGTTATCTAATAGGAAGATGTTGCATAACAGAAATAATGAAAGGAGCTTTCAAACAAACATACCTATACTTATATACTTAGTTGTACCACAGATAATATATAATAGGTACCTAATTAGTAAGTACTTTAGATATACCTATAAGGAGCGGATTTGCTGCAAATAGGCACTCTGAACATAATAACAATAACGACACACTTTTTCACTATTATATTATTACCGCCTTGTCGCACTAATATGTCCATTTTTAAGTTGAACCATGTTCCAGCTGAATCAGACCATTGTGGTATATCGGGGATGGCATGTCTGAACGCAAATAAAGACCACCTCACTGTCCTCAAACCTGCCTGGGGTAAGGGGCCGGGACTGGTGTGCGACTGTCTACCTTCCTGCAACGAGCAAGAAATCACTGTCATCAGAGACGTCCACCGATCGTGAGTTACCTAGTTCAGCGGTTCCCTAATGATGTTCCGCGGAACCCTGGGGTTCCGTAAGAGGCTCTCAGCTCAGGTCAGGGGTTCCGCGAAAAGAGTTAAGTAGGTAAATATTATTTTTGTTCTAACAGGTAAATAAATATTTTTATCTTAAAAAGTCCTTCTTTTAAATTCAAACTATACTTACAAGATGCGAACAACAAGCTAAATAGCCTCAATATGGTGTGATTTACGTAAAAAACAATGTTACCGTTAATTTACTTCTTACTTGAGCTAGGTTTCCGCCAAAAAAAGGTGAACCAAAAAGGGTTCAGTAGCCAAAATTTGCGGAACCGCTGATCTAGTTTTTCGTCTTTGACTGAGCTTTGAACGTTCCTAATATAATACTTTAAGGTTTGCTTGAGCCTTTGAGAAGTTTCGAAATCGTTTCGTCCATCCAGTGACATTGCTCATCCCAAACCAAGAGGAATTACGGTGCATAAGCTACTGAATCAAGAAATGCTTAACTAACTTACTTACTTACATAATAATTAATAACTGTGACCTAAGAATAGAATGTTCAATCTCACTCACCCATCAAAGATTCGAACATTTTAAGGAGCGATTATAAGATCTTAAAAATATTGAATAGGACTTCTAAACTATTTTTTCAAATATTTCAGCCAAAAGAAACAAAAGCATTCTGATGTGGAGGTGGCACTTGCGTATATCCCTACGGAAAGGTTTAAAAGAAACGTGGTTAGAAGCCGCCTTGATTTAGTTGGTAAGATACTACATTTCACCTTATCTTTACTTCTTGATTACCTACTTCAAGTTTTTCAATAGAAAACAAACTTTCCGCATTAGTTCGGTAACAATTGCTTCCCTTTGCTTCCATAAAATGTTTGCTGGCACTGATAAGATTTAAAATAATATTGTATTTCCATGTGTGTCCACGTATGTCTTTGCATAAGATAACATAGCATAGGTCCTATTCTTATTAATATGAAAACTATTCCTTTTACATTATTTTCAGTATCAGTGGGCGGAACCGCAGGTCTCTTCGTAGGAGCCAGCGTGCTAAGCTTCGTAGAACTCATATTTTTCTTCACAGTTCGTTTGGGAAGCAATTTGATGATGAATAGTAAAAAACGCAAAATAAGACAAGGCGTTCATAATAAAAGACCTAGCACCATAGATATTCTAGAACCGAAAGATGAAAGCGATAATATAGACCCGGAGCAAACAGCTTATCCTAACAGTGGAGTTGGCTCATTAATGCCTATTTACAAGATACAAAAGCCAACCGATAAGAATTATTTTGAAGTACAGAAACAAAATAAGTTACAAGTATTCCGTACAAGAAAATTTTAAATCACTCTTTTTATCTTTCAACCTCCAACACTTGATTAATCGAATTTGTTATCTGACTCTTTTACTTGAATAAATAATAGATTAATGTAGAGAGCCAACTTTTTGCTTTCATTCTTTTTTATCGTTCGGTGAAAAATAATTATTTTAATTTGATATCTAATGTAAGTACTTAAGTAGGTACCAACCATTTAATGTCCAACAACGAAAAAAAATATTTGCTATAAATGTACCGTAAGCCGGGGCTACTTTGACTTTGCGTATTACTTTGACAGTTTTTGGGGTTACTTTGACACGACACGATCTTGGTCATTGGTCGCGATCTTTCGGTTGCGGCCGGCGCGTGTTACTTTGACACGTATTTTTTGAATGTTTAATCATAGTTATTTTGTTTTGTTTTGTAAGAATGTTTAATTGTTAATGTCCTGACTGATTTTAAGTACATAGTATATTGTAAAAATAATGTTTAATTTTTTCAACCCAATATTCGTTTTATTCTATAAATATATGAAAACTTTATAAAATTTATATATTTTTTTAATTTTGAAGGTTTCAAAGAAACCTGCACTACAATTATCATTGACTTTAAGGCAAATCTAATAAAGGTGTAAAAGTAACCCCACACTCGAGGTTACTTTGACACCTTTTAAAAAAAAAAAATGGGGGTCTTAGACTGCTGAATAGCACACATCTCAAAGCCAAGACTTCAAATGTTCTGATGAGGTACATAAAGCTTGAATTGCGAGCATATTTTTTCTTGACATCTAGTAAAACTTCCAAAATCATGTCATAGTAGCCCCGGTTGACGGTACTTCGGTAAACATTTCTAAAAAGTTAGAAGTGAACTTTTAAATTAATTTTGTAAAAATTTAAATCAACCAAGGCATAAGGCAGGAAAAATTTTAGGTAAGTAGTAGTATAACTATTAATAGCCCTGTTATAAGTTATGTCATTTCGTGTGTCATAAAATGTACATGGAACACACTTAGGTAATAGAAGCAAATCAACTGAGACTGGTGACAGGGAACGAAGTCACGGCATCCAGTACATTCTGGAAGTGTCCCAGTTTCTTCACAGGAAGCCGCACGTTAGGGCTGATGCAACGGCTCAATCTTTCTCTTGTAATAACTAAACATCAGCGTGTGATCTTTATTGCGATAAACATAAAGCTTACCCACAAAATTAAAACAATAGTGACACACGCTGTTGCAAGACGTGTTGATACACAGATTGAATCTGTAAGCTTACCACCACCTTACCACCATAAAGCTAGGGTTTCCTACATAGATATAGTATATTAAAAGGGGGTTTCCTAGGATGACGGTGCCGTCATATTACGGCAGTAATTTAGCGGCGTAGAACGTTGTCTATGTAACAAACAATATGGCGCGCCGTATTTTTTACATAGACAACGTTCTACGCCACTAAATTACGGCTGTAATATGACCGCACCGTCATCCTAGGAAACCCTAGCTTAACCATTACAGATGACCGTTTTTTCTTAGAAAAAAGTACTGACTTATTTTATTTCATACAAACAAATGTTGTGAAAAACTTAGAAAATATCTAGAAAAGATTTTCAGTAGGCCTTTACTGGCAAATTTTAGGGTGATAATATTTTAATTTTCTTTTGTTGCCTTGAAATTATTCAACGTCTAGCTAGAGCATTATTTATATGTACGAGTAAGTATGTAGCTTACAACAAAAAGGAAATTAGTAAAAATAAAGCAACAACATAACATTGGTATTTTATTTCAAAATCCAATAAATACCTAACTAGATTATTTTAAAATATTATTGTCAAATATTATCTACTATAAGTACTTAAAAATTCTATCGTTTCCATATTTTTAATCATTTGTAGAAATATCATGTTAATGTATAAATAATTTAGATCTACTATTCAACAAAGGCTATAATTATTATGACATCAATTTTATAAAATATTTAACTTTTGTATTGAAAATATTGCAGGCAATATTACTAAAATATCGTAATTGACACTGATTGAATTCAAATCCATTACGATATTTATCATAGTAAGGTCGATGCACCGTTGTCATCCCATTATGCGTAACAGCAAAAATTAGACGGTAAGTATAACATAACATAACCGCCTAGATGTAACCACTTTCATTTCACCACATCAGTCATATTAATTTATGCAATCTCATCATCAAGACAAGACATTACTATACAATAATAGAATGGAAATGGTTATATCTGTATATTACAGATGTTTTAATTGTAAATTGTCCGACAGCTTAACACTTTGCCAAGTCACGTTATATTCTGTGGTCACGAATCATAAATGCAGCTTATTAGATCAACGGGCATTAAAAAATAATACTACATTGCAGGCGTAGCATGATGAACCTGACAAAATGTCAGAATGTCCTGGCAATTTTTGACAGATTAACAAGGCTCGTCCTTAGAAGAATAGGGTTCGTCTTGTCATTTTTGACGTTACGATAAAGACAGAACTTCCGAGCTCGTCAGGCATACGGTAGTAGTATACATACATACTAAATGAATTTCAGACACCTGGATGGTGTCTGAAATTCATTTTCCAGCCCCATATTTAAGACGGTCGCTCTAATATCTATTTTCGACTAAAAATTAAATGCATAAGCACCAAAATGCAGGTAAGTGTCCTTTCTACCCGTAGTATCAGGTGCGCCTCATCATGAGCCAACGGTTGCAGTGGCCGTGCAGCTGAAGCCGCCGATACCTCATGCAGTGCCACTGGGGGACCTGCTGCATACGCCGAAGTGCTTCTAACTGTAAATAAAAAATTAAAACGTGACCACTCTTGTGGTAGGTACCTATACCCTTTCAAACAAAAAAAGAATCATCTAAATCGGTTCATAAACAAAGAAGTTATGCCTGAAAATCCGTAATAACTCGTGCGATGGCAAGCTAAATAATTGATATTTTTCAGGATTATGAAAAACTACTAGCCAGATCTCTGTAAAAAAATTATAGGACCACACATGAATTACTTGTTCTTTCAGATAAAAAAAACAACTGGCGAAGTTATGGTAAAGCATACATAAAAAATACCGTCGATTTGATAACCTCCTTCTTTTTTTGAAGTCGGTTAAAAAGGAAATGATTTTATTTTCGAAATGAATGTAGACCTTTTTACAGTATTGCACTTTCATTTTTAAAAAAATATGAATGTCTATTTTTATCAGGTTGCTGCAATATGTTAGAGACTGATATTAAACTCTCCGAAGTTCTGGGTTCTATTTATCTGATGCGTATGCTTGGTATTCCTCGAAAGCTTCTATTGAACAAGTTATAACTACCTTACCTACGTAGGTACATACACCTAATTATCTCTGTGTAAACTTAAATATTAGTAGACTAACTTAACTAACTTAAATATAAGTAGACTAATATTTAAGTACCTCTACATAAAAAGTAGGTAGGTACTTAATGTCCTTAATTTAATAAAGCTTTATGTGCGTAAAGTATTTTGAAGTTATTTCTTGTGTTGTCAAAACTACACCTAATATAATAATATAACGTAAACAAACTAAGAGCAAAATACTTACATAATCAATGTTGCCCCCTCGAAACGGATAAGCATCACAGACAATAACGAAACAAAATACAATCGCAAACAAAACACAAACACTTCGCATTTTCATTTTCCAAAAAATACTGTTTATCTTTGTTTATCCCGAAACAGGTATCAACGTCGATCCAGGTCCAAGCTTTCGTGAGTTATGCCTGGATAGACAGAGATTCCTCCCATTTATATGTGAACGACCACCTACGCGCTTTCTTCCCAGTAGTAATGACTACAATAAGGTCAATTTGCATTGGCGGGTTAGAATTTTCCGCAATAAACATTTATAGAACTCTGTTTTTATAGAATGAAAAATTATCGTTTATGGAAGTTTCTTCAGGCACAGGATACATAATTTTCAGGTAATTTCTTACCTACACGTAGATTCATAAAAGACAGCTTTGCTATAAAAATACATATATGTAAATTCCACTTATAATTTTAACTAGTTAATTGCTTGCATTTGAGCGTAAATATAAGTATTTTTAAAATGCAGAGTTCTCATTCGGCTAAAATGTCATATCCTGATCATGAATCACCATTTAACAACGGCGCCAACGTCCTTACAACTGCTAACTAAACATTATTATTGTGCACATTAATATCGCGATTTAAATTAATTCTGCAGCTACGCTGCTATATTTCGAAATAATCTCTTTAACAACAGTACAAAAGGCTTGTCTCAGTTGAGAGCAGACGCCTTTGTACTCACATCTTAAAAGATACTTCGCTTCGTTATATATTTATCAAGAATTCTAGATGCTGTCATTCACAGAATGGCATTCTCAGATATCGTGATAAAGTATACCTTTCATTTTTCAAATGGAATCGTTGGTATTGTTTTACCATCTCACAGATGAACGCGATATTCTCTCGAATAACGGAAATAATAGGTGTTTAAATATACGCGTCCATGTTATCTTGTTCGAATTGCAATCAAACCCAAATATTTGAGGTGCTTTCTGGCAAGTGTTAACTTAAAAAATAATTAGTGAGCTAACAAAGAATTTTTACAAGAAAGAAACAAAGAAGTAATGCCTAAATAGTATTGGGCCTAACCAAATTTTTTTTTGAGCAATGTGATTTTTCATCGTTTGTAAAAATAATATTATAAAAATACAGCATAAATATTCCTCGCTAAACTCAACACATATTCTGATTTTATTTATTTCATATACTTAAAACATATTCGAGATTTCGAACTATCTATTATTTCTAGTTTACTTTGAAAGCTTCTCGGCTAGTTTGTGTTACCAATAGAGGCCGGAATTGCTTTGTACAGTGCCTAAGTTCGTGTCAGTTACCGTAACTGGGGCGTGACACTTCATGAATTACAGAACTCTACAATACTCTACATACATGTTTAACTATCCTTGAAAGTTATTTAATGGTGATGCAAGTCAATGTTCTCATATTTGTAACTTCAAAAAATAATACCGGAGAGAACAGGGGGGCTACTCCCGACGAGATCGAGTTTACATCAAGATCGAATACTTAAACGTCAAAAATCTGTTATTTTGGTACAGTTTCCATGTTTGTTTTGACGTTTATTTAATTCGAACTCGATTTCGATCACGTCGGTAGTAACCCCCCAGGTCAAAAGAAAGTACTTTTACTCCTATATTTTATTGTAAGACTAACGACATAACGTGCCTTCCGAAGCGCCCCGGCGCCGAGGAGCTCGAGAAATTTTGGTCACCCACCCAACAACTTAGTTGCTTTATCGGCGCAATCGCAGGAAAATGCGCTAAGCCACCGCGCCGTCGCTCCTAAACAAAAATGTCTTTACTTTTAGGCATACAGAGAACAAAGGATTAAAATAAGGTACCTAAGTACTTTAATTTAAAGTAGTTTCTAGAGGCCGTTTCCGCAATAAGGCAGCCATGGGCCGCAATTAATCAGTTTGTTTGAAACTCGACGCGAGTGACACAATCGTTCCGTGAACTGCAGCAGACCATTGAGTCAAATGATAATTGGATTACAGCTCATGCTCAATGTAGTACTTGTACTACGTTACAATTTACGTGTTGTCGCTTATCAGTAAGAATTAACTGAGAACAACTATTATTGAATATCTATTAATTTAATACACATCGCAACATAAAATCACAACGCATCGATTTAAGTTACAATATGGAAAGAAAACAACGTAAAACCTACCAATAGTAATAAATAGTCATGAGAATAAAAAGTTGTTATAGGCAAAAAATACATTTGTACCAGTCACTCCGGCGCGACTGAGCCGAGGGCGATAAAATTTTGACAGGATTGCTAAAATAGCTAACTTCACGTGATACGATGTCAAACACCTCGTTTCTGGCCGCCAGTTTTGAATAAACCGCAGTGTGTCATGACTGTTACCCATGTATGCCATTTTGTACGTACTTCGTACTACTTTAACAACACAAATTGTATGTTTTTTAAAAAACAAATAACAGAATAGATATTAGTTTTTTCAACTAATAAGTATCTATACTGTCATACTCATAGTATAATAATAAATACTAGCGTAGGTAATACTGTGCAAAAAATATACGCAGTCCTAGGTTCTGTCACAAACACGGAAGCCGCGTTGGTCTAAGGCACTGAGCAAGTAATCACTACAGGCTTGTCTAAGGTCACAAAGTCCCAACTTTACTTATTTTCAAATTTTGAATATTGGCCAGACATAATGTTTTGATTGACGAACTTTTAAGTCGTCTTAAAATAAAAAAACCAAATTTAACTTTTGCACCGCTAACAAAAAAGGTTTTGTTACATTTTTGATAATTTTCGTAACTGTTAAAATATTTTTTTTTATAACTCCATTTTAAAAAAAAACGAAATACTCGACTGACAAAATCTATAAATTATCAAACCTGCTTACAAAATTTCACGAGAATCGGTGGAGAAATGAGACCTGTAGAGGAGAACAAACAGCGCCGGAAAGCCGGACTGAAATATATTTTTTACATTATCACCGCCATTTTGAGAAATTTCGAAAAACTGGATCTACAAAAAAATATAACTATAGTTTTCGAACCTGCTCACAAAATTTCACGAGAATCGGTTGAGAAATGCGACCTGTAGAGGAGAACAAACGTACCGGACAGCCGGAAAGACATACGAAAGAATTTTTGCCCAAGCTGAAGCAGAGACGCTTCGCGCTCGCTCGTTTAAAAACTAAAAATGGGAGTGATTTATGTGTTGAACATTTTCAAGCTTATACATTAAATTAATAATTAGTTATTTTTTAAAAATATAATCCGTTCCCGTTCCCGTTCCCGTTCCCGTTCCCGTTCCCGTTCCCGTTCCCGTTCCCGTTCCCGTTCCCGTTCCCGTTCCCGTCCCCGTCCCCGTCCCCGTCCCCGTCCCCGTCCCCGTCCCCGTCCCCGTCCCCGTCCCCGTCCCCGTCCCCGTCCCCGTCCCCGTCCCCGTCCCCGTCCCTGTCCCTGTCCCCGTCCCCTGGATGTGCATGTCCAGGTCCAATCATGGCCACCGTGTTGGACTTAAAATAAATGTCATTTTCGCAACCACCATCCCATGAAACCTCAAGAACGACATCCACATCGATTTTCATGTTTACTTACCCCATTTACACCTTAAGGGAGAATTTTCAAAATAACAAAATATGTGTTTGCCTATTTATTTTTAGACATGCTCCTACGAATTTTAAAGTTGTAATGTCTATTTTATATTATTTTTCCATACAAAATTTAAACCCCATTTTCACCCCTTCAGGGGTTAAATCATGTCCACCGTGTTGGACTTCAAAATAAATCTCATTTTCGCAATCACCATCCCATAAAACCTCAAGAACGACATCCATATCGATTTTTATGTTTACTCACCCCATTTACCCCTAAGTGGTTGATTTTCAAAATTACAAAAATATATTTTGCCTATTTATTTTTAGATGTGCTCCACTCCAACGAACTTTAAAGTTGTAATGTCTATTTTATGTTATTTTTTCATACAAAATTTGAACCCTATTTTCACCCCTTTAGGGGTCAAATCATGTCCACCGTGTTGGACTTCAAAATAAATGTCTTTTTTGCAATCGTCATCCCCGAAAACCCCAATAACGATATCCATATCTATTTTTGTGGTTTTTTACCCCTTTTCACCCCCATTTCATCCCAATAGGGGTTCAAATACTAACAATAACAATATACGTTGCGTTAGATGTCTATCCATAAGCCTAAATTATAAATTTAGCGATTTTTACTTCGAAAATAGTGCAAGTTTTACACAACAATAAAACTTGTATTATTGAGCAGAGACGATGCACAGCATCTGTGGGAGAGTGCGCCGACTTCTAGTATAGCTACATCCTGTCAAAGTAGTCATTCGACTTACCCTTTAAGCAGTTTTCCTGTCAAAAATTGTAAAACAGACTTACTTCCGGTTGGCGCCATTTTTTATTCACCTATGGAGTCGTTGCAACGAAGTGTCTTCATAGAAGTCTCTCACCAGGAGACCTTAATGGGATGCTGTGCATCGTCTCTGCTCAATAATACAAGTTTTATTGTTGTGTAAAACTTGCACTATTATCGGCATGTGACGATGCACAGCATCTGTGAGAGACGTGTTTATTAACTCCTGGTGATTCCAAACGACGCTATGTGATGCTGTTGAAGGCATGATTAACTTGAGATAACTGAAAACACATTTAATTTTATTGAAATATTGATAATATAACATGTGTCACCTCTGTATCAGAGTTATTAACATAACTCACTTTAAAAGCTAGCTTTGATTACTAAATAACTAATAATTATTGCTAATCAATTTGATTATATGACTACGAGCGGTTTTATAATCAATTCGATTATATGACTGTAAGCAGTCTTCGTCTTTATGAAGGCTATTAGTTGGAGAAACAATATTATTGTACTAATTTAGGGAGGCAACGACCGAGCCCAACGAACCTGCAGCTACGGTTATAACTGCATCTCTCCCATGGTTTCATTTATTTGCAGATTACTTACAGTTCATGAGGTGGCTCGGGGCACCAGCTTCTAACACTAACGCCTGTGCGTCTCTGGAAACTTAGTTTTATAACTCATCTCAACCAAATACAGGAAAAATAATAATATTGCTATGTTTTAATTTTTAACCTGTCTGCTAAACGCTGTGTCCGTTTTTATCCAAGAGCTGGACTCAGGATGATGTGGTCGCCGGCATCACTGTAGTGGCTCGTAGATACACTTAGAAAAGTGAGGTTGTGTACGCGCCAGCCGCCGCCGGCCCGATGTTAGAAGCAGCAGGCACTAACCTTGCTCGTGGATTCTCTGCTCGCTGTTTTTGAAGACATATATACATGACAATTTAAATGTTCATTAAAGTGATTTCTAATAATAATGTTCTGAATTTGTGTAACAAAATCATCCGATAAGCCAAATTCTCTTCAAAAGGCTATGTTATGCTATGAAATCTAGCTAGATGGACCTTTACCTTCAAGATATTTGTGGTCTAAATTATTATCTCTACAAAATTCAACCTCTTTTTGTGTCACACCATCCCCAGTTTTGAACGTAGAGCTTGAATGTGAGGTGGTGGAAGTCTAATGCTCTGGTTTAAGAACTGATTCTAAGATCGGAATCTTAAATTTTACATAGTATTAAACAAAATGTAAATCCGTTATTTGCATTAAGTTTGTAAGATAGTTATTGTTAATATATGTGTTGTAGGTTTTTTTTGTGATAAAAAATAAAATAAAAAGAGCTCATAGATGGAAGTATCGAAGCAAAACGCTTTTTCCCATATGGGTACTACTACCAGATACACACTCATGTTCAGGTGGTGGGACAGGCAGGGCTATCAGGCTCTGTGGTTAAAATACCTATACTAGTCAGAACTGCATTGCCTTCAGCAGGATGTGGGTCTTTTTTAAGGCACCGCATAATACTAACAATCTTGTGATAGATACTTCTCCAACTCTCATACGGCTGCGACAATTCGATCTGGGGGATACACCGAAAACGTGGTGCCGTCCAGCCGCTTGGCTGCCCCAAGACAGCCTGTATATACTTCTTTATACTTATCTGGCAGGTATTCTGCTGTCATCAAGATGTTCCAACGGTCCAGGAGAAGTAGAAGTCAGTATGTCATGTCATCTAAAGATGGGGCCTGATATGCTTTACCACTGTAAATTTGTCCTCTTTGCGGTTGCAATGCTAATCTGAGTCCCTGACTCTACCCGTGGTCTGCTGCATCTGTTGCAAGGAATTAGTGTTGTATTAGAGTAGGATGTAAACATTTCACTACCTGATGGTACTTTGACGTAGTTATTTTCAAGTCGCGTAGTACCGGTTCCAATATGTTGTATTGGCTGCTCGGAGACTCTCTTCGTAACACGCAAGTATTACTGCATTTGTTGAAAGTGAAGTCTCTGGGAATAACAAAATTTGCGAGATTCAGAGTACCTTTGACAATTGTATCTCCTCCGTAGCGACAACATACCAGTGCGACATGTGCGACTAGCACATCATCAAAACACACGCACGTAAGCAGTGGCAGCCGTGTGGTGCAGTAGTACTCCTGACAACGGTAGGTAAGGTCGTGCTGCGCGAGCAGCGCGTGCGGGTGACGCGTGGGCGGCTTGGTGGCCAACGCGTGATGAGTACTTATCACTCTTCACCAACAAGTATATAAGCAATGCGATCTCTCTCATGCAGTTTTATAAAATTCAGTTTCTGGCTGGGTTCGGTTGGGTTACACTTTTAGATGTTGATAGTATAGTCTTATCTAGACTATAGTATCTATTCTCTACTATCTATCTAAGTTTTATCTATCTATCATATATATCTACTAATATTACACTGTTTGACCAGCGAGAAGTACAAGTAGACTGTAATTTACCTTTTTCTGAAGGTGTTGAGCCAAAGCGGTGAAATATTTCGGCGCGCACAATAGCCCAAACGGTAGACACGCCGTTTGGAGGACTCGGTGGTAGTAGACCAGCAGAAGGAACCTCCTTTGGGCCTCACAGGTCAAGCTTCGTCATCCAGTCGCCTATTTTGAAAGAGCTGAGAAATCTGTATCTGAAAGGTCCTTTTAAAAGGTCAACGATCCGTGTCACTCCTCTCAGTCAGGAACCTGGTTGAGTGAGATGAAGTCGATTCCGACTTGTCACCGATCCAGTTCCTCCATGATACCTCGCCCCATAAGCTTGTGTATCAGCCGAGACATAGCGGGCGATCGAGGCGTTTCGAAGCTATAAAAAGTACTTGCTGTCTGATGGACGAGCGCAAGCTTGGGGTAGATGGCAGGCGCATTCTCGTATGACGAGAAGGGCCTACGGAGCACCGAAGCTAACCTGCCACTGCCTCCGATACGCTCAGAGGCAGCCCCATTAGTCTTATGTTGGTGTGATTGATAGTCCTTACCTTATCGGATGGTTCATTCCATTCGTATTCAGAATGTAAGCGCACAATGGGAACTAATCTCAACAGTTTAAAAAGTATCTGATAAGGCAACGCCACTGTGTGTGGCTGGACACCTATCAATGCCATGCAAAAATATAATGGGCAGCACTACTGTTCCGGAGACCTGTCACACTTCATTAGTTCTCATCGAATAAGTACTTAGACCACGGAGGTAGCTTGCGCAAATCCTCACGAAGGTGTATGTTAAGCCGCTTGCTCAGGATACGTTCCCGTCCCAGCAGCTTTTGATATATTTATTACACATTATACATTACATAATCTTGTCATCAGTTTTCTAAAATCTGGAGGTAGGTGAAACTAACATAGGTCTGGTCTGTATGTACATCCATGTAATAAAAAAAAAATATTGTCAACAATATTCACTTCGAAATAGAAAAACAAAAGATGTTCTACGTGGGCATTACAAGGTCATACATAACATAATCACAGGTTGATCAAATCGGAATCAATCGCTGCTAAAAGTCAATCTCTTATCAAGTTAACAAAAAAAAATTTAAAGTCTGAACTGAAAATAACTTAGACTCAAATGTATAATTTTGAATCATACCAGCAATATAAAGATATTGGCAGGCAAGCAGATAATAACAAAATAATTTAAAGACT
Source organism: Agriphila straminella (assembly GCA_950108535.1). Lineage (NCBI taxonomy): Eukaryota > Metazoa > Arthropoda > Insecta > Lepidoptera > Crambidae > Agriphila > Agriphila straminella. The sequence goes on along the minus strand of OX467316.1, from coordinate 9,292,089 downwards.
GAACTGAAAAGACGAATAGGCTAAGACTCAACTTAGTTAATCATACCAGCAATATTCTTATTTATTAGTAAAGATATTGGGCCTTACTATGAGCTCTTATAGCAGGGCTTATATTGAACTGCCTTACTTTTTCGTACTATGACCTCAACAGTTAGTATGAAAGCAGGCCTTAAGCAGTCTTTTTTTAGGCCTGCTTTTGAACTGAACGGTTTCTTATTTGCTGATGGTAAGCCCCATTGACAGGCTTATTACCGGAAAAAGGCAACTGGTTTTAAACGTACAAGTTGAACAGTTCACCTCGAGGTCTACGAAACCCAGGGTAAGGCGTGTGTGTGTGTGTGTGCCTTTTAAGAGTCAAAATCGTATCGAATATTTTGCCGACATTACTAAGTATTTCTAAAACCCTATGCTCTTTATATGCTCCGAGTGAGCAGGCAGGGATCTTACTCTCTTTTTTTTTTTTTTTTTTTTAAGTTATTATTTTATTATAAAATCAGGATTCAAGAGACTGGACTCAACGTCACTGGTATCAGAAACGACCACCGAGCTATCCAATTAACGGTCAAAAGCTATTAATCAATTGGGCCCAGGCACCGGTACAGGCACCACGTTGGTAGCATTGGGTTGTGCGTACCATTGGCGTCTGATGCAGGCACTACATGCAAACTGGCCGCATTCTTGACAAAATTTTCATCAAAACCGACTAAGACAGTAATACAGCTTTTGTAGCAATGACCAAATGTAACACTTTTATTTTAGTCACAAGTTCATTAAGTAGTAGTAGATCATAGTTCGACTCACCAAGTCTCCTGTGTGTTACCTTGCGTCCGAAAATCGTCAGCGGACGGCTCCGGGCTACAGCTATACAAACGGCGTCGAAGTTTTAAGGCACGTCTGCTATGGCTAGGAAGACGGGACTCTTCGTCGACCTCACGCTCTGCGCACGAGGTCAAAGCACGCGTTTGTTTCACTGACACTGTTAATTACTATTACTAAAGCATAAGCTTAGCATAAGTAAAAACTATTCACTTTGAAATCATGAAAAAAATTCGTAGTATTTCAAAATAGATGTTGCTTCAACGAGAAGTAACGACGCTATGAAGACACTTCGTTGCAACGACTCCATAGGTGAATAAAAAATGGCGCCAACCGGAAGTAAGTCTGTTTTACAATTTTTGACAGGAAAACTGCTTAAAGGGTAAGTCGAATGACTACTTTGAAAGGATGTAGCTATACTAGAAGTCGGCGCACTCTCCCACAGATGCTGTGCATCGTCACATGCCGATAATAAATGATTTTCTTCAATACACAACTTCATCCCCCTTTTGACCCCTTCGGGGGTAGAATTTTGAAAAACGCTGAGACCCGTATTTATTTATTTTCAATGGTCAGTCTAAACACAAAATTTGAAGATCCTAGCTTCAAAACTGAGGGACTTTCATACAAACTTTGATCCCCTTTTTTACCCCCTTAGGGGGTGAATTTTGAAAAACCCTTTCTTAGTGCACCCCTAGACCTCATAAGGAACCTACGTGCCAAATTTGGAGTCTCTAGACCCAGCGGTTTGGGCTGTGCGTTGATAGATCAGTCAGTCAGTCAGTCATTCAGTTTACGATTTTATAAATATAGATAGACAGAAATACAACATTTTAAAAGTAGAAAGATATCAATGTACTTAAAAAATATTAAGGCAGGTATATACCTACCCGTATACCCACATGGTTTGGTTATAATAATGTGGAGGTACACTCGTATTATTTTCACGCAAGACGATAGTGATACAAGGTAAACGAAACCATTTAATATGAAGCCTTAGAATTTGATACTAAGGTAAAGTGTGTAAGGTAACTACTATTTTTGGCTAGTCCTGTAACCCTTCATCGTTTATACTTTATTACGCCATTTGTTTTTCATGCTTGATGATAAATAAATAATCTGAGAATAATCTTTCATAAGAATAGTAGAAAATCACAAATTAAGGCAGAATCACTTTGAAAATCCGTTACAAAATTCCGTAGATGCTACGAAAAGTTCGTAGCTATGAATTTGCTACGAAACTTCGAAGAAAAATTAGTTTTTTAAATAAACTCTGTACGTAATTTAATAAGGAAGGTCTGTCAAAAGATGTAAGTAGTTTGTAAGGTTTATACTTTATTACGCCATAACATAATAATATGTTTTTCATGCTTAATGACAAAAAAACGATCTTATAAAATATAGTCATAAGAACAGTAGAAATATCGCAAAATAATGCATAATCATTTTGAAAATCCGTTACAAAATTCCGTAGATGCTATGAACAGTTCGTAGCTACGAATTTGCTACGAAACTTCGAAGAAAAAATAGCTTTAACTTCTTATGAAATGTAATAAGGTCTGTCAAAAGATGAAGTTTGTAAAGACTTGCAATTTTGATTATTCTGTTACCCTTCGTCGTTTATAGGAACTTTAATACGCCATATTATGTTTTTCACGCTTAATGACAAAAAACGATCTTAGAAGATAATTTTCATAAGAATAGTGGAAATATCACATAATAAAGCAGAATCACTTTGAAACTCCGTTACAAAATTCCGTAAATGCTTCGAAAAGTTCGTAGCTACGAATTTGCTACGAATCTTCGAAGAAAAACGTCTGTCAAAAGATGTATAGTATTACTTTTTCTATAATATTATTGCTCCTTTTAACATTTTCTGTAAGTATTTATTCCTTAAACTTGGTACTTCAACAATTAACCACCCCGATCAGCCCCGATGGTTGTCAGTACAAACACCATTATTTCCAAAATTATATAAATTAATTACCTATAAAATAAAATAAAATAATTCGCCTGTTTGTTTTTGTTCGTTGTTAAATAGTTGTCATGATAAGTTTTCCAGTGAATGGCTACCCTAGTCTGCAAGTATCGATCAGAAGCGGAACAAAAGGGATGCCAGCATATCGCTACGCTGCTTAGGTTTGTCGCATTAACATGAAATTCGACCTTATGTACCGGTGGTCGCGAAATATTTAACAATTTCTTCAGTTTTTAGGATAAATATTATACAACAGTGAGAAAATTATGGGTTCTGTGATGAAACAGTAAAGTGATATGTGTGATAATAGTAGATCTAAATTGCATTAAAGTGGTGGTAACCATGGTACGTCGTATTGTTACTCGATTTCATATACCTAAGTAATTTAATTTTTGTTATTTTTATTCAATAAATAGGTATATTGATTGAGAGTATAATAATTATATATAACTAATAAAATTATCGAATATTCTACAAATGTAAAACTTATAGGTAATTTATAATTAAAGTGACAAAACCAAAAAGATAAACATAGTTCTTACCTTCGTAGTAATGATAGTATCTAACAAAAATAGTCATTTGTGGGCTTCGTATAACATTTTACACCAAAAGATGAAAGAGTGCAATCAAAATGTAATAACGGTAATCTTTTCAACCATTTTGTGTCTTATTTATTTTACTTATAAACGGCCACGAAAGGGATTGAAGAATATTTAAAAAAATCCATCATTTATGAGTCTAATCAAAGGTCTAATCATAAATGATGAACTGCATTTTGGTTTTGCTGATTGAGCTTGGCGATTTTAATTGGGATTTGTTGTTAGTCTTTCAAGAATGTCAAGTGATTGAAGAGAGGTGTTCATCAATATGAGCAGCGCTCTCAGCTCGCTCGGCAGCGGCGAGGCGTGCGGCGCGCGGTGGACGCTCGGCGCGTTGCTGCTGGCACCGCTCGCCGCAGCTAACTCCAGCTACTATGCCGTGCTGGCTGTCATCTTGCTGGCTGTGTTCATCACTGCTGCAAGTAAGTGTTCATCTTGCTTCGTGAAGGCAAGACAAAAGTGTGTAATACGTAGGGCGTGTAAAATAAAAGATTACCGAGTATCTCCCCGATTTGGGAATAAATTAAGTTTTCAAAGTTTACCAGAGCAATCATTTAGATAAAAAGAAAAAGATAAAGTTAAAGAAACATTTATTGGCCTCAAAAAAAAACATGAACATTGGTAAAAAGATATCAGGAAAAAAAACAAAAAAGTGATTACTAAAGTTAAATAAGGTACTTAAAGATTAAGGGTGAGACCAAAGGGTAGCAGTCTCAGCTATGCTTTTGCGGTATTGCGCAGAATCCCGCAGAAGCGCTGGTTTTCAGCCAGCATTTCTCAAAAGTACTTACTCTCACTACATTATGTATGACCTACAGAACGAAATATTTCTTTACAGCTTTCACTTGTAAGGACATAAAAAAGTTGTCTGAGATTCTACCACCACCGAAGACCTCGAGGGGACGAAGGGAACGAAATCTCCAGTCGTTTGCCGACTTCATGGCAATGTGGATGGCATTTCTGTCTCACTTGGTGGCGGTGGCCGTTTGTGCTCGCATACTGAGCGCGACGGCCGACCATGTTACAAGCGGCAGAACTAGAAGGTGGCTGTTTGGGTACGAGACGAGAGCACTAGGGGAACCCTGGCCTGACGTGCTGGGCGTTACTGTCGTTATGGTCGTCTGCGCTATGTTCATGTGCGGCTTGGAAGTAAGTAAAAATGGCAAAACCTGTTAATCAAATCTTTAATTGCAATAATATTGCAATGAATATGCAAAAAAGGTCGAAAATTACTGTTAAATTATCATTGTCAAAATTTCAACAAAGTCATCATCATCATCATCATCATCATATCAGCAGCACGACACCCACTGCTGGGTATAGGCCTCCCCTAAGGATCTCCACGACGATCGGTCCTGCGCTGCCCGCATCCAGCGGCTTCCCGCGACCTTCACCAGATCGTCGGTCCACCTTGTCGGGGGCCTACCCACGGAGCGCCGTCCGGTGCGTGGTCGCCATTCCAGAACCTTTCCGCCCCAACGGCCATCGGTTCTTCTCGCTATGTGTCCCGCCCATTGCCACTTCAGCTGAGCAATCCTTCGAGCGATGTCGGTTACTTTAGTTCTCTTGCGGATCTCTTCGTTTCTGATTCGATCACGCAGGGAAACGCCGAGCATAACTCTCTCCATTGCACGCTGGGTGACCTTGACCCTCCTTATGAGACCCATAGTTAGCGACCACGTTTCACTGCCGTAAGTCATCACTGGCAACACACACTGTTCATAGACTTTCGTCTTGAGACACTGAGGTAAGTCGGACGCGAAGATTTTTCGAAGCTTCCCGAATGCTGCCCATCCGAGTTGGAGTCAACAAAGTAATAAGTTTGTATTTCCAAGGTTTTCTTAATCAAACAAACATACTAAAGTGGACGCAATTTAATCTCGTCTCATTACAGTTTACACGAATCATGGATTAACACGAATTAAGTTCAGTGTGGATAGTTTTAAATTCCATTTAAATTCGACGAAACAATTAACTAAATTCATTTGTTTACAGGAGAGTATGATGTTTACATTTATGCTTCTTATACTACTGTACATATTCAGTCAGTTCTTCGCAATCGTCGGACTTATGAATTTTGATATTGCTAATATTAATATGCCTATGCCATTTACAATTTACGAGGTAAGAATTTGTTTTTGGATTGTTTTATAAATGCGAACGTTAAAATATTACTGTTAACTTTATGGTTTTAAAACGAAAGATTATTGTTTTCTTTCAGCTTTTTGCAGCAGGAGCGCCTATATCTTACGCTTTTAGTGTAGTTTTACCGTCTAAGGAAAGTGGGTCAGTGAAAAAAAATATGCTACTACGAATTGGTATGCCTATGGTCGTCCTTTCGGGATTGTGTTTTCTGTACACAAATATGTTGAAAGGGTAAGTTTGTTATGTTATGATCATTAAGTGCTATAGGTATACACATTAAAATTAAACATCTTCTCCTTGCAAAATAAACTAGTCTCCCAACAACATTAACACCGTAACCCTATACTATCTCAGTCGCAAGACGCAAAGCCAGAACGTTTTTGAAATTGTTTATTTTTATTCAATCATTAATTGACAAAATATATAATTAAGAAATTGGGTGACGTTATATGACGGAAATCGAAATTAATGTGATTAAGGATTAAGTTCCTACCTTTCTCCAATCTAAAGGTATTAGTGGAAACCATATCATGTTTCACTTTATCCTTCCAAATCTTTTTAAGCAAGCCCAATCTAAAACCGACGTGGATGTGCATTTGACCGTGCTAATATTTTTTTTTATTTTTGTGCACGGGGATTACCCATACTGCATTGGTTTATATTGTTTTTATTTTTTTAGTTTTCTTTAAATTGTAATGTTTAGTTTTATAGTATGTTTTGCCGGTCATTGTTCCGTGGCATCACCAAACCGGTTCCAACGGAAGATCAGCACTTGGTCAGGGGCCAAGTATTATGCTGAGTTGGGACCGATTTGGGACAAATCGTAACCATCAATGTATTTTAAAATAGTTGTTTTGTCTCAAATAAAGATTTTTCTATTCTATTCTATTCTATTCTTTATTAATAAGTCATCTTAATAGATTTTTCAAATGGTTTCATAGAATTTGGTCAAGTTAATGAAAGCACATACTTTCAAAAGTCTGTACGTATTCTGCAACAATTTGTCCGGTTTAAATGTCGAATAATTCTATTTTGGTATATTCCACCAACTTATTTAGTAGGTGTGGTATTGTACCACATCTCTAACTCACGTAGTAAATATAATTATGTTTCAGAACCAGTATAAATGCAGCACTTCCAGTGACGACCCTCTTGGAAGCCAGATCTGCGGGCTGGGTTTGTCCATTGCTGGCTGCAGTCACAGTGGCGGGTGTGTGTCTCGCTCTCACTGAACTCTGCCCGCTGCTCTTTGCGGTGCTGGTGTCACTCGCTTCGCCCGAGTGGAAGGTCTTAACAAGGTCGATGACCTACGAGAGCACCACGACCGGCAGCCCTGTCTTGGCGGTGTTTACTGCTGGTAAGTGAGGATATCCATTGCATTACTAGTATCAACAGAGAAGAAAGTAGTGGAACATTCATATTCAATAAGGATCATAATAATAATTTACGCTACTATTTTGTGTTAGTGAGACGCTCAAGTTGAGAACTGACATGACGAATAAACCTCGATTTCTAAATAATTTGCGTAATCTATGATATGAATCCCAATAACGATTGTCTCTCTTCAAACTAATGTATCTGACATTAGTTTGAAATATTAGTTCTATAAGTAAGAAAGAAGGACTACCTATTACTAAAATGTTAATTGTTGTCTGCAGGTAGTTTAGCAGCAATCCTAGCCTTTGCATGTCCGCTATCGCATATGATAACACTGATGAACGCCAGCCACTTGCTCAGCATTGCTGTGCAGGCCTTACACTTCACCATCATGAGATGTGTTCCCACGGCAGAACAAAAAGAAGCAGGAAGTATGTATTCGCTATCAAACTAATTAAAAGTATATCTGTTCCCTAAGGGTTGACTGGGAGAGAATGCTTTTAGCATTAAGTCCGCCTCTTGTACATCATTTTATTGTAGTACAATAAAGAGTTTAAAATAAAATAAATAAATAAAATTAAAGCCATTATCTTTTTAACAAAATAAACAGTAATATAACGAGGATTTTTTTTACCCTGTGGTAATACTCTTGATATTGATTTTCAGACATAGAATATAAGAGACTGGGAACAGAAGGAACCTCCCGCCCCGCGAAATCGACTGGGGCAAAGACTAAACACGGCTTATGGTTTATACCATCAGCGATACGACATACCAAAACTCTTGAAAGTATAAAATCGAAAATTATAAACAAAGGTAAGAGCAACATATACCTATTACACCACCAATTACACGCATGAGGACGAATCTTTGAAGAACAATTAAATGAGAAAAGCTATTAGAACTAAGTATTAAGGAGTGTATTTCCAAAAGTATAAGTACTTAGGTACCAAGTCAGATGGTGCATATCGGATTTTTGTTGGAATTTGAACTCCGATTAAACTTTTTTTTTTATAGAAAACATGTTTTTTGTTAGTCAAATTCCATACACAAAACAAATTATCTACAGAAACAGAAGAACGCGAGTGCCTTCTCCTGGACGAATACGCGGGGTGTCCCACTGAAGAGTTGGACCACGGAGTGAGCTGCAGCAGTGGTCCCAGAGAAGTGACCACCGCGGAGGTAGAAGATGTGGTCTCCGACGTGGAAGCCAGTGAGCCAGAAGTCTCCTCCGGTGACGACTCAACGGACATTGATGCCGTGGTGAAGGAATACAGGGATAGAATACAAGTAAGGAAGCTATTTTCTCTACTCAGAGATCTACCTTACTTTTTTTTACAATCCAGCCGGTATGTATTGTCAAGCAACGATTTTATTCCGCAATATCATACTAAAGATATGGTAAGTAAGTATCTGCTGATGGAAATGTCAGAAACTTTTTAAAGGCAGCTAAAATTAATTGGCATATCCCTTAAAACAAAAACCCAGTCATCATCATCATCTCGTGCCATCTTCATACTGAAGTTTAGCGGTCAGTAGACAATAGTTTTTGTCCCTTCATCAAAAACCCAGTCCCTTCATGTTAAAACTTCTCTAGAAAACTTTTATTATAGGTACTTTGTTAAAGAAATCCCCAAATCTGTTTGTAGGTAGTGACAGCCACACCTGAAGCGAGCACCCCTTGCCCGCCGAGCGTGTGGGGATCGCGGTGGGCCGCCGCAGGAGCGATCATCCAACTGATAGCTGATGTGTTCATAGCAGTCGCTTTCAGCAACGACGTCATTAGAGTGCCTATGTTTGCTACGGGTCTATCGGGTGAGTTCGATCCAAAGATTTTTCACTTCAATGATAAAAGATATCGTCGAATCAAAACACAATTAAACTTCGCTCTAGAAAAAGGAAACTCGCCTCTGTTGGTCCAGGCTGGAATCGAACTCGCAACCTTCGCATGTCTGACGAATGTCCTCCTACGAGGTAACTTTGCACCAAAAAAAATAAAAGTTTTGACTCTCTCTAGATGGAAGCACTCGCGTATTTTAGTAATTTAAAAAGTATAATTGGTTAATACTATTAATCCTTTTTCCTATAGCTTAAAAGTGTTTCTGATTGGTCAAACCAATAGCATAGATATGCAATACGCCTTTCTCAAGTTACAATACATTTTCTGTAAGTGGAGCCAAAATTGGTGCAAAGTAGGAACAAGTTACGGTACTTCTTTACTTCCGCTTCCGCAACGCAACGTTAATTCATCGATGTAAGGAGTATCTCCTCTCGAAATTCGAAAGAAATATTGCGCGACCGCGACCGTGCAGTCACCGCGATCACTCAACGTATCGAACACGTTCGTGTTCGTTACTAGCGGTGTTCACCGCTAGTAACGAACATGGACTTAATTTATTCCGTTTTTCAGTTTGGGTATGCGGCATCTTCTTAAGTGGCTGGCAGCCAGCACACAGTCTCGCTGTAAGGAAGGCGCAAGCTATCCAAGGTCCTGTTACCTTGCTGGCAGCTACGTTGTTTCTTACGCCGCTCCTGATCGACTCCTGGCCCGCTATCTCTCTGTTTGCTGCAGCTGGTGAGATGAACGATTTCTACTAGTATAATCTACTCATTTCTAATCAATCAATCCCTCTTCAAGAAAGAAAATAAGCAAACGAGAAGATAATCTGAAAGCTTGATCATGTGATGTCATGTGAGATATTACGGTATCATGCATGATGACGGTAGATGCGTCGGGCGGTTGTCGTATGGTGTACTAATGCATCATCGGTTGATTGTCCGTCCTAAATCCTAAGGGGCAAATTGACAAATAAAATTCGGGTCATTTACACCATTTTTATAACTCAAGAACGGCTGAACCGATTTGGATGCAATATAGTTGGTAGACAGATTAGGAGCTTGATTAACATATAGGCAACTTTTTATCCCGGTCAAAGGTTCCCTGGGGTACACGCGGACGAAGTCGCGAGTGCCCGCGAGTAGATAATAAAACATCCAACCTGGCGTTACACGGGCGTTTTACGCAACCGATGATGCGCAGGGCATCTCAACTTCGATGATCTGCGTTGACCCACGTGACTATACTATATCACTTCACCGATGGTTTTCTTCACAGGCATTGTGATATACGCTCGCTGTGAGCGCTGGTGCGGCGACCTGGCAGTGCAGCAAGCTCGGAGCGTCGTAGAGAGGCGCAAGATGCGGCCGGTGGCCGCCACAGTGCCTCTTAATGGCGCTCACCTTGCTCACATTGATACGGTTTATATCGCCAGGTACGTTAATTTTGTTAAATCATGACTAAATTCCCTAAAAGTTATTATCCATCGTGATGACCTGATTTAATATCCTATTACTTTTCTTACAGATGACATGAAGATGACTCGGACTCGAGTCTTGATAACTTAATAGATGCAGATGACGAGGAGCCGGATCATGACGACGAATGACAATCACCCCAAGCCATAGTCATCATCACACCCGCAATAATAAATCATTGAATCCAACTGACAGTAAACTTTTGTCTTCAAGCATTAAACGAAATACATAGATTGTCCTACATGAAGGCGAGTTATGTGAGGAAATTATAAATTGTAGGTAAGGTAAGCATGTTAAACATGGAAATGTCAAATTATTTAAGTAAACCAAGATTAAAATCGTAGAAATCGTAGAAGCAGTAAGTGTTCGAGTGCGTTTGGCTTTCATTTGACATTAATCGATGCGAAAACTAGTCCTTAATTAAAGGATGTGCGGCTAGATCTAGAAAGAAAAATAACTTCATGGAACCAGTCGGCTACGAAATGAGACAAGATGTTCACATAAAGAGGAATATTTTTGCACATTGGTGACGAAGGCGCATTTTAAGCGGCAGAAGATGTAAATAATAATTAAAATAAAATTAGAAAAGTTTTAAAATTTCAAGCTTTTTGCCACTTTATTAGAAAATTAAAGACTTTATACTGAATTTAGACAATTAGGACGGAGGAATAATCAGGGTGTCTAGATCAGAGTTTGAATTGGTTTGGCACCTCATAAGATTTCACATCTGGGTACCATACACCGCGCCGTCACATCATACGTTTACACGAATCAAGCCCGTTTGAGGGCCTAGTAGGTACGAGTTGTGTTTCTCACCTCACTTTACGAATAGTATCGGGTGAAAGAGAGAAAATCATGCGAGTGAGCGAAAGAGAGAAGACGATAGTTAACTATTCGCAAACCAACTCGTACTAGGCCCTCTGTACCCTTAGCACGAACAGCTATCGAGAAAAAAAACGCACGTAAAAATTCTCGATAGACAATTCTCTATGGAAAATTTCATTTCGCTTATCGGCGATAGATGGCGCTGTACAAATTTCCAATACAAAATTGCACTATCGAATGATTTTACGCGAGTTATTTTTTTCGATAGCTGTTCGTGCTAAGGGTACTGATCACGTGCTGTAATCAATGAGGAGTCAAATTATTTAGAAAGAGTAGGAATATAGTGACAAAACGTTTATAAAGGTCGTATACGTGACGGGTTTTTTCACGTTCCGGACGGAACGGGGCGATTTCTTGACATCGTTGCATATGAAAATATAGTTATAAATATACGTGACGCGAACACGGACGACGGGACGGGGGGAATTGTATGACAGCACGTCTCCGACCCACGTCCCGTCCGAGCTTCGTCAGAGGTGACTGGAGAATACTCCAGTCACGTATACAGCAACCTTAGTATGTATAACCTAATCCACGCAGCCAATGTTTTGGGACACTGTAATATTTTAACTCTTAGATTTGGCCTTTGAGAACGATTTTGAAATGTAATTCGCTAGCAAGTCGCCTATAAACCTAAAGTGAATAAGTAGGTAGACATTTTAATCTAAAGTTGATGTGATACAAGACTCTGTAAATTACATATCCGTCCATCAGCAATTATTAAAGTAAATTACTTATCACCGCTTTGCTTACATGTGTCTTAAATATATTTTCACAAAACTTATGTATAAAATGCCTTAGTCGATTAGTCCTTGTCACATCCATTCAATGATGTAGACTTTTATTACAATATATTTTCTATCTATATGAATAGTCGTAGAAGTGAATTAATGGAAAGTCGGCCTAATAATTTAACAAAATTTATTAATAAAGCTGTTGCAACTCATTTATCATCTAGACATGTCCATCTGCAATAAAAATGCTAACTAATAAATATCACACTGTTTTCTTCATTTAATACCACACCTTACTTTTCCAATAAATACATCCTGTATATTTCTTCAGATTTTTTATCCTCAAACAATGGATTGAACTTAACCTCAATGACTTCCTTGAAACCTTCCTTAGTAGTTGGTTCAACAAATTTATTTCTGTAACAAAATTATTAAATTGTAACTATGCCAGTTAAAGCATGCCTCTATTATTATGTTTTCTTCAATTGATTTTAAACCTTAACTATTTAGCAGTTAGCTAGATATTAAGTTTAAAGTTGATTGTTAGACAAATCATATTAGATCCAAATATTATTTGAATTAGAAAACTCTAGTGGATGAAAAATCTTACTTATAAGTGTGGAATACAATATCGTTAACAGGAACATGGTTCATTTTCATGAGCTCTCTGAACTTATTGTTATGTTGCGCGTGCGCCTTCGTCGTCGCCATCTTTGCGCAGCGACACGCCACATTCATCTGTTTCGCCAAATTCGCCCATCTGGATCGAGACTCTAAGTCTGGGTTGGTGCTATCGACTATAACACTTTTGCCTCTCTGGAATATAAATAATAACAGAACATAAATTTAACAGCTTTGTTAACACATTGACTGCCAACCTACTAGTATACCTACTGTGGTGTCGAGGAAAAAGGAGATGAGTCAATAAATTAAAAAAAAACTTTTTTAAGTGAGCCAATTTTTTGACTTATCTCCTTTTTCCTTGACACCATAGTTACTCGTAGTATTTTTATATGCCCCACAAAATACTACGGGTACACTTGTATGGCAGCCAACATGTTAAGAAGATTTCAAAGTACATGAAGCTTATATGTAAAAATCCCTATACTAATTCTCATCAATGATCATATCATAACCGTGACAGTGATGTAAAAAAAAATTTGGGCTTGTTCTGAAAACAATAATTATGCATTTCAAATAAAAAGTGCCATTTAATATCTAATTAATAATTTCAATAAGTGGTTATATCAACTCCACATCTTTTTCCATCTACACTTAACACAACTCCTTCTGAATCTGAACTTCACATCAACACAATATGTTTAATCTTTCATTTTACTTACTGACCTCTAATAATTTAGTTGCTTCAGCTGCACATTTTTGCCAAGTGCCAAGCATATCTCTGCAGACAGCAACATATTGATTATTTGATTTTTTCTCAATTTGCTTAGACAAAAATGATTTGCCACTGCCAGGAAATCCTACAAGGACAAGTATCTGAAAACCAATCAAATTGAACATTTAATAATGAGTCAATATAAAATACCAGAGGAGCTTGATGGCGCAGTGGATTAGCACCTGCCTGGCCCAGCCATTGCACAGGTTAAGCAACTTTCACAAGGGTCGGTCATGGGCTGGGTGACCAAAAATTATTATATTGAGCTCCTCGAAGCTTTGAAAGGCATTAATTTACTTGTTCTGTGGTTAAGCCCTTAGTTCCGGCTGCATTTGCAGTCATTAACACCCACCAATCAGCATTGGGCAATTGGGCATGCATGGTGGGTTATGGCCCATCCTCGTTATCGACCCATAAGCAAGGCCTGTGTCCCAGCAGTGAGGACATTAACAATGGCTGATGGTCATAAAATACCAGATTAAAAACAATGCACAAACTAACTGCACCAACTTACTTCCTGTTCTTTGCTAATTAATCTTTCATTAAACAGTTCAGTTTTGACCTCTTTAGGTGCAAATTCAGGTTTATTCATAGGTACATTAGCTACAGAATGTCCAAGGAAAAATTGCTCCGGAGTGTAAAACTTCAATCCTAAGTTTTCCGCGAGTAATTTATCCGCCATCGAATGATCTTTCTTTTTTCCTGGAGCCCAATTGGCTACTCTACCAGCCGCATCACCACAGAAAAAACTGTCATCTTTGTTAATGACTAAACCATCATTTTTCTGCAATAATAACAATCATAAACAATACATTAAAGAATCAATGTTTTTGGAGTCTGAAATGCAATCCCAAAATATGAATGATCAAATCACTGAAGGCTAAATGAACGAAAAAATCCCAAATCCCGCTTTAACCATATTGTGAAATTATTATTTCTGTTTTTAATTTTGCATTTATTTTATTCAAGGTACAGTATGAGGCATGTATCTTGGAATTGTTTTGACTGAGTGGGGATAAGTTCGCGCATGTGCTCTTGTGAGCGACCAATAGCGCGCGCCCCTCTCCCGCCGCCCTCACCGCTATGCATGCCCAAAAGACGTGTTCCGCGCAATCCCCACCCGATTTCAAGATATATGCCTCGTACCGTACAGTCTGTACATACTATAAGTTTATGTATAGATTAGTGGTTTTTATAGGCGAACAGATTAGATTAAAGATGTTTTTGGTAAAGTGTGATTTGTGGTTTAATTCTTTTGGGTTAAAGAGATTTGATTTAAGATGTTTTAGGTAAAACGTGATTTAGGATTTCGTTCATTTAGCCTTCAGTGATTTGATCATTCATATTTTGGGATAGCATTTCACACTCATATTTTATACCAATTATAGCTTAGCTAAATCAATGTTATTTACCTTCTCTACCAAATACTTCCACATACCAGTAGTCGGTTTCCTGTAAAAGTTTTTTCCAGTAGCTAAATATACTTGAATTGGCACATCCAGTTTGAATAAAATACCTTCAATTTTCTTCTTAAAGTCTTCTATCTTCACTTTCCCATTGCCTATAGGAGCTTGATTACTTAGAATTACAATTTTGTATCCTTGAGATTTAAGTTCTTTTAACTTTTCTGCTTCATTGGAAAATGCAATTTGCCAGTCATTTACATCTACTGGATGGACTTTGCCAGATTTAGTCTTGATAAGAGTCCCATCCATATCAAATGCAGCTATTTTCTCACTGGATATGACTCCCTTTGGAGTAAAAATATACAACTCACCACAATCTATTTCTTCCCATTTATCTTCAGTTGTTTCCATAGTTTCAGTGCTTTTTAATGAGTTATCGATTTCTGCTTTTATTTTCTTGTGTGGAGAAGGGAAATCCTCATTTTCTAACTTTCTTTTGCTATTTATTTTTGGTTGATCATACCCTTCTGGTGGTGGATCAAATTCAATGATGTGAATGTAGTGATTGAATAACACTTCAAGTTTACTTCCGTGGCCAACTTTATACTGCATATTCCTCTTCAAAGCAAATCCATCAAGCCCAGAGGGATTTATTCCTAGTTGTGTGATTTCAACAGAACATTCTTCATAGTCGGCTTTCAGTTTTACTGTAAATAATGCAGATTAGGTACGTAACGTCAAAGATATTAGAATTTTAAAATATCATTGCGTAACGTAGGTATAAGAATATTATATGATGAGTTAAATTTTATCCACAACTTACATTGCTGACGAGAGCAAGATTGATCTTTAATTTTCGTAACTTTGCTACGACCTATTGTTACTTCCACATTGTGAGCCAGCTCTATCGGTGCATGAGAATCTATGAGGCACCTTAAAAAACATTGTCTCATCATTTTTAATTGTAAAATTTTCACTATGTATCATTCAAAATCAAAACAAGTTCACCTGTTTCACTGTCAGTCTGTCTGTCACTGTCAGGTCACCAAAGAGAATTGACTGTCACTGTCACAGACAAGACAAGGCCACAGATCCGAGAGCCCCTTTTAATATACTATATCTATGTCCGAGAGGCAAGGGTCGTCTTATTGAGATTCCTATAGGAGGAAATAGAGAAGAGTGTCATGTTTTCTCTCTATCACCGACCGGACTTTTTTTCATGGTCGGGTTATAGGCACAGTTCAACTAGGCAAAACAAACAAGTGGGGTTATATCAAGACTGCTAAAGAAATTAAAGGTTTTGTGGATTACTACCTAATTGATACCCAAGATTTATTATAAATCGTATGTGTTGTGTTTGTGTCTAGCATACAAAATTGTGGGATGTTCGATATTTGGCTGCAAAAGCAACAATTAAAGAAAAGAAGCGGGTGTTACATTTCATGCGTAAGTACACTGTTTTCAAATCTCACAGGAACCAAGTTTCTGAGCTAAATCATTAGTTATATCATGAAATACCTGATAAATAGGAAAAATCTAAAAATTATTTCTAAAAATAACCTCGTAAACATTTGACATACAAACCGTTAAAATTGCGTACATCTACGTAATAGTAAAAGTCAGCTTAGCTTTGACGTCCACTAAAATCAGTAGGTTTATAATTCGATTTCCGGATGCCTACTATATAGAAAATATTCCCCAAAAATTACCCCATATTTCAAGGAATTTCAAGCGATTATTTAAAAAATTAGACATAAAAACATCAAAAATACAAAATAATGTCAAATGACATTGACATTTTTTCTATAGACAAACGTCAGAGCGTTTTACAACCATCATTTTTGATGGTTGTTTGGTTGCAACGCTCTGACGTTTGGAACGACACGGTTGTATCAACCGAACGTCACGCTCAAATGTTTGGAACACCGTTAGAGCGTTCGGTTGTGGATAGGTTGCACTCTGGGGCCTTACTTTTTCGTACTATGACCTCAACGGTTTGTATGAAAGCTGGCCTTAATCAGTCCTGTTTAAGGCCTGTTTTTGAACTGAACGGTTTCTTATTTGCTGATGGTAAGCCCCCAGGGGCCTTACTATGAGCTCTTATAGCAGGACTTATATTGAACGGCCTTACTTTTTCGTACCATGATCTCAACGGTTAGTATGAAAGCAGGCCTTAAGCAGTCTTTTTTACGGCCTGCTTTTGAACTGAATGGTTTCTTATTTGCTGATGGTAAGCCCCCTGGGGCCTTACTATGAGCTCTTATAGCAGGGCTTATATTGAACTGCCAATACTTTTTCGTACTATGACCTCAACGGTTAGTATGAAAGCAGGCCTTAAGCAGCCCTGTTTAAGGCCTGCTTATGAACTGAACGGTTTCTTATTTGCTGATGGTAAGCCCCCTGAGTGTAGGTTTGGAACGCGCCTCTGGCAGTGCATTAAGCTCGCACTGCTTCACTAGTAGTGATCATAAATTTACATTGCATTTACCATTTGGGGGCGTGGCCTACTTTTGATTGGCCACGGTAATCTATCTATTCTGTGGTGTAAAATTTACTCTGTGGTAACCGATGACTTAGCGGTTAGTCTGCTAGAATGCACACGCTGTCATTGTCAATGTCAATGACATGTCAGTCCAATTCCAATATTTTTGGCTCTGCTTGCGTCATAGAGTACATTATTATACTAGAGGCTTGCGTTGCGTTGCGAGCGAGGCGAACAGTAATTTTTATTTTGAGAATTACAAAAAAATATTAATCTGTAAATAAATTAAATACATGTTTTGTTATTATTTCTCATTCAACAAGTGATACAAGTTACAAAGTAACAGATTTCTTTCATAAACAGCACCAAAATTAAGGTTCGTTTGAGTATAACCATAACTATTTTACTGACGTGTATTTATTGTGTTGGCTCGCTAGTTGTTTTCTTTTTTATTACTTTCAGGCATTATTTTCAACAATTATGGCAGTCACTAAACGGAAAAATTTGCCGGAGAAAGAAGAACTAATCGAGAATGGCGATATGCCCGCAGAGAGTGGCCCAAGTAATATAAAAGGGGATGAAGTCAATATTTCAGTGTTATTATTTCTCTATACTCTACAAGGTATACCCCTTGGGTTGGCTGCGGCTGTACCTATGCTTCTTCAGAATCGTGGCATTACATACACTCAACAGGTAAAAACTTCAAAATTTTTTTTTATCAATCTTTGCATCGAATTAAAACTTTTGATGAAAATGTTGACTCTCCGACCCAAATATCAATCAATCAATTTTTGTAGAAGCTCATTAAAACTTTGGGATAAACTTCAGTATGTGGACCGTCGAGTTGGGCGACCGAAATTTTATGGCAGACAGGTCTTAGCCTAAGTAGACTTTCCACACAATTTCAGACTTCGAAGCCTTGTAATTTTTACAAAATAAATTATTAAAATTTCTATTTTTTTATGTTTGTTCAGATTCATTTGACGATTTGTATGATCATAAAATTAGTAACAGAACCGAATTAGTCAACCCCGACCCCACGTGGTACTAGTCTGCCCTACCCCTAGAGCAGGGATGCACAGACTGCGGCCCGCGGGCCACATGTGGCCCGTCGGCAATATGCTAGTGGCCCGCCAGCAAAAATATTCCCTCGTTCATATGAAAAAAAATCTTTTTTTCATTGTTTTTATGTTGTGCTGGTGGCCCGCCATTAGTTTATCATTTGCCCAAGTGGCCCATGGTCTCCATAAGTCTGTGCATCCATGCCCTAGAGTGTATATAAAAGTCGGAGGCCTTGAGGGAGAGCAGCCCTAATTCGACCTTGTGACAGAAACACTAGTGTATATATAAATTAACGCGCGAAGGCGAGCGTAGCGTGCCGCGGCAGCGGCCGCCGAGCGCCAGAGGTACTAGTCGCTGCGCTTCGCGATCGCCTTAAATTTCTAACCTATCACCCCCCTTCCACTCTTAACTCCGCAGCAGTTATTGTAAATTCCTGCCCCTTAGAATTACCTAACCTCAAAACTTCATTTTTATTTTTCTCAAAAACTACAGGGTTCCGAACTCCCCCCTTCGCAGGGGGTTCTCCTCTCCCCCCCTTCCATCGCCCTCCCCCGCACCCCTTAATTCGGCGGTCCATATACCGAAGTTTAACCAAACTTTGTATTTCAGGCAGAATTCAGTTTAGTTTACTGGCCTTTTAGTATAAAGCTACTGTGGGCACCAATCGTAGATGCATTTTACTGGCCAGAATTTGGAAGACGTAAGACATGGTTGGTGCCGGTGCAATATCTCATTGGCTTGGTTATGATGGTCATGTCCAGTAATGTGACAGGCTGGCTTGGATCTGAGATTGTAGCTCCGTCGATGACATTGTTGACATGTTCATTCATGTTCCTTAACTTTTTGGCGGCCACTCAAGATATTGCTGTAGATGGTTGGGCTTTGACAATGTTAAGAAGGTATAAATATAAAACTGTCTAATAATTTTTGAGAAGTATTAATTGATTATATAAATTGTATTTTGGATATTGGAGTAATATTAATAATAAATGTTTGTTTTAGGTGTAATGTTGGACATGCCTCGACATGCAACACTGTAGGACAAACAGCAGGCTATTTCCTTGGTTACGTCCTATTCTTGGCACTTGAGTCGCCATACTTCTGTAATAAATATCTTCGCTCAGTTCCAGAACAAACTGGCATGGTTACATTGGCCAGTTTTCTTTTATTCTGGGGATGGATATTTATTGCCACAACTACTCTTATAGCTATTTTCAAACATGAAGCTAATGAGGATACTACAAACAATAGAGAAAGTCGACCTAAAAACATGAAAGACATAGTGAATGCTTACAAACAATTGTATACAATAGTAAAACTGCCTGCTGTGCAGACTCTAGCTCTAGTGTTATTTACAGCAAAGGTTTGTGTTATTTCCTTTAATAAGTAGTATAAGTATTTACTTACTTTTGAAAGAAAGAAAGAAAGAAAATAATGTTTAGTTTGGTGTCTATGACTAAGACACAAAATATCAGTGTCATAGCTAGGGGCTGGCAAAGAGGCGGATGCCAAGGGCGCAACCCTCGGGGGCCGCACTTTGCTTACCCACAGCTAGAAAGTAAGTTTTTCTTGCTAGAAAATAAGTCTTTGGGGTGCAAAATTCAAATCTTGCCAGGGGTGCTTATGACCCTAGCTCCGATGCTGCAAAAATACACAATATAAAGCCCAGTCGTCCTATATTATTTGCATGAAAACTTTTCTAAGTTTGTATTCAACTTTTCCATTTCTTGCTGTCTCATTGCTTTAAGTTTCTTAAAGCCTATAATGTAATTTATATTTATATGTGCAGGCAGATACCACCCTATGGCCTTAAACTTTAAAAGTAATGTAAATATTTTTTTGTAGCTCGGCTTTTGCGCCAGTGATGCCGTCTCAGGATTAAAACTTGTGGAAGCTGGAGTCCCTCGAGAAGACTTGGCATTGCTTGCTATACCACTAGTACCTGTGCAGATAATAATGCCGGTGGTGAGAATTTATGTTATTGCATTTTTATTAAATAGGTTTCGTGAACTTGGAAAAGCATCCTTTGAATCTATGTAACTAGTACTAGCGGCCGCCTGCCTGTGACTTCGTCCTGTAGAAGTTTTTTGCTATCCCTTTGGGAACAGTACTTTTTTTCTGGATGAAAGGTATCATTTGTCCTTCTCTGTACCCTCTAAAACCTGTATGCAAAATTTCATGACGATCGGTTTGAGTAGCTAAAATGTAAAGAAACCAACAAACGTATTTTCGCAGTTATAATATTAATAAGTAATAAATAAGTAAGGTTGTAAAGGTGTATTATTATGTACTATAGGTCATATTTATTTTTGGTCATAATTTTTTTTTAATTTCAGATATTGGCTAAGCATACAACCGGACCGGCTCCTTTCACATTGTGGCTGCGAGCATTTCCACTGAGGTTATTGGTGGGCCCACTAGTTGCTTTGCTGGTGGCCATAACTCCGAGCCTCCTTGGAGACTCCGGACCATCTTACTCTTACCTTTTTATTCTTATGACTTTGTACATATTCCATCAGGTTCGTATTATGTAAAACGTAATTAGTTCAATGTTGTTACGTGTACAGGCACATTTCCAAAAAGATCTCTGTATGTATTAACATAACTCCGTATGTAGTAAATGAAATCCCCAAACTAGTGATTACACTAGTTTACGGATATATGGACCGTTACCAACATCTCCTTTAGCTTTTTGAATTACTACTATTACGTTCCCATATACAGTGGGGGTCACATAATTAAAGACACCACCAGTAGATTTTAATACAAACGAGGTAAATTTGAAGCATTGGTTCTCAGCAAAAGATTGACCTAGCTATGAAAATGATGATGGCTATCCAGGGAGTGAATGGAGGAGATTCAGATCGCTATACACACCCAACTGATGTGATCACCATTCTAAGAGATATCTCTTATACCAGAAAGCTCCGAAGGAAAGGGCTCTTCGAAGTGTCTCCTCAATCAGATATATATCTCTCTTGCACAATCCATTATAACATACTGCATCCCTGTTTGGGGTGGTGCTTCGAAGACCCAGTTTCTCGATTTGGAAAGAGCACAAAGATCCCTTATTAAGGTCACGTATTTTAAGAAGAGACGCTTTCGATGAGATGCTTCGTATGTCATGAGCTTGGTAGAATATACCCATCACATATTTCTAAATTGTGGCTGGCTAATCTGACACAAACTACCACAAATTCTTGCACACACAAACATGCACACACACACACACACACGCACACACACACACACACATAGTGTAAGATTAATTAGTTTTTTATAAGTTTTCTATCTCAGTCTAGGGTCTTAGTTTGTTATATCTAAGGAAGGAAGAGCGGTGTCCCACAAACACAGGCTTTCAGCTTAAATGGGGACACCAACTTATTTCTAAAATTATTGTAATGGTTTTAAAGAAAAATAAACTTATTTTATTTTATTTATTTTATTTTATCTCTTATTATTTTTATTTACAGACATGCCTGTACTGCATGTTCGTGGCAGTAATGGCGTTCTACGCCAAAGTGTCTGACCCGACCGTGGGCGGCACGTACATGACGCTGCTCAACACCGTGTCCAACCTTGGCACTAATTGGCCCAACACGCTGGCACTGTGGGCCATCGACCATCTCACCTACAAGCGGTGCTCCATAGACACTATGCTTGATAACACGTGCTCCACGGCGGAAGAAATAGAAGTAAGTAATGTTACAATTTCTAAATTTTGAAAAAAAATATGCACTACGGGATAGTGCTTGGCCTTCACCTCACCTGATTTTAAGTGACGATAAGGCCGAATGTGGAAGCGCACTACACCCGGGACCCTCATCACTGAAGAACTGGCTATCTTACCTCTAACTGCCGAAAAACAACATTCAATTTTTAAATTGTTGTTATGGCGTCAGATTTAGGTAAGATGAGGGTAGCTAAGCTAGCCAGGCGGGCTCGAAATAAACCCTACTACCAACCAGAGTACAAATTGTACCCCCCTGGGAATTGAACCCGGGACCCCTGCGTCTTACACGGGTGGGTGACCCAATAGACCACAGAGGCGGTTAAATGTGTTATATATTTACGATTTTACAACACAATATCTGTGAAATAAAGCCAAAATAAAGGTTTCGACATTGGCCCGCCCAGCACTGCATTTTTCCACAGCTCATTCTCTTTCCGTTGAACAAAAGTAAGAAACAAGTGTCCACTCAGAAAACCATAGCCGCAGCAGCGTCCGTGCTATACGGAATCTGTAAACCAGTTGTCTCAGTCTACCGAACGATTTTTTGAGCGAAGCGGAAAGAAAGAGCTATGAAAATATGCATGGAAAAAACTTGAGGGGTTGTAGATGGTCCCTTATCTCCGTACCTCACCCAACTCCATACAAATTCGTGATCGTGATTGATAAAGATATAACAAGTTAAGTAATAAAGTAATATCTTCAGTAGAAATCAATTAAATAGAAATTAGTGAGGTCATCAAATAGTCATTTTCTGAGCAAAAGTGAATTATATTTAATATTATAATTCTAATACACAATTTCAAAAATGTTTATCGTGGAGATTTTACTGCCCACAGTCTAGTATTTTTAAACGGTATCGTTACATTCTCTCGTAGTCACTGCTAAAAGTGGCCGTTTTTGACACATTTGCTATCTACTTCTACGAATGACTACGAGGGCATGTAGTGATACCTTCTAAAAATACTAGACCATGGGCCCTAAAATCTCCACGATAAACATTATTAAAATCTTTTTCTATTAATAACTTATTAAATAAAAAACTCTGAGGGCGCCACTTTCGGTCATACAACCGCCTTAACCAATTTGTTAATGTTTTTGTGAAAGACTTTAAATAACGAGATTTAAGTTTTATAATAATAATTGAGAGTTGGTCCCATGGTAAAAGTTGATTAGTTTGATGGTCCCTATCTACCATATTCTGCATTAGGGGTTACTTTGTAACACGTCGTGAAGAAACGGTAATTCCTGTCGCAAAATAAAAATAATTAAGGTATAGTAAAGACAGGTTTTATAGGTAGGTGTACGGTTTTTGTTCAATGTTATAAACGAAAAAAATGGGCACCCCAGAAATGTGTTGTCCACCAAATCAACAGTGATTTTCTTAGCAACCTTATAAAATTTCACTAGCAAGAGTAATATTTCTGCTACAGGAATAATTAATAATTACATTTGTTTAATTAAAAAAATCTGTGAAATCCATTTTGGTGTTTATTTTCATAATATCTACCTAATACATTTTGTTAAACTCAGTTAATTTATTTAATTATCTACAGGTCCATTTCATACAAATTGAGTTCATTGGTAGTTATAGTTCCACATAAGTAACGGGCCATTTTTTATTTGGATAACGCTCAAACATGTTTCGAGTAACACACACCTTGCTAATAAAGCACGATATTATAGTCTTAATGTAAATAGCTGAATTTAATTTGTTCTGCATGGTAACTGCGATAGCAACAGCAATTCCATTACAGTAGATTTTATGGTTAGTTAATGAACTCATTTACCTACCGTAATGGATTTGTAGTCAAAAATAAAAAAACTCATATATGTACTACCTTTATGTATTACCTATCTCTAAAAAGTAAAAGCTACTAAAAACCTTTAGTTTGTCATTGTTCATAAGTTTCATAACTTAAGTCGGGGGTCAAGTCTGCTAATGTTTTCGTCAAAATTGTAGTTCCATTGTGTTTGAATGGTAATGCTTTTTGACACAGTTCTTGTTTTTTAAACCCAAAATCGAGACACAATGTGTTTCGGTTTTGGGTTTAAGAAGCAAGAACTGTGTTTCGGTTTTGGGTTTAAGAAGCAAGAACTGTGTTTCGGTTTTGGGTTTAAGAAGCAAGAACTGTGTTTCGGTTTTGGGTTTAAGAAGCAAGAACTGTGTTTCGGTTTTGGGTTTAAGAAGCAAGAACTGTGTCAAAAAGCATTACCATTTAAACACCATTGAACTACAATTTTGACGAAAACATTAGCAGACTTGACCTCTTTTAGATCAGTCTCGCGTGGCGATGGCTCTATACAAGCCGATTCCCATCGGCTTAGCTTTTTGAAATCCCACCATTCCCACCCCACCGATCCACTGTGCAGATCACAACATTTTTGTAGAACGGCTTCTCTTCGCCATAATTCCACCCCTCGCCACAACTAACTAAACTAAACAAGCTCATCGTTTTTAATGAGTATCAACTTTCAAACATTAACTAAGTAGTTGATGATCTTACTTTTTCATTTCTACCAAACTTGTTTAAGATTTTATTTTTTTAAGGATTTATTTTAGGCGCCTTCCTGACACAATTTTATTTAATATTGTAATTCTAATACACAATTTTAATAAAACTTCTCGTGAAATTTTAAGGCCCATAGTCTAGTATTTTTAGACGGTATCATTACATTCCCTCGTAGTTACTGCTAGAAGTAGATAGCAAAACTGCAAAAAGTGGCAGTTTTTGACACATTTGGTATCTACTTCTACGAAAGACTTCGAGGGAATGTAATGTAGTGATACCTTCTAAAAATACTAGAGGACGTGCTAGACTATGAGCCCTAAAAAATCCACGAAATGTTTTATTAAAATCCTTTTCTATTAACAACTTATTAAATAAAAACCACTGAGGGTGCCACTTTCGGTCAAGGAATCGCCTTAGGTACGTTTTAATCGTCCTATTAAATCAATTAAAGTCATAATATCTTTATTCAAATACTTAAACTAAAAAATTAAGAGCTTTTTGAATCGTCTATATTTTTATACCACCCGTTCCAGACTTCAATAATTTATTAAATCATTAAACATTAATATTTGGAATTTTCTATACGGCCACACTTTGTTCCGGCAACACAGTTTTTTTGTCTCTCTCTAAAAACGATGGTGATAACGGCGCGTGCTTTTTGACCCATTTATTTAATTTATGTCGCAATAAAGACCACAGAGGCGGTTAAAGGGATGCGTTGTGGTCCTTCGAACCGGACTTTTTTAACTGATATTTTTTTCCAGCTATGCAAACGCTTCGATGGCTCCTGCTCCATACGGGTCGACGGGTTCTATGTAGAGACCGTGCTGTGCCTAGTGGTGGGGTTTCTGTGGCTGCGGTGGGGCCGCCCCACTATCAACCGGCTGCAGCGGCTGCCGCACAGCGCCTGGCAGATCGGACGCAACAGATAAGACTGACAACTCATACATTCATTACATTCCTATTATAGAAAATTTTAAACTTGGAAACAGAACTGGCGCAATCATTTTTATTTCTTTAAGACGGTTTATTCAGCTCACTAGCGCCGCCGCCATTGGAAAAAAGACATAGTGCTTAAATAAAGACGAAATTTCTGAATTGTGTTCTTATAGTGCACTCATAAAAAGCTTTGTGGTACTTTTTATCGTTTAAAAAATATTTTCTAGCCGGTCGTTTAGAAACTCCATTGACCTAAACTTAAGATTAATGGAGTTTTCTTGCTAAAAGCGACCACTTTTAGTTTGATGGTTTAAGCGATAAAAAGTAGAGTAAGTAGTTCTTCGAAGTGCACTATAAGAACACAATTCAGAAATGTCTTTATTTAAGAGGATTGTCAAGCAAACGGTCTCCATACAAACGGCGATAACGTTTCCCACCCTCTAAACCTTAACCTACAGTAATTAATTTTTGGTATTTTTTTGAAATGCCTAAATACTAGGGCCGTACGTTTTGATTTTTTAAATATCTATAATAGATTTCGAAATATTAGCATTTTAGTGATTTCATACAAAACACAGAAGTGCCAATATTTTCAAATCTACAATGAATACTTTAAAAATCAAAACGTACCTACAGCCCTAGTTTTTAGGCATTTCATAAACATACCAAAAATTCATTGCTGTAGGTTAAGGTTTAGAGAGTGGGAAACGTTATCGCCGTTTGTATGGAGACCGTTTGCTTGACAATCCTCTTAAGCACTATGTTTTTTTTTCAATGGCGGCGTGCGGCACTTATGTGCTGTATGTATAAACCCTCTTAAATTTAACTATAGTTCTATTTGTTAATGTTTTATATTGTGGTTACTTTTATAATTATGTTTTTTTGTCGAAAATCGGTTACTTTTAAGTATGGCACCGAAATATGCAGTGCGAATTTTGTTTTTAATTAATGCACTATGGTGCATGTTTGGTAAAAATGGTTTTTAATCTATATTTATATTGTTATATAAAACAACAAGCCGGGGTAACGAATTTTTTTACAATACCTTTGGCTTTCTAGGTAAAATTTTATGTTGCGCCAAGCAAGGAGATTGTACAAAAACAGCCGATTGTAGTATTAAGAAAACGTCAATCTTAGTGCGTATTTTTGTGATTTTTCGGTTTGTGTGTTTAGTCAGTATTTCTCGTGGATAATATATTTTGTACGATAATTTTATTCCTAGGAATATATATGATATCCCAATGTTTCTTGTCGAATTTATAAAAAAAAACACAAAAAAAACGCAGCGATACGCGTCCGTCGTCGGTCGATGCGATTTCGGGTGGTAATATTTTCAAAAGTAAGAAACATTGTAAGACTGCCCGAGTCGAGAGTTGTGATAATAATAGAATTGGCAAGGAATTACCCCTAAAGTACCTAGTACTAACATTAAACAAAAACAACTTGGTATTCAGTACAAACGGTAATTATCAGAGTACTGCTACACGGCTACGGCCACGTCCCAACCAAGGTGGCCTTGGTGGTTTACACCGTGGAAGGTTTACAACTAAATTTCGATACAAGCTGTGTCGGTTGCCAACCAAGGTCACCTTGGTCGGGTCGTGGTTGGCAGCAGTGTAGCAGGCACTTAAGTACAGCTAATACTACACTTAATAGCATTTTCTCATTACAGTTTGTTACTTGTAAGCCTTTTGCGTAATTTCTTACTAGCATCATCCTATCTCAGAAACTACTTTTTCTTTATATGCAACATAAAGACTACTAATAGACAAAGCAGACTATAATATTCATATTTCAGTTTTTTATATGTTAAATGAAATCAAAATGTAGTTCGTTCTTTAGTTCATTTTTTTTAACTTTATGTAAAGCAAAATGTACTAAGTATTTGTTTACTTACCTACATAAGTAGGACTACTTTTAACTAACAAAACATACAATAATAGTACCAGGGTGAATTCGAGTTTTGCTGTCTTATCATACTAATTTATTGAATATTTATGTTTTATTTATTTTTGCAAATGACATTAATTTATTTTAATTCATTCGTGGTGCTAAATACTACTGAAAATGACGCAATGCCCCACCTCCACTTTGTAACGAATCACCGAAGAATGAATCTACCTATAAATTATTAGATCTATAAGGCTGGCCACACACAGACGTAATCCCGAATCGGAATCACGTACGTGCGTGATTCCGTACGTACCACCACACACAGACGTTTTTTTTCGTTCGGAATCACGGCTCAGTCAGACGAGGAAAACCTTTGATGAGGAAACATTGAGCGAAGATGAATTATTTTTCTACATTTAAACAAAAACTACATAATTATAGACTATTTATTATTTATATTACGCACAGGGGTATTCTATTGCTTTTTTGGAAACTAGAACTACATAATAACTAAGCAAAATAATAAAGGGTTTGCCAAAAGGCTGGTATCCAGAGCTGTAATAAAAAAGTTGTACGTGTTTGTATACGTCACTCACACATAGGCCGTGCGTGTGTGCGCATTCTGGCAGTGTACGGAATAAAAACGGTTGTGTGTGGCGACCAATACAAAATATATGGTAGTCTTGCGTTCGGAATGCATTTTTTCCGTGCGAGATTCCGAACGCACGGGCTCTCATGTGGAATAACGTACGGAATAAAATTACGTACGGAATGTTAACGCTTGTGTGTGGCAGGCCCATAGATTTTGTATGCAATTGCTGCGTTCGGAATTCCGAATCGGGATTCCGTTTCGAGATTCCGTTACGTGATTACGTCTGTGTGTGGCCGGCCTTAATACTGGCCAATAGTTATAAGTGTGATATTGTGATAATTATCAACGTGTGTGTCGGTGCTGCGGTACCATTAGTTCTGAAGTTATTGTTGTAGGTGTATTCGCGTTATCATTATGAAAGTGCAAAATATTATTAATATTTTAGTTAAATAAAAGACGAGGGAAATGAGATGGCAATATTATATTCGTTATACTTTATATACACATCAACACTTAAAATATTTGTTTATAACAGTTCTATAATCCAGTTTTCATAAATTAACAATTTGGTTTAGGATATTTTATACCTACAAGGTTTTGAATTCTATACATTTTTGCTACAAAATTCGGCATATATTATAAACATTTTAATTGATCACCTTGATTTGTTGTGATAAGTTTGTTAGCACATACGTTTGGAAAGACTTAATATACCTAAGTTTGGTGTAAACACTTGTAGCGTATATGTTTGTGCACAAATACTTGTTCATTACGATCATGATGTGAAACGTAAGACGTTATATAGTGGAAACGCCCACCGATACCTTAACTACGACGAAGGAGGTAAAAATAATACAAAAGTTTATAAAACAACGGGTCATAGTAAAAAAGAACCATTTTTCCTAAAAAAAACTGTGAAGATTCACAGCTGTTGTCAAACAGTCGCGTATTCGGTTGGGATAGATGAGAAATCATCTCGAGATCTATGTACAGACAAACTAACACTAGTTTCCTTAATAATAAATTGTACAAATATGCGTTCCACATGCGTTTTACAATGATTATGCAAAAAATTCCGTAACATGTCGTTGTATTCTGTATAGATAATGGGGCGCTAGTACCCCAATATTCCAAATTTAATTAATTTTTCTTTATAGCAGTATTCCTACCAATATTTATTATGTATTTAGAAAATAAAATTGATGTTATGACAGGGAAATAAAATAATTATTGATTTTACCAGTCTGTAATAATAAGTAAACGCCCCTCTTAGATAACTATTAAACATTTGTTCATGAAATAATGGTAATTGACTCAAATTTTATTTAAGTTAAACTTATGTTGAAAATAAATATATATTTTCTAAAAAACTGCGTTTGATTAATTTTGTCCGTATATTAAATAAATGCAAGATTCTGTTTAGGTGAAAATATTAGTTTTATGACAAACAGCACGATATTTTTATTACCTACACTTTGTGTATGTGGATTCATTCATACATCAAATTCTTGTTTACAACGACAACATGTACGGCTCGTATTATAGGATCGAACTCAAACTCAAATCTCTGCTTAAGTACAGTTAGAAAGGGATGGCGCTATATGCGATGAATAGCACCATCCCTCTCTAACTGTACTCCAGCAGAGATTTGAGTTTTAGTTTGGTTCTATAATACGAGGCTAAGTCTGCTTTTTACATAGTTAAAATGACTAGACTAGACTAGAAAGCAACATTAAAAATACCTAACTAATGTAACGATAAAGTTTTTACTAAAAGTGAGTACACTTAAGGCCAGGCAATATTTTCTTTTCTGAATGTTTGTAAATGAACGTGATATCCCAAAATATCATTCTAGAAATAAGCAAACATTTACTGTTCTAACAGTTGCAATAATATCATTAAAAATAATTCAAGGCTTCAGATACTTGAAAACATACCATTGACTTGATAACCTCCTCCTTTTTTTGTAGTCGGTTTAAAAGATTTTAGGTCTGAATATCAGAAACTTCAAAAATTACGACAGTAGCAAAACGTTTTATTTATTGATATATATCACTACGCCAAAGTCAATAATATATAATTCTGTATCCATGTACAAAAGTAAAAAGTATGATTCTATAGTTCGTATTGTTTTAAGAAGTTCATGTAATTTCTTTTGCTGTCTACTATCTTATTTGCAATCGTGTTAAATTGGGTTCACAGGGCAGTACATAAGTATTTATTTACAGGAAGACTTAAATAATAAGATAAATTAACAGAAGATTCACTAAAACTTAAGTATTTTTATGTGCAATAGCTCTCACTGTTTTTATAAGATAAAAAGTTATGATAAAAAAATCGAAACAAACGTCCCATGCATGATTAGTTTTATCATGTGATGTGATGTGACTGACTATAAAACTATATACAATTTATTTATGAAGCATGTATGGAGGAGATGCTTACTAATAAACATAAAAAGATACTTAAGTACTTATGTTTCAAATCAATCATGAATAGGGTTACCATTACCATGTTAAGTCCGAGATTTTGACCGGTCTTTTCATTTGGAAGTAACTTGAAATTATGTTTAATTTTGTCATTGAATAACGTTAAAAATATTTTTGCCCAAATGTTTCGATATGAAAAGTATGGCAAACGTTCTTTTATTTTCTGTGTATGAACTTTATGTTCCTTGTGAACCCAAACCTATAGCCGGATCCAGATTGAGCGAGTACCTAGCCTTGTGAGGCTGCCGCGCGGGGCAGAGTGCCTCACCCGAGGCAATGAATAGATGAGTTATGGATGCAAAAACAATATTTAGCATTAACAATATGCAAGAAAATGGATGAAGAGATGGCAAAATATGCAAGAAATCTGTGCACCGCCCGACGGCTCACAAATAAATGCACATGCAAATACCTGCAGGCACACTGACAGCGACACACCTTGCCCATAACAACTACTCTACACGTGTTTCGGACGTCATCACGGAGCATCATCATCAGGAGCTATTAGTCCAATGCAAAGCAGTGCTATTTTGTGGAAGTTATTGCTATATATTGTTTTTGCATCCATTATAATGGACTGCGCAAGGTAACGCCTGATTCTATTAAAAAAATACTATCTACCGAAGCATATTTTTTTTGGAGGGAGGTGATCGTTCCGCGGCCAACGCTTCGAGGCTCCTAGCTCAGTGTAAACACGGCTTTTTAAAATTGTCGTTTTCTAAATCAAGGGTCCCGCCTGTCGAGATCCTCGTCGCATATGATGGGTTTGCGGTCGTCGCCCTTGCTGCCGCGGCCGAGGCGGCCCACGCGCCGCGCCAGCGCGCTGGTCTTCTCCACCGCCCCCCACCCGCCGCTCTGCCCCCCTCCGCTGCCCGACCGAGACAGCAATCCGGTCACACCCTCGCCCAACTTGCTGTGGTGGATGCCGTATAGGAAGTATAAGAGTAGCCCTGAAATGGAGATTATAAGTTTTTGGTATGATTTTAGCTATCAAATGAGTACACGTTCAATAACCTAATAAATAAGATCTGTCTCCAAAATTGTAGATTTGTGGCCAACATCAAATCGCCAAACAATATCAAAATGATGCCTCCTCGACCCCCCTGCTTTTGAGTCTTAAAATTTGGGGGAAAGTAGTATACACTATGGTGATAGAATTAATTGTCCCCTAAGTTTTTAAGCTACCACCTTGTGGTTAATTCAGACAAAAAGTGAGTCTTACCGAAAGTCATCCAAATAGCGAAGCGTGCCCAGGTAAGGGCGTTAAGATTGACCATGAGTTCGACGTTGAGCAGCACGCTGGCTGCCGGCAGCAGAGGTACCCACGGTACCCGGAACGGCAACCGCGTAGGGCTTTGCTGATGTGCGTGGATTATTACCAGACCTGTTCAACATTAAAAATTAAAGAAGAATATAAGTCAGTAAAATACAAGAAGAAATTAATTTGAAGACTGGAAAATTATACTCACAAGCAATAATAATCAAGTTCAGCACAAAATCCGGTAACAACGCCCAGAGGCCTGCTGGCTCCGCGAGGAAGTGGTTGTGAGCGCACAGCGCGGCGGCGGCGGCGGTGAACGC
The DNA here is from genome assembly GCA_950108535.1 of Agriphila straminella. Lineage (NCBI taxonomy): Eukaryota > Metazoa > Arthropoda > Insecta > Lepidoptera > Crambidae > Agriphila > Agriphila straminella. The sequence goes on along the minus strand of OX467316.1, from coordinate 9,260,157 downwards.
GTACACGCACCAGGACACGGCCGACCCGGGCGCCCGGCCCCCCGCCACTGGCTCCAACCACGCGTACTGTGCTCGCAATCTTCCTACAGTCAGAGCTTCAAACATCTGTAACAAGAATTTAAAAAAAAGTATAGTGGCCTGCCTTCCTTCAATAAAGTCAGACTAATGATAAGTCAGAAAAAAATGCCCTACTTAAATGGCCAATTTTCTATTTGTTCGTAGGTAACTTAAAGCTTAAAATTAAGCAATTAGACGATCAAGTAACATGTCGCATGTTTATGTAAATCACAGACATTGTTGATGGAATTGATAAGCAAACGACAAGTAATTTTAGATTTATGGCTTATTTTTAATTTTTAAGTTAGCGAACGAAAGAAAAGTGGCCATTTGAGTAGGGGGGCAGGAGTAAATTACCTCCGAAGACGAGGATCCTTCTGTAGCCGGTGTGCCGGTTGCGGAACTGTCATCTCTATCGATCGGCGAGTCCAGTTGAGGCACTCCGAAACTTTTGTCTTCGACTGTTGGAGCAGGCCTGTATCGAAGTATGATAACTGCAGCACTCACTATCGTGTAAGCGAGCAACGTGCCAATTGACATAAATTCGACTAATTTCTCCAAATCGAATAACAACGCTATTATCGCGGACGAAAAGCCCGATATCACAAGATTAGCGATTGGGATTTGGGACTTGTTGTTAATGTCACTCAGGAATCCGAATAGTAGACCGTCTGCTGACATAGCATATAGACAACGTGGTAAAGCAAACAGTGATCCCAGCAATGTGGTAGTCATTCCACATACGGCACCGACAGCTACGGCATATTTTGCCCAATCAGCGTGGACTGCGCCTAAAGCAGCTGGTAAAGCAGCTTCAGGATTTATAGTTTTGTAGGGCACCATAAGGGTCAAAGCTATCGCCACAAGAATGTATCCAGACCCAACGACAGCCATGGACAGAATTGTCGCAATGGGAATCGATCGAGATGGATCCTTTGCCTCTTCGCTGGAGGCAGATATACTGTCAAACCCAACAAAAGCGTAAAAACAGGTAGCAGCTCCTGCGAGTACCCCACTGAATCCATACGGCATGAAACCGCCATTCTTAGCAGACCAATTACCAATATCAGCGTAATAGAAACCCAAGAATATAACTAACGAAATAACCAAAAGATTAAGAATCGTAAGGCCGTTGTTTATGTAGGCCGATGTCTTGACTCCGACAGCAAGTATTAACGAGGCGACGATGCATATGAGAAATGCTAAAACATCGGGATATCTACTTAGTAGAGTTTCGTGAAGTTCTCCTGTAATTGATATAGTAGCATTGCTGATTGCGCCGTCTACCATGGCGTCCAAGTATCCTGACCATGCTCTTGCTACCGACGCCGCACCTGAAAAAATGGAATGCCAAATTAAAAATTCAACCGAACTGAGAACCTCCTCCATTTTTTGAAGTCGGTTAATAAAAGAGAAGCTAATTATAAATTCTGATATGAACATCTTTTTGTCTATAGATTTTTCGTAAATAATATCTATTATTATTTTCCTTTGCCTCTCACCTATCATGTACTCCAGCACGATATTCCAGCCGATAATGAACGCCCAGAACTCGCCGATGCTGACGTAAGTGTATGCATAAGCGCTGCCAGCTCGCGGTATCCTCGTCCCGAACTCCGCATAACACAACGCGGCCAAAGTGGAAGTTACTCCGGCGAGAAGGAAGCTCAGAGCCGTCGCCGGACCGGCCATGTGGCGCGCTACTGCCCCGGTCAGGACGTAAATCCCGGCTCCGACCATGTGCCCAACGCCTGCACCAGAGAACTGTTTATTTAATGTTTTCTTACTACAAATTAATGGTAGACCACTTTAAACAACTACATACATACACACTCACGCCTGTTTTCCATGGGGGTAGGCAGAGACTATGGATCGCCACCTGCTACGATCCTTACACACTTCTTTCGCTTCTTTCACATCCATCAATCTTTTCATACATGCCCTGCCTGCGGTTTTTGTCACTGCGTATCATTTAAAAACTCCAAAAGCAAGGTATTCTGTGCAAATACTAAAAGCACTGAATAAATTAGGTACCTATTTTGTATGTTGTGTAGTGTAGTAGGTACGTAGTACTTAAGTATCTATTCTGTGGTGTAGTATAGAATTTTAGTTTCGTCTAGAAAAAATAATGTAAATATTCACCATTGCACGGCAAACCCTCACCTCCTCATATGATAGGAAAGGCTCATTCACACAGCTCAGTCACGTCAACGGACAGTCAAGTTTTAAACCTTGGTGGTTTAAAAGTGTGATTATAAAGGAGTAGTCACGCACTAGGTACGCATGCATGCATGTCTTCGGGAATTTATTTTACTTTGATTTGCAAAAGTGTTACGTACTGTAGGTAGCTAAGCATCTCACCCAACAATGTAATATCAAATGTAGTAAGACATCGGTTGAGCGGGGTGTCCAGGGCGTCGCCGTGTATAGGTCTGCGCCGATTCATCTTATGGCAGAATCCTGAGAGCACGTGCCCCAAGATTCTATGCCTGGCGCCAGGCATTTTGCCCTGCAAGGTTACAAAAGAATACGTCAGAAATGTAGGTACATATGGTAAGTGAGAAGATGGTAAAAGTTTGTTTTGTAGTAGCAGTAGCACAGATAGGTTACTCTAGACTAGAGTCTAGCTAATAGGTCGTAACTAGATAGAGGTTTAACCTTTTCCAAAAAGGTACGTTTCGTTAAATTATCCATGATCTATAGATATTAATAAGTAGGTTAAGTAGGTACAGCGATACTTGAAAATTACACTAAGTACACCACCTTCTTGGAATCACGGTCAATGTTTATTTTGGGTACCATTTCAGGAACGATGAGATCAAAGAAATTAGGTAGGTTTGTAGGTAATTATCATCTCTTTACAAGAATCAAGAATCAAGAATTTATTTGCTAGAATGCGGTACATAAGGGTCTTAATATATTTCATATTGTCACATCACATTCACCAGGAGCTGGCATGCAAAGATACATCGAATCGACTTTTCATATTATGTACTTAGGTAAGTAGATACTTACTGCGATTATACTTGATGTGTGTTTTGCAACTTTCGAAGATTTTTATTTACTTTTGACGTTAATTTATTAGCACTGAATCCCTTATAGTTTGACTACAGTAAATACAATGTGGCTGGTTATTTTTAAGCCAGCTGATGATATTTGCAATGGTCTGACAACGATAACGACGGGACGACGACGCGGCGCGCGCACCCAATCGATTCTTCCATACAACCTTGTTAACATACGGGTAAGTACTTAGTTAATGCAAGCTACTTTAAATACCTACTTAAGTAGATCTGAAGTTTTGAAACGGAATCTGAATATCTACTACCTATGAACAGTGTTTCTTTCAGACAAAATTCTCCGGGGTGGGGGGCGATTAAATTTTTCTCCACGGGGGCAGAAGGGCATAAGGCTGCTCCGGGGGGCCCTATTGCCCCCCCCCCCCCCCCCGGAGTTGTACCTGAAAGAAACACTAACTGCCTATGAACGTGAGACCTTTCGGCACAGAATATATAATAGTAGGTACTTGGTACTACACCTACCTATTTGATGTAATATTTTCACTTATTTATTTCATAATTATGCAGATGCAGCATCCTAGTACCTACCTTGCCTACCTATTTAATATATCTAATATTTTCACTCACCTATTTCATAATTATGCAGCATCCTACAATAATGTAATTTATAACTATATTACACTCAACAAAACCAATAGCAGTGACGGAAGGAGTACATCAAGGCTCTGTACTCAGCCCATATCTCTTCTGCCTGGTTATGGATGCTCTCACTGAAAATGCGCAGACCCTGGCTCAGTGGACCTTTATATTTGCCGATGATGTAGCCATCTGAGCGAGTTCTCGTGAAGAATTGACGGCGGCCCTAGTGGAATGGAAACGACAGCTAAGTGTGGGTTACTTAGTAGGTACACTTAGTGATGCAAAGACCCAATACATGGTAGATGCAATGGGATATATATCCCAAGTTCGCAAGAAGATCCACTGATTATGGATGGACAAGAAGTAACGCTGTGCGATGAGTAGGTATATGTACAATATATTTAATTTCCGTTTCTGTTTATGTAGTCCAGTGTTTTCAGTACCGCCCGCGCAACATACTTGATCCAATTTTTTGTACCTGCGCCACAGAATATATAATAGTACTAACGTACAGAAGTCGGTCCCCGCGAGGACCATCAAATAATAAGCTACTCTCGCTGCACGGCAATAAAGTACAATTTCAAACTGCACAACGCTGCGTGGATAAAATTATATGCACCTACGAAGAAGAAAGAGAGGCGTCTCTTTCTGTCGCATAGCTCTGTCTCAACCGACACATTTCGGGGTTGCTACTCGCTAGTTACTGATATCATAGAAAACATTCGTTATGCCCAATGAATAAACAATGAAATTACTAATAGGTACCTACTTTTAAAATAAAATAAATCTACCTAATAGGTGAGCTGAGCATATAAGAGCATAAATAATAAGTATTTCTAAGTAGTTAGAGAAGCTCGATGGCGCAGTGGTATAGCGCCTGGCCCAACGATTGCGGAGGTTAAGCAACTTTTGCAAGGGTCGGTTATGGGATGGGTGAAAAAAAATAGTATTTTTTAGCTTTTTTCTTTACTGGTGCCATATTTCGAACTTCGATACAACTAAGTATGTAAATATGTATACAAAAAATACAATAAACTTTGGTAGGTAGGTAGGTACGTTAGTAATTAAGTATTAAAAACGAAGTGCATGCAGTTTCGCATTCGGCGCTTGACTCGTTTCGTTCGTGACGTTCACGCGCTGCGCTCTCGTCGCTTGCACACGCCGCGCGTTTAGGTCGGCGCGGTGATATCCCTCGACAATGGCCCTCTTGGAGTGGGCCGCGAGCAGTAGGCTAATATAAAAGTTTAAGCGCGGAGTGATACCCCCCATTTTTTGTAGGTACCTACTGAAAATTGCTACTGTGCAAGCTTTATTGTGTATGGTTTGGTTCAAGTTCTGTTGCGCGAGCTGTAACCTAGAAGATTGTATCTACAATCTTCTCGGCTGTAACTAGGGAATTAAGGCTCGGTTATGCGGAAACATTTGTCTCTGTCTTTTTCTTTACGTGTAAAGAGTATGGAAAATAACCTCACTTCTGCACTTTTTCGATGTTTTTAGGGTTCCGTACCAAAATGGTAAAAGGAACCCTTATGGTGTGACTCAGTCTGTCTGTCACAGCTGGATATCTCGAAAACCACTAATGGTATCAACTTGAAATTTGGAATAGTTAAAGATGACGTTTGTCCAACTATTTTACAAATAAGAAAGAAATAAAAAAAAATTTTTTTTTACAACAGGGACTGAAAAGGGGTCTTAAAAAATTTAAGTGGGGCGACTAGGGAATGTGGGGTATCATATGAAAGAGCGCTGTTTGCACATTTTAAAACATTTTTTTCTTCGACTTATGATGAAAAATGTAAAAAAATACCGTCCCCCCCCCCCCCTATCTTCGAAGTTTGCAAAGAGAAAAATCTGAAATAATTCTATGTGATAGTAGTTTATGTAAAGATTACAGGAAAAATAAAACGATGTCTAAATATAACACACTTTTTTAGAAATTCAAAAAAACAAACAAAATTTATTTGTTCCTCTACCAGTCAACAGATGGCCCTGACCCAAGGAAAATTAATTTAGTTCCACTAACGGTCGATAGATGGCGCTGGACTAAGAAAAAAAAATAGTTCCACTATCGGCCAAGAGATGGTGCTGACCTAATACTGCAAACTGCAATCATACTCCAATAATAATTATATTATTCTACAGTTATGCAGTGTATTTATAATGATGGTACGGAAACCCTCGGTGCGCGAGTCCGACTCGCTCTTGCTTGACCGGTTTTTTTCATCATTATCTTTCTTGAAAAAAGTTTTTGGAGCTACTGCACATCTACGAGTGCATTTTTTGATGTAGAATTCAATACGTTTCCGCTATTATTTATACGCAAAAAATATGACCCTCCGCAACTCTGATGATTATGCGCTTTTGATGATATTCTGATTTTTTACAATCATCCTTTTAGCTTGTCGTATGTTTTTTTGTGGCTACAACCCTATCAACTTTACGTTTTCTATATAAAAATATGACCCCGCACACCATATTTTCCTATATCATGGACCCTTAAATGAACGAACCTACTGCTCACAAAATTCACGAAACGTTATACAGTATCGTATTTGTATTGTCATTGTAATTTAGGGACTTATATCAGTTGTTTATTACCAAGATGAAATCTGCTAGCGCAGCGTGATGAAAAGCCTGCTCGCTGACCTGAAACCAGTGAACTAATTTTCTAAGCAAACTCATCGCATCCAATATAGAAAAGATACCTAGGTTAGGTACCTATCTAGATTATTGTTTTGTTGTAGTGCAGGCAGGCAGAGTTTAGCAGGGCTGCCAGATTCCCGATAAATTACTGGAATTGTGCTAGATGCACAAATCGAAGAGTGATCTGTTATATAAAATTTATAGGTACTTACTTAATTAATTTATCTATAGGTAGGTAGCAGTGTTGGGCGTAATTAATTACTTTTGTAATTAAATTACTAATTAGATGAAAAGTAATTGAATTACTTTAATTGAAATTACATGTAATTGGAATTAATTTAATGCAACTACATAAATCACTAGTAATTCCAATTACATTAGTTTGTAATTAAAATTACTCAATTACTTTTTATGGGGGTACATAAAAGATAAATAAAATTGAGATGTTGATCGCTTGCTGTCCTCACGCAGCATATCACAACCGATGCTTTTAGTGCATGTGTGTGTGTGTGTGTGTGTGTGTGTTGCTTGTTACTGCACACAGGTATCCCTTCTCGCGCCTCCTCACGTGCACCTCTCTTCTCTAGGGATTTTCGATCCGGGGTCGTCGATCCGATTTTTCGATTCGTAATGGATTGTATCGGATCGCATGCCGTCGATCCGATCCTTAGGGAATCGATCCGGATCGGATGCAAATAAGTAAGGACGCAATTATTTTTTGATTTTTACGAAGTAAACCATTAAAAATAAAGTTATTAATCTGTGGTTGAGGGTGTTGGTCTTTTTGACAATTTACTAAATCTACTATTTAAGATTAGCTTAACATTACTTATTGTGAAACTGCTTGTCGACCCCAATAAATAGAAAAAACCCATGTAAAACTTGTAAACAAGTACCTTGAATGATGATGATTGATGCCGCCATGTTTAAAATGTAAACAAAGATATGATTCGTTACAAATAAACCTAAGTAAGTACCTATTTTTCGTAAACAAACCACGTTTTAATTCATACGATCCAAGCGATCCTATCTTTCAAGTTTTGTATCGATCCGGCAAAAAATCGTATGGTCTCGATCCGATCCGAAAATCGCCGGATCGTATGCCTGATAATCCGATCTTTCAAAAGATCGGCGGGTTGATTATCCAATCAGAAACCACCAAGCGACCGGTCTCATTTGACAGATGAATGTGATACATTGCTTCTTCTTTTTGGCCTAAAAAAACATACCAAAGAAAAGTAGCAATGATTGTCAAATGAAACCGGTCGCTAAATAGTTTCTATTTAGATAATCAGCCTGCGGATCGGCGCATCCCTACTCCTCTCTTCGTCGCACCCGTCGCGTCAGTGCGTCGTTAGCAGTGGTTTCGCTACCTACCACAGAAACTACATCGTATTATTTAAAATACTACCTCAACTTTAAAAGAAATCATATAAGTAGTTAGGTAATTACAATTAACAATTACAATTACCAATTGTAATTGTTAACTGAATTACTTTTTAATAATTTCAAGTAATTTGTAACTGAAGTCGCCAATTACAATTTGTAATTGTAATTGTTAATTAGTAGTTAATTACATTTTGCCCAACACTGGTAGGTAGGTAGGTAGTCGAACGGTAGCCATGTATGTATGTACCTAATATAATTAATGGGACGAGAAACTAAAAATATTATTCAGATTTCAACATTTTATTCAAATCCTACTTCATGTTCTGCAGAAACATTTTAAGAAACAAAATATTTAAAAGCAGACATAAATTGTTACATTAATAATGTAAGTAATCCATAAATAATTATAATTAAAATTTTGTTAGCATCCTATATGTACAGTCACGTCTATAAAATAAATAATATGTATACAGTTTAGAACTTTGTCACTCTATTCCATTTTTGAATAATTTGAATTTAATTTGAAATCAATGACAAACGACAACTACAACAAAGTTCCAAACCTGTACTTAATATTTTTAGACGTGACTGTACGTACATTTACATTACAATACCTATATTATTAAAACAATGTAGTAAATGAAAATAAACTCAAGGGCGTGATTAAGCACTAAACAAATAATGGGATAAATATTTAGGCCTTGTTAATATATTAGCCCATTAAATCATAGTTTAACCATAAACAGAGTGAATGAAAACGATATTTGACAGATTGAAATATACGGAAGCACCCGGCAGGCTGATTATCTAAATAGAAACTTTTAAGCGACCGGTTTCATTTGACATACATTGCTACTTTTCTTTGGTATGTATTTTTTTACCCCAAAAAGAAGAAGCAATGTATCACATTCATCTGTCAAATGAGACCGGTCGCTAGGTGGTTTCCAATTAGATAATCAGCCCTGGAACTTGATGAAAGGTGGTAAAAACACAAAATATTTTTTGAAGAATGTAGAATTGTAGATAGACTGGATCTAGGTACCTATTTGTATCCAACATAATTCAATATCAGTTCATGTTCCTTTGTACGGTAGACGGCACGCTGGGCTTCTACGACCTTTAAGTCGAGCAGTTTAAGGTTTAAAATTCACTGTAGATTTTTTAAAAATGTTGTATAGCTCGATATGCTGCTGACAGTACATTTTTGTTTGTCTGATCGCTTTGCTTTCGCGTATTTAAATAATAATTTGTAAGGACAGTACAGTGAGCAGCATATCAAGCAAGCTATACAAAACTGACAAAAATCTACATTGAATTTTGAACCTTAAACTGCTCTATTTAAAATTTAAAAATGATTGAAGAAATTTGACAGGTTGTGAAAGCCCAACATGCCGTCTACCGTACAATATCATCATCAGTACCAAACCAATCCAGCACGAGATAGCGACATTAGCGTGTATCGCCAGTTTAAAACTATATTATTTACAAAATATCGTTACCAATCCTGGATGGTCTCTTTTGATATTCCTACATTTTTGTCTTAAACTTTAATAAATTAACAATCCAACCCGGTAGGTACCTACCCTGAGGGACAACGAGAAGAGGCATGTAGAGGTAGTAATTCATTAAGTAAAATATATTCCTCCAGTTATAAGAGTTCGTATTGATACCTAACACGTCAAATTTTTGAATTTGACGTCACATAATGGCGGGCATATGGCGGAGTTTGACATTTTGGGTAAAACAAACATCTGAAACAAGCAAGTTTCTCTTCTTGAGACATGGAATCAGGGGGGCATAATACTTATTCCTAACATTAAAATAACTCAATAATTTGATAACAAAGCAAAAGTGCCAACGCTCTCGTGTTTGTTTTTCCCAATATTACGTCATCACTTCCACGGTCTATTCGCACAAAACGTCAAACATGTTACTGATAGCTTTCAGATTATGTTATTATACTCAGGTAGTGCTAGTTTGTAAATAATTCTTGAGTTTTGAGCTCGATTTGAGACATTGGATTATTTCATTACTTAGTTGGATTTGTAATTTTAGTGAACTTTATGTTTGACATTTCGTGCTAAAGTTACCTATATAATGAATATAATGATTATTAATAGGTACCTAAACCTATACAACATTTTAATGCATTAAACTGAATGGATTAATTTAATATTTACGCACAATTATTATGGCACTAAAACAAAACTCATATTTTAAACTTAAATGAACAGTGGTTGTGTAAGTATGTATGTATCTACTATTAATCCCTTTCCCTTTCTCATTTAACACTAAAATATCACTTAATTTTTAAAATTTTGTACATCATATTATTTAACAATAAACATCTATAGCCTATTATAGCCTACCAATCTCTTGTATTTGTATCTATTTTTACACGTTTTATTAGGTTGCTTTTTAAATTACATTTAATACATATTAAATTCTAATTTATTGTTTTACAACTTCTCTAAGTACTCCTTTCATGCTTTTTCATGTATCTTTAAAAACGAAAACTTTAATCTATCTAAATAATTTGATAAACCATGTTTTTCACCACATACATTATTATCATTATAGTTACCTACCTATTTGTCAGCAATAAGTATGTGTAAGAAAGAATTTATGCCCTTTCCCCTTTTCTATAAATACTTTATAAATATAAGTCAGTCAGTCCGTAGTAGTCAGTACCCAATATGAATGAATTTGAAGAAAATGGTCAGTTTATTGCAAATTTTATTATAACTGGACGTCACAATTAGGACGAGTACATAATGATAGTTACACAAAATAAGCACTCTTTCTTATACTACTGCTCTACCTGCGTTAACGTTAATGGTAATGTCCAACTACGCTTTAACTAAGGCGTTATGTATGTTTAGTACTGTCGTTTGAATTAAATTATTAACACGTTAAAGTCTTGGCCACATCCGCGTAACGCCTAGATTAACGCGTTAATCTAGGCGTTAAGACGCAGGTGGAGCCGTAGCATTAGGTTTAATTATTGGAGTAATGGCATTTAAACCAAAAGCAAATAAAACTTATTGCGAGCCGCGATTTTCTGCAATTCACCAATTAAATTAATTTAAAAAATGTGGGTAGAATGATATTGTGTTGACCCGCTTTCAAACATAACCTAACCATTGCGCTGCGCCCTATGTTTGATGCATTCTATGTGTTTTCATAAAGTACCTAGGTAGGTACGTAGAGTCGTAGAATAATTTCTGAAAATTTAGGATGGCATCAATATTCCATCCCATATATTCAGTTTTTTTCTTAGATGTGTCAATACCGATGGGTATAATATTATGATGATTATGAGAAAATAATTTCATTAAGTACAAACATTTTAATTAGGTACCTAGACCTACTTATTAACGTATATTTTTTGCGATTCTTGCTCGACACCGAGAGAATACTAATATGTATATTATAAGTATGTATTTTGTGACCTAGAATGCATTGCATTCCTGTGGGTGGTTAATAACAATTAGCACCAATGCCACATTAAAATGAAAGATGAAGCAAAATAATTATATCCTTAATGTCAACTGATTCTTAAAACAGTACCTTGTCCTAGGTTAGGACATAATAACGTTATTTTATCATAATACATTGGCATTGATCTTTACAGAACTGGGTACTACCTTTATCCATCACAATATGAACATGAACCATAATAAAATAGTAACTACACAGGTAAGTACCTACCTAAGGCTAAAACATAAAATTAGTAGGTACACCTAAGTACTTAGACTTTCTCGACAGCAAGTCCAAAAAAGATAAACTCTTACATAGGAAGTTTCAGTTTGTTTGTAGATATTATATAAAATAACACATTAAGGGCCGTACTGACTAAATCGGGCTTAAGCGACATTAAATTCAAACCATTACTGAATTACAAAAATATAAAATTAATAATTAACAAGAAAATACAATGTTAAATGATATGTTTTATGTTTCAGTCTTCAGAAAGTGTAGCGTTTTGGTTTTCAATAAATTGCAAATACATTGCATGTGATGTATAAATAATTAATTACTTATTAAGGTCTAGATAGAACTAAATAGATACACGCCACTTATATCGGGCAGTTCCTTAGTTGCAGTAGTTTGGTTGTTAGTCCGGTTCATGGTTGGCAAAAAAAAACAGTTTTTTTTAAAAAAGAACAATACTTACATAATGTTGTGTGTACAAAAAATCATGTTTTTTTATATTTTTAATTAATTTGTTTTAAACATGTTTCAAACATGTAATTAAATTGTTTTGTGATTGGAGTAAGGGGAAGGATCAATAGCAAATTTCACGTTTATTCTTTCGTTCATTTAGTGTAGTCTGCCAGTCAGAACAATCAGAGTCTAGGAGATTCCACGAATTCAAAATTCAGAGTTGCCATCACAATTACAATTTAACTCAAAATTATAATGTTGCCAATAAAAAGTTTTAAAAAGTACAAAAAATATTAATTACGAGTAATTTTAGTGAAGTAAACCTTAATGTTTTTTGTATATGTTTTAAACATGTTTAAAACAAAATGTTTTAAAACGTGTTTTAAATAAATGTGTTTTTTCCAGTGTTTTAAACATTGCCAACCCTGAGTCCGGTTAACCGATGTGCAATACTTCCATTTACCTACCTACGTATTTTACTTATTTATTATCTAAATGTATTTTGTGTAGGTACGTATATTTTTGCTTCTGCTTTTTAGAATAATTTATTGTGAGCGTGTAATCAGTCCCTTATAGGTTTACAATGTCGATTTATTAATATTACTTCGCTCGCATTTTTTGTAAATAATTTTAAAGATATAAATTGCATTAAGTAATAAGTAAATTGTAATCAAGAAATACTTATCTAACGGGACTGTCTCGTGATCATATTCAACAATTCTCAGAAGTCAGGACACAAAGATGGTCAGAACTGTGTATGATTTAACCTTTTTACACTGTATGTACTTAAATTCTTATTTAATAGTTAAACTTTGTTATTTGTTAAGTACATAATATTCATGAATGGTCCCAGTAGTTAAAACCGATGTGTTCCATAAAAATATTTAATAAGTAATTATTTAATTGAATAATGACTAGATTTGAATAATATTGGTTTAAGTACAAGTATTATTAGTTGATATCGTATTAGAGTTAAACTGAAGGAAAATAACAATAAATTGTGAAATAAGTGTAGGTATGCTAAGAATTATGTTGAATTTAAGTTTTAATAAATGTTTCAAAAATCTTGATATCAAAATAATTTATATTCTTATTGTATTTAATTGAACTAACAAAAATAGGTAACTGTAAGTACTTACCAATAACCTTACTTTACTAGTAAATACAAACACTAATAAAATCAAACAAATCGGAATGCTATTAAACATGCAGATTTCATGTTAATAATTAAGTAACGTGTAAAGAAAGTTGCAAAAGCCTGAGTGCGAGACTTTGATAAAGTTTAATAATAAAATACTTTACTCAATTACAATTCAATAAAGAAAATAGAGTAGAGAGCAATACAATGACTGTTTATTTCTTTGTCTGATCATAAGTGCTTATACTGATTTTGTACACGTATACTTATTTGGCGTATACAAAAAACCTAATAACTTAATATGCTTAGGTTTATGTTTATAGTTGTCGGTATTAAAAAAATATGTAGGTAGGTACTATTATTTAATTACAGTCATACCGGGTTCAGCAAAAAAACTAAATTCTATGGCATAGCAGCACTGTATACCTACTCTACTACAAGCCTATATTACTGTTGGTAATCTTCTGGCCGCTCTGTTGTAGGCGGACGTCCGCCTACATTTTATGGACGTGTTCAGAACTGGGAAAATTGATTTAAACGTAGGCGGGAAGCTAGTTGGTATTGAAAATTAATTTCTAAGTTAGATTACATTTTACTAGTTTTAAATGATTTTTCACATCATTTCATTAATTTCAGGCGCCATTTTGATACATTATCCTATCTATATTGACGGAATAACGGGGGTTTCGGGGATCTTACGCAGCTGATGCAGCCACGCACGCATCACGCTGCAAATGCTGCAACATACGTTTTCCGTATTGTTTTCCGCATTTGGGAATTCTGTAAGCCCTTAAAGTTGGGTGAGCCTACCGCAAGAACCACAGTGTGTGGTTAGTATACAACACGCGTGAGTTTTCTACTATCTGCATGACGGAGCATGATGCAGAGCATTGTGTGGTGCAAATGATCTGCCTTAGTCAGAGGTCAGATGGTAGAGACAGCGATTCTTGATCGAAGCAGAGATTATAAATTATATTGAAAAATTAATATCTACTTCCATAATAGTTACCCTCCTATCTATTGTATCAAAAGTCTAGGAACAGGTCCGCGTCGTAGGGAATATAATTTTAAGATAAAAAGAAGTATTTTTGGAATTCTGCTGTTTTACTTATGCCGTTAATTAATTAATTATTTATTAAGTAATGTTAGTTAATTATGCTGTCCTATGTACCTATTTCTTAAACTCGTAAACAAAAAAAATGGCTGGGTATGTTATGGTGCGCCTTAATGTAGAAACTAAACAACTTCGACCATGTGAATTTCGGCGCCAAACCCCTTATTAAAAAAAAAAATTTTTGTGATTTTTACATTCACAATGCTATTTTTATACATGGGTTATATTAAATAATAAATACAAAACATAAACTTGCAATGACAAAATGAATTGGTACTTCTTAGGTATTAAAAAACCATTGCTTAGTAATTAATGGAAAAAAGTCAGTAATATAAATAAATATAGAATTCACATTTTTAAATAGAAGGGATGGTCCATCCATCCCTATATTAACAATAGGTATTATAATGTAATATATGATATAAAAATAATTTTACATGTAGAAAAATAAAAACATAATACCTAGGTAGGCACCTAGTTTGTTCAAAAATATATCATACCTACCGTATTATTGATATTTATTGATATATATTTTAAAATAGACATGAATTTTACATAATTATTGTAACAATTATTAAAATATAGAAACCAAATTAATGTAGGTAGAGTAAGTATCCAATACATGACCTAAAGCGAAAACAAATAAAATAAGAATAATTCCAGTACCTACTTTTTTTACCTTAATACAAAATAGTTTTTTTAGATGTTAAATGTAGGCCTGAAGATAAAAAACAATAATTATATTATTGATATTTATTTGTATAAGTAGGTAAGTACTTAAGTACTTTAAAGTAAAATTTACTCGAATGTTTCGACATGTACAGCAGACTTGTCACCACATCAGGCTAACTACACTGCACCGAAATGATAACTCACGTCACGCTATTCCACAAAAAAAATATAAAGCCATCCTAGCCTACTTATATAAATTAACATTTGCGGTACGTAGTGCAGTGGTGCCCAGCTGTTCAAAGTGCCATCACAGAATAGAGACTATTTTGTGGTGCCATGTAATTATCAACACATACTTACTTATTTAGTAAAATGCAATACCGATGGTCTACCTACAAACACTGAGTTTAATGTCAACTAAATAAAAAAAAACTTTTCCAATGGATCTTCATCGTTCAATAGCGGCGAATCTATATGCGAGCGAATTGAAAGCGCACCGCACCGATGGCACCGGGCTCCTTAGATTGTAAGACTGCGCGGTTCGTATTAAGAATGATCTAGGACACTTTTTTATCTAATACATAAGAATTCAATAATTTTGCAATAGCCTCTATGTAGGTCATTACCAACATTTCCTATGAAAGATGTCTTCATCGAGATCTTGATGTAAATGATAAAATAAGAGTTTGACTCCAATTCACAATTAATGAAAAACTTGTAAATATTTACGAAGAATACGACGGGGATAACTCTGGACATGAAACAACCTATGCAAGGAATACAAAGAGTTTCCATAACAATTTATCAAATACGAAACAACATAGTTGTTACAAGTCGTACTTACGCAGTACCTAAGAAAATCTATTCATTATAAAACATTAATAAATGCACTCCATACTACATTTAAAATTATTTTAGCACTCAACATTTTCATTTACGAAAGATTATAGTGTTAGGTATTCCAACAACATGATCTATCACTTAGCACCTTAAAATTACGTTCAATATTATTATTATACATTATATCACATTTAAATTGCACATCTAGAAAACAGATAATGACATTTTAAAATAGGTAGGTACTTAGGCGATACATCGTTCCACATGCTAATAGTGTTTATAAGAATTTCCACTTTTGTTTAAAACATGTTTTTTTCCACATTTGGTTCGTCACTATCCTCCAGTACCATTAAAGTACTGGGCATGTTTGGTGTATGGTGCAGCAATATGGTAAGGAGGTGGCTGTCCCCGACTATACACTGGTTCTGGCAAGCCGCTGGGACTATGGCGATGCGCTACGACGCTTGGTGGGTTTGGAGCAGGTGGTATTCCATCAAATAGTTCAAACATATTTTGACTTGTCGGCGAATGAACATGACTATAACTTCCATCATCAGATATCAGGGGTGTATCAGTCATGCGATAAGGATTTGTAGTATTAGTATGTCCAGTTGGAGAGTACAGCTCTGGAGATTGAGATGAGACATAAGTAGGGCTGGATGCTGATGCACTATAAACATTTGCATTTGGAGCAGACGTTTGATGCATAGGACCAGAATGGTGACTGTCAATAGCAGTGGCAGAATACATGTTATTGTAGTTGCTCAAATTAGGCATTGTAGTAGAGCTCACAACCTGGCTAACAGTGTGCACATGAGGGTTTATTAAATCACAACTCCCATGTGTAGGATAGTTATAAGAATCAAAGTGCCGCTGGCTATAAATTTTGTCCTTGTTGTGAGAATAATTCCCAGTACTATAGACACTTTCAGGATAGTCGCCATCAGACATTGGCGCACAAATTCTGTGTTCCTTCCTAGAATACATTGGTTCAAATGTAGGAACATTATCCATTGCAGGTCTTGGATATTTGCTTTCATCAAAGTGTGGAGCAAGTATTGTATCATTGTTGGAATGCCTATCATGTGAGCTAAGACTAAGCCTTTGCAATCTATTACGAGCATCATCCATATTTGGATGGTAGTTAGAATCATTCGAAACAGCGTAAGGTTTATGATCCATATGTCCACTAAATCCAGTTTGAGAGATAGGGCCGTTAGGTCTTGCTAAATCTTGTCGGGACACATATGTTTCATTTATATTCGTATTATACCTCTGATTTATACCGTAATGCTCTGTCATATCACCTTTGTATTCGTTTTGAGTAGCAGTACCATTGCTTTCTGGATACAAAGCATGATCAACACTTTTGTATGTTTTGTCTGGTTCATAAGAAAGATCCAATGGTCGATCATAAGTGTTCTCAGTCGGCAAATTATCATACACAGAATTCTTTATTTGATCTTTACTAACAACATCCAAGCTATCTGTTGTGGGTTTGTCAATTTGTATCTTATTGTCCGATGCAAATCTTTGCTGTAAAGTAGGAGTTATCTTAGCTGCCTTTATATGCACTGCATTTTGCAAAGGAGAAATATCTTGGGTATTGTCTTTCTGAATATTTCTTGCATGTTTAGCAAGAGCCCTTAATTCTTTTGGATAAGGAGTTGGAGCTCTTTTTAACTGCCCTGGTTTTTCAGGTACTTTTGGATTAGCCTTCATGTCAACAAAACTTATATGTCGTGCTGTTGGTTGATTGTCTGCATTTTCAGGTTTCTCATCGTCTATTTTAATTTCCAAGGGGGTCAAAGGCACTTGAGGGAAGAGGAAACAAGTAAGGACTTGCTCATAAGTATTAGGGTCAACTTCAGAATGCATAGGCACTAAAGGTTTACTCTGATTTTCAGACAGCCAGAGAGCCACTAAATTATCACAATTTAACAATGATTGAGGAAGACAATTTAAAGAATTTCTTACCAAATTTAAAACACGTAATGAAGATAAGTGGCCAATTTCTGGGGGAATTTTTGTAAGTTTGTTCGAACGTAAAGAAAACACAGATAACTTTGCACAACTTCCAATTTCTGGTGGTATTGCACGTAGCATATTTTCATCAATATTAAGATATTTTAATTTCCTGAGCAAACCAATAGATGATGGAATTTTTTCTAGATAATTGGACATAAGCATCAACTCTTCTAAATTTGCTAAATGTCCAATAGTATCAGGAATAGAGTACAACCTGTTATTATCTAATTTTAATGTTGTTAAATTGGATAGTTGTCCTATAGTGTCAGGTAGTTGTGTTAAACTATTTATGGACAAGCTTAAATCCATCAACTTTGTGCAGTATCCAATTTCGGGAGCTATTTCTTCAATCATATTGTTACTGGCTTCCAGATGTACCAAACACTCTAGAGGTTTTATAGCTGATGGAATACTTGACAAACTATTACTGTCTAACCACAACTCTTTCAATTTCATAAATCTTCCAATAACTTCTGGGAACTGCTGAAATTCATTTTGTCCAATATCCAATCTTAACAATTCTGTTGATCTTGAAAGTGATTTTGGTAATATCATCAAATAATTATCACGTAGCTCTAGAATACGCAAACTTGCTAATCGACCAAAGTTCCCAGGGAGATACTCCAGGTAAGTATCATTTAAATATAATTCTTGTAGTGCAATCAAATTTGTAATAGCATCAGGAAGTTTTTCCAAAGGGTTGACACTAAGGTCTAAAAATACTAAATACTTCAATGATTTCATTGTTTCTGGAATAGATGTTAGAGTATTCCTACTGATGTTAAAATGATGTAAATTTACAAGTGAAGATATGGCAGTAGGGATGGCTTGCAGTTCATTATCACTGAGATCTAAATACTTCAGCCCATGGCACATGAAAAGTTGTCGCGGAAGCTCGGTGATACGATTACTCTGACAATATAAAGTTTCGAGTGTCCTCTCGTATACAAACACTTCGTTAGGTACATCAGATAGTGACTGGTGTGAATAATCCAGCTCGACCACATCTTCCACTCCGGTTCGCACACAACACAAAAAGTCGAAAGGCATTCTGATGGAGGCCCTCCTTACACAAGAAACACCAATTATTTATCCACTAACCACGCATAATTCGCATAAACTGAGTATCTGTTCTCCATGTTTTGGTATATATATCAGCACTATTTGATCACTTCCCACACGATAGTTGTTTTACACACTGTTTTACCATTCAATTAAGAGTTATTGAAGGAAGAAGAAAATACACTTCGAATGAATCATTCTCATTCTCATCAAATTCTCTCTCAATCAAACAAAAATCCGAATTCAATCCAACCAATGATCCAAATCCAATCTGGCACGGAACAGACAGACAGAGACAGAGTAGGTAGAGTGCTCGACTCGCGGATTTGTCATTTGATGCAATAGGGTTGTGTTCAGTGGCCTTAAGCGCTTATTACACCATCCTGAATGTCGGATCCGGAATTCAGTGTCCGATTTAGGACGAGAAATTCAGTCGCCAATTAGACCGTCCTGAATGTCGGATCCGATATCACAGCTTTACGATCATACAGTTGTTAAACGAATGTTCTTGTAGCCGTAAAAATACATAGCTAGGTAAATAGGAGGTATATGTAGGTAGCTAGGTAGGTACGTGTCATTTTCAACGCTAATCTGAACTAGTTTTTAACCGACTTCATCAAAAGGAGGAGGTTCTCAATTTGATTGTATACTTTTTTTTTATCGTTATTCGCGCGTATCTTCGACATTTATGGACTGATTTTGATGATTCTTTTTTTGTTCGATTGAGTTTTCTTGCGAGATGGTCCCATTTATTTTTTTTTCAAATCGGTTCAGTAGTTTTCAAGTAATCCCGAAAATACTATGACTTTACATCAACTACCTTGACGACTTTGTTATTTATGAACCGAATTAGATGATTGTTTTTGTTGGGAAAGGGATACCTTTGTGTAGTAGTTTTAACAGACTTTAAAAAAGGCGGTACCTATTCAGTTTGTATATGTATGTATGTTTCTCCGCGATTATCTCACGTTTGGCTGAGCCGATTTTACTTCCTAAATAATATACCTACACTACCTAATACAGAAGGTACTTACACTAAAAATAAAAAAAATAAAAAATTGTTTAAAAAACAAAAAAACCGACTTCAAAAAAACCTGCCTCTAAATAGCAAGAAATAATATATAAATCATTAGATACGCATTATCATATCATTGTTATAATAAAACACGTCTATTGAAGTCGGGTGGGGCTTTTAGAATAAAAAAAGGAAGTTGTAGGTACTCCAGCCTCACCCGACGTGTTTTAATTTAACAATGATAATGCGTAGCTAATGATTTATATATTATTTCTTGCTTTTAGAGGCAGGTTTTTTGAAGTCGGTTTTTTGTTTTTTATATTGATGTAGGTCAAAAAAAAAGCAAATCACAGAGTGACAACCCTTATATACTTTTAATCGTTGCGCCAACTGTCTATCTAGACGTACGGCGCGGCGGATTTTTTTTCGCCAACATAAAAGGCGTTGACTGACTGTACTCTTTATGCTGTGGTACTACTGTGTCGGAGCCGAGCGTCCTGAATGCGATTACACTGTCCTAAGTGCTTCCGATTTAGCATCCGTCATGTCGGAGACAATTTCTATCCTAATTAGGATCCTAAATCGGATCCTAGCTTCCTGAATGCAATTACACTGCTCTGAATTTAGGAGCGACTTCATATCGGGTCCGATATTTAGGATGATCTAATTAGCTCTTTACTATGAGCTCTTATAGCATGGCTTATATTGAACTGCCTTACTATTTCGAACTATGACCTCAACGGTTAGTATGAAAGCAGGCCTTAAACAGGACTGCTTAAAGCCTGCTTTCATACTAACCGTTGATGTTATAGTACGAAAAAGTAAGGCAGTACAATATAAGCCCTGCTATAAGAGCTCATAGTAAGGTCCCTGAACGTTTGAGCGCCGGTTGTTTGGTTGTTTTTTAACTCTCTCTAAGGTTTGGAACGACCAAGAACTTTAAATGTCAATGTCAATACAAATTCTTCGTTTTCCATTTGGAATACGAATAATTTAAACTTTTCTTTATGCTAAATCAAATAAAATCCGTTTTTTGAGGATCTACCATGATTATTTTAAAAATTAGACATAAAAACATCAAAAATACAAAATAATGTCAAATGAGATTGACATTTTTTCTATAGACAAACGTCAGAGCGTTTTACAACCATCATTTTTGATGGTTGTTTGGTTGCAATGCAACGCTCTGACGTTTGGAACGACACGGTTGTGTCAACCGAACGTCACGCTCAAATGTTTGGAACGCCGTTAGAGCGTTCGGTTGTGGTTAGGTTGCACTCGGAGTGTAGGTTTGGAACGCGCCTTTGTGGATGATTAATAAATATATGTCCGAGTAGGTACTATCTACAGACATCCATTCTACGTTCCAAAGGATCTGGGGGCTTACCATCAGCAAATAAGAAACCATTCAGTTCAAAAGCAGGCCGTAAAAAAGACTGCTTAAGGCCTGCTTTCATACTAACCGTTGAGATCATGGTACGAAAAAGTAATGCCGTTCAATATAAGTCCTGCTATAAGAGCTCATAGTAAGGCCCCTGAGCACTTGTACTCACGTGTTTGTACGACGAGGACCTCTACACCGATCGTTGGAGGCACCATACTCAGGCCCCTTCAGAATACTCCAGAGAGGAACCAGAACATTCGACCTCGACATGCATGGTAAACGATACAAAATCACAATTGATCGCTTGAAACCCGCATACTTGACGAGGGAGGGCAGCACTCCGATCCCGCCAGAGCCAGTTGCCATCAAGCCAGTCGCATCACTTCCTGAACAACCAAAGAAGACAAAGAGTGGACGAGTTGTTAGATTTCCAAAGCATTTACTATCGATCTTGTGATCTCAGGAGGGGAGTGATGTAGCGACAGCACTGGCCACATGACTGGAAACCGCGATGTACTGTTTGCTCTCTACGGATACGTCTTTAATTTGCATCGCTCGGTTGTTTCTCACGATTTTCTTGTCAAGTAAATAAAATATTATAACTCCTTCTTGTTAATGTTAGTTGTGTAAATAATATTCGCTGTGTCGGGCGCAATACAATTCAGATACCGACAAAGTTGTTTTATTGCTAGGCTCGCTAGTGGAAGATATAGCCGCACGTTAGGTTCGCTAAAATATGCCCTGTTATGAATCACCTGCCACATAGGGGGTCATTTGCAACAGTTCATTGTGGACGTTTGAAAAAATATCCCAAGAGAACCTTTCACAGATTACTAATGGAACCTTTGACCGGGATAAAAAGAGTCAGTCATATATTGTAATCCAGTATTTAAGCCATCTGTATGTGAAATTTCTTTCAATCGTTTTTGATTTATAAGTAAAGATATCTTCTACATCCTTTCCTGAACATAATATTATTTCATTTTTATTGGAGTAGCGTGGTCGCCAGGTTTATTGTAAATTTGCGGGGATAGTACTTACACCCAAATAGCTTTTAAATATTATATTAGGTAGATAATATTATAATATTTTTTATTAACCGCGGAACATTGAAATGTATTCAATGCCGCGGAATCGGCGGAATCGTCCCATATAATTTAGCTCTAACCTCAACAGACGTAAATGTTTTTAAACTTTTGATAATATAGCTCTAGCTAACCTTAATAAACGTAATGTAGCTCCTAGCTAGACGATCACGCATTTCATGTCAAGAATCATTTTTGTTTTGAGGTAAGAGCTTAGAGTTAGTTAGGTATATTATAATAGCTCTTAAAAAAGCCTAATAAATTCTTAAAGCTTTTAGCTTATTGGAAAACGGCCGTTATGAACCTCAACTATTTAGTTTCATTCTAGTCTGTTAAGTGTATAATATGTTACCGTTATGTTAAAACCAGTTTTGACTAGTCAAAACTAGTTTGAACTAATTCCTTTGTTGCAACTAGTATTTACTAGGGCTCAATAAATATTATCAGTTAGAACTAGTTTGGGGCGAAACACGTGTAGAGTAGCCTAATTGGTGAAGGTGCAAGGTGTGTTGCTGTCTTGCTAAATGCAGGTATTGTGCACTTATATTTTGTGGTGTGCTGCATATTTACGCGGGAGGGCGGGCGGTGCATCTTGCATATTTGTTTGCGGAAGTAAGCTACATATATTTCTTTTTTCAAAACTAGTTTTGACTAGTCAAAGCTAGTTTTGACCGAATGCCTTAGTTGCCACTAGTATTTACTACTGCACAATAAATAACATCAGTTAAAACTAGTTTCGATTAGTGAAAACGCGTTTTAACGAACAGATTCAGAGCTAGGTCAAAGTTCATCGTGCCTCATTCTGATTGGTCGAGAGGTGTCACCTGACTCGGGGCCTCGCAAGAGCGTGGCCTCCCTCCGCTCGCGCGCTCATTCCTGAGTAAAGAGGCTAAAAAGAGGTGGGGAGAGGGGGGAGGGGACGGACGTACAAAATTTCGCACGTAAAAGTCGTTTCTGGCGCTTCGCCGGCCGCTGCCGCGGCACGCTCGCTTCGCTCGCTCGGCTTGCGCGCCTAGTGCGCCGCCATTAAACGTCAAATACCTTCTAGTTTTAACTGAAGTTCTCAGTAAGAACTAGTTTTAACTGAAATTGAATTCTTGAGTCACTCCTCAAAACAAAATTCCCTAATACTAGTCTTAACTAAGGCTCTCAGTAAGAACTAGTTTTAACTGAAATTGAAATACGCTTTGTAGTAAATTCTAGTTTTGACTAGGTAAAACTAGTTCTTACAAAGGCACTTAGTTCAAACTAGTTTTGACTAGTCAAAACGGGTTTTAACTAAAACGGGTTTTTACGGTGACATATATGTATATGGCAGTATTGGCAGTTGTTTTATTTGGTATCTAAGTCCATACAGCCAAATCTTTATATTATTTTCCCCGTCGCATTCTAATGTTTTTTGTGGAGAAGTTGGCTGGCACCAAGTTTACGAGGTAAGTTCTGCCAAGGTAGTAACCACTACAATAAAACTCGCTGTTGTGAAGTACCTAGGTAGGTATTTTGAAAACTGTGTGACACAATTTTGCCTGGGTCTAGGTTTGCCGTACGGGCAAGGGGGGGCAGCTGCCCCCCCTTAGAAGAGCGGTCGTTCGCTGGTAAACTGTAACATATATGACGAGCTTCATAGCTTGCGACGCTTCTTATAAGACCTAAGAAATTAACAGGCTTGAAGGCTGGCATGTGAAATCCAACAAATCAAGCAACGATCAAAACAATATAATTCAGGATTTTCTGTGTCTGCCCCCCCTCATATACAATCCTGGCTACGCCCTTGGGTTGCTACTATTTGGATTTTATAAAGAAAAGATTAGGCGAAGCGTGCAACTTTGTTTCTTACCAGCTGTTGCCAGCGACTTCTTCCACGTGGAATCCGTTTATGTCGATGATGCACCAATAGACCATTATCATGAATTGTTTCGTTTATTGGTGAAAGAAAACCAAACTAAATAGGTACCTTCAGTTATTTTTGAGTTTATCGGGCCTTACTATGAGCTCTTATAGCAGGGCTTTTAATGAACTGCCTTCCTTTTTCATAGAACGGTTAGTATGAAAGCAGGTCTTAAGCAGTCCTGTTTAAGGCCTGCTTTTGAACTGAACGGTTTCTTATTTGCTGATGGTAAGCCCCCAGGCAGACAGATAGACAAACATATGCGGCGAACGGGAATTCTCACCGGTTTCCATGGTGTCGCTAGCTCCGAGGTCCCGGGTTCGATCCCCGACTGCGTCAATGTAAAAAATCCATTTTCCTATTGTCTCTGGTATTGCTGGATGTTTGTGGATTTCCATGACACAAGTGCTTTAGCTACTTGCTTTGGGATCAAGGGGCTTACCATCAGCAAATAAAAAACCGTTCAGTTCAAAAGCAGGCCTTAAACAGGACTGCTTAAGACCTGCTTTCATACTAACCGTTCTATGAAAAAGGAAGGCAGTTCATTAAAAGCCCTGCTATAAGAGCTCATAGTAAGGCCCGATAAACTCAAAAATAACTGAAGGTACCTATTTAGTTTGGTTTTCTTTCACCAATAAACGAAACAATTCATGATAATGGTCTATTGGTGCATCATCGACATAAACGGATTCCACGTGGAAGAAGTCGCTGGCAACAGCTGGTGCTTTCATACTAACCGTTGAGGTCATAGTACGAAAAAGTAAGGCAGTTCAATATAAGCCCTGCTTTAAGAGCCCAGTCGTCACTTGTGTTTGTTTATTGTCGCCATTTAAAGGAAATACAATGAAATACGAGTTTAACGATTGAAATAGTGGTTTTATTTAAAAAACATCAATCTCAACATTAAATATTTCCTGTCTTACTAATAAAGAACTGCAACTGAACTGCGTTTAACAACTGTGTAACTATGACAGTAATAGAGGAGTTATAGATCGCGTATACAGTCGGTTTAAAGATTGAGAAAATACTAGAAAAACACAAATCACCCGTATTTTTTCAATCATATTATATCTAGTTAAAAAAATTAACAATAATTTGTGAAAAAATATGGTCAAGTTTCCGCAGTAATAGCAAAACGTGTCAAAGAGTGGCCGTTTTTGACACATTTGTCATTTACTTCTACGAATGACTGCGAGGGAATGTTTGTGATACCTTCTAAAAATTCTAGACCAGCCCCCCTAGCATGACCGATTTATATCGCGTGATATAGCGTTTTATCACGTTTAACTGTCAAAAAGACAAAGGAGTTTGACAGTTGAGTGTCGATAAAATGCTATATCACGCGATATAAATCGGTCGTGCTAGGCAGGTAGGAGCCCTAAAAATTCCACGATTTTTTTTATTAAAATCCTTTTCTTATTCACTTCTCAAGCTTACGCGCTCACTAGACATGAAATTAAACCCTTTTTAACGGATATACTAGCGCGGTTTTATTGAAAGTACTTTGGTAATTAGTTAGTATTTGGCTCAACGAGCACACGGCAGCTGCAAAGGTGCCGAAAAACTTCGGGAAAATAAAAAATCAAACCAAATCAAACTAATTACTAAAGTACTTTCAATAAAACCGCGCTATTATCCGTTAAAAAGTGATTTATTTCAAAATCCTTTTCTATTAACAACTTATTAAATAAAAACCTCTGAGGGCGCCACTTTCGGTCTGGGAATCGCCTTAATGTTGATAGCATGGTAGGTCGCATCAAGAAAGTTTCTTTCTTCACATCCACCTACCTACCCAGCCAGGCATTTTACCAGGTTTCCTTGCCAACAATAAATTGCACTTTTAGGGAAAGTAAGCAGAGACAGGTGTAGTCTTATAAGTAGACCCTCGCGATGACTTCTTTTCTCTATAATCTACTGTAGGTAGACTAACAACTTTATTTTCTTTTCCTTTATTTCTATTTTGTGAATCTGAAGTCTTGGGCCTTGTGATGCCTAGAAAAAAAAAATTTTAATTTGAGCTATAAATGTCTCACCAAAAATAGAAATGGTTTATTCTATTTAAGACTCAAATGTTACTGATGGTGGGAATTAAAAATAGCGGGCTGCGATTTGTATCGAGTTTAGAATCCTGTTTTTTTGGAAACGGACTATAGAGACGTGCCCATACGGTCGATCGCGAGAGGTTTTAAAGTCGATCGCCAATGATAACAGCAAATATTTTATCATTGTTATCACTTTGCACCCAATGTAGTTTTTTTACTTATGCATTTTTTTTCTTGATAAATATTTGGTGGGTTAAACGGTTAAAATGTCGAGTTATAAATTTTTGTTACGTAAGTATGGGCACGGGGCACCCCTGGACTATAGGATTTAGGAAATAATCTAATCAAAATTACGTCTTCAACTGTTATTTTTGTGTAGATAATACTTATCATATCACTACTAAGGTACTTACCATTACTAGGTTTGTAAGGATTGTTTTCAACAGTGGCAGGCCTTAAATATCTTGGGTCTAAACCAAGATTCATATTAGTTTCTTGAGTCGGGGGACCTGGACTATCTTCAACATTTGATCTGAAACATAAGTGAAAATAGTTTACAATGAAAAAAAGACGATCACCCGCCATTCTGTGCATTGAAATTACATAATTTACAGGGTAGGTAGGTACTTAAAAGCCCAGGGGCCCTATTTTTAAAGCGCTCTGATTTTCGTTCGACATTTGTCTCAAATGTATAAGATTGAGTCAAATGTCGAACGAAAATCAGTAGAAAAGAGCGCTCGACGCCAACCGAAGGATTCAAAAATAGGGCCCCAGGGGGTATTACAATGAGGATCAACACGACAATTGAATATATCAATTTTGTATATCACATCAAATACAATATCAATATCTGAGTAAATCTTTGTTTAAATTTCTCAAATCCATCAAGAAATTACAAAATTATTAAAGATTTGAAAAGTGAGGTTAAAAAAACACGGCCGGCCCTTGCGGATCATGCGATGACGTCACATGCCACGATCGCCCGAACAAACACCTGCCGGCACGTGGCTGATGACGTCATCAGCCAATCGGGAATGGGGAGCTTTTTTGAGAATGCGACACGAAAATCGCTCTGTTTTCGTCACTTTTGGTCCAATTTCAATAATTCTTTCACTGAAATAGTTTATTTTGATGTGACTGTAACTCTACATATTTAACTAAAAACCTCGTTGATTCTCATTACAATCTCTTAAAACTTGCAAGGTTTATGAATTGCTATATTATCGTCTCTTTCTCGCTGTATAGCAAAGAAAAGAAACGCATCCACCCGAACTAGAGAGCCTAGCCAAGTGCAAGTGGTAATGTTTGCAATTCTTCGTTATTGCTTAGCTTTCGAAACATTTATGAGATTAGATTAAGAACACAGTCATGGGCGTACCTAGGGGGGGGCAGCTCCCCCCCCTGAAGGGGCGATACAATCGATTTCCCCCCCCAGGCCCAGAACCTGGCTACGCCCATGAAGACAGGTATTAAACGCGTTTAAACCAAATAGGTGTTTTTTTCCCGACGTTTCGACCGAGTTGCATCGGCCATGGTCACGGGTTGACTGGAGCTGCGGTGGAATCTTCATCCACCGTCAAACAGTTTTTCCAATGCAGAAGAGGCGTTGTTACGTCTCCTCCGCAGCTCCAGTCAGCCCGCCATTATAAACAAATGACGTCAGATGACATTTTTGTATACGCGCAACTGTGTGTGTAAGTCTAGGGCTACAGTGCAGTTTGTACTGTATGAGCGGCGTTCATTTCATAATTCGAACTTTTTGGTAAATAAAGTTACGAACGAACTACGCAATGCTTTAAATATCAAAATAAGTTGACAGTTGACAAACACGACTAAAAAGTTGCTTGCGACGCATTGCTTTGAATATCATAATAAGTGGACGTTGACAAGCATGACTGAATGAGCACACGATTCGGCACGCGAACTCGCGGGGTGGGGTGAGGTATTGATTCTGGGGCGGGGCGGAGTGTCCTTTCTGGGGGCTTTCCATCAGCAAATAACAAAACCGTTCAGTTCAAAAGCAGGCCTTAAACAGGGCTGTTTAAGCCCTGCTTTCATACTAACCGTTGAGGTCATAGTACGAAAAAGTTAGGCAGTTCAATATAAGCCCTGCTATAAGAGCTCATAGTAAGGCCCCTGTACGGTAGTACATCTATATATCTATTCTATCTATTCTGTGCCGTGACTACGGCCGATGCAACTCGGTCGAAACGTCGAGGTGTTAACACCTATGTTTAGTTTAAACGCGTTTACCTGTGTTCTTTATCTAATATGAGATTGACATAAGGTTTCGTTAAAATCGAAATTTAAAACGTCAAAATGGGCAGAAACGTTACAAGAATCTGTTACTAGATTTACTACTAGCTTAGGTACTAGATGAGTAATTTAGGAACGCAAATAATATCCATTTTAATTTGTAAATAATATAATAAGAATAAGTAGCAAGTCGTTAAAAAAGAAGTAGGTACTTCAAGGTAAAACTTACTTAGATGTGGCGTAAAAGTTGATGGACATGTCAGATATTTCTTGAGAACCACTGTTATTGTTATTTCTGGGTATGAAGTAAGGTGTGGAACTTGTCGCTGCGTGTACATCACGCTTCTGTTGTTCCGCAGATCCATGATTGTCATCCATTTTTTTGTGCAACCATTGTATAACTAAAATCCAACATTCATAATTTAAAGTTAATTTATAATTGAACTTAATAAGGGAATTATTTTGATCAATCTAAATGGTTAGCAATTTTTTTATTATTTGGCCAGCAAATAAATATTCGGTTCATATTAAATCAGGCAGCAAACCAATCAATCAATCTCAAAATCGTCAGCAATTTAATAAACAGTTGGAGAGCAAAATATCTAATTGGTCAGCAACATTACGGAAAGAGAACAGACTTGGGATTTGTGCTTGATTACCGTTTTTGAAATGTTGACGGCACTGTTACGTTTTAGTGCGACTGTAGTAACTTGATAAGTATTAAGTCAAGATAGTCGCACTATAATTTCGTATAACAGTGCAGTCAACATGACAAAAACTGTGATCAAGCGCAAATCCTAAGTCTACATCTCTTTCCGAACAGACTCTAGCAGAGAAAACTGAGGGGGAGAGGCACCGGATAGGGGAGGGGTTAGGGGAAGGGGAGGAGGCTAGGGGATGGGGTAGGTTTAGTGGCTATCCCACTTCACCTACCCCATAAGCCCATAAGTCAGAAGCGAATCGCCAGAAACGATGTTTTTTATTTTCACAAAAATTTGATTAAACAGGTCACTAAATGCAGCTAAAAAAAGTTTGAGCTGTAGACCGATCGGGATACGTTTTTAGGTTTCAAAAATATTAAAGTTAGTTTTTTTTCGTATATAGTTTCTGCACCATTTACATAGCCTAGTACATGAATTTGTGTCATTTTGGATGGATGCATAAGTAATAATTTAGGTTTTTGTCTTTTTTAACACTATCGGACGAAAAGAAAATTAAAGTTGAAAATTTTACTTTAATGATGATTACGAAGTTATATCCGATGTACTTACATGAACTTTTTGTGTCATCTTCGTCCACGGGAATACTGTTATTTGACTATTACCATAGCTAACCTAAAAAGTTGCCGTAGTACCTCCAAAAGAATATTACAATAATATTGGTTAAATAAGTGTCAAATGTTTTAGATCAATGGTAACAGGCTATCTTAAATACAATACTATCAATTTTGACAGTTTTGGAGTTCAATTATTTATAACCAACACAAATAATTGAATTTCTAAAGATGCATCGGCTAGATGTGACACAAAACGCAAAAATACACTTTATATATGCCAATGTATCGACAGGCAAGATTTCATAAACTTTAGAATTTTTGAAGGTTATGCCCTCAAAATAACGTATCCCGATCGGTCTACTGTCCAATACGACATTAATTGCTGAAATATTTGCCAACGATAAATTGGTGACCAACTAACCATTTTGGCTGACCAAATATATTTTTCTGCTCACCAAAATAAGAATACTTTGCTAATTCAGCTAAACCAATAAACAATAGAATATACCTACCTATTGTTTTATTTATATTTTTTCTATAACAATTAATTAAGCGATGATCAAAATATCAAGAGACCAAAACTAATGGACTCCCTAAACGATCAAGCAATTCCCGTCAAGCACGTAAATTTTTCTGCATGTCAATCACATTTTGATCGTCTAGGAGCTGTTTGACATCAAGCACGTAAACAACTACGTGCTGAATACGTGCTTGATGAAAATTTGCAATGATTGTCAAGCACTGCTTGATCGTTTAGCTACATGCTTGAAGGTGTTACCAGTACAAAACTTCCATTCAGGATAAAAGGAAAGCAATTGCAATGATTGTCAAGCACTGCTTGATCGTTTAGCTACATGCTTGATGGTGTTACCAGTACAAAACTACCATTCAGGATAAAAGGAAAGCAATTGCAATGATTGTCAAGCACTGCACGCGTAGCATGACCACTCTCGAGAAAAGACTCGACTCACAGAACAATGGCTTGTCTACACTCAAATGTCACTTTTGTCGGGTTGAGATCGAGATACTCATGCTCGCACTTTTACACTAGTAGACTCGCATTGTTCTTTGTCGTGGCCTTATGTCAAAAGTCGACAAACGACCACTTTTGTCTTCAACTGACATTAATTTGACAGTTGAGTCGGAGAAACTTGTCTACTACCCTTTGGGTAGTCGAGAAGGTCGAGAAAGAGTTTTCTACGTATTTTATTTTATGTAAATCTAAATTTCGCAATTAAAACAAATAAAAATTGTTTTATTTGTTTTAATTGAGTGTTTTAATTTTTAATAAGAGAAGTTACAGCACAAAAGACAAAAGCAGCTGTCCGGATAGAAAAAATAATTAATAATGTGTTGATTTAATTCTTTTTTATTAATAAAATTTATAAAAAATAAATATTAAGTGTAGTAACTAAGTTTTAAATTTTATTTTTTTATTTTTTTGAAACTTATATTATTAAAAATAATTAAAACAATAAATAATTCTAAATAATTTATTGCTTAATACAATAATATTGTTTCCTAATATTACCACCCTTTTTACCCAAATATAGATTTTTTTAACTTGATTTTTTTAATATTATTTAAAAACGTAAATTAACATTTTATTTTCATACGTTGATTTCAATATTTTGTAATTTTCTCGTCAGTTTCCACAGACTACTAAATTAACAAGTGTGTTCAAAATTATCTTAATAAAAGAAAGGCAAGCGAATCTATATCCTTACAGCTAAAGATTACTCAGTTTTAAGTTTTGCGTCGTGAAATGTATAGAAAGGAACAGCACTTTATGAGAAACGATGGCAATTATGGTAATTATTTACTATTGGCAACATTATTTCTTCTCGAGCTCGAGAGAGCTTTGTCTACGGAAGTGAACGCTTTCTTGAGTGTCTCTTTATCTTAGAACTTATTTTAAAATAAGAATCATGTTTAAACTAAATTATTTCGGATCATTTTAGATAATTTCGACATTTATTGATGTTGAAATAAAAATGTTACCTTTTAAAATTCATATTTGTAATAAAAAGACATTAAAAGATTGTAAAAATCTGAGAGCGAGTCCCACCTGTCTGTCAAACTGTGCTCGCATTTTTAGACGACCCGACAAGCAAGTCTTCGTAGACAAGAGTCCCGTTTGCTCATGCTACGCGTGCAGCTTGATCGTTTAGCTACATGCTTGATGGTGTTACCAGAACAAAACTTCCATTCAGGATAAAAAGAGAGCAAAAAAAGCAAAATAGGTCAGAGGGTCCAGTACGAGTTGTGTTTCTCACCTCATTTTGCGAATTGTATCGGGTGAAAGAGAGATAATCATACGAGTGAGTGAAAGAGTGATAGAGAGAAGACGATAGTTAACTATTCGCAAAGTGAAGTGAGTACAAAAAACCAACTCATACTAGGCCCTCTGATTTTTTTTTAATGTTGATTATTTTTTTACTCGGTGCGGAACGGAGAAGATACTTATATGCGTTTAGGCACTCCGCTGCGTTAAGCGGGATCCCGCCGCGCGGGTACACGGCGCGGGCGCGGGAATATAGATGCCTGGTTTTTTGACGGACTGATGCTTGCAGTGTATGAGTAAGCTCTAATCTATGTCGCCCCGCGCGCGTGTCCCGCCTAAACGCAGCGAAGAGCTTTAGGTTGCGAGGTTGTGCACAAACAAACAAACGTTTTTGTTTGTTTGTGCGCAAACGCATGTTGCCACTCTTATCTCGGGACTCTATCGCCTAACTTCAATATTGGTTTCATTTGACAGATTTCATATGCTAGGACTAGGCTATTTAAATCATTTAACTAATTTCATATGCTAGGACCACAGATAAATATCTAGGACGCGCCTCCATAGCCGCGCACCGAGTCCTCTAGAAAATCGAAACTTATTTTTTTAAATGTAAATTCAAAACCATGTCACAGTACAGTGTAACAGGAATAAAGTTCAAGAACGATTGCAATACAAAATTGTTATTCATCAATATTGGACTCTATCTTTTTACGTTAAGAATGATTTTGCTTTGCCCTCAAAAAAAGTACTTTTATCTACAAATGCTTGACAAACAGCTCCCTAAACGATCAATCACTGCTGTCAAGCATTCATGCAATGTTAATGATTGACAAGCTGTTTCGGGTCGCTTCCTAAACGATCAAGCATTGCTGTCAAGCACGTAAATGCAATGTAAATGATTGACAAGCAGTTTTGATCGTCTAGGGGGCCCATAAGACCCACAGTAAAAAATATAATAATATTTGACTTTCCAAAGCACTTGCACTTACCCATGTTGTTGTTCTTTATAGTTTCATCTCGATCTTTCAGTGCTTGTTCACTGCTCTTATACTTATCCATCAATATACTAAGCTCTTCTTTTATTTTTTCCAAATTCTGATTTGTAATATGAACTTCAGATTTCAGTTCTTCAATTTCTTTAGAATTCCTTTCAATTACTTTTTCTTGTTCTAATGCTATTGCTGTTCTACACAAAAGCTGTAAATTTTATAGATCTTATAAAATACACACTGACAAAGTAAGTACATCTACAACCTACTGACCTATAAAACTTTTCAAGATAGACACAAAACTATATTGTTATCGCAGGTATAAACATTACCTTTTCTTTCATTTCAATGAGATCCGAATTTTGCTTTGAAATTATTTGATTAGCTTTCAAGAGCTGTTCTGTTGTTGAGCTAGCTGCTTCATTCTTTTTGTTTGCTAGTGATTCACTGAGGGCCAGTCGCTCTTCTAAGCTAGCCTGTCAACAGAACAATTTGAAGAAATTTAAATAAATGCTTTTTAAATTTGAGATTTTTGCATTCACAATGCTATATCTGGTCAGAAGTCTGAAGGTCTCAGGATGAACATGGATAAGACGAAAATTATGTCAAATGCCCATGTTGTACCCTCTCCAGTTCATGTTGGGAACACCACACTTGAAGTTGTTAACCATTACGTATACCTAGGACAGGCAATCTAGTTAGGTAAGTCCAACTTCGAGAAAGAGATCTCTCGTCGAATCCAACTCGGGTGGGCAGCATTCGGGAAGCTTCGAAAAATTATCGCGTCCGACTTACCTCAGTGTCTCAAGACGAAAGTCTATGAACAGTGTGTGTTGCCAGTGATGACTTACGGCAGTGAAACGTGGTCGCTAACTATGGGTCTCAAAAGGAGGCTCAAGGTCACCCACCGTGCAATGGAGAGAGCCATGCTCGGCGTTTCCCTGCGTGATCGAATCAGAAACGAAGAGATCCGCAGGAGAACTAAAGTAACCGACATCGCTCGAAGGATTGCTCAGCTGAAGTGGCAATGGTCGGGACACATAGCGAGAAGAACCGACGGTCGTTGGGGCGGAAAGGTTCTGGAATGGCGACCACGCACCGGACGACGCTCCGTGGGTAGGCCGACAAGGTAAACCGACGATCTGGTGAAAGTCGCGGGAAGCCGCAGGATGCGGGCAGCGCAGGACCGATCGTCGTGGAGACCCTTAGGGGAGGCCTATACCTAGCAGTGGGTGTCGTGCGGCTGATATGATGATGATGAATGCTATTTTTATACAATACTAAATGATATACTAGAAAAAATACGACTCGCACCAGATCAATTCTCGGACGGACGCGGACGATTCCTGACAGTGTTGTATAAAAATAAATGCTTAACAAATGGAGACCATGGATCCAGTCCGGTTTCAGAAGCGTTAGCCGCCAGAAAGCTAGAGGTAGGCGGATGACATCACGTAAATTACAAGGTCAGAAACATGTAACAACTTAACTAGGAACAAACCTTTTCCTTTTTTAACATTTGCAAGGATATTTTTAGTTCTTTTATAGTTTCAGAATGCTCCTTCGCCGTCTGCAAGAAAAAAAACTTTAATTAATAAACTGAAATAAAACTATGTTAAAAATAGTGTAAGATTGTGTAACAACTAATTTACCTGTTCTAAATACGAACATCTGCAATTTAATTGATTACTTAATTTTTCTTTGTCTGCAAGGTCTCTTTCTAATGAGGAGTTTCTAGCTTTCAGTGTTGCTACCTCTATATGAGTTTTCTGAACTTCATTTTCTAAAACATTAATTCGCTGTGACTTTTCACTGTAATCAATCAGAAAAAAATATTATAAAAATATTGAAGCAGAGACAGAAATCTATAATAATTTATGAGACAGTACAAACCTTAACTGTGTTTCTAAAAGTCCAATATTATCTTTGAGCTGCTTACAAGTTAAATTTAAATCATCAATTTGTTTTTCTTTACGGTTCAAATGTTCTTGAGATTTTGCAAGTTGTGCATTTGTATTCATCTCAAGATTATTTTTCCACTGCATCTTTTCCTTAAAATATAAAAAATATATGTATAAAAATAGACATTAAATCATTAAATTACAATTTTACTCATAGAATTAACTTTTACTCACTTGTGATAATCTATCTCTCTCTTGTTTTATTAATTCGTGATATTCAGCATCTCTCCTAAGTTTATCTTCTTCCAATTTAGATAAGGTAAGAGTTAAATCATGTACTTTCCTCTCTAAATTAACACATTTATCATTCCATAGAGCATCACTATTAGATGCAGACATTTTGAGTGCTGATAATGTTTTCTGTAGGGTGTAAAGTCAAACAAAGTTAAAACCTATTATAGAGCAGGTAACATAAAAAAACATACATCAACTACCAAAGTGGAGTAGGAATTGGATTACTTATGTTGATACCAAAAATAATGTATTATAGTAAAACTAGTGCCGCCAATTCATTTATTTTTATTATTGTTAACCAAGTCAATATTTAAAAAAGCTCATGTATTAATCTCTTAAATTGTCTCTAATATTTGTTGAATAACTCTTCAACAGTGTTCATTTTGTCTGTATTATGTAAGTTTTAAAATCCATTCTTGCCAAAAAAGGCCATTTTGAGCTAAAATGGATTTTAAATCTTACAGAAAGAATGAAAACTGTTAAAGAGTTATTAAAAAAATATTAGAGACAATTTAAGAGCTGAGCTATTTTTAAATATTGACTTGGTTTACGAGTAGTAAAAATAAATGTATTGGCGGTGCTAGTAGTACTATCACAGCGCCTTAAAATGATTAGTGCCCTCACGGTGGGGCCCTCATCGTAATTAAATTTATTGCTCGCTAATTACATAATGTATCGAAAATTCAAACGTACAAGCAAAAAGTGGCCACTTTAGTTTGGCGCATTTGCCTACTACTACTACAACTAAGTATACTTTATTTACTGAGGTTATTATTTGTAAATAAACTATATTAGAAACTTACGTTCAATCTGTACGTACATTTGAATTTTCGATACATTATGTACTAAATGTAATTTAATGAGGGCGCCGCTGTGAGGGCACTACTCGCCTTAAGCCATTATCCAGTAATCTCTGTATAAAATAAAAAAACACACTGAAGTTTTCTCACTTTTAAAGTAATTATGGTTTCTGCCATATGCTGCTTTATGTCAGCATCTGTAGCTGGACCAGTTTTTAATGATAAATGTATCAAACGTTTAAATTCATTATGTTCTATGATTTCTAGGAAATATTGTAGAGGGTTGGACTGTTGCATCTGTAGAAACCTAAAAAGGAAGTAACATAACTTAGGACTGGGTTAGATTAATCTTGCAGATTAAGAAGAACTGTAAAGAAATAAATAGTAAGGGAATAATTGATTTCCTTAAAAAGAATATTGATGGTACTGTGCTGCTACACTGCAGTTATAAAATGTTCATCATCATCATAAGCAGTAATCTCCTCCAATTTTTCTTCTAACTATATGCCACGGCTTGTAAGTTGTGCCAACCAAATTGACACCAATGGTAATGTTTTATATCATTGCTGCAATACGAAAAAATAACTTTTCTCACTCATCAATCTACCATACATACATGTTATTTGTAGCACACTGTTGAAATAATCTAACAAGCTGTGATGGAAAGTTATCAAAGTCAATTAGAAGCCCCTGTTGCCTCTTCAATTCCTCATAGTCAGAACGGGTTATGGTGACGACACATAGAAATGCGGGATCATCTTCATCTGATAATGTTATTTTCTGGAATGTTAAAGATCTAGGTATTACTGGTTTTTAAATGGAAGATTATTTTAAATTGACTTACAATTTTTAATAGGTACCTACTAACCAAGCTATCAGTTTGAAACACTTTGTCGATTATTACATTAATATCTTTCTTGCTTTCTTCAAATCCACGTTTAAAGGTAACAAAATATTTTCCTTTGTGAAACATTTTGAAAAAAATAAATACAGTAGACAACAATAGGTAGGTAGTGATTTATTTTCAGTAGAAAAACAAAACTAACAACAGGTAACTTTTGTTCTGTGCTAATAACATATTACATAGTTTTTATTTACTGCATTTTTATTCAAAACAATTCGAAAGAACAAAACAACAAACAAAACAGTCAAAGAAAATTTAATTTTTCAACGCCTATTTATTTTGATTGACATTGACAGTTAAATTTTTTTTTTTTTTTTTGGTTAATTTTTTCCGCTTCGAGCAGAAAAGGCAAAGGCTCATTTGCGCCATACAGCCATGACTTCAGAGTTTATTTTCAAAATATTTGTACAGCTTGTTTTAAAGTTTTCAGTCTTTTTTTGGCACCGCACCATAGATATAGCACCGCACGGTTATTTCCGTTCCGTAGTTGAGAGTTGCGTTCCAAACCTACGCTCCGAGTGCAACCAAAAACATTAGAGCGTGACGTTCGGTTGACACAACCGTCCCGGGGCCTTACTATGAGCTCTTATAGCAGGACTTATATTGAACGGCATTACTTTTTCGTACCATGACCTCAACGGTTAGTATGAAAGCAGGACTTAAGCAGTCTTTTTTACGGCCTGCTTTTGAACTGAATGGTTTCTTATTTGCTGATGGTAAGCCCCCCGTTTCCAAACGTCAGCGTTGCAACTTTTTAACCTTCAAAATGTGGATGGTTGTAAAACGCTCTGACGTTTGTCTATAGACAAAATGTTAATGTCAATTGACATTATTTTAAACGCGATATAAATCGATCATGCTAGGCAAAGCGGGTCTACCGGCTAAAAATAATGAAGTTAATGGTAACTGTAAGTATGTGATACATTGCTTCTTTGTTTTGGCATAAATAAAAACTTACCAAAGAAAAGAAGCAATGTATCACATACTTACAGTTAACATTAACTTCATTATTTTTAGCCGGTAGACCCGCAGGTGATATTGGAGTTACCGATAGTACTACAACTAGAATACTGGATCAGACTACAGAAAATACTGAAGTTCAGACCACGGATCAAAACTTTCTTCGTCGATTCTGGCAAACATGGTACAACTGGATTTGTGTCATTTTGGACAATGTTATTCATAAAATCAGTTGGCACTTGCACTTGGTTACACAAATTATCTAGCAAAGTCGGAGAATTTTGGTACTTAGCTTTTTTTGAAGAACGTCGCCGCCAGTTAGCCCATTCCAACGAGCTACTTGAACTCCTTTCAGAAGAGGAGCTTGATGGTGATCTCCGCCTTTTCTGCCGGCTCCTTCGCTGTCGCCTTCCAGTGCTACCAGACGATGAGGCGTCGGTAACGACTATTAACTTTACACCAATCGACAGGACTTCCTCTTAACTGTGCTATCACTACGAAGTTCAAAGAGAATATAATCACTACGTTTCAGAAGTTCAGCAACGCAATGAGGAAAAAGCATAGATATAGTATATTAAATTAATATACTATATCTATGATATTAAAGGAAAAAGTGAGCGCTCAGGCGCTAGCTTGCCCTAGTGGAAGGGATGATTCTTGGCGGGAATTGTCTATGTTGCAGAGAAAAAGGCGAGAATCCAGTGCTGCCAGACGACAAAAACGTGTTAAAACAAGAAAATCGGCAATGGCTCTCTCACCCTCTCCCCGGACTAGGCGAGGAAGCACAATGGCAAAAAATACGGATCTTGGACTGTTTATGAA
Source organism: Agriphila straminella (assembly GCA_950108535.1). NCBI lineage: Eukaryota > Metazoa > Arthropoda > Insecta > Lepidoptera > Crambidae > Agriphila > Agriphila straminella. The sequence continues at coordinate 9,221,488 of OX467316.1, read as the reverse complement.
TAAAAAAAAGGAATTAGCGAGAGAAATGCAAAAACAGCAGGCAAAAAGTTATGGAGCCCCTAGACGATCAAGCATTTCTTGTCAATCATTTACATTGCATTTACCATTTGGGGGCGTGGCCTGCTTTTGATTGGCCACGGTAATCTATCTGTAGAGGCAGAATCTCTTCCCTTTTCGCTGAATATATGGTGAAGAGATCCTGCCTCAACATATCTATTCTGTGGTGCTTGTCAAGCATCGCTCCTAGACGACCAAAATGTGATTGACAAGCAATGCAATGTAAATGATTGACAAGCAATTTTGATCGTTTAGGGGGTCCACTAGACCTCATTGAAAAGTAAACGTAAACAATCATCCCTGAATGTTACAGTTTGTCTCCGAAGCAACACCAGGGGGGTATCACTCCGCGCTTAAACTTTTATATGAGCCTACTGCTCGCGGCCCACTCCAAGAGGGCCATTGTCGAGGGATATCACCGCGCCGACCGAAACGCGCGGCGTGTGCAAGCGACGAGAGCGCAGCGCGTGAACGTCACCAACGAAACGAGTCAGTCAAGCGCCGAATGCGAAACTGCATGCACTTCGTTTTTGATACTTAATTACTAACGTACCTACCTACCTACCAAAGTTTATTGTATTTTTTGTATACATATTTACATACTTAGTTGTATCGAAGTTCGAAATATGGCACCAGTAAAGAAAAAAGCTAAAAAATACTATTTTTTTTTCACCCATCCCATAACCGACCCTTGCAAAAGTTGCTTAACCTCCGCAATCGTTGGGCCAGGCGCTATACCACTGCGCCATCGAGCTTCTCTAACTACTTAGAAACACTTATTATTTATGCTCTTTAAATATGCTCAGCTCACCTATTAGGTAGATTTATTTTATTTTATAAGTAGGTACCTATTAGTAATTTCATTGTTTATTCACGGGCATAACGAATGTTTTCTATGATATCAGTAACTAGCGAGTAGCAACCCCGAAATGTGTCGGTTGAGACAGAGCTATGCGACAGAAAGAGACGCCTCTCTTTCTTCTTCGTAGGTGCATATAATTTTATCCACGCAGCGTTGTGCAGTTTGAAATTGTACTTTATTGCCGTGGAGCGAGAGTAGCTTATTATTTGATGGTCTTCGCGGGGACGGACTTCTGTACGTTAGTACTATTATATATTCTGTGGCAACACTACCATTTATCTCTATGAACACTACTCACACTATTATATTATTTTTGGGGATATTTTAAATTGGATGACTGCAAATAATAAAGGCGACTGTTAATGGGATAAGCGTTTATTACACCTTCCTGAATTTCGGATCCGGAATTTAAAATCCGATTTAGGACGAGAAATTCAGTCGCCAATTAGACCGTCCTGAATGTCGGATCCGATATCACAGCTTTACGATCATACAGTTGTTAAACGAATGTTCTTGTAGCCGTAAAAATACATAGCTAGGTAAATAGGAGGTATATGTAGATAGCTAGATAGGTAGTAGGTACGTGTCATTTTCAACGCTAATCTGAACTAGTTTTTAACCGACTTCATCAAAAGGAGGAGGTTCTCAATTCGATTGTATACTTTTTTTTTATCGTTATTCGCGCGTATCTTCGACATTTATGGACCGATTTTGATGATTCTTTTTGTTCGATTGAGTTTTCTTGCGAGATGGTCCCATTTATTTATTTTTCAAATCGGTTCAGTAGTTTTCAAGTAATCCCGAAAATACTATGACTTTACATCAACTACCTTGACGACTTTGTTATTTATGAACCGAATTAGATGATTGTTTTTGTTGGGAAAGGGATACTTTTGTGTAGTCTTTTTAACAGACTTCAAAAAAAGGAGGTATTCAGTTTGTATATGTATTTATGTTTCTCCGCGATTATCTCACGTTTGGCTGAGCCGATTTTACTACCTAAATAATATACTACTTTTAGTCGTTGCGCCAACTGTCTATCTAGACGAACGGCGCGGCGGATTTTTTTTCGCCAACATAAAAGGCGTTGACTGACTGTACTCTTTATGCTGTGGTACTACTGTGTCGGAGCCGAGCGTCCTGAATGCGATTACACTGTCCTAAGTGCTTCCGATTTAGCATCCGTTATGTCGGAGACAATTTCTATCCTAATTAGGATCCTAAATCGGATCCAACCTTCCTGAATGCAATTACACTGCTCTGAATTTAGGAGCGACTTCATATCGGGTCCGATATTTAGGATGATCTAATTAGCTCTATACTTAAATGCTAAACCTAGCAGCGGTTTATATTGTTGGCGACAAAATAACTAAATGGGCGACTAACTGTGGATTACATTAAATATGTAAAACGAGCAAAGCTACATGTGGGACATAAATAATTAAAATGAGTGACAAAAATACTGTGGGCGACTATCGTTCTGAATAACTTATTGTATTATTATTTTAGAGCATTAGTTGTAGATACTCAATTTGTACTGGTTTTGAATGAAATAAAACTCTGAAGTCATGGCTGTATGGCGCAAATGAGCCTTTGCCTTTTCTGCTCGAAGCGGAAAAAATTAACCAAAAAAAAAAAAACAGTTGACATCTGTCACATGTGACATTTAAATGAATGAATAAAGAAAGTGAAAAGATGACTGAAAACTGAAAAAGGCGGGACTCTTGTGTGAATGAAAGTGGAGTTCTTTTCCTTCCTTTCTTCCTAAGTTTTCTTGTTATTTTGAGAACTATCGCAATTGTTTACACTAATATTGTAAAAAACTCTACTTAGCGAGAAAAAAATATTAGTTACCACCATGTGGAATGGTAAATTATCATGGTGTAACTAATTGAAGCAGCTACAGTTGTATTTCATAATTATTTTGTGTAATATTTCATTAATATTTATATTTTCAGATCAATCTGTTACTGGTGGTGGATTTTTCAACTCTCCGGGTCAATTTGGCAATGTTACTACTCCAAATCAGGGACAAAAGAATGTACCTATGTTCATTGCTATTTATGTAAACAAGACCGATTCATTTTGTCTTATCAGTGACATTATATTATGATCTTTATTCCAGACTCGGCGAGCTTCTCGCACTGCCCCCATAGTTATAAAACAAGCTTTGCATTGTGGAGATGATGGTGTAAAAATATGGGGAACAGAAATACAAATAGTATCTATAGTAGCCCGTGTAAGAAATATTCGAATGCAAAGCACCAAAATAACCTATACTATACAAGATATAACTGGTAGAATGAGGGCAGTTTTGTGGATTGACCAGGAAGCCATGGAACAAGATGTATGATAATTTTTATTACCACAACATTCTGTCATTTATTATATTCTTGCAATGTAACTGACTGCATACAAATTTATTGTTGTTATCATCATTATCATTATCTTATTGTTATCAATGAATAGCCCTCGAAAATTTAACAATCAGTCATTTGATTTGATTTACTTTCACATAAATCATGAGATGTGTTGAGTTTGACTATGATAATGTTGTTGAAACCAACACTGGTTGTTGGAACAATGTTTATAATATAATACATTGCAACCAATATCTATTTCATTAATCATTTATCTGAAGTTCCTTTCTAAATAACCTAATTACAGCTGCTTGTTATGAACAACTATCTTGACTGCCTCATAATTTGTTTTTTTTTGTACTACCCATTTATAGGACAAAGCAACTCCTAAAGTCGAAGTAAATGATTATATTCAAGTATACGGTAATATCAAGACAAATAAAGGAAAAAAGGTTATGATGGCATTCAAAATTATACCTATGACTGATGTTAATGCTATCACATTTCATTATCTACAATGTATCCATAATAAAGTAAAAATGGAGTCTGATTCAAAGAAGGTGAGATTTCTGTGAAGTTATATTTGATGTTATTTTCAGTGACCAAATCTCTTTAACTTGTCAACGCCCGGAAAACAATACAACAATAGATTTTCTATTGTTGAGGGCACATCGGGCGTTGACGAGTTAAACTGAGTTTTTGTTATTTTATATGTTTCAGGAGAAAGTAGTCAATAATAACCCAACATTTACAAGTGGGTTACCTGCCAATTCAATGGTTGCAGTTAAAGATAATAATGGCTCTGTCAATGGATTGAATCCTCGCCAAATGATGGTGTTCAACCTAATTCGAGCTTCTACATTGGAGCAGGGTATTAGTAAGCAGGATATGTATGCTACTCTGAAAGACCGTATGGCACAAATTGAATTTGAGTATGTATAATTTAATCCAGTGTTCAAAATTAATAATAAAAATGTTTTATGTTCTCATGAAATTATATTTTTACAGAAATATTCTGGAGTGGATGTGTGGTGAAGGACACATTTATTCAACAATTGACGAGGAACATTTCCGTGCCACAGATGCCTTTTAAATGCAAGAAATATTACTTCCATGTCATGTAATCTTTTTTCTTTTATCTAAACAAGGAATGAAAATACAGAATATTATTTTTCTTTACAAGTATATTTTATTTCTGTTGATTCCATGTAGAACATATGGATGTGAAAATTAATAAAAAATAGAGTTATTTACACCTCTTTTTTAAAGAAAAACAACTAGGAATGTTTTCAGATCTATAACTCATCTCGGACAGCCTTGTTACGAACATCTGGTTTTTCCCCAGTATATGTTTGACTTTCGAGTTGAACATCTTTTAATTCGTCTTGTTGTATGAGAAACTCTTTTGCAGTCCAAGCTTGTGAACCATCTTTAAACATAAATATAGCTCTATCGTCATCTATCAAGTACCTGAAACAAGCAAATTATGTTATTATCAGCAATTTTTAAGCCTCGATGGAAAACAAGGGTTGTTATAGTCTGTTCATCCTTACTCGTCTTATTTGGTAAAAAATCTTTACCCGACTTCAAAAAATCAATTATATTATAAAAATAAAATAGTGGTTTTTCACACATAGATTATGAAGAAATTAATAACAGGTAATGTGTCAATTTGTTTTAAAATAATAAGAACAAATTTTCATAATATAATGATTTTAAAAAGATGTATGACAACTGTTAAAAGCTGTTTAAGTACTACAAGTAAAGATAGACTTATAAGTTTTTATACAATAATGTTATCTATCTCAGTAACAATAATCACATGTCACCTTTCTGCCTGAATGTGATTACTCCAAAGACTGGCTTGCCATATCTTTGTTAATTCTTCTGTTCTGGCTCTAGATGGTTTATTAGCTACTGTTACAAACATCATTAATGTTTGACCTTTTTTAGTTGCCTGTAAAACAGATCCTGGATTTGACATATCCATTTTAGTTAAGTCTAGAGCTGGTGGTTTTCTTAAATGTTCTGGTAACTCGTCTTCAGGTAAGGGTTCCTCATCTTCCTCCCATTGATCAAGAAGTCTGAAATTTAATAAAAATATTGAACAAATCGTTTACAATTATTATTTCTCTCACGTTCTGTACACAACTCTCAGGGCCGGAGAAGATGCAAATTGTTTTTGCTCAGTACATAAGAAACACTTGCCTTTCCATGTCCGCATCAGTAAAATCTCTAATATCCTTCTTAGCCCAATCTGGCTTTTCTTCTGTATTATACTTCTTACCAAAACTACAGTTTACGCACAATAACAGCATCAACAACACAAGGTTTTTCATGTTTATTCAAATATCACCAATAGGTATTCTTCTATTGCTTTGGTTGGTTGGTACCTACGTTTTTATCCGTTTTTATTATTATTGCTTTAATAATATGTGATAAACCCACATAATCATTGGTACCGTCCGGGGTGAATAGATTAGAACTGACGGGGGGAATAGAGAAAAATTTTGGGATAAGTTTTAAGGCTTTTTATGGCAAACTCGGTATCCCCAGAGGCGTGTTTTCGTTCAGCGAGCGATTGCTAGCTGGCGCTACCGGTGCTGTTTTCGTTTATGCTAGTGACGTCACGCTGCTGCCGATCGGCAGGTCGCAGCTCGCAATCTGCAATCCTCCTCCAAAGGTGGTTTGCATCGCTGCTTGCTGTCATAATTTATATGTCACTGTCAGCGGTATTGTTGTTGTTGATCCAGTTCAGTAAATTATCTAAATTATGTATATTATATAAAATCATTACAGAATTCTTCTGTCAGAAGACCTATTAAAGCACTTTTAGTATTTCGGTTCATTTTCACTTCGCGCCAAAAAAGTAACTTGGTTGGTTACCATCGCTTGATAAAAACCCGTTTTCGTTTCCCGCAGCACATGCGCAGCAGTTTGTGACGTCATGAGCTGCGCATCGCTGCGGCCGCTAGCTAAACGAAAACACGCCTCAGTAAAAAACCCGCAACTTTAATAATTTGTTGGTATCATTTTTCTTACTCTGGTAACTTTTTATTTGTGGCAACATCGCTAAAATCGTCAAAACTTAATGTCAAAGTTGACAACAAAACAAACTAAGTAAAGGATGCATTCCGATTCAGACAAAACAATTTCAGCGTTGACCACGATAACAAGCGCACCGCAGTGTTGGGCGTAATTAATTACTTTTGTAATTAAATTACTAATTAGATGAAAAGTAATTGAATTACTTTAATTGAAATTACATGTAATTGGAATTAATTTAATGGAACTACATAAATCACTAGTAATTCCAATTACATTAGTTTGTAATTAAAATTACTCAATTACTTTTTATGGGGGTACATAAAAGATAAATAAAATTGAGATGTTGATCGCTTGCTGTCCTCACGCAGCATATCACAACCGATGCTTTTAGTGCATGTGTGTGTGTGTGGCTTGTTACTGCACACAGGTATCCCTTCTCGCGCCTCCTCACGTGCACCTCTCCTCTTTAGGGATTTTCGATCCGGGGTCGTCGATCCGATTTTTCGAATCGTAATGGATTGTATCGGATCGCATGCCGTCGATCCGATCCTTAGGGAATCGATCCGGATCGGATGCAAACAAGTAAAGACGCAATTATTTTTAGATTTTTATGAAGTAAACCATTAAAAATAAAGTTTTTAATCTGTGGTTGACGGTGTTGGTCTTTTTGACAATTTACTAAATCTACTATTTAAGATTAGCTTAACATTACTTATTGTGAAACTGCTTGTCGACCCCAATAAATAGAAAAAACCCATGTAAAACTTGTAAACAAGTACCTTGAATGATGATGATTGATGCCGCCATGTTTAAAATGTAAACAAAGATATGATTCGTTACAAATAAACCTAAGTAAGTAGGTACCTATTTTTCGTAAACAAACCACGTTTTTATTCATACGATCCAAGCGATCCTATCTTTCAAGTTTTGTATCGATCCGGCAAAAAATCGTATGGTCTCGATCTGATCCGACAATCGCCGGATCATATGCCTGCCAATCCGATCTTTCAAAAGATCGGCGGGTTGATTATCCAATCAGAAACCACCAAGCGACCGGTCTCATTTGACAGATGAATGTGATACATTGCTTCTTCTTTTTGGCCTAAAAAAACATACCAAAGAAAAGTAGCAATGTTTGTCAAATGAAACCGGCCGCTAAATAGTTTCTATTTAGATAATCAGTCAATCCTACTCCTCTCTTCGTCGCACCCGTCGCGTCAGTGCGTCGTTAGCAGTGGTTTCGCTACCTGCCACAGAAACTACATCGTATTATTTAAAATACTACCTCAACTTTAAAAGAAATTATATAAGTAGTTAGGTAATTACAATTAACAATTACAATTACCAATTGTAATTGTTAACTGAATTACTTTTTAATAATTTCAAGTAATTTGTAACTGAAGTCGCCAATTACAATTTGTAATTGTAATTGTTAATTAGTAGTTAATTACATTTTGCCCAACACTGGCGCACCGCAGGCTGATTATCTAAAAAGAAACTATTTAGCGACCGGTATCATTTGACATACATTGCTACTTTTCTTTGCTATGTTTTTTTTACCCCAAAAAGAAGTAGCAATGTATCAAATTCATCTGTCAAAGTGGTTTCTAATTAGATTGCATTCCGAGTCACGCTGACAGCGAAGTCATCGCGCTGATTTGCGTACCGAATCACCGTGAGCGCGATTACAACAGCCCGTGTGACGTCACTGATTGCGTCATAACATCCGCCATCTTGCGCTTACACCGCCCATGCTCCGAAGCATAATCACTGTGAGCGTTCTGTCAAATCAAAAGTGACATTTGTTTGTTTTGTTTACCTCAGTTGCATTTAAATGAATATATGAAAATTCTTTTCGCATACAATGGAAGTAATAGGCGAAGATATTATATATTTTATGAAGACATATAAAGCAAAAAGGTCCAAATTCTTGAGGTTATGTATGTACATCGCTTTCAGCGCGACTCGGAATGCACCCATAAGCGTTGACGGTTGTGTCTCTTGTGTCATGTCGTCAGTCGTGTCATGTCAATGTCAGTCTGTATATTTTTTTTTTTTTTTTTGATTGCTCTTTCTCTGGGTGCAGTGTTGGGAAACGTACAATAATTATTGGATTCTTACAATAATTCGTGATACGAAATTTGATTGTACAATAAAACATAGCTTCCTCATTATTGTACGCTTTTATACAATATTTTCCAATTTGACACAATATAGATACAATATCATGGCACGTGACACTAAAATTAATAAAGAAACGCATCACCTAGGTATTATTATTATGTAACGTCACACTTGTCTTGTCTTTTGTCTCTATTAATGCCGTAAAGTTGGTTCGCTTTCATTTCTTGCTTGCCGACATTGGCATTGGCAGTAAACTATCAAGGCATTGTCAGTAAACATCTTGCCTTCTCCTGTGGAATCATATAAAATATATTTTTTTATTTAAAAATCAAAGTTAATGTTTTTAATAAAAAATTGCAAAAATAAAAAAATATTAATAAAAATTTTGATTTTTGAATAGGTAGGTACCTAACCTACTGGTGTGGCGTGTAAATAGCCAAGCACCATGGGGGTGGATTACACCTAGGAGGATTATGGAGGAAGATATGGAAACATCGAGTAAATGCACTCACTCACCTGGTGGACGATGCGGAGCAGTTCACGCCATCCGGATGGTCTCGATCAACAGCACTTTAAGATTATTCACGGGTTTTCACATTCTTCGAATTGCTGCTTAATTACAGAGAAGAAAAGTCAGAGCGAAAGAGTAAGTGACAGGTAGGTTTAGACACTTCAGAATGCAAAGAGATCATTTCTCTTAGTGGCCAGTGCGTCTTGGATTCATCGACGACATAATCCCACAGATTAGTGAGCGCGAGCTTATCGATGGTCTCATACACATTCCACAATACTCGCTAAATATTTAACACTCCTTATGTGCTTAACCATGCTCCCCGCCTTGGAAGTTCGCAGAAGTTCCAAAACAAAAAATAAATTACAAACATAATCGTAGCAACATAAAATAACATGCACGCAGTTTATACTAAGGTTAACAGAAAGACCAAACTTCATGGCTAAATCCTAAACAACCTAAGTTACAATTAAATATAAAATAATACAGAGAGTTATTGAGTAGCAATCGGATATAATTTTACAATAGGACTCTTAAAGATCCCGAATCTAGTTTTCACCGTCGCCACTCGAATAATCCCGCCCGACGCCGGTAGGAACAAAAGCCTTTGCTTCTGTGACACAGAAGGAAGGTAGATAAGCCACCTTGGGCGTGGGGTACGACGGATTCAATAGAAAGCAACAATTGCATTCCCGAACCTTTGCTCTTATAACCGCCCTGGCATCCAAAATCCAAAAACGTTGCCGCAAGATCGACATCAAAGGTCCTGGACCAGTATGACAGTTCATATTATGGTAGTGTTGAATGATAAGATCCACTATATGGTCATGTTTAGGGAGTAAAGCCGGATGTTTAGCCTCAAATGGTAAATCCGATATAGAAAACCGTCCTCCAACACGCAGCACACCATCTTCGTCAAGAAACACCGACAAGTTTAAAAGCTTCTTAGAAGGCAATTTACCCTTCTTAAGCGCGGTAAGATCCTCTGCGAAGTGGATACTCTGCACTGAACGTATCACAAATTTCTCGGCAGTCATAATACTATTGACTGCTCCAGAAGAAGGCGAGATTTTTTTAATAAATCGGAGGACGTATACAACAACTCGTAGAAGTTTATCCCACCCGGATATACGCCGAGCCAATTCCATCAAAGCCGGTGGTTCACACTGAACCGTTGCAGTCAGCACACTAACTTTGTGCTCAGGCAACTCGGCGGTTATGGTAGGTGAAAAGGCTTTCATTGGCCAATTTGACGGAGGGCTACGAATCCATGATGAGCCGTTCCACCATAAATCATGTGAAGTGAGTTGGGAGGGAAGCATCCCCCGGGAAAGACAATCACTTGGATTCTCACTTCCTGCAACATGATAAAAGTTTTCAGGAGGCAGATTCTCCTGACATTGAGCGACGCGGTTACTTACAAACACCGACCAACGATGCGGTGAAGAATGAATCCACGAAAGCGCAATGGTAGAATCCGAGAAAGCATACGTTCCCGCAATGGGTACACGCGCTTGATAGGAGTCTTGAACTGTCCGTATTAGTTTAGACATCAAGACGGCAGCACATAATTCCAAACGTGCGAGGGTGGTCACTTTAGTGGGTGAAACCTTAGACTTCGCACAAAGTAACCTCACAGTAATATTACCCATGGAGTCAGTGGTGTGTAAGTATAGGACACAACCATAACCGTTCATACTTGCATCACAAAACGCAACAATAAGTACCGTACAGTCGTTAAAGACGCCTATATGACGTGGGATTTTCAAAGTTGAAATGAGAGGAAACTCCTGTATGAGCGCCGAGAATTTTCGTATAACGCTCTCAGGGGGAGTATCATCCCAATCTATGTTGCATAACCATAGCTCTTTAATAAGCAACTTGGCGTACAAAATGACAGGGGCCATCAAACCGAGGACATCAAACAAACGAGCAACCACAGAAAGTATATTTCGTTTCGTACATTTCTCTTGGACGTAAGCAGTCGTAAAGAAGAAGTTGTCATCGGCTGGTTCCCACGAAAGGCCTAACACCTTCAAGGTATGGCTAGAACCATCATTCAGATCCACTGCACTGCGGTGAGAGTCTGGAAGGTTTCCCAGGACTACGCGAGCATTACTTGTCCATTTGACCAGGTCAAAGGCACCGGCCTTGAACAACGAGATTAATTCTTGAGAAAGGCGCACGGCGCTGACCTCATCAGAGATAGAATAAACTAGATCATCCATGTACAACCTAGACTCTGCCACCTTAGCAGCTTCCGGGTAATGTGATCTCATGTCATCAGCCAGTTGACGAACAGTTCGCATTGCTAAGTATGGGCTTGATTTGAGACCAAAGGGGACCCGATTAAATTGAAAGGTTCGTACGACTTCGTTCTCCGAAAAACGAAACAAAATCCTAATATATTTACGGTGTTCATACGGAACCAAAATCTGTAAATACATTTGTTTAATATCAGCAGTCATAGCGACTGGAAAAAGACGAAAGCCAAGCAAAAGCAGAAATAAATCGGCTTGCAAATTAGGACCAATATGAAGGACGTCATTTAGTGACAACCCTGTATGCGTTTTCGCACTAGCATCGAGCACGATCCGAGGCATGGGCTTACCCGGATGGGTGACAGCGTGATGCGGGATGTAGTATCCTTCCTCCGTCACCTCGGATTCAGGAACCTCAGACAAGTAGCCCTTTTCAATATATTCACCGATAACACTATTATATTTATCTCGTAAATCCGGTGACTGTTTAAATCTCCGCTCCAAAGCCATAAATCGTCTTTGAGCAGCAGTGCGAGAATTACCCAATTCTTTCGGGTTCTTGCAGAATGGTAAAGCAACCGAGTACCTACTACCCTCCCCCCGGGTGACCGACGAAGCAAACAAATTTTCACATTCCGTCTCCTCCGGACTCAAAAACCTCATGTTAGGTAATTCCTCTAATTGCCAAAATTTCTGCACAATATCATTAAGCGAGAGTGCGCAGAACGACGTAGAAGTATTAACAAGAATATTACTTGGGAAATCACCCATCAGCACGTAACCAAACGCGGTCAGCAAAGCAGGAGGTGCAGTGGTACCAGATACGACCCTATTCCCTAAATAAATATATGGAAACAGCTGAGCACCCAGGACGACATCCACCGACCCAGGAACGTTCCATGTCAGATCGGCTAGGGGAATCCCTTTCAAGTAACCCATATCACCCATGTCCACATAATGAGCAGGCAGCTGATCGGTGATACAGTCAATCACTAAAGCATGTATAGTGTATTTATTATCCGTATAAACACGGGACTCAATATCCAAATAAACATATCCTAAAATCGGCCGAGACGCTAAACCAATTCCTTTGACAAAAGAGTTACTCAGTGGATTTATAGGTAAATTAAGCGATTTACAACAGTCCAATGTAATTAAATTATTTTGCGATCCGTTATCTATTAAACAGCGGATAATTCTTTTATTATTGCAATTTTTAATTTTAGCATAAACTTGCGCTGTCGATAGTAAAATCGTAGAGTTTGGTTTTACTTCCGCACTTAAAGACAATGAAGGGGTACCCGGGGTGCCCAAGATAGTCGGTGTATCTGAACTAGATGGGGTCCCCATAATGGATTGGGTACCCGATGGGGTATTCAAAACACACGGGTTCGTTCCTACGCCGGGTGCAGAAAGAGGCGACGCTGCCGGCAGCAAGGCGACGGACGGCACCGACGACGGTAAATGAGGCGACGACCCTTCAACGGTAGGTACTCGCGACGTATGAGCGTAAGTATTTTTCCGACCATTATTATTCTTAGTATCAAAATGTAAGAGGGTATGGTGTCGTTTTTTGCATAATTCGCAAGCAACCGTCGACCTACATGACGTTACGGTATGCGACCCACTAAGACAACTGACGCAACCCTGTTTCGATTTAATAAAATCAAATCGGGCTTGGGGTGAACTCAAACTTTTAAACTGTGAACATGCATTAACCGAATGATCACTTTTATTGCAAAAAATACACGACTTTCCCGACGTGTAAGTCATATTTTCATTACTCGCGACAAACGACTTGTAAGTATTAGGACGGGCTGCCGCGGTCGCGACAGACGATGACGCTTTATTAACACCACCGCTCGAAGGCCGTGACGAGTATGAAACATTAGACCGTTCTAAGATTTTAACTTGATCTTGCACGAAAGAAATTAATTCATTATAAGAAGGAATGTCCTTATGACGCACAGATAATTCAAACGCTTGAACAGTTTGAACATCGATTTTCCTTAGAGCACAATGCAAAAGTATGAAATCGGTCACATCACTGATATTCAGTTGTTTTAAGGCCAACACAGACGCTGAATATTTTTCAATAAAATAATCAAGACTGGCTGCCGTATTCGAACAATTTTTCGCATCGAGAATATTGTTAAGATAAAGTGTACCTAATGCACGCACATCTTGATATTTATTCACCAAGCTATCCCAAATAATATTATAGGTTTCACCCGAGGGTACAATACCCGCGGTAGCCTTAAGCGCGCCGTGGGTTAATTTCCCTACTAAATACTGCACGCGCTGCGAGTCAGACAGCTGTTTGTTATTGTGAATGTTGGACTTAAAAGATTCGTAAAATTTAGGCCAATTTTCCGTTTTGCCGTCGAAGCTCGGCAATTCAATCGGAGGCAACTTAATGGTGCATTTCGGATTATGATCGCCGGAACTATTCGATGACGACGGTACAATTGATTGCGACGACTGAATAATATTATTTCGGACGCGCTTTACAATAAAGTACAAATCTTCAAAGGCAGTCAAAGGCTGATAGTCAGGCAGAAATTTCGAATCTAACGTAAGCTTGCGGTCATTTATGTCATCAATTATAGACTCAAATTGTCTACGCATTTCATCGATTATTTCAGACTGAGCCATGAAAGTCTCATTATTACGGGATGCAAAATTAGTTACATTATTCGCAAATCTATAAAGATCATTCATCCGCGAAAAAAGACGCTCCTTTTTCGCTATTAATAAGGTAAGCTGTTTATCAGATAGTTCAATGACGGAATCAACTGAATCCTCACTTGATTTCGACATTTTTATAAAAATATTACGCTATTCCAATGCGAAAATAAATCAAATAAATTCAACGCTATTCCAATGCGAAAAGAAATTACTTAAAAAGAATTACGCTATTTCAATGCGAAATTAAATTAAAATAAATCACCCGCTATTTCAATGCGAAAATAAATCACCCGCTATTTCAATGCGAAAATAAATCACCCGCTATTTCAATGCGGGAATACCCTAAAAGAAATCACGCTATTACAATGCGAGAATTAATTTTAAGTAAAAATAATTTATTCCGTAAAATTTTGTACCAATTACAAAATGGCGGAGTACGGCGGTAAGTACGGAACTTCGCGAATTTACCAATTAATACGTAATTATTCTGCGAACATCCAACTTACCAAAATACGCAAAAATTCCTGCTGGAGCATGGAATCCGCTCAAAAGGACCATAAGATGGTGTGGCGTGTAAATAGCCAAGCACCATGGGGGTGGATTACACCTAGGAGGATTATGGAGGAAGATATGGAAACATCGAGTAAATGCACTCACTCACCTGGTGGACGATGCGGAGCAGTTCACGCCATCCGGATGGTCTCGATCAACAGCACTTTAAGATTATTCACGGGTTTTCACATTCTTCGAATTGCTGCTTAATTACAGAGAAGAAAAGTCAGAGCGAAAGAGTAAGTGACAGGTAGGTTTAGACACTTCAGAATGCAAAGAGATCATTTCTCTTAGTGGCCAGTGCGTCTTGGATTCATCGACGACATAATCCCACAGATTAGTGAGCGCGAGCTTATCGATGGTCTCATACACATTCCACAATACTCGCTAAATATTTAACACTCCTTATGTGCTTAACCACCTACCTATTCAAAAAATTTGAACTTGTATTACAAGGTTTGTGATTGTATTGAATGATTCGCTTCAACTTTACTTCACTCCAGAATTTATGAGAGAGAAAAGAGCAAGCGCAGAATAAGTGGGGCGACTTTAGTTCAGTTGTACTTTGTAAAATCAATCGCATATTAGCGGCCTAAATATTAAAAGTATTGCCTAAAACGTACAATAATTCGACCCAAAATACAATAATTTTTAGCTTGGCAGCACCATAATTTCGCATCCAACATTTCCCAACACTGTCTGGGTGACAGACAGACAGACAGTACAGTGCAGTGAGTGCAGTGAGACCAGTGAGACAGTGAGTTTTGTCATGTGTTTACGTCAAGAGTCTGATTGAAGTATTTTAAAAAATCCCAATTATATGTGCTAATAATCTAATAAATTTACTCTTTTCAACAATAAAACAAAACAAAGTTGGAAACTTATTTTTAAAACATGATTTCTCGGTTGCGTTTATGTGACTAAATGTATCGTTTCAAAATTATTTCCGCAATTACACTTTCAAAATTAAATTAGCCCTGAAGAACTCTTTTTATAATACGGTTCTTTATGCATTGTAAGCACAATGGACCAGAGTGATTTGTCTCCAAATACTTCCAATCAGCAGCTGGTGAATAGTGACAATGAATCGGCTACGGCGCTGCTGCATGAGAAGCAAGGGAGAAGAAGTGATAGTTTGAGGGATGTCAGTTTTGTTGAATACATGACTGTCGCAATATTGTGTTTTGTAAACCTCATCAATTACATGGATAGATTTACCCTAGCAGGTATGTACTTGATCTATGATATTGCTTACCTATCTATTTCCCAATTCTATGCATGTATGCAATCTAGATTTAATGGTTCCTGAGGGCCTACTCAAACGGCCATTCTACTAAAATTAACGCTAGTCGAATAGAATGATAATGTATGGGATTGACAGGAGCTAAGTGTTAGCTTATGTCATTCCCATACATTGTGATTCTATTCTACTACCTACTGTTAATTTTAGTAGAATGGCCATTTCAGTACGGGCAGAGCTGAGTCCAATGTTATGTTATGGCCCACCAATAATAATTTGATCTAACTATACACTGACCATCTGTTTTAATTTTATTTTAGACAATTTTTAATGCCTTTTTTTACCTATATATTAATAGGTACATATTACTTTATATTGTGATTAAAATTTGACGATCAAATGTAATGTGTTGCAGTTAAAGCATTCTCAAATTAATTCTGGACAATAATTTTATTGTGGTGATGAATGTAAGAGGGCATGTGACTGTAAATCTGAAAAAGTACAACTTTAGGGATATGGATTTATTTATTTTTGGCTTTCCTAAAACTAGATAAAATTACCTATCTAAAGAAAAAAGAACCAGATCTATAAGTACAACCATTATTTTTTTATAATTTTTTGAATCTGAAACTGTTGAAATGTACAAGTTGAGAAAATCGCATTTGAAGTTAAAAAGAAAAAATATACCTTCACTCAGCAGTGGGTGTCGTGCGGCTGATATGATGATGATATGAAAAAAAAAAACGGATTTTTCAACCACTTAACAAAATTGTGAATATCTCGTGGAACCTAGAATCACGAAAATTGTACCTTTTACTAAAAACAGTCACATAACAGCATATACTTAATGAGCTGGATGCATGCACCTTTTAAACAATCTTATTAGCATAAACAGCACATAATGTAATGCCCACATCTTATTGTATCATAATTACATCTAAAAGTTAGATAATAGGAATCAAACCGTACCAAATCTTGCTTAAAACTACTTTCCTGCAAAAAAAATAACTAAAAGAAACAGAAAAATATTACATAATCTCAATGTTCATTTATTATACATTTAAGTATATAATTATAGTGAGTATAGACATAGATAGAGACCAGATTTTATGTAATTTTTGTCATCGAGTTTTTCAGAATTTGTTACAAATCAAAGAAATGTTTAACACCTATTAAATTCATGCCGAAAATCAAAGATATTAGAAATTGCCGAAAATCCTATTTAGTTATACACTGCTCTTGGTCTTGCACTTCTTTGTCACTGACATACATCTTTATTATTCTTAAATTATTGTTATGACAGCTACTTCTAGTTATAGATAAATCCCTACACCTACTGAGGTCACCCAACCTGTATAGTATAAACAAAACATCAACCAAAATGATAAGAAATGTAGACATTCCATAGACTGATGCACTCTGACCTTGTTAGGGTTCCATACCAAAATGGTAAAAAAGGAACCCTTATGGTGTGACTCAGTCTGTCTGTCTGTCAGAGCTGGATATCTCGAGAACTACTAATGGTATCAACTTGAAATTTGGAATAGTTTAAGATGACGTTTGTCCAACTATTTTGCAAATAAGAAAGAAATAATAAAAAAAAAATTTTTTAACAACAGGGATTGATAATAAGGGGTCTTAAAAATTTTAAGTGAAGCGACTAGGGCATGTGGGGTATCATATGAAAGAGCCCTGTTTGCACAATTTAAATATTTTTTTTCTTTTTTTTAGGCCACATAGTTTTCGACTTAGGATGAAAAATGTAAAAAAAATACCGTTCCCCCTCCCCCTTATCTCCGAAGTTTGCAAAGAGAAAAATCTGAAATAATTCTATGTGATAGTAGTTTATGTAAAGATTACAGGAAAAATAAAACGATGTCTCAATATAACACACTTTTTTAGAAATTCAAAATACAAACATAAAATTAATTTGTTCCTCTACCAGTCAACAGAGGGCCCTGACCCAAGAAAAATTAATTTAGTTCCAATAACAGTCAAGAGATGGCGCTGGACTAAGAAAAAAAAAATAGTTCCACTATCGGCCAAGAGATGGTGCTGACCTAATACTGCAATTATAATTTTATTATTCTACAGCTCTGCAGTGTATTTATTATGATGGTACGGAAAACGGAAACCCTCGGTGCGCGAGTCCGACTCGCTCTTGACCGGTTTTTTTTATCTTTGTTGTTTAAAAAAAAAACATTCTGTATCATAGTTTTACAATGCTACCATAATTAATTACAAACATTTACCAGCCATAGTTTCATTTCAGCCTTCAAATAGAATTATCTTGATAAAGTTACTAGTCATTTTAGTGATACAATTACTTATAATTAGGTAATGGTTATCATTATATATTTTACATAACAGCTGTGTCGTGAAAGGTATGTCTGAAATACAGTTCAAAATTCAAACAAATTTCACAATAAGTAATTGTATTAATTCATCTATTCTGTTCTGTGACAATAGTATCAGCAAACTGGTGACTAGGTGCTGGTATACTGCTAAATTCTAGTTGTTTAGTCTATAGTAAATATAATATTTATAACTAGCGACCCGCCCTCGCTTCGCTTCGGTTCCTTGTTTGTTTGCCAAATGAGATCTTCCAGCAACACCCAAAAAGAAAACACATACAGTCCTCACCTCCATTTGCTCACGGTAAAAACAGATTTCTTAAAAAAAGACAAATTGCTTTGGATTAAGACATATTTATTGAATCTAATAAAATGATCCTCTCCCTATAGACGCTAGACAATAATTTCTTCGTAATAGTAAAAAATACTCTTAAAAATATTTAGTTGTTACAAGAATAATACATTTATTCCAAGACACGTGTTGTTTCATTCAAGACAACGTTATTTTGTACAGTCAAGTAAATGTATTCTTGATACGAAAATCTTCTATATCTCTTGTAGACTAACCTTACTTAGAGTAAATTATTATTTTACTCATAAGTAAATATTTAGTTGGCCTAAGTAATTACTGATTTTTGATGAAAAAAATTAAATGGAAAATTGAGATTTTGTCTATTGAATGAAGATGTATATTTTGTTGTTGTTGTATATTAAGTGGAGATAATTGGAGAACACCGATGACTTCCTTCCTTTAAAAGTACAGATTTAACTTTTCTGACCAAAAATAACAACGTGGGCGCGGTCTACAAAAAATCAAGGTAAATAAAAGTGCTCGAAAGAGGAGTGGAGTCCGGGAAGCCGTTCCAAGTAGGACGCGACACCCAGAGGCAACCAACAAACAAACCCGATTGAGCTTGACTAAACAAAATTAAGTCCGACTACTTAAAGAACTAGATAAAAATCTTAACACCGCGGGTCAGACCATGATGTATGTATAAATTTCTCAAAGTAAAAATGTTATCGTGTTTATCGAAAACTATGATTCCGTTGTTTCGAAATTTTTGTACTTCTCTGTTTAAAACAAAATTTCTATAAGCCGAACAAAATCATTTCTTAGAACAAGAAATAATACTTCATAAACAATAAACTTTCTCTTAATAGAAGAACATGATTTTTTGAAAAAGGTTTATCTAAATTCAAGTAACTTGTAGTTGATTTCAGATAATTTTAATTTTATGCAAGAAGATGGACATTTCTTGATTTAAATTAAGTCAATTTAATTGATATAAGTTTAAATAAGCCTTGAAACAAAAATATTTCTCTTAATCATTAAGAAAAATATTGTCTGAGTAAAAGATGAGCACTATTTTTGTTTTAAAAATATTGCATTGGCTTAAGTAAATATATTTTTAGAATAACCAAATATTTCAAGAAATTGGTCTTTCTTATTTAAAGAAATCCTTTTTTACCATGCTCCAAAAAACTTTTTCCCTCCCGTTCGTCCCGTCCCGTTTATTTTCGCGCGGGTTAAAAGGCGAGGCAGTTCCCGAAATTTACTCTTTCACTAGGTCTTTAGAATAAGGTTGAATATTGCGTAGCTTTAATTGACGCTTCGCCAGAAATTTGACGAAATTTAGTACATTTTTATTGATTTCTGAAATACTTGATCATTTATTTAAAATGTACTCGGTTATTGTGTTAGATTGATAAAAAAGCTATCCTTTTTGCATAAAAGATCATATCACTGTCGTTGAAAATAACGAAATCTGACGATTTGAAGTTTAATTTTATGGTGTTATTCAGGATTTTTTTACAGAGTAACCATGCCATTTTTCAATATTCTGTTCGGTTATTGTGTTTCATGACATAATGTTCAGTCTACAGTAATTTTTGTGAAGTAGAATTCTACATCCGTTCTTCACATTGGAAGTTCAAAAATCGATCTTTTCATCAAATCGTGAACTGGCCTCGCCTAATGGTTCAAATAATGTGCATAAAATGCTGATAACTAACGTATTTAATTTGATAAGGATTAATACTGTATCCTTCTAAATAGTTTTCCAAATTATCGCTTTGTACTTGACAATTTTTTTAGAAGATATAATGGGTTATAGTAAGCTATTCTTAAAAGATAGATATATGCCATCGCGGACTTTTAGATTGTAGATCTATAAAAGAAAAACAATTCCATCATACATTATTTTATTATAGCATGTCGAATCGACATTACTGTGCCGTGTACGAATGTCAAAATCAAAAAACCAATAAACGATTGTCGTTTTTCACATTATGATAATTATATGCTACGCAGTTCATTTAAAAGAAGGCAACCCTAATGGAGCCCCTAGACGATCAAGCATTTCTTGTCAATCATTTACATTGCATTTACCATTTGGGGGTGTGGCCTACTTTTGATTGGCCACGGTAATCTATCTATTCTGTGGTGCTTGTCAAGCATCGCTCCTAGACGATCAAAATGTGATTGACAAGCAATGCAATGTAAATGATTACGTAACGTTTCGCTAGTGGCGTCCATACCATTCGATAGATCGATAACAGTGCTGCCAGGAAAATATCCAAATTGTTAAGAAATTGCCACGAATTTCTTATTTTATTCGAAAAACTGTTGGGGGGCCGGATAACTGGGGGCGGCCGGTTAACTAGGCATATTACCCTACTACGTGAACTGCGCGACTGAATTGCACTTTATTGTGTCGTCGGAGCAAAAGTCGCTATTTATTTAAATGACTTTGAAGAGTGCTGCTTCTGTACGTCTTGTACTATTAGTTATCCTGAGTTATAGCTTCCAGTCGGCTTAATTTTTGCCGACTTGTTCAACAATTATTTGTTTATTTGGTTAGGGAAACAAACAGCATACAATATACAATATTACCTTAAAAACTATGATTAATGACTACCTATTACAAAAGCCAAAACAGTTTCCACGACAGGATGTAACATTTCAATCAAGGGGACTTAAATAAAATAATATAATATTATCGTCATATTTCTACCAATTTACATAAAACCTTAACTTATTATACACCTATAACCTTCCTCAGGAACATAACATTCTATCATTTAGTGAAAACCGCATGAAAATCCGTTCAGTAGTTTTTGAGTTTATCGCGAACAGACAAACAGACAGACAGACGCGGCAAGGGACTTTGTTTTATAATATGTAGTGATAAATAATAATTTTATAACGAAACATGAACAAATTCCGGACGTATAGTATTGGTAACCCTAGTTAGGTACAATTTAATCTTTAACCCGTCGCCGCCCGCCCGCCCGCCGCACCGGCTAAACACTAATAATTACTAATGACTTAGTATTTCGTCACATTCTTGTTGTTTAATTAATATATTCATAGTTTTGGTTACAAATTACAATATGGAACAACAAAGTAACGTTTTACCTCTATACATTCTTATTAATGAATGCTGAACACACCCAGTAAAGCCGGGTCTCCTGCGCTTAAGAGGATTGTCAAGCAAACGGTCTCCATACAAACGGCGATAACGTTTCCCACCCTCTAAACCTTAACCTACAGTAATTAATTTTTGGTATTTTTTTGAAATGCCTAAATACTAGCTGTACGTTTTGATTTTTTAAATATCTATAATAGATTTCGAAATATTTGCATTTTAGTGATTTCATACAAAACACAGAAGTGCCAATATTTTCAAATCTACAATGAATATTTTAAAAATCAAAACGTACAGCCCTAGTTTTCAGGCATTTCAAAAACATACCAAAAATTCATTGCTGTAGGTTAAGATTTAGAGAGTGGGAAACGTTATCGCCGTTTGAATGGAGACCGCTTGCTTGACAATCCTCTTAATTTTCAACATGTTTTGTGTTTCCAAACATCAAACAATGTTTTGAGGGGCGTGGCCTATGAGTTTTGTTTAGCAAAACACAAAACATGTTGAAAAATTAATCTCCTATGCCTACTCACGTGCGGGCGTGGGTGCGTGCTTTTCAACTGTACGGTGCCTACCTATGGCTATGGTACAATACCTCGTTTCGAACACTTGGAATTCCATTCAAATCAATTTGTTTATAGTACAGAAATAGTAGTGTAGGTAGGTAGGTAGCTAGGTAGTTAGAAACTGTAACATAACAATGTCCAATTCCTGAATACTAATAACATGATATTATTATGTTTATGTAGTTATAGATGTTCATGATTGATTATTTTACTAAACTACCAACTCCACAAATGACTCCTTCTTTAAAACTACGTAATTATATTTTTACGCTTTTAGATATATGGCCATTTATACAAAATTTTATCAAATTATTATTTAACCATAACCCAAAGACAACCGAGCTATTAAAAAAAGCGTGAACTATGCAAGTAATACTATCACTGCACATAGGTAGGTACATCAGTCATAAAGGACAATATTATGAAAATGCAGAACTGAATCATGGACTGAACACGGAGTTGATTTCCTCAGGGAGTGAGCATGAGCAGCCATCATCCATTGCTCACCCTCTTTAATAACAGTTATCTTGTTTAGTATCTAAAAGCAATTAAACCACAATGAGCTAAACTTAGTTGTGTATAGTTGGCAGAGAAGAAAAAATTAGATCTCACGGAAGTCGAAAATTAGGGACAAGTGAAGCTTTAAAATTTAGTAACTTTCGAGCTGTAACGACTTCATTTTACTCATCATTACACGGCATAAAAGTATAATGTGGTACTACTTATACTGTTTTTCCTTTTTGTAAAGAAAGTTATTATTATACTAGTAAAACCGACATAACGCCTCATTCAGCATAATACGTTTTGAGGTAGGTCATGTTGAGAATCTCATTTAATTCAACATGCATGACATGAGGGACGTCATACGTTACGATATCAAAATGATAACGTGATGTTGATTATTAGACAAAATGTGAGTCACGTGCAAGAGACAACATAACTACAGAACAGTAAATGACGTAGATGTGTGTATGTACTTATGTTGGTATTCACCAATTCTGCATAGTTAGCGTCTGGTGAGTGGTGGGTGACTAGACTACTGGTGATCTTATTATACATGGTTAGTCATCGTCTCACGTATCATTGTCGTGATTGTAATTTGCTTGAATTAATTTATCCACGCCCTCTCGTAATATTCAGTCAGAGTCAACTTCACTACACCGGCTTTGTGTTGTTGCTGTTGTAGCCTTGTGTTTTTAGCCACGCGTGATAACTGTTGAAAGCCAGACTTGAAACTTTGAACATAGGTCAGAACTGGAGGGCAATGCAATATTCTGGTGTCTTTGAGCTGATCTGATGATTGAGCCGGGAGAAGGCCACAGGAACTCTGTGATAAAACCATACAATACAACCCCATCGAGTAGCGGTAGTAGCCCGACTTCTACCCACTTCTTTTTTAGGGTTCCGTACCAAAATGGTAAAAAAGGAACCGTTATAGTGTGACTCAGTCTGTTTGTCTGTCTCACAGCTGGATATCTCGAGAACTACTAATGTTATCAACATGAAATTTGGAATAGTTTAAGATGACGTTTGTCCAGCTATTTTGCAAATAAGAAAGAAATAAAAAAATATATTTTTTTACAACTGGGACCGAAAAGGGGTCTTAAAACTTTTAAGTGAAGCGACTAGGGCATGTGGGGTATCATATGAAAGAGCGCTGTTTGCACATTTTAAATCTTTTTTTTCTTTTTTTTTTAAGCCGCATAGTTTTCGACTTATGAAAAAAATAAAAAAAAAATACCTAGCTTACACCTACCTATCTTAAGGGGCCATAATAGGAAAACATGGTTTGCGCGGGCCATATTTTTATATAGAAAACGTAAAGTTGTATAGCCACAAAAAAAACATACGACAAGCTAAAGCGATTATCTAGTACCTACAAGTATTAAATTGCGTATAAACCTCACAGATGATTGTAAAAAAAACAGAATATCATCAAAAGCGCTTGTCGCGGGCCATATTTTTGGCGTAAATAATAGCGGAAACGTATTGAATTCTACATCAAAATACACTAACGTACTGAGCAGTTGCTCCAATAACTTTTTTTTAAGAAAGATAATTGTGCTAAAGATTATGATGAAAAAACAACGAAAAACATCGAAAAAGTGCAGAAGTGAGGTTATTTTCCATACTCTTTACACATAAAGAAAAAGACAGAGACAAGTGATTTCGCGTAACGGAGCCTTAAGTTTGCAAAGAGAAAAAACTGAAATAATTCTATGTGATAGTAGTTTATGTAAAGATTACAGGAAAAATAAATCGTTGTCTCAATATAACACACTTTTTTAGAAATTCAAAAAACAAACAAAAATTTAATAGTTCCTCTCTACCAGTCAACAGATGGCCCTGACCTAAGTAAAATTAAATTAGTTCCACTATCGGTCAAGAGATGGCGCTGGCCTAAGAAAGAAAAATAGTTCCACTTTCAGCCAAGATATTGTGCTGACCTAATACTGCAATAATAATTTTATTATTCTACAGCTCTGCAGTGTATTTATTATGATGGTACGGAAACCCTCGGTGCGCGAGTCCGACTCGCTCTTGACCGGTTTTTTTTATTTATGATCGTCGTATAGCCCCTTCGCAACTACACAGTGGTTTCTCTCTTTGTTTAAAGAATATGATTTATAGTTAACCATTATTTATAAGCGCATATAGTAAGGGCGGTATATGTATCTCTTTGATTACACCAAGTACTTTAAAATTAATTACTTTTATAAAGGGAGTTCATGGTTTATGAACTGTATTGAATTAACATATTAAAATTAATTGTACCTGGCCTACTTACAATTTATCGGGACGGTTTCTCGCCTTTCATGGCGACATTAAGAAAATAAGTTTTTTTAAAATATATGAGATTTTTGCATTCACAATACTATTTTTATACGACGATGCCACTAGTGACTCGGTAGCTCAGCGGTTAGAGCATTGGACCGGATATCCAAAGGTCGCGGGTTCGATTCCCGTTTGAGAATTGATCTGGTGCGAGTCGATTTTTTTCTAGTAGGTATAATTTAGTATAATACAAATTCTGTTTCATCTGAAAAGACATTTTATTCTGTTGTAGGTACCTACTACCTATCTAACTACTTATTTATTACATTTTCATGGCATCTTCGTATAAATATTGTACCTATCTAGGTACCTACCTACGCATAGTTACCTAAATAAATGAAAGAGTGTTGCTTTCGGTTTTAAAGAAGGGGTCGATGTTTGCTCATCGTCTAATGAATAAAATATGGGGAAGCCAACAACTCGTTGTACGCTACGCTCAGTGAGGGGTTAAATATAGGGTTGCCAACCGTACTATAATATATAGTATTGTACTATATTTCGGGTCTGCGTACTATATACTGTTCAAGAAATATATAGTAGGCAAAAATACTATATTTTTAACATCGAACGCTAAGAAACAAATCTTTATTTTTTTTTATTTGTGATCGTGCATTTTGACTGATTCTTTAGCGTGTGATTCTGAATTCTGAAAGTATCTGTCTTATTGCATCAATGTCAAATTCAAAAGCTTCAAACGATATAGTTTGGTCATTGGTTGGTCTGCTCTATTTTTGTTTTGAGATTTTGTTGGTAATTATCTGCAAAATATAACATTATTCTTTCTTTGAGAAAAATAACTCAAGTCTTAGATAAATCAGTTATGGAAAGTGGTAGCTATAACGAAAGTGAATCAAGTTCAATTCAAGTGCGATTAAAAAGCGAAAGATACAAAAAATACTCCAAAAATATCCAAAATTTGTTGAAAAATGCAAAAACTGAAAAAATATAGTTTTTATAAAAATAAATAAGTAAAAAAATATTTTTGCCCATTAAAAACGTAAGTACTATATTTTTTTTAAGTGTACTATATTTTTTATAGCATAATTTGAAAAATACTATATTTTGCCAAAGACATGTTGGCAACCCTAGTTAAATATGAGATACCCGAGGGTGTACAATACAATACAATAAAAAAGAAAACATTTCACACTGTCATCCTTCCGATTCCGACCGAACACTCTTTCCCACATTTAGTTAAGTGTAGACCTATAGCCTTTTGAGACATTCTATCTCCGAAACTTACTTACTTTTATAGTTACCTTTCGTCAAGTCACTTCGTAAAGGCACATCAAAGCGAACGTTTAATGTGATGAGAACTCATAAAACTTTAAACGTTCTAAGAAACTGGGTACAACCACACCATGTCGCTTTACACACCGATAAAATTATATTAATTTAATTCGTTTCTATTTGAACCAATATATCGTGGGGTGATAAGTAAAACTCACTAAGTACAAAAAATTGAAAACTATTATTTATACACTAAGTGCATTAAAATATCAACAACTATCCCAGGAAAAAGTCATCATAAGCATAGGTGTATTACTTTAGGGAATTACAAGAAGCAAAAATCACTAAATCCAAAACTATTTGTTGAACTCGGCAGGTAAAAGTTCACTTACCCTTCTCCATTGTATAATTAGTGATTTTTTCCTGCCACTCAACAGGTAAAAATAACTTTTGTGACTTAGTGTACTTACTCACTAAGTACTTTTTAATGAATAAATTCCTAAGTAATACGATATTTCTATAAAACTGGTTTATAGTTCTAGAATGTACAATATTAAGCTTCATTTTTCATAAAAAAAAAATAACAAAAAATTAAATGAAATTTTGACCTCAAAAACATTATTAAAATGTTAATTACTCCATTGTTTATTTTCGTCATTTAGTGAGTTTTACTTGTCACCCCACGATATTCCAATGATATACATACATAGGTAGGTAACATAATATATTCAGGTGTCCCTCTCCCTTGCTTGGCCGTTGGCCCAAAAGTACAAATCCTACTCAAGCTTAAAAGATTACATTCCATGGCGTTGTTTAAAATTAATAAAACCAGTATTGTTACGTAACGTAATCCCCTAGGTACATCGTTATCGTAGACAGGATCATAGAAGGGATCTGTGAAAGATTTATGGGTTCACAAAATTTATCAGGATATACAGGATTATTGTGAGACTTTAAAGTTGCTCGCTTGCTCAACCCGACTGTGACAGGTGTCCGACTGGAGTGCTCTTATTAGAGAAATGGTTTAACGCTAATGTGTTGAGTTGAGATTAAAACTAAATTCCATCCATGACCAGTTTTATTCTTATTCAATGGTATACGTGGGGTTTTTATGGGTGGTCCATTTCTTTCGAATGGTGTTGTGCGCCTAGTATATTTATAAATAAGCGTTGTGGTGATTGTGAAACCTACGCGTTTGATATTTCATTTTGGTGTAGGCTGTGGTGTAGTGTAGACTGTGTAGGTAATTATTGATCTAGAATCCACCAGGAATCAGGATATAATTCCTTTTAGGTTTCAACGATTCTTCGTTTGTTTGTTAGCGTCCATCGTTAGCTTAGCGTGTAATCAGCTACAGTGGTATCTTTGATTGAATTCGAGTGATCGAATGCAGCTGCATGCATAAATGTGGTTTATCGTTGTATTGAAACTCCTGAGTCCAAAATCACTCCATCTCCTTTCTTCATTATCAAAAGGTCGTTATTAATAATGAAATGAGCGAGATAGGTTACTTTCGTTCGAGGCTCGACTCGACTCGAGTACAGTGAGAAATTGAAGCCCAGTTCAAGTGGTCATCGAGACCACTCGGATCCAATTAGTTACGTTACGTAGGTAGGTAGGGTAGGTACGTTACTTACTAGGTACTAGCTAGGTCAAATTCCATCATTATGCTCCTGATATAAAGTATTATTCTGTTCTGGCAGTAATTTCTCAAATGTACAAATTATCCAGCCAGACTAAATTAAATAATTAAGTAAGTACCTAGGTACCTAACCTACCTACTTCAGATTATAAAAACCTTTTTAAAAAAATATTAATTTATTAGCTTTTAAAAAAGACGATGGTAGGTTGATAGTAGGTAGGTACCTACCTAGGTTGGTTATCTTAGTAATCTTCATCTACTATCTACCTATCGATGTTAACTAAATTAGGTAGGTAAGTATCTAAAGTTTCAGTTCTGTTTAATTTAATAAGTAGGTAGGTAGGCCTACACCTAGGTATCTACCTACCTATATATTTTCTAAATAAAGGCGTGGTTTCAACTGCAACATTATAGGTTGAGGTACCTACTTAACCCGGCGAGCATGTGGTGGGGTGTGACATGCCCATGCTTTGCGCGAAGCCGTGTATTTATCAAATTTGCCCCTCAATTGTTTTGTTGCTTCGAGTAGCTGGAGCTAATGTACTCCGCGGGGGGAGAGTGGCGTGACCGCAGTGTCGCGTCAACCGGCGCAGGAGCTACACGCGTGTAATCGTTCGTGGGGTGCGTCAAACCCCGCCACATGCTCCGTGTTAGTTTTAACATATAACTACCTATAAATGCCAATTTATTAAACCAAGACTTAAGAATTTATTCGTATTTTGAAATATGGTTTATATTTAGTGTATAAAATAAAAAACAGTGTATATTTATATACTTTTATTGTATTATTTATCAAAAATACAAAAGCTAAAATCAACTAATTCTTTAAAAAAAATATGTTATTGAGGGTCTGATATTCTTTGAGTTTTTAAAGTTGATTTTATATTTTTTTTAAAGAATTAGTTGATTTTAGTTCCTTTTTCAGAAGTTCCTTTTTTTGTTTTTTTGTAAATGTTATATTTTAGTATTTTTGATAAATATTACAATAAAAGTATATAAATATACACTGTTTTTTATTTTATACACTAAATATAAACCATATTTCAAAATACGAATAAATTCTTAAGTCTTGGTTTAATAAATTGGCATTTATAGGTAGTTATATGTTGGGGTTTGGCAAACCCCACCACATGCTCGGTGTAACTTTTTTCACCACATGCTCGCCGGGTTAAGTATATTTTGAGTCGTAGGTACCATCTACAAGTGTAAGCAAATATGTACCTACCGTAGTAGATAGTAGGTTTAGTAATGCATTGCGATAAGAATCACAACTTTGCTACTATTTCAGTGATAAGTAGGTATTATAACTGCCACCTTCCTATATATTTTTAAAATAGTCTAAATAAAGGCGCGGTTTCAACTGGAACATTATAGGTTGAGGTACCTACTTAAGTATATTTTAGGTCGTAGCGTAGGTATACCATCTATACAAGTGTAAGCAAATATGTACCTACCGTATAGTAGATAGTATTAGTAATGCATTGCGATAAGAATCACAACTTTGCTACTATTTCAGTGATAAGTAGGTATTATAACTTCCTGTAATGGTTTATTATTTTATTTTGTGGTAATGGGTCAACTACTTTTTTTATTTGAAAAGTTGTATGCACGCACTTGTCCCAAAATAGGGTGACCATGTGTCCTGTTTTTATGGGATGTCTTATTTTTTTAAATTAGAATATGCTACCTGTTCTAACCAAGATGTTTGAGTAGAAAATAATCTCGACTGAACTGGAGTACGGTATTTGAAGTGGAACATTTTGAAACGACATTTTCTCTGCCACTTAAAGTTATTTAGACCATGCAGTCATTGCACTTTATAGTTTTATCTGAGTAGCTTTGTTTATTCTGTATTGTGTTATTTATTCTGTGCTCATACAAATGAAAATGATGCTATCAAAATAAGCAACTATACTTGAGCCGTCTTGAGCCTCTTCTTAACTTTCTGATCTGCATCTGTATAACGTTCATCTTCATGTATACTTGTGTCTAACACACAAATTTAATTAGTTAGATTATTTTGTTTTGTCTTTATTTATAATCGTGTTAAATAATTTCCCTGTTATTTGGCATTCCCATTCGTTTATTTCAATTATTGCCTATATTGGCTAATGGAGAGAAAGTAAAAGCACCTTTCGCCATTAAGCGAAAGAATGTGAACGGCATGCGGCATTGCTTTGAATGAGGCTTTAGATAACAATATTATCTAAGTTATTTTAAGTTGTATTCCTTTGGCGTTTTAGGAACATTAACTTAATGGTATAATGCACTTGTCCATCCTTCCGTTTTTTGCGTTTTCAGTCGGAACCATTCGACAGCGGATTTTTTGTTAAATAAATGAACTAAAAACCTTTACTCTAAAGATCTTTTTAAAAATGTACTTGAGTCAGTTAAAAATATAACTTTTTACATTATAATAAAATAAGTTTTTAATAAAAGAATTAAGTCAGTCATTATACGGTTTTTTTCTCCTGTTGGTTGTTTTTGTGTGAATGTAGGTATAAAGGCAATAACAAACAATAATGATAGCAGATTCTTTTGTTGTTTAATTTACTTTAAAATGATGACATAATGGTTATAAAAGATATCTGAATAGAATTTCTTTGTGAGAAGTTTTTTATCCTTCAGGAAGGGAAACTATTTTAGATGACTAAAATCTAAAATTAAACAACTACAAAGATGCTCCCACTTCCACTGCTATCGCGGTAGTTTAAGATCATTCACCTCTTTAATTATTACTTTTTGATGAACATCCTTTTTTAGTATAGTTATATTAGTTTACACATACATATATATATAAATCTTTCAGTTTTCGATTAAATTAGGTTACGATGAACTCTTTAAATAACGTATAAAATCTATTCTTGAGGTAACGTTATAATGTTCACGTTATTCAACTCCCCTCGTAAACCTTATTAGAGTTTATTATCACAACAAAGTGTGTTGTCATTTGTCAACGTGCGTGTGGTGCGTGGGGTAAAATGCTTTTAACTTCTAATTGACAACTATTAAATTGATTGTAGGTAATGAAAAGTAAATATCCGTTATTGTATACATATATCTAACATACACTCACTACCATTTAAATGTGTTTGTTAATGGTATAACAAACATATTGTAATTCATAACAAGAATCACTATCGTCTATCTAAACTTGTACTATTATGTATTCTGTGTCTAAACGCAGTGAAATGTGCTTACTTGTCTTCGTGAAAGTGGATCCGTCAACGGCGCGATAAGGTTACATTGGTATGTTCCTGGAAAAGCCACTTCTTGTGTCGAGTTACACAATGAAACTGCTATTGGTACCTACCTAGTTCTCAAATTTCCATTGGAATATTTTTTGGTAATCTAGTCTACCTACCTGCTGGGAAATATTTTTCTAATTTATAAGTCCATATTATTTTAATACCTAGGTAGGTACTTGCCTTAGTTAGACAGACTACGGCAAAATATTAAGGATTATTTCTGAACTAAACCAAGTACATTCCCTCCTCATCCATCTGCTATCTTATTATTTTGGTAAAGCTACTAGGTACCTACTACGATATTTTGTTAGATGTTTATTCAATAATCGCGCGTTCACTATTAATTTACACAGGCTGTTGTTTCGCACCTGTCCGCTATTACCTAATGTAATTACTTATTAAAAGTCTTCATGACCTCTTTAGTTTTCACATGAGCATAAGAACTGTAAACGTAAGCGAAGAAGCGGAGCTCCGCAAAGGCTTATGTAAGAAATAGGGTAAAGTGCCAGTTTCCGGCCGTTTAAGGCAGTTGTTGACTTTGAACAGTTGTAACTTAAATTTAACAAATAGTAATGATCCCAACTATTTTTTATGTTGTTGGATATATCCTTGAGAATTACTTGTATTTTTTTTGAAAATTTCCATCAGTCGGTTTTGTCATTAGAAATTATTTTCCAAAAAAGTACGATTTGCCCAGTTTCCGGCCCCCCTGTTCCTATTTCCGGCCCCCCATTGCCCAGTATACCGGCCGCCTTTCAAAGAACATGACGGCCGGATACTGGGCAAAAGATAAGCTAGCCCAGTAAGCGGCCTGTGACTCTTAATAATAATATAATTCATTTATTTCGGATCAATCCATATCACACGCATACATTCATAAAACAATAATAAAATAATAAATAAAATCAATCAAATCAATAAAATCAAAACAATTAGACTAAAATTCATCAATACATCAATAATAATAATAAAAATCATTTTAAATTAAAGTTCTAAAATAATAAAATAAAATAATAATGCTTCATAAAAATAATCAAAAACCTAAATAAAACCAATGTCAAGATATAAAATTAAAATAATATAAAATCAAATCATTAACGTAATCTAAATTTAGGTTTGGATCCAGAGTGCTCAACATGCAGCCTGTTCCAATGCTGCATTATTGAGCAGTCCTGATCCATCCTTGAGGCAAACAGTTTAAATAAGGTCCATTTTTCTTTGATTTTTGTATGAAATTGAATTTCAGATAATATTATTAACAAGTATTGTCCTATGGCTTGGCTTGTGATGTGAACTATTATTTTTGAGTTAAAAAATCGTTGATTGTACTTTTATTTAACATTTACTATTAATTGGAACCTTTATATTGATTCTGGAATCAGCCTTGCAGTTTTTCATATAGGAATAGGAAAATTTATAGAAAATCTAAATCTTCGATTAATAATTTTATTACAGTAATCAAGAAGACATGTCCAACAGCCATTTTTGACGTCCCCACTGCTGGGGCACAGGCCTTCTTTATGGGTGGTAAGGAGGATGGGTCATAACCCACCTCGCGGGCCCAATGCGGATTGGTGGGTGTTAACGACTGCAAATGCAGCCGGGACCTACGGCTTAACGTGCCTTCCGAAGCACTGAGGAGCTCGAGATAATAAATTTTTGGTCACCCATCCCATGACCGACCCTTGCGAACGTTGCTTAACTTCCGCAATCGCTGGGCCAGGCGCTGAACAATTGCGCCACCGAGCTCAAGAAGACATAGGTAACAAATAATAATTTGCCGAATGTCAATAGGTCTCTTATAAACAATAACAATAAATATTATGGGTATTATGATAATGACCGGAAGTACGTTAATCTGTAAAAAATATAATATTAACAATCAATAACATTGATTGGTATTCAATAATAATATAGGTAGGTATAATAATATTTTTGTGTATTTTTTTCTGATTATAATATATAGATTAGTATTAAAGTGTAGTGTAGAAATAAAGAAGTCTAGCTAATAGGCAAGTCTGCTTAAAAAAACACATCGTTCAATGCAGTAGCGTTCGTTTGAGTAATTCGCTGACATACACTTCGGAAATAACAAGAGACAAATAGGTATTCAGCGAGGGTCAACGACCTGGATGGCGGGCACGTCGCCGTCGCTTGTTCACGAGACGCACAATTAATTTTATTAGTAGATAAATTTCAAAGCTGGCCGGTGTACTGGGAGTATTTTGCAGGATAGCCAGTATACCGGCCTCCTAGTGTATACTAGGAGGCCGGTAAACTGGGCAAGCACCCAGTAGAACCGGCCACCCGTTTCCATACAAAAAGAAAAAAACAACTTCTAATACAAGCACATTTAGGCGGCCGAGAACTGGACACAAAGTACTTTAAAATAAATAAAAAGGGATAGCATTATACATTCTTCTATGGAATCCCTCTTTTAACAAAAAGAGACAAAACAATATATCGAGCTCAGTCCCAGTTAACCGGCCCCCGGCCGGTATACTGGAAACATGTGGTTTCGTTGTCTAGTAAGGCGGCCCCTTGATATTACTAAATATCTGCTTATCAAGCCATATTTAACGTTAAAATAGTAATAAATAACAACATACCTTGAGAACAAACTAAATATTTACCTTTTAACGATGCCCTGAAGGACAATATTGACTATTTGGCAAGAGCTCTCCACTATTTTTTTTTTATCTCCACTTGCGAAATCGACCCAGATGCGGTAGGCTTCAACGTGAAACACAAATTATAAAATATTACGTAACGTTTCGCTAGTGGCGTCCATACCATTCGATAGATCGATAACAGTGCTGCCAGGAAAATATCCAAATTGTTAAGAATTTGCCACGAATTTCTTATTTTATTCGAAAAACTGTTGGGGGCCGGATAACTGGGGGCGGCCGGTTAACTAGGCATATTACCCTAGTCTTGACATACATTCTTCTGTGTCGCCTGTGGTACGCTAATTATTACACGTTGGCAAACGCTCTGGTTCACTAAACTTACTATATATTTAAATAAAATTATACATAAATTATACATTTAACATGTCAATAGAGATATTTTTCTTTTTGTTCCAATTTTAATTTGTGTAATGTTTGCCAAATAAATATCGATTTGTTGTAGGTAACACGTATTGTACATAGGTACGTAGTACATACATTTTACATATTTACATTTTACCTACCTTACCTGCATACTTTCCCCTGATAGTAGTTAATGCATAGATAACACCGATAATAATGCAATGAATGTGCTTTGTTTAAATCAATGTACAGCTAAACTACATCAACACAAAAATCTTCATAAGCTAACGCGGTTGGTAAAGTTTCATAATTACAAATTAATTTACTTAAGGTACTTATAGGTAATCGGACAGAATCTAAATTTCGGAATTGACTATTGCGTAATACCTATTTAACATTGTACTAAAGTTACTTTCATACTATTCATTTTGAGCTATCCTATCCATATGATTGCTGAATGAAACTGGTTACCCTACATTTAAAGAAGTTAGATATAGCCTCCATTTTACTCAAGATCAATTTTTCTTCAAGACTGATAAATATTACATGAATATCATAATTATTACATAAGTCATTGCGTGGAAAATTATTCATTTTGTACCTATATTGATGTGAATTGCTACCGGTGCTTTCAATTTTACCCTACGTACCCCTGCCCTGGGCATATCCGTCATTTGCAGTTTGAAAACATTCGACCCCATTTGTAAGAAATGAAAAAGGGAGAGATTGTCGTTTTCCATTTGTAATTATGTTGCTGTTCTGGAAATCTTATTTGTTCCGTGTGCAGACGTGATTGACATTTCTGTGATTAAAGACTTGAAGAATTCCTTTTATATTATTTTATAAAAGTAAGTAAAAGTAATAATCAAGATCGATAATTTTTAGGTACTTATACACGTAGTACTATTATTTATTCTGTGTTAGTAAATTTAACATTTGGGCATGTTAAGAATAATAAGAAGCTGTACGTTTTGTCTTACAATAGAATAATCATCCTCTCTCAAAAATACAGTAAACTGCATCGTCACGAGTCACGGTGGAAACGTTTCGCGCCACATACTCTCGGAAATCTGATTGGTCGGCGGCGATGGCGTGATGCGGTCTCAGCCGGCAGCGTGTACCTATGCGTTGGTGATATCGCGATAGTGCTGCCGCCATGTTGCGTTATGTTGTTGTTCTGGTGATGACGTAGGTGGTAACTCAGGTCAGGCCACAACACGCGATCGCACACCTACCGACTTTGAAGGTCACCTGTCTCGCGATGCGAACGATTATGATGGAGGAATCGAGCCAAAACTGCGAATGTCAAATTTTTTAAACAGTTTTTGATATTATAATCATTAATATTATCACGATATAGATCGCGATTGTACACTCACCTATCTTACTTACTAAATTGTAGGTATATTTCACATATAAAATTGATAAAGAACTAAAAAAATCCACGGGAAGACTTGCTTATCATAAATATTTACACACTTTGCGTAGGAACTAGGAACTGCCATCCATGGTATGGTAGGTATTGCACCAGCCTGTATATTTGCAAAACATTCGTTGTTTTAACAATACTTACGCTCTTTTTCTGCTGATATTGTTAAATACACTAAGGTCAAAGCCCCGATTGACCATGAACTGACCGCGAATCACTTGATGGACTAGAAATCAGTTTTAGAATTTGACGTAACGTAATATTATTACCTATCTAGTCAATTCTAGTCCAATACCACTTACTATGCACATTGTAATCATTTTATCGTATCTATTGTACCTAAACGTATACATTAATTCATTTATAAATATTAATAATAATACTTACAATTATTGATAATAATATGTTAAGGCTTATACATAATATAAATAAATGTTGACCACCGTAAGGCAAAGCTTTGGTTGAACCACAGATAGATTACGTATGTTCGACAATGAAATATATGAAAAACGCATCAAATATTTATCTAAACTCGAGGACAATGGTGTTATATTAATAGAATGCAGATGATAAAAAATACAAAGCATTTAAAATTAATGCTGGGGTTTCAACAAATAACAATTCACCGAACAATAGGAAATGCAGCAATAAAAGGGATGATTTATTGAAGTGTCAAAAATACGTTGGATTTTATGGGGAAATAAACTTCACATAATACTTGCCGTAAGAGAATATGTGACAGTAGTTCAAGAATTGATCCAATATGAAGATAACATTATCTCGTAGAGTTAAATCCAACATCTGCTGGCAATCTGGCATACATATTTGTTTTAGCAGGCTAATGCGCTATTAGATACCAAAAAAGAGATTATTTCTTTTGAAAGTCTTAAAAGTGACATGGAAGGATAACTTCATCGTTATTACTTAGTTGTCGGTATAAGTAAACAATACGAAAGTCTTCCACGGTTCATTATCACACCCAATTTATCTTAATCCGTTGGAGATATGTCTCAAGATTACTTATGACTTTTGGTGACTCTACAAAGACAACCACTAAATTAGAAATTTAGTTTTAGAAAACTTTTAATATAAAATCGGTAATACGAGTATGATAAAAATGTTACAAGTTCCGAATTCAGCTCTCTTTACTTCCTTCAATTATATGTTATACAATATTATTGTTTTGTGTTTGTGTATGTTGGGCCTGCTGAAGTTGGACGATTTTTCAGTGTTCTTGTGCCAATATCTGCTCTATTTAAGTATGATATACCTGTTTACTTATCTCTATCAAACGATGCCAAGTGTTTGCAAGCCACACCCTACCGATACCGTTTTTTCTATCTTCATTCGCAAACAACACCTACGTGCAGTGATGCCCGTTATTTACTCTCATAGTTAAATAATTATGCTTCATCGACATCTCTCGTTCAGGGCAAACAATGGCAAACAGCTTTCTAGGCAAACCTCTTGTCTTCATTGGCATCTCGCATTTAAGGTAACTAGATCAAAAGCACTCAAAAGGGATTATTTTTTAACTTCGGCCGACTTCGGAACCGATCTCAAGTTATACATATAATGTAGTTGTATTATATGGCTCTTAAATGTGTTGCTAAATGTATTAATATAGGGTGATATATGTATACTATAGTGTTACCAGGTTGCATGAAATTATAATATCTAACACCAAACACAGTGGCTTGATTCATGTAAAATGTGATGTAAAGTAATTAAAAATTATCTGTCCGCTATCGTAGAAAGTGTTACATTACAATTAACTAAATATTTATTCATACCTTTTTACTTTCCATTAGGAGAAAGACAACTTATTGCTAATTGCTAGAGACCTTTTGCATTAATTCATTTCGTACCATAAAAATATCATAAATGCAGTATGATACACATTTACACATTTTTTTCTTTGTTGTCCAGGAGTACTGACAGATGTAAAGGCAGAATTCGACATTGGCGATGACAAAGCCGGCTTCCTCCAGACGGCGTTCGTCGTCGCGTACATGGTTTTCGCCCCAATCTTCGGTTACCTTGGTGACCGGTACTCCAGACGAAACATCATGACGTTTGGAGTCCTACTATGGAGTTTGACCACCTTTTTCGGGTCTTTCCTTACCGTAAGTCCTTTTTTACTAATTTCTTAATAATTATGGAAAATTATTCGTCACCGTACACTCTAATAACTGCTAAAACTTGACATTCAGTTGTATGTAAAATTTCAAAAGCGCATCGTTAAGATAACTAGGTTTCTTTGGCTAAAAATAACGTGGGCTTAGTCACCTAACCAGGCTTTGTAGCTTTTGTCTTTAACAATGCTGATAATGGTGACTATTGGTCGTATTGTCCCTTTACTGATAAGTAGATAGTTTCGCACTTTAAATGTCCTGATGTAGGTACATTGAACATTAATCATAACATAATATAAGTTATTCGTGAGTAATAAGAATAAGACGTTTAAAAACATACGTAAATAAGCGTTATTAAAATAGGCCTATACATATTTCTAGTCTTTAATTTAATACACAGACACATTTAGGCTCAGTTGCACCAGCTTACTTTAACAATAACAAGCTTGTTAATGTACCGGTTAAGCACAAGTTAGCCAAAAAAAGAGGTTGCCAGCTAACATGATGTCCTTTGACAAGTTTGACGTGACAAATAGGTACCTAGCATTATCATTTGACGATAACTTTAACTTTGACAGCGTTTTGGTGCAACTCACCCTTAGTTAGTAAAGTTTTTATCAACTAACCCAGTCAGCTGACTTGACTTCACCTTAATAAAAATAGAGTCGTCAAACCACTGACTGAGATTAAATAAGATTAAAAATAAATAATATGCATTTTTTTAAAATAAGAATAAAATTTTACTTATCAATGTTTCTTATTTTAGAACTTCACGTGGTTCGCTTTCTTCCGCGGTTTGGTGGGCATCGGTGAAGCTTCGTACTCGACCATCGCTCCTACGATCATCGGAGACCTGTTCGTCGGCAACCTCCGCTCCAAGATGCTGGCCATCTTCTATTTCGCTATACCAGTGGGCAGGTAATAATAATTTAAAATACATTTTTGATTGTCAGTGTTTATTTAGACAGGATAGTAATTAATCAGCTCTAGATAGAATTTTGGGTAAAGTAAATGTAACAGCATGTAAGAGCCCCGTCCGCAATCAAGGCTGAGTCCTGCTAAATGCAGTTGTATTGTATGGTTACCCTATTTGCGTACTATGATCAACAGCTGTGACTCTACTCAATGTTAACATTTTATTCGGTACATACCTACTACCTAATTGATACTATAATGTTGTAAGATTTAATTAAACATGAATCAATTTGTGAATGAATCTTCCTGAAATAAGCTTGCTTTTAAGGCGATTTTAAATTACTTATTGACAAAGCTACATTGCAAAGTTATACCTACCTAGTATGTTTATTAAGGCGCGGTGGTAGTGAATCTAGCGCCGCCACTACATTTATTTTTATTACTCGTAAACAAAGTCAATATTTAAAAAAAGCTCATGTAATAATCTCTTACATTGTCTATAATATTTTTTTAGAACTCTTCAACAGTTATCATTATCATTCATTCTGTAAGTTTTAAATAATTGCCAAAAGGGGCCACATTGAGCTAAAATGGATTTTAAAACTTACAGAAAGAATGAAAACTGTTGAAGAGTTATTCAAAAAATATTAGAGACAATTTAAGAAATTATTACATGAGCTTTTTTTAAATACTGACTTGGTTAACAAAAATGTAGTGGCGGCGCTAGTTTCACTACCTACAGCGTGCTACAGCGGCTTAAGCGAAAAAGCAGAATCCAATTTTCATTTTTTTGCTTGACATACCTACCTACTTAATGATTGTTTTAACAAGTTAATCAATCTATACTAACTATACTATTTGTCTTGTCATTGTCAGTCATGTGAATGTGATGGCTGTTATTCTAACTAAATAATTACTTTATTTCTTACCTAATACTATTTCAGCATATAATTTCAGTATGCATGAGTTGACACCTTAAAATTTCGTGCACTATTTAAGAAGGACCTTATATTATTATTATACTTATTGAAATTTCCGTTGAGCAAAATTAGAATTTAAAACAATAGGAAATTTGAAATATTTATTATATTTCCCCTTAAAGTTTTCCCTAACACTAATCAACGGAAGCTTACTAAATGATATTACCTACTTGAAGAGTTCATGATATTATACGCTAGTACCTATTAGGTACATTGATATAACTTTGTTTTGATATATCAATGATTAGGTACTATTATTTATTTTGTGATATTATAGAGGGATAAAGACGAAGTTGTCACTTGACACTTTTTCCGAAAATATGTGAATGCAGTTTTGTAGGGAATTTGCTGTACCTACCAGTATACCGGTCTTCCGGCTACCGGTCATGTCTATAATATACAGTTCAGAACTTCGTCACTCTAAAAGCTATTACTTTTTTAAACGGAAATCAATGAAAAACGACAACTACAACAAAGTGACAACCAGAAAGACAGAAACCAGAAAACAAAGTCTTCATCAATAATTGATATTGATGAATCATCATCAATTGATATTGATTTGTCAAAACGTCATATATCTAATTTTTTATTTCAATATGAGTGCTAAAATAATTTTATTTAAATAATTTAATTTCAATTGTCATTTCCAGCGGTTTGGGGTACATAGTGGGGTCGGTAGCGGGGGGTTTGGCCGGCGACTGGCGGTTTGGCCTCCGAGTGACCCCCGTCCTGGGGATCGCCGCTGTCGCCCTCATCGCGCTGGTTCTCAAGGACCCCGAGCGGGGGGCGGCGGAAGACAGCCACATGAAAGCTACCTCCTACACGGATGACTTGCGATCACTATTCAAAAAGTAAGTCAACTCTAGTCGCGATAGATAGATACAGATTTTCAGTAATGGGGAATGTCTGAAAAAGTCAAATTGGCTGAATATTTTTTTACAGGTAGGAATAAGCTCCCTTATATTAATAATTAATGGTTTTTCTGAATTTTCGGTTGCGTGAAAAAATAAAAAATAAATAGAGTCACTGCGTCTTCTAAACCTTAGCCACCACTGGCCATAACCACCATCTATAAAAAAAAGTTTTGACATTATTTTTTTACAATGTTGTGGTTGTGGCAGGTGGTGGCTAAGGAATCATCTCCATTCTGCTGTTACTTCCGTACTTTTTCAAAGACGAATTTATTGTAATTTTTTTTTCAGATTTTTTCACGCAACCTTTCGGTTAATTACGCAACGCAACCTAATTAATAAGCTCCCTTATTTTTCCTGTTTTTATTCAAATTTCAACCAATTTGTTTTTTTCAGGCATTTCCCATTGTACCTTTTGATAAATTACGTGTATGGTAATATATTTACCGGAAAACCAATGTTACTTTTTTATCTTGGAGAAAACTCCAAGGTATCCTAATCTTCACATTTTCCCTTATATAACAATCATTAGATTATTGGTTTTTAGGACTACCTATCTAATCTAGCTAAAACTAGATTGTAAAGGTACGCAGCAACCCACTATTTTTGGCCATATTCGTGACTGTTTAACTTAACATGACTCTTGTGACTATGATCTCACACGGATCGGATCGATATAGGTACTTTATCTAGGTATACACATAGGTACGAGTCATCATCACTACAAAATATTTTTTTATCGCCTTATAATCGGAAAATTTGGTGCCATGCATGACGTTGCTTCAAAGCATTTTCAAATCTTTATTTAAGTACATACTTACCTATTTTTTTTTGTCTTGATAATGTAACTAATTAGTTAACTATGCACATTAACAAGCGGCAGTGAAATAGGGTGAAAGAAAAGGCCGGAACAGAACAATAATGAATGCCAAAGAGGTCTCTGCTAAAAATATTTGCTCAATGTCAATAGAATAATAAATAGGTTAATGGTCTTTCGAATAGACGTTGCGCCACACCCACCGCAGAAAAGGATATTTTACTTATTGGAAAGCGTTTAAAAAGTAGTTAGCAATGCAAATTATGCAATTATTATTGGAGCGATGAAGTAACGCTTGGTGGACACGGGGCGGGTTGCCAGGCGATATCGCCAGTATATTATAGCGTCTGGCATTGCCCGAATTTATCGATATTTATATCGCAAAACAGAAAACGCACGCTTGCGATATAAATAGACTGTATTAGGTTCTAATAATAAATTACAAACAAGTTGATGTGAACAAGGTCGATGATTCGCGATAAGAAGTTTGGCGATCGGTGATTGTTACATTGCAGCTACGAATTATCCCGTTGCTCTAACTGAAGTCAAGTGCATACTATTATTTATTCTTTGCTTAAGGGTCCATAATAGGAAAGCATGGTTTGGGTTGTCATTTTTTATATAGAAAACGTAAACTTGTATTGTAGCCACAAAAAACATACCTACTACAAGCTAAAGAGATTCTCTAGTTGCTACAATCATTAAATTGCGTATAAACCTCACATCACAGCACAGATGACTGTAAAAAAATAAATCAGAAATTCACCAATAGCTTGCGTAGGTTCTTTTGGCGTAGGTAAATAATAGCGGAAACGTATTGAATTCTACACTTCGATCTTCTACCTGTAAATGATCGAAGATTAAATACACTTTAACGTAAGTACTGTGAAATGGCTTTAATTACTTTTATTCAAGAAATATAATTGTGATAGGTGATATGATAATGATGAAAAAACAACGAAAAACATCGAAAAAGTGCAGAAGAAGATGTTCCTTACTCTTTACATGTAAAGAAAAAGACAGAGACAAATGCAATGATATACGTCTCAAAACAAAGTTTAATATATCTTTGGACAAATGTTCTACCGTAACCGAGCCTAAAGGCAGAGAATATATAAGTAATAGTACTAACGTCTAGTCTAAAGGTGCTATTTCGAAGCGAGCTGCCAACTGCAACTGCGACAGCACGTGCAGCGGCTGTTGATGGCAGTTGCTGCACTTGCAGTTGCAGCGTGCAGCCGGAATAATTCGAAGAGTGGCGGCACATGCAGCGACTGCACAACCAACACTAGGAGGCGGCCAGTCACTTAGAATATTTTCGCCGCCGATAGCCAATAGTAGCGCCGCATTGTTTGGCGGTCGCTACACTACTGGTCTGCCGTCGGCGGCGCCGAGCGCGGCAGCAGCACTTGCAGTCGCCGTCGGTCGGCTGCATGTGCTGCTGCAGCGGTTGAAAGCAATTTCATATAAATACATACAAACCAGTAGTGTAGCTGCGGCCGACTTCATGCCAGCCGCGGCAGTTGCAGTTGGCAGCTCGCTTCGAAATCCTTTAAGGTTATGGGTTCAACGGCCTAGCTTAAACATTTACGGCCTTACCACTATTATGTATTCTGTGGCCTTACCACAAAACACTGTTTAACAAGTGTTTAACTAAAACACTGTTTAAATGTGATGCTGTCACTTTTTTGACAATATTGTTTGAAAGAGACGGCATTACATTTAAACAGTGTTTTTATTAAACAGTGTTTTTAAATCTTTTGTGGTAAGGCCGTTAGAGGTCAGATTTTTCCTCCTTTTCCACAGTACCAGTTCTTCTTAGTTCAGAAATAGTTGTTTGTTATGTTACTTATACTTACATTATAATGGCGACTCATTTCTTCCTTTTTTTCCAGTCCATCGTTCATGCTCTGTACAGTCGCGTTCACTTGCGTCAGCTTCGTGACGGGTGCTCTCGCGTGGTGGGGGCCACAGT
This sequence comes from Agriphila straminella, assembly GCA_950108535.1. Lineage (NCBI taxonomy): Eukaryota > Metazoa > Arthropoda > Insecta > Lepidoptera > Crambidae > Agriphila > Agriphila straminella. The sequence goes on along the minus strand of OX467316.1, from coordinate 9,178,288 downwards.
TCATATTCCTGGGGCTCAATCTACAGGAAGGGGTGGATATATCTTTGGAAAGGTAAGCTTTACGAAATTAGACCTTCACTTCGAACCAATAAGATTAATATTGACAACCTTATGGTAGAGGTTTTTGGTAGCGTTAGGTACATCTTGAGAAAAAACTTGAAAGAATTGAGAAACACAGACAGAGTAGCAGTAATTTACCAGTAGGTAGGTATATATTTTAAGATTAGTTAGGAGTTGGGGCGAGAAAGTTGTGAAATAAGTTATGTTTGAATACCTACCTCGCCTCCATTAACTATTTGCTCGTAGAGTAGTCTCTATCCGATGTATTAACTTGTTTGATTATTTTCCCTTTGAAGCCATTTAAACTCGTGTCCTACATCTTGGCATGGACCACTTCGAAAACCGCAAATCTGACTACATGGAAAATTTCTCACCAATTAGTCCTAACTAGTCCCACTTTTTCGGAATAAGTCCCAAATAGGACTGAAAGATATAAGCGATTTAAATGGTCCATGCCAAAGCAAACCTTCATTTTGGCAGGGACAGGCTATATCTAGTGAACCATAACCAGGATCTGATTATTAAAAAAAAAGTCCCTTTGGAATGGATCCCGCAATGCCTAGAATCAAAACGAAATGAAGCGCCGTTCAAAAAATATAAAGGAATGATTTGGTCCCTGCCAAAATCAACCTACATCTTGGCGAGGACTTTTGAACCAGGTCACCTAGAGAAAATCTGCTTATTAGAAACGATTCGTGTAAATTAGTCCCAAAGCCACAAAACTAGTCCCCCTTTAGTTTAGGAGATAATCGGAATTAAAATTTGGTTTTATAGTACAGGAGCTGACTTCCTATTTAGTGACGATGTTTGAAACTTGTTTTATTTTTGCGTGTTTGTGTTAGAATAATGAAGTGTTATTAACATATAATGTAAAACAAAAGTATAACGTATAGTAAGTAATAAGTAATTTTTATGCATTTTCGAAACTCAAAACCTTAATTTTTAAGTCATAATAAAAATGTTTCTTAGAGATATTTTGATCTTGGGTCTCCTGGACTATATCAAAAACGTGTTCAGTCGCGTAGAAAATAATTTTAAAAGTATGAAATGTTCATGTATGAAATTGAATTGTAAAGTTATATTGCTTTTCTTTCGAAATTCATAATTGGAGTGGAGTGATTTTCCTCCTTCAATGGGTTCACTTCAAACTTTGTTATTTGTAATGCATTTAAAACCTCTCGTGGGGTTGATCACACCATCAAACTGAACAACTTTAATAATGATGGGACAAACCTTGAAATCGCGAAAAACAACAACAGCTGTTTCATACATTTCGACCTACGCATTGTACTTTTGTATGGAACAGCCGATTTTTTTTCGTGATTTCGAGGTTGGTCCCATAATGAAAGTTGCTCAGTTTGATGGTCTGATAAACCCCACGTGATGTTTTTAATGAATTTAAAGTAATCCTGTATAGGTTTCTCTAGTGATGATAAGGTAAGAGAGCACTACAGGGTGTAACGGAAATGGTGCATTCCTCAATCTACGAAAGTTCGTGTAAGGCTGCAGCTTTCGCAAAGAGCCGCAAGATCAGATGCTTAATGTTTTACAATCGGAACACTGCATTACGGAACGGAATAGTTTTATGTAATAAATTTTTACTGTACGCTTTTGTACGTAACTGTACTTATATAAAAAATCTGAATTTCTCCTAAACTAAAGAGGGACTAGTTTTGTGGCTTTGGGAATAATTGGGACTAATTTACACGAATCGTTTCCAATAAGCAGATTTTCTAGGTGACCTGGTTCAAAAGTCCTCGCCAAGATGTAGGTTGATTTTGGCATGGACCAAATCATTCCTTTATATTTTTTGAACGGCGCTTCATTTCATTTTGATTCTAGGCATTGCGGGATCCATAAAAAAGGGATTTTTTTTTTAATAATCAGATCCTGGCTAGGTGTTATGGTTCACTTGCCTGTCCCTGCCAAAATGAAGGTTTGCTTTGGCATGGACCATTTAAGGCGAGGCCAGTTCACGATTTGATGAAAAGATCGATTTTTGAACTTCCAATGTGAAGAACGGATGTAGAATTCTACTTCACAAAAATTACTGTAGACTGAACATTATGTCATGAAACACAATAACCGAACATAATATTGAAAAATGGCATGGTTACTCTGTAAAAAAATCCTGAATAACACCATAAAATTAAACTTCAAATCGTCAGATTTCGTTATTTTCAACGACAGTGATATGATCTTTTATGCAAAAAGGATAGCTTTTTTATCGATCTAACACAATAACCGAGTACATTTTAAATAAATGATCAAGTATTTCAGAAATCAATAAAAATGTACTAAATTTCGTCAAATTTCTGGCGAAGCGTCAGTTAAAGCTACGCAATATTCAACCTTATTCTAAAGACCTAGTGAAAGAGTAAATTTCGGGAACTGCCTCGCCTTAAATCGCTTATTTATATCTTTCAGTCCTTTTTGGGACTAATTCCGAAAAAGTGGGACTAGTTAGGACTAATTGGGGAGAAATTTTCAGTAGTCAGAATTGCGGTTTTGTTAGTGGTCCATGCCAAGATGTAGGACACTTTAAACTCCCAATAAATACGTAGATAAAATCAGGCATTCTCTAACTATTCATGCACAAAATTTTATGCCATACAAATTAATATGTATTTAATTATCCAATGTAAAAAACATAAAAAAAACGAAAACAAAAGAATATAGTCAAAGGAGAACCGGCCTTTTATGCTGAAGTTGTATACTTTTTTGATTTTTTAAGCTGTGTATGATCTGCTTTACTTAATTTAACTTTAGCTATCAACTAAATGACAGATCAATGCAAAATCGGAAGTCAAATTGACATTTCGTTTTCTTAATTTCGAAAAAAAATAAAAGAATTCTATACTTACAGCCACATTTTTGCATTTCATAGACTTTTCTGCCCCTTGAAGATTTTTTAAGACCAAATTCATTCGTATACAAGTTAAGCATTTTTTCTATGGCGAGTTCCGGTGCTCCTTTAGAAACATGTTAGATAAATAAGCGTCGAGACAGAGCAGTATAATAGTGTGAGGGTTGGGTGCAGCGTGTCGTACAAGTTCGGGCTGGTGTGTATGTTCGCGGGGGCGCTGGGCGTGCCGCTGGGCGCGGCGCTGGCGGCGCGCGCGCGGCGCCGCTGGCCCGACGCCGACCCGCTGCTGTGCGGCGCGGCGCTGCTCGCCTCCGCGCCCCTCGTCTACTTCGCCCTCGTCGCCGTCTCCGCGCACGCCGCGCTCACATTCCTCCTGATGTTCCTCGGCATGGTCATACTCAACGTCACCTGGTCGATCGTCGCCGACATTGTGCTGGTGAGCGATTTCTGCCGGTGCTCGCATCGAACTCCGCATACGGACGTCGTTTGGTTCCCGTTTGGATTTAGAATCGAAATCTGCCGACTGTTTATTGGGTTTCTGTTTTTGAGACTTGGCTTCGTATATTAGTAATAGGTGTATGGGAAATAAACGCAAATTTATGTACAGGATAAACGTTTGGCATACGTACATATATACTTGAGGTTCAAACATTATTTTTCATCCGCAGTAAAAAATATCTCTTAGGACGTGACGACGAAGAGTTTTCAAAATTTATTTCTTGAGGTTGGATATGAGGACATTACGTATCATTTGAGGTATATTTTACGATTAATAATTTAACTGTATCGTATCTGGAGGAGCCCAAACTTGGTATGTTATGAAAAATATTTTTGGTTTAATTTTAAACAAGTGGCTGAAATGTAATGTGGTGGTATATTTTTAGAATCGGCTCAGAAAGCACTTTAATTGGATATCTACCACACACGATAGACTTTAAAACATTTTTTTCCATGCAAAAAAACGATGACGTCGCGTCGTCGTAAGTTTTTTTAAACTGCGTATGAAAAATATTGTTTCGACGTCATATAGGTATTACGTGTGCCAATCGGCTATCCTGTACATCGATTTGTGGTTTTCCTTCAATATTAGGCTCGTCCGCAGACCACTATACCGCGTCGCGGTATCACGATACAAGAAACAGATGAGGCGATGCCAATACCCGGTGATGAGATTTCGATGCGAGCAAACAATGTCACAGAAACCGCCCATCAAGACTCGAGTTAGATTACTTTAATATAAAACTAACACAATATTCCAATGAGAATACAAATTAATCAAAACATAATCATGACCATCTACTTAAATTTACACTACATCATTTACTTAATTACCTAATTAAACTGGATATCTCATCGTGCCATCATTATAGAGAATGCCGCTTATTACATACGTATGGAAATAAAATTATAATTCACGCAATTTGATAGTTCACAAACTATAAATTTGTCACCATTGAAGTTTTCGGAAAATACTGATGTGGTCAAATTTGTAGTATGTTTTTTTCATCGCGTCATACAAAATAGCATAACGCATGAAAATATTTATAAATCTTATCACCTCAAGTGTCTATTATTAGCATCGATTGCAAAGCAACGGCAACGTACCGATGCATGTTTTTTGGTTTGTTCTTACGTCAATGACATTTGACCTTGTCGGTTACTACAAAATCTTAACTTTGTATTACTTATGCAACAAACTCAAGTAGCGCCATCGGAGTTTTTATTTAATAAGTTGTTTGTTAATACAAAATGATTTTAATAAAACTTGACGTGGATTTTTTAGGGCCTTATGATCTAGTACACATAATACACATTTGGCAGTTTTGCTATCTACTTCTAGCTAAAAATACTGGGTTCACTACACCATTTCGAAATATATCTTATCGAAATACAATTCATCGATGACACCTCGTCGATTACTTATTTGAACGATGCCTTAATTACACGAATGTTATTACTGCGATTGTTCATTTCATCTAATTTTCTTTAGTCGATGGCTTAAATAATCGAAATACGCCATTTCGAAATACATCTCATCGAATTACAATTTATCGATGTCACCCCGTCGATTTCGATGTACATAGACTATATATAAATTAACACGAAACTACAGAGTGACTTAATAAGGCATGAAAATAATGTTCCAATATTAATAATGAACAGGGCGGGTAGATTAATAGTAGATTATACAACAAGTGAAAAAAAAAGAGAATTTAGTTCGAGGGACTAAGTTGGATCCCGAGATGAATTTTTTTTCACGAGTTGTGTACCTACTCTACTTTTTACCATCGACTGCGAGAAAACAAATAGCAGTTACTTATACCTATAGTAGGTATTTAAAGGTTATCAGATTTTGATATTTAGGTAGGAAATCGATAATATTTCAAACATTAGAAAAATTAAATAGTGAAATTAGAAATTTTGAAATTTTCTAATGAACTCTACGCGCGCAAGTTTTAGAAGTGTATATGAAATTAGAAGCTTTCCATTACATAAAACAACCACGATAAGAGGGAGATTACATGATCAGTCAGTCTAGCATCAGTCCATGCCATCAATCTCTAAACTTTGAATTTTTTTATGATCGTACCCTGAAAAAAAGGACTGATGCCACAGACTGAACATATAATCTCCCTATAAATAGATAGAAAAGAACCCAAAGCTAAGACACTAAAAAGAACCTATAGATAGAAAAGAACCCAAAGCTAAGACACTAAAAAAAACCTAACTAAAATAGGCGGGATATTTTTTATTTATTTAATTGTTTATCTATGGAATAGCTCCATACTTTCAGGACGTTTTATTTTTTTTTGTACATAATTCATATTATGATGCGAGCTTGTTCCAAATTCAAAATACTTTTATTCACTCGGTGAATAAAAACGCGTTATATTCACTGTTATCAATGAATTAGAGGCACTTTTTTGAGTGGCGATGGTAAAAATTTTTTTACTTAATTGTTTTGCTGATATGTACCGTATGTGCATTCGATCAAATTGGTTTCGACTTATTTATTATTAGATCAATTGTCTCTCGATGAATATTACCGTAGGTGGAAAGTATTTCGATGAAATGTAGCATCGATCAAATGTACTTCGAAATGTTGAGCAATCGATGATATAAACATTAGAAGTATTAGACAGTCGACGAGGTGTCATCGATGAATTGTATTTCGATAAGATATATTTCGAAATGGTGTAGTGAACCCAAAAATACTAGCCTTGGCACATAATATTATATTAGTGCTAATGGGCCCTAAAAATTCAATGTAACGTAAAGTTTTATTAAAATTGTTTATTAGAATTACAATATTAGATAAAATTCACCGCGGCGCCACTTTCGGTCAGGGTGCACTTAAAAAAAAGTAACGATCCATTCGGTCCGAGTTAAAAAAAGAACTCCCGAGGTCATTGACACTGGGACAAAAATGTAAGAGCGCTAATATTGCACGAAGGGTGTCGTTGCTGTTCGGCGGGGTGACGATGGCGTCGGGGCTGTTGGGCGTGCCGCTGGGCTCGTGGCTGGGCGCGGGGCTCGTGCAGAAGTACCCGCGCGCGCACCCCGTCATCTGCGGCGCGGGCCTGCTGGTGTCCGCGCCCGCCCTCGTCGTCGCCATATCCCTCTGCGACCACTCCCTCTACGCCCAATTCGCCTTCATTATGATCGCCGAACTCGCTTTGAATCTCAACTGGGCAATAGTAGCCGATATGTCGCTGGTAAGACTGACGATAAGAAGTATTCTATTTTGTTTGCTTTTTAGTTTAGAGTAGGATTCGGTGCATGGTTTTTATTTAGCGTTTTGTGGTGGATGACTTATCCGCTTGGTGTTCGCGCGGTGCATGCCTGACTAAATAAGTATTTAGAATTTAGTGTTCTAATGTGGTGATATTTGGTCATCTTATCGTGATAGATGTCGCGATCGTCCGATGTATTGAATTGTAGATAAGCTAGGTGATTGCATAAAGTCAATCGTAATCATTTGACAGTTCATATTGTATCATAATATTATGTCATCCCATACAAATTGCAGCCGATGGAATACGATATGAACTGTCAAATGAAAACGATTACCTTAAGCAATTCCACCCATGATTAGGAAAGAGCATCGTATGTACGATCTTCAATCTTTCTGTTGCTTTATTTATATAGCATGAATTGAAGCTGTCTTCCATTAGCACATATTCATGGCTCACTATTGCCTAGTTTAGAAATTTCACCATTATTAAACGTTCTCATTGGAATATTGAAGAAATTATATCATTGTATAAAAAAAAACTCGAGGCTCATGGGCCGGCTTCAATTTATTGCGAACAGCGACATCTATCTAAATTTGCACTAACCACATCTTTTGCATGCTCAGTTACTTTTATTAACTTCGTGTTGTCAGAATGTAAGTGTAGGTGGCGCTACTATATAAATAATTAGGAGAATAGTTATCGCGAAATAATAATAATTTATAGATAGGAATCAAAATTATTGATTCTATAGGTATCAAATTTGTTTGTTTATTTAACTTGATTCCCAATAATCCCAAATAATGCACCATTATTGTAACGTACATTATAAGAAACTAAAAGAACTTTTGTATTTTCAGTATGTAGTTATTCCACCACGTCGGTCTACCTCAGAAGCCTTCCTAATTTTAATATCACACATGTTTGGGGATGCTGGAAGTCCTTATTTAGTCGGAGTGGTAAGAACCATTTATTTATCGTTTAGAAAAATCCATTGATTTACTTTTCCATACATACATTTATCGCTTTTTCACAAATTGGTCTACATTAAAAATTATGAAAATATAGGTATTGTTTCTTTCGCCATTTTAGCGAAAGTTGTTCACAAACACGTATTTTATTGACATCCTTACCCGTTATATTATACAGATAAGTACGTAGGTACCTTATTTGTTGCATTTATTGTTTCAGATATCTGAAAGTCTCAAGAAATCATTATCGCTGGAACCAAGTGAGGCACCGACCGCCGCCGTGCAGTTCAGAGCTTTACAGTACTCCTTGTTCATGACGTGTTTCGTTGAAGTTATCGGTGGCATATTCTTCCTGCTCACTGCTCTTTACATTGTCAAAGATAAACTTAAAGTGGACAGAGCTATTGCTGGTATGCACTAACTTAAGTATATTTAAATATATCTGCTTAGTTTCCTTCTTAACTACAGCTTATTTTTTTTAGATTAGATTTAATTACGCTTTCTTTTCTTGAAACTGTATTTTGTTTCAGTTAGCGCAAAAATAGTTTAGTGTGTAGGTGAGTGCCCTAATAGAAATCCTAGAAGCTTTTGAATGCAAGTGTTGCTAGGCAATTTATTTAGATTCATTAGATAATTTATTCTAAGCTTGTTTTGTTTCTTTACAGAGGCTGAAGTTCAAAGAAGAGAACCATCGCACAGTTCAGCACAAGAAAACACGGTTGAATAGGCATATTAAAAATTGACAGAATAGGTAGGTATAGTTTATTGAACAAACAAGATTAGAAGAATCTAATGTTAGGGTCAAATAACTTAACAGGGTGGGGGATCGTCTTGTGATCGATTTATTATTGCCTTAAAGACTTTCATTAAAGTTAGTTGATCGTAACATAAATAAAGGAAGACTGATAAGAAAATGCTGTATGCATCTAAAGGATGGGCTATGACGAACAGACAATTTTGTGGGAAAACTTAGTTTAATACAATATGGGTTTAGGAACTGCAGATGCTATTAAAATCACTTTCTAGGTAGGAGATTCCATTCAACTTTGAAAAAAGCAATTTTCAAAGCGCTGTCCTATTGTTTACCTATTAGATAAGGTAAAAAGCCTAGAGGTAAAATGATTATTAGCAGATGGAAATGACAATTAAATAATTATGCAGCACTAATGCATTAATTATCAACTACTTACGGTTATAAGTTTCTTTTATTTTGTTTCATTTATGTTGATTTATGTAGAAACTTAAAGTATTTCTTGAAACATTATTTGTAATTATGAATTAATCCAATTTTTTGAGTATTTTTTCAGTTTTGACGATTTTAGTTTATGTACAAATTAGTTGGAGGTTCCTATTTAACAAGTTTATTTGATAATTTATTTTAAAACAGTAACACATGTCATGACAATACATCATTAATTTATATCAATCGATGTTCAATCAATGTTGATTATTGCTCTACATGCCAAGACTCTGCTAATAATAATATATTGAGTTTTTTTTTAATTTTTATATGTAATTGATCCAGTCTTTCTCAGAAAAGAGACAAAGAAAGTGCAAAATCTTCCGCAGAGTTATAACTTCCAACTTCCCGTATAGTTTCAAACTTTCATCATATTAAACTGTATTAAATATGAAATGAGTAAAGACTGAATTATGTTATGTAACAATTGTTTTGCTTAGGCTACTCGGTAATAATAACTTAATCGTTTACTGTAAATATTGCGTAAACTGTCATGGAATTGAAAGAAAATATAATTTATTTTTAAAATTTTGTTTTATTACTTATTTAAATTGAGTATTAACAAATTAATAATATAACAAATGTTATTCTTATCATAGGCATTAAAATCGGAGGTTTAATGTTTCTGAGCATTGTTGATATGAAGTAGCTTACACTAAAATTCCCACATGAGAATACAGTCAGATAACTTTTATCACTTATGCGAAACCAAGTTATTGTCAATGAATACAAAAAAACTTTCAAAATATCACCATTTCAGATATTTCTTTTGGAAACCGACAAAATACTTAGTTAATAGACAAAAAACTTTCAGAAATTAGGATTTGCACTATCCACATTCAAAATTTCAATTACACAAAATCAACAAAACAAATAATTAAGTAGGTAATTAATAATTAAAAAAATAACAAACGTAGTAAAACTGGTAATCGTCAATATCACCAATACTATACGTCAGTAGTTGTACTTTACCACACCTACATGTCGAAGTAGCTTTTACCAGCTAATAAAAAATATATTGGAAGCACGAAATGCCATTGCCATATTGTTTCTTGAACCAACATAAATTGCGTGGTCTAAAATCAAATATCGTAACAATCATATAAACTACCTACATTTTGGCAAAAAACCCACTTGGGGAAATATTTTTTATTCACTTCTCAAGCTTACGCGCTCACTAGACTGAAATAAACACTTTTTAACGGATACTAGCGCGGATTTATTGAAAGTACTTTGGTTTGATTTTGGATTTTTCAGTCTCTCGTGATCACGGCAGCTGCAAAGGTGCCGAAACGTCGGGAAAAATCCAAAATCAAACCAATTACCTACTAATTACCAAAGTACTTTCAATGAAACCGCGCTAGTATCCGTAATGATTTATTTCAAATATTTTTGCTTTTCCCAATTTTTGATAAACATTAAAAATGTCTTGGTGTTGAACCGACAAACATTTGATGTACAGAATTATTAACATTGATAGACAATATTCAATAGGTAACATGCTTACAGGCTTCTTCTCTATTCAGAGAAAAATATGTAAGCAATCATAGGTAAAATTGTAATTCGAGACGAGACTCATTAAAATAGTGAACAATTAACATTGTATAACAATACTCATTAAAAACGTCATTCAACACAGCACATGTATAAGAACTAGATAATCAACACAAGGTAAAAATTCAAAATCTTAAAAGTACACATAACAATGTTAACATAATGAGATTGATTCTTAAAATACTGGTGGAGACAAGAGTTTAACAGTGAAACTTATTTAGTCTTGTGAGCAAATACCGTTACTAGCAGAACTAGTATCATCAGTCTTGTTTCCACTCCCGGAATATAGCGCATATCTAAATTTTTTGGGAAGGGGTTCGCATGAACTGAAGCTGTCGCTGAGGGCGCGCTTTCCCGTCGCTACGAGCCTTAATACTGTCACACTATCACTATTTGTATTCTCTTCATCAGGTACAGAGGTAATTGATAACTTACTGAAACTTTTTATTTGTGCAGCATTGGACAGTATTCTTTCTACCCTCATTATAACATCTGCATCCTGAAATCGTTATAATTGAGAATTTAGTGAAATCACTAGAGCTAAATAGCTTAAATTTAAAAATCTTATGTTTATCAGCTTGTTTACCTGCATCCATGCATGATTTAGGATTTGGTCAAGAGTGATTCGTCTATTAACTTGCACTGTCAACATTCTTTTCATGAGCAATTTGGCCTGCAAACTTATGCCTTTCCAATGAGATGATGAGTAGCGATACTGTCCATTTAGAATTTGGTCCCTTAATGTCATATCCTTATATTCATTTGAAAAAGGCAAATAGCCAACAAGACTGAAATATTAATTTAGTTTAGTAAGGAGTGTTCTTTTGAAATAATAGAAAATTTAAAATATCAGATACAATACACACCATACAAATAAAATAACACCTAGACTCCAGACATCAACTTCATGGCCATAACAGCGCTGTCCATTTGCTCTCAGAACTTCTGGGGCTAAGTAAAGTGGGGTTCCACACATTGTTTTCATGAAGCTGTCCTCGCCAACAAATTTACTCAGTCCAAAGTCTGTAATTTTGACTAGAGTCTCGTCATGCTTACTCTCCAATAGCACATTCTCAGGCTGAAATGCAGATTTAGTTTAGCAGACATTAATTTTTACTTTATAAGTTGGATGTTATTTAACAGAATGATAATAAATAGAAACTGGAAACACAAGCAGAGGTTTGACAATACTGTTTCTATAATTTCTTACTTTAAGGTCTCTGTGTGTGATGCCTTGAGAGTGCAGGTACTTGACAGCTAGCACCATTTGTCGGAATAGGAACCTAGTTAGCTGCTCTGTAAGATGACCACGCTTAGAGATTCGGTCAAAAAGTTCTCCTCCTTGCATCAACTCCAGGACAATATACACGGCTTCACGTGAGTCAAATACTTCTTCAGTTGCAATGATACATGGCTATAACATAAGAATTTATTCATTATTACAGATTTCTTTAGACATCCTAACTTAATTATTATGAATGCTAAAGTCTGTTTGTTACTCCTTCACGTCTTAACTACTGAACCAATCATAGTTAAATTTTACATACATATTGTCAAGGGTGCAGAAAAGGACATAGGGTACCTTTTATCCCCAAAAAAGAAACTGTTCTCGAGGGATAGAAAAAATACTATGCACTCAGATGAAGTCGCGGGCAGTCACTAGTTTTAAAATAAAATAGTTTACTTACATGTTTTAAAGCTTTCATAATATTAATCTCATTCATAATTTTTATAGGATCATTCAAATGGTTAATTTGACCATTGGTTAATCTGCTCTTTTTAATAATTTTCATAGCATGCTTTGTACATTTTTCCTGAAAAGGACACAACTTTATTTTGATTGTGCTGTTATTTTAGGGTGAGTAAAGATTCCTAAGACATGATAGGATACTTACCTTGTCAAAAACTAGTTTCACTAAGCCACAAGCCCCTTGGCCTAAAGTCCTCGATATGTAATATTTCTTTGATATGTCTTTTGGAACTTGATCTTGTTCGTTTTTTAGAAGATCTTTGAATACAAATACTACAAAAATAACATTAATTACATTCAGTTCTTAGAAACAATATTATTATAAACAATAAATTAAATTAATTTAACTTAAAACTTACTTTTCACAAGTGGATGTGTGATAGCAATTTCGTCATTATCATCTAAAACTCTGCTATTACCTTTGCCAAGTTTAATTCCATTGACAAAAGTACCATTATATGACAAATCTGTTATTATAGCTGGAGTAAGCGGTTCTCTAAAAATGTTTAAAGTTATCACGTACAAATAAATAATAAAAAGAAGCGTTGACTAATTAATAAAAGTTAGAAAAAAGCTGACTGATGGATAATGTTAAATACCTATTTTAATTTTAATTACTTACTGCAAGTCTCTTTTGAGGATAAAGTGTTGTTTGCTAACATTCTTGATTATATTTTCTTTTATCATGCTTTTTTTCAGAACAAATGAACAGTCGAGTGCTCTCCCCAAGATAAACTCTGGTTGAACTAGATCTAAAATATTTTGAGAAATTGTGATAAAATTACTTAAAACTCAAACACTGGCAAACTGTTATTAGAATAATAAACGAGGACACTTACCGTGGTATTCTGGATTGTTCGCATTGATCCAGCAGTGCTTGCCACTCGAGGATACTTTCGTGGAATATAACCTTCCCCAGATAGTAGGTATAAATGCCGGCGTATTATTCTGGCTCCAATCAATTTGCGAGTTTTGTGTTTGTGTTTGGGTATTTCCAGTATCGGGCAGTAAATCGTCCCCCATTTTATAAAACTTAAGTTCTCCGAATATTTGTAGAATAGAAGGTAGGTACGAAAAGGCTTTCAACGTACAACTTAACTTAACTCATGGTAGGTAAGTACCTATTTTCTAAATTTACTAACTATAAGCTTTATAAGGGCATTTAAACTTACTTTACTGCATCAAACCAACCATACTGCGGCAATAAATAAATACCTACCTAACAAAAAACAAAGAAAGAAAAATAAACACCGCCCACCATTATACTTCCACAGAGGCGCGTTCCAAACCTACACTTCTTACGTATATAGTCATAGATATAGAGGCGCGTTCCAAACCTACACTCCGAGTGCAACCTAACCACAACCGAACGCTCTAACGGCGTTCCAAACATTTGAGCGTGACGTTCGGTTGACACAACCGTGTCGTTCCAAACGTCAGAGCATTGCAACCAAACAACCATCAAAAATGATGGTTGTAAAACGCTCTGACGTTTGTCTATAGAAAAAATGTCAATGTCATTTGACATTATTTTGTATTTTTGATGTTTTTATGTCTAATTTTTAAAATAATCATGGTAGATCGTCAAAAAACGGATTTTATTTGATTTAGTATATAGAAAAGTTTAAATTATTCGTATTCCAAATGGAAAATGAAGAATTTGTATTGACATTGACATTTAAAGTTCTTGGTCGTTCCAAACCTTAGAGCGAGTTAAAAAACAACGAAACAACCGACGCTCAAACGTTCTGAACGCAACCCAGTATATTAAAAGGGGTATATAGTATTGCTTCCTCTGAGGCGCGTTCCAAACCTACACTCCGAGTGCAACCTAACCACAACCGAACACGCTTTTGAGCGTGACGTTCGGTTGACACAACCGTGTCGTTCCAAACGTCAGAGCGTTGCAACCAAAGAGAATATAATCACTACGTTTGCACTCCATACATTGGTCCGAGCTCGAGTTTGTTACGCAGATCACTGCCAACCACACAGTTTTGATAGTATTATAATCTTAATGTTGGCTATACTGTCAATCTGACGTAGCGTCAATTAGTGATGGGAAAGTATCGAGATTTCCACGATAGTCGCTAGTGATGGGATTTATCGAAAAAATTGGATAGCAGGGTTTTTGAATTTATTAATTAATATTTGAGAGGGAAATAAAAAAAGATTTTATAATTTAAAGCACATTTATTTAAACAAAAACACAAAATATAATATGTTTAATCGATTAACAAACATACACAAAAAAAAAATACAGACGAACATAGAACTTCCTCCTTTTTTGGAAGTCGGTTAAAAAGAAAAAAATGTTTAAAAAACAAAAAACTGACTTCAAAAACCTGCCTCTAAAAAAAGCAAGAAATAATATACAAATCATTAGATACGCATATCATTGTTATAATAAAACACGTCTATTAAAGTCGGGTGGGGCTGGAGTACATCTTCCTTTTTTTATTCTAAAAGCCCCACCCGACTTCAATTGACGTGTTTTATTATAACAATGAAAATGCGTATCTAATGATTTGTATATTATTTCTTGCTTTTTTTAGAGGCAGGTTTTTTGAAGTCGGTTTTTTTGTTTTTTAAACATTTTTTATTTTTAGTGTAAGTACCTTCTGTATTAGGTAGTGTAGGTATATTATTTAATCGCGGAGAAACATACATACATACAAACTGAATACCTCCTACCTGAATAAGTCGGTTAAAACGACTACACAAAGGTATCCCTTCCCCAACAAAAAAAATTAATTTGGTTCATAAATAACAAAATTGTCAAGTTAGTTGATTTAATATCATAGTATTTTCAGGATTACTTGTAAACTACTAAACGGATTTGGAAAAAAAATAAATGGGACCATCTCGCAAGAAAACTCAATCGAACAAAAAAAGAATTATCGAAATCGGTCCATAAATGTCGAAGAATACGCGCGAACAACGATAAAAAAAAACATACAATCGAATTGAGAACCTCCTCCTTTTGATGAAGTCGGTTAAAAACGGTTTATTGGTACCTACTTAATTCAATCATGGAGGAGGAGCTCGGTGGCGCAGTGGTTTAGCGCCTGGCCCAGCGATTGCGGAAGTTAAGCAATGTTCGCAAGGGTCGGTCATGGGATGGGTGACCAAAAATGTATTATCTCGAGCTCCTCCGTGCTTCGGAAGGCACGTTAAGCCGTTGGTCCCGGCTGTATTTGCAGTCGTTAACACCCACCAATCCGCATTGGGCCCGCGTGGTGGGTTATGGCCCGTCCTCCTTACCACCCATAAGGAAGGCCTGTGCCCCAGCAGCGGGGACATAAAAAATGGCTGATGGACAATTAGTCTGGCTTATAATGATCTTTGTATTTTTTCTTATTCGCAGTTCGTCTGAACTTTCACCATTTTTAAATCTAGACGATTGAAAATGAAGGAAACATTACCTTAGTAGGTACCTAATAAACATAATACTTATATACAGTTGTCCCAAAAACTTTTACACATGCAGAGAATATTGAAAATATTTACTAATTTTACTCAAATAAGACTTCATTTTGTTTTTCAAAATAATTGGAACGGCAATGTGGGACACCCTGTATGCAAGCAACAAGACAAACAGAATAGTTGAACGGGAATAATAATGCAAATCAAAGTAGGTTACATAAGTACCTATTGCTAAGACAGAAAGTAGGTGAACATTATGTTTACTTCACAAACTCATTAACTTTAGAAGACAGTTTGAAGACTTATAAAATAACAGTTTGCAAACTAACTAAAAAAATTGACTTGCCACCAGATCATTTTCTCAGGTGGGACTTGATACCGAACTTTGGTAGTATGTAGTATAAAAAAAATACACAACATGTTAAGGCTTGAGCAGAGTAATATTAGGGTGATTAGTACCCTCAAGTGGTGCTCTTAATTTTTATTGCTTGCTAAGTACCTACATAATGTATGGAAAATTCGATATCGAATAGTTAGGTAAAAGCTACTGCTACAAGAACTATATTTTACAGAGGTTATTGTTTGTAAATAAACTATAGAACCTTAGCTACAATCGGTACATACAAATTTATAAATTGCGTGTTTGTTGGCCTTATTACAAGGGAATAAGGTTGAAAATAGAAAAACAATTTGAAATATTCACTTTGTTGCTGCAGTGTCCACCCACTGGTTGCAACCAAACAACCATCAAAAATGATGGTTGTAAAACGCTCTGACGTTTGTCTATAGAAAAAATGTCAATGTCATTTGACATTATTTTGTATTTTTGATGTTTTTATGTCTAATTTTTAAAATAATCACGGTAGATCCTCAAAAAACGGATTTTATTTGATTTAGTATAAAGAAAAG
Organism: Agriphila straminella; assembly: GCA_950108535.1. Taxonomy (NCBI): domain Eukaryota; kingdom Metazoa; phylum Arthropoda; class Insecta; order Lepidoptera; family Crambidae; genus Agriphila; species Agriphila straminella. The sequence continues at coordinate 9,161,778 of OX467316.1, read as the reverse complement.
TTTAAATTATTCGTATTCCAAATGGAAAATGAAGAATTTGTATTGACATTGACATTTAAAGTTCTTGGTCGTTCCAAACCTTAGAGCGAGTTAAAAAACAACCAAACAACCGACGCTCAAACGTTCTGAACGCAACCCTGTGCCTACACTCCGAGTGCAACCTAACCACAACCGAACGCTCTAACGGCGGCGTTCCAAACATTTGTGTGTGACGTTCGGTCGGTTGACACAACCGTGTCGTTCCAAACGTCAGAGCATTTCAACTTTTTAACCAACGATCAAAATGGTTGGTTGTAAAACGCTCTGACGTTTGTCTATAGAAAAAATGTCAATGTTAATTGACATTATTTTGTATTTTGATGTTTTTGAGTCTAATTCTTAAAATAATCATGCTAGATCCTCAAAAAACGGAATTTATTTGATTTCGAATAAAGAAAAGTTTAAATTATTCGTATTCCAAATGGAAAACGAAGACTTTGTATTGACATTGACATTTAAAGTTCTTGGTCGTTCCAAACCAGGGGGCTTACCATCAGCAAATAAGAAACCATTCAGTTCAAAAGCAGGCCGTAAAAAAGACTGCTTATGGCCTGCTTTCATACTAACCGTTGAGATCATGGTACGAAAAAGTAAGGCCGTTCAGTATAAGTCCTGCTATAAGAGCTCATAGTAAGGCCCCAGAGCGAGTTAAAAAACAATCAAACAACCGGCGCTCAAACGTTCTGAACGCAACCCAGACAGATGAGACAGAATCGTAGACAGAGAAACTGAATAAAAAAAAAAAAAAAAATTTTTGGTCAGAATCCACAGATTAAACAGTGTGCGAGTGTGGCCAGATTTTGTCCGAGTGAAATCGCCAATTTCGAGATGCCAGGTAGAATCGCCCAAAATTTTTCTTGGAAAAGTAGCCTAGAATCGTCTAAAATTTTAGACATGTAGCCCAAAAACACCAATTTTTTTCTTTCCACGCAAGTTTATACCTATCAAAAGCCATGTAAGAAAGGAAAATAAAATAAAATTACAAAAAACAAGTTTTTTATGAGTAAAATTACTTACCTTAATGAAGTACTAGTTAGCGGCCGCCCGCGACTTCGTGGAAAGTTTTTTGCTGTCCCTGGGGAACAATACCTTGTCCTTGTCATATCATAACACGATGACAAGGAGGGACAGTGCACTGACGTCATAAACCAAAGCCAGAGTCAAAGCGTTAGAGAGGCGGTAGACCCGCCGATGGTGGCCAACGAGTCGTGTCAACTCAAACACGCGGCAAATTTAAAATTTCAAAACTTTATTCGTTTAAAATACAACGAAATATCAATTTTATCGTAGGTCCAAAGTCAAAAGTCCAAGCTAAAACAATACAATGAAAGTCTTTAAAATTGCTATTTCGCAGTATTTTGAGTGAATAATAGTAGTTTATGATACTGCCACATAATGAGGGGTATTAAAACATGAGTGTGTTTTGTTTAAAAACCGAGCCGTAGGCGAGGTTTTTAATAGTATCACACGAGTGTTTTAATACCTAGTTATGTGCAGTTTCATACACTACTTTATCTACACTATTGAACCTACTAAATAAAAGATCAACGTTAGAAAAGAGAGTGAGACTTTGTTTGTATTAGCTAGGTATTAGGTACCTTGTAATAAGTCATTTCCTTAGCTGCATCTAAAATATCGAGCAGAGTCAAATTTCCTTCACATTTAAATCAAGAATTAAAAAAAAACCTACGAAATTCAGTACAACAAAATGTTAAAATTGAAATCAAAAGTTTTTTTGTAAAGCTCTAAAAATGGCGCGCATTCCATTAGAAAAAAAAAATGAGATCAGTGCACTTTGTTGCGTTCAGTACCTACGCTCCGAGCGCAACCGAAAGCTCTAACGGTGTTCCAAACATTAGAGCGTGACTTCCGGTTGTAACAACTTTCCCGTTCCAAACGTCAGAGCGTTGCAACTTTTTAACCATCAAAATCGGTGGTTGAAAAACGCTGACGTTTGTCTATAGAAAAAATGTCAATGTTATTTGACATTATTTTGTATTTTAATGTTTTTGTGTCTAATTTTTTAAAATATTCATGGTAGCTCCTCAGAAACAGATTTTATTTCATTTAGAATAAAGGAAAGTTTAAATTATTCGTATTCCAAATGGAAAACGAAGAATTTGTACTATTAATGTCATTTAAAGTTCTTGGTCGTTCCGAACCTTAGAGCCAACAACCAAACAACCGCACTCTAAGCCTCTGAACGCAACCCTGCAAACTAATCGCACTTGTCATCGATCACCATGGGAAAATATCGTTGTTTTTTTTAATATCACGGCACTGCCTTCTTCTTGGATTTGCCCTGTATCGTAATGAGAAAAAAAGTTATTTTATGATTCAGTTGACTGCATCGTAATGAGTTTTTTTTTTAATTTTTCGTATCCACGAAAATAAAGTACGTGTTTATATTACCTCTTTTGAATTCATATTTGGAACATTACTTTGTGAGTGTAGATAAAGTTTTTTTTTTATTTGAGTTAAGTTGCCGCGGATCATTGTCTATTTGTCAATTTAATCGCATTTGCCCTTAGAGCTTAGAACATTTGCCAAACCAAAAGGGTCGAGTGACTCGTTGCGAAATTAGCAGAGGGAAAAATCTACATACGTAAAACTCCGAGATTTTTTTATTAAAAATCTGTTGTTATCTTTTTTTTTAAGCAAACTGTTTGTCGAGCTGCAAAGTTGAAAAGCATACATAACGAATAATTACTCGTAAAGAGAGGGGAGCTCACGTGCGAGGTCAGAATAACCAATGACAGGACGTTAATTAAAAGTTAGAGTCCCATGGAGTTTTGATGAAAGGGGATTTTTATGCTTTAATCGTCAATCCAGGTATAAGCCTAATGGAAAATAAAGGTATCAGTTAGTTTGCCGAATACAACAGTGAACACACTAAAGTTACTTTAGTGTGTACTTTACTTATTCACTTATTTGTACACACTAAAGTTGTATTCGGCAAATACTACATACATATTAATAGTGAATAATTGCTGTTAGTTGTCGGAACACGCTGAATGAACACGGAAATCGCTTAGATGATATAATGACGGAGGCGCGCGCGCGGCGGGCGCGTGGATTATGGTTACTGTGGTTGTTTTAATGTTGGCTATATACAAACACTCGTGTGATAAATCCACGTTCGTATTTAATACTTATTTAATTCGTATTTAATAGATATCGTGGGATGGAAATATTTCCGCCTACAACTTCGTCCGCGTGGAATTCCACTTCCCGTGAGAATTTCGATATTTCTTTCTTAGCGAATGTCTACATCACTGGACGGTCATAATAACAACCTAAAGAACAGTGGGTTGAACCTAGGTATAATAACGTCATTGTCAGGTAGAATATATTTTTTTTGCTAGTAAAAAAAGAATTTCGTTTAAGTATTTAGTTAGTTTAAAATTTCAGAATAAACCCTAGGTGTATTAATTAGTAGGGTGTTGTATTGTATACCACTCATTTTGGATAACCGCTTCGGCTTAAGCCTAATGAGTTTCGTCCTTGGTTATCTGATATTTTGTATCCAAGATTTTGGAGTATATCCCGAAGACTAGGCCGCATTGTTAAATTTAATACTTCCATTTAGTAAATAATAGTTGCAACAAAGTAATTATAAAATGTAAGAGTATACTCAACCAATCTAGCAACGTATTTGGAAAGGTTTGCGTAAGCAATTTAAGACGATGCTTCTTGAAACTCGTGTTTTTCAACTCGCTCACGTGATCACGTCCCTCAGTCATAAACATGAATCCAAGAGAAAAGTGGGTCTACGACTTATTTGACAGATGGTTGTAATACATTGCTACCTTTCCTTTGGTAAGTTTTTATTTGTACCAAAAATAAGTAGCAATGTATCTCATCCATCTGTCAAATGAAACCGACGGCGACACTTGGGAGGTAGGCCCCAGACAGGTACGAGTAATTCAGTAAAAGAATATGAATTTAAATTTTACAATTAAATGAAAAAAAATGCGACATCAACTCAATTAAAACTCTATTTTCTATACTTAACTACTCAAACTCGATATTCTTTTCCATAGGTAAGTATTATAAATCACACCAACCAATTTAAAAAAGTGGCATCATAATGACTTTTGATATATGATTTTTACAAGTAAACATCTAAAATATCACAGCCAATTCAATGTAACTTGCTTTTTATTGCGGTGTCTTCAAGTAGTGCCTCGCTTTAACATGAACAAATCAACTTCACAATTACAAACAACAAAAGAGTTCGAGGTTCAATACGTACAATTGTACAATATAATCTGAGTCATTAAATAATTAAAATGGATTCACAAAATGCCAGTTACGATTGTTAAGTTTAATTAACTTTATTATTATTCCTATACAACTGTTAATAGTATTGACATTGAAAATAGGCCTTATTAGTTTTCTACCTGGCTTTGACGTGTCCGTCCTTGTGCAACTCATGGTTTGTCGAAAACAGGTCGATATATTTAATAATATATTTAATAATAATAATTTATAAATAAATTAAATGAAAGGTGTCACCATAGTAGAATCAAATAAGTAGGCCAACTCGTGCCTCGAGCGAGCGATAATAGCCTAAACACGTAGCCCACGTAGGGCTGTCGCTAGTTTATTCAATCGTCAAAAATGCATAGTCAATCTTTATACAAAACATTTTTTCCTTGTATGGTAAGCATCAGGGATCTATAATACAAAGTTTTTTAATTATTTTTTGTAAATAGACCAGAAACTGTCTACAATGTTTTTATTACATACGTCATGTTATGTGATTTGAAAATCACGGTCGAAATAGGATTAATTAAAACGTAGCATTCTGAATCATGTATTTATTCAAATAAAATAAAATGATTATGAATTTGTATTTTTTACACTATTAATTTATTCCTTTTACTTTTTCATTTACTTACCTAGGTACACTTATCAAAATAAAATTATAATCTTTAAGTTCGGAAATTGAATATTTTACAATAACCTCAAATAATTGACATTAAAATACTTTTTCCTGTAGGATTTTGTGATTTTTTAAACGGAATTACACAATTGTTACTTACAGAAAAAACGGCTGTTTCGACAAGTACAAAATACCTTCCCCCCTAGCCAAAGTAACATTTGCAAATTTTCGTTATCGCTTCGCTTAGAAACTTGTATGGATTTGACGTTTTAAAATTCGATTGTTAACGAAACCTTATGTCAATCCCATACACGTTTCGAAAGATTATTTAAAGTTTAATATGTAAAATAAATCCTCATTCTAACAAATCTTTTTTCCAAAAATATCTTCGGAAAGCATGGTATGTACAGTCAGCAGCACATATTCAGGCTATACATTAGGGTGGGTCGCTCTTGTATGGGGTTTTTTTTTTGGATCTGATTGTTTTGTAATAGTAATAAAAACGTGATCCACCTCTAATAATGATAAAATAACAAATAAAAAGCTTTCTAAGTGGTTTCCTTCTACCCGCGCATTGACTTTGAAAAACTGAAATTTTCATTTTTTTGTGAATTGTTTGGACTACTATTTTTTCTTGACTTTAAAAGAAAGTCAGATGTTTTTTATTAAAAAATCCACAGTTAAGGACAACACACTATAATTCAATATCATAATTCATCATATTAAGTGCAGTGAAATAAAAAAAAAACATTCAAATAACGTTAAAATTTGGTTAAAATCTTTCTTACTTTCAAACTTAGGCAATTGCTTTCGAAAACGAATATCTCGTATTTTAGTGGCAAAATTGTAAAGACACCTCTGTAACTGTCTTCACAGCCCGCTCGGCAGCTTGGGTACGACATAGTAACCACAGAAAAAGGACTTCATCATTACAACAGAATTGTAATGATGAAGTCTTTGATTCCACAATAGAATGAAGCGTTTCATCCGAAACATCGCTTAATATGGTGACTGATGAGAATAAGTTTACTGCCAGACAATCAATTCTATGCATGAAATGTTCAAATTGATCTTTAGCGCTTCCAAGACCCGAAGCTGATGCTATAGCAGCGAGTTCTCGCACGTGTGTCTGTTCATCAGATAACATGCCAAAAGCCAGTTCTCCCAGATTTGCAAAAAAGGCATTCACCTTATAACAGGATCAATGATTCTTGTGGAAGATAAATCTAGAATAAAATACCAATTTCCAGAAGTGTCTTGCCCTATTTTTGCATAACGGGTGTCCTTTAATTTAGAACCAAATGGGAGAATAAACTTTAACTACAAACGTAGCGAGTAGTTTCAGTTATTCGTGGTATTCGTAGACTGTCAGTCGAAACATAGCCGCAAGATCCTATTATTAGCCTTTGTAAGCCATCCTGGCATGTGACATTTTTCCTGGTGAACGATTAGACAAATCAGGAAGACACTCGCCACAAACAGCAGATGTGATACCATAAAAGTAGCGTTGATCAGAACTGCGAGGTATTTAACTTCGGAAATATTTGGTAACATAACTTCAATCTTTTCAAATATCACAGCAATACGCTTTTCCCAATCGTCCAGCAATTTCCCAATAAAACCTGAATAAATACAAGGTCCTGTTTTGGTGCCATCAAGCTAAGTCTAAGTGGGTCTACCGAAGCTCTAAAAATAGGTCAATTTGTGGCTTTACGTGTATTATCCGAAATTTCCGGGATGCACTAATGTTATATATCAAACAAATAAAAAAAATACTAGCTTTTTAGTCTACAACCAGGTCACGTTTTCCGCACTATTACAAATCAAAATTGTAAAAAAAAAAATTTCGACCCACCCTACTATACATGTTGACCTTGAGACCGCCTTTATGCCGTACGTAATAAAAGCTGTTTTCGTAGTTCAATTGTTTAACCTAGCGTGCTGCCGTGCGTACTGTAGGTGGTACACGTACAAATTATCACGAGCGGCAGCGCAGCGGCGCGGAGCGTGCGTGAGTGCGGGCGGGATCACGTACGGCGCAGCCACAACTGGCGCATCTTTATCATCTATAAATGTTGTCAGTGTGTGCGTGCGACGCTCATACGTACGGGCCGCGCTTACATACAAACCGCGTTCGGGCGTACAATGAGTAAGACGACTTACTTATTTGATTCTACTATGGTGTCACTCAAAAGCGCTATGTAGCAGAATGTACTACGACCGTGCTACGACGTAGCAGTACCTACAGTATTTTTGTAATGTTACCATTATTGTATTCTGTGATGTTACTCCAAAATGTAAGGGTGTGAATAAGTGTACAAATTGATTCATGAGTATTTATGTATTTCTTTGTAACAAAAAATATGATTTTTCTAAACTTTTATAAAATTCTATCACTATAGTAGAGGGCTCAAAGTGATGTTATTTTGTAAAATTATTTTTACTGCAACCTACGTCACATTACGCAACTTTTGAGGGGTCAAAATGCAAAATTCTAAACTAATTTAAATCGGCCCTTCCTAATGTACCAGTACATCATTACATTATAATCTAGGAGATAAGCTTCTCTAAATAGTAGGGCATAAAAAATGAATAATGATAAAAGGGATACGGCGTATTATTTTGTTTGAAGCATGTTTTAACTAAGATCAACCGCATTTGGCGAGTCGTTTTTAGGGTTCCGTACCAAAATGGTAAAAAGGAACTCAGTCTGTCTGTATGGCTGGATATCTTGAGAACTACTAATGGTGTCAACTTGAAATTTGGAATAGTTTAAGATGACGTTTGTCCAACTATTTTGCAAATAAGAAAGAAATAAAAAAATAAATATTTTTTTACAACAGGGACTGAAAAGGGGTCTTAAAGATTTGAAGTGGGGCGACTAGGGAATGTGGGGTATCATATGAAATAGCGCTGTTTGTACATTTTAAAACATTTTTTTCTTCTTTTTTAGGCCACATAGTTTTCGACTTATGATGAAAAATGTAAAAAAATACCGTCCCACCCTTATCTCCGAAGTTTGTAAAGAAAAAAATCTGAAATAATTCTATGTGATAGTAGTTTATGTAAAGATTACAGGAAAAATAAAACAATGTCTTAATATAACATACTTTTTTAGAAATTCAAAAAACAAACAAGTATAGTTCCACTATCGGTCAAGAGACGGCGCTGACCTAATACTGCAATAATAATTTTATTATTCTACTCTGCAGTGTATTTGTGTATTTATTATGATGGTACAAAAACCCTCGGTGCGCGAGTCCGACTCGCTCTTGACCAGTTTTTTCAACTAATAATATTGTGGGTCTTAAACACTATTACTCGTTCCGGCTATCTAGAGTCGTCTCATCTAAACTTTCGTCGTAATAAATATAAAATGTAACATTGTTGTGTCTCAGTGGTATAAAAATTAAACAAATACCTACCTGGAATAAAAAGGTCCTGAAAATGGTGCTGAATGAAAGTCGAATATACCTATATAATAGTTATTATTATTCCATAAAACAATCAAAACATAAAAAATCTACCTATCCATTGATTGAATTTGGGGCTAAGAAAAGCAACGTACTCCGAATATTCGAATTCAACATTTTTGTACGATTAACATACTTAATGTACATTTTGGAGGGATATGAAATTGATGAAAGCATAATTTATTGGGAATTTTGGTACCGTTGGGAATTTATATAAGATTCTATCACAGATTCTGTTGCCAGCGATATTTCGAAGAAGTTGGTAATTTAAATACGAAACTTCCTGAGCATAAAAGCTGACGTAGTCACCTTTTGTTTTGCAAAAAATAATTGGTATTGTATACCTACGTAAATAACTTACGTGGTATACCTACCTACCTACTGAATAAATACATATTATTTATAACTAGCTGATGCCCGCGACTACGTACGCGTGGACTTTATGACTTCGGCGTATTCTTCTTATAAATACGAACTAATGTAGTTACATGAAAATACTCGTAGCAGTGTTATATATAATGTTAAAAGTCAATAAATTATTTTTATTTTATATTTAATATTGTAAACATGTAGGTAAACATAGTTTAAAACTTTTCTTTATAAACTATGTTCAGAGTCTTTCCTTCAGGAGCCAATATGAAAAAACTTAAGCTATAGTAAAAAGCCACATAAAGTTAGCCATGCGAAAACAACCAGTCTTTATATCGACACCAGCGGCTTTACGTCTGACCCTGCGACTTATTTATTGTCATAGCAAAGCAAGTGGTCACAAGGAACTGTGTACGTTTAAATTGAAAAGGAAAATTTTTGGGGAAGAGTGGTATACCTACGAATAAATACAGTTTCACCGGCACCACTCCCAGTGAGCTCCAGAATCTCCGCTTCAATAATATCTCGCTGCAAAGCATTGACTTTAATTGCACAATTAATTTTAAAGAAAGAAAGAACAATATCATCCTGCAGTGCGATATTGTACGTTAGTTCTATTATAAGATTCTGTGGCAATTTAAGTCGGGTTCCATTGCACAATTTCGGCGGAGTCAAATTTCACATCAGCATTATCAGCACATTAGATTTCCACATCAGATGATCTTCGATTTTTCGTAAACACGTGTTTATGCAAATAAATTAAAATTGCAATAAATTATGCAATAAATTATTCCAGATCTTCGATTTTTATACCTCAACAAAAAATGCTCATCAGGCTAAACAACTTTTACTAAGGTGTCATTTTTATATTTTGTATAGTTTAGCTGGATGGACCATTATGGTTCTGCATCAGGTGTTCCAGATCTTTGATTTTTATACCTCAACAAAAAATGCTCATCAGGCTGAACAACGTTTGCTAAGGTGTCTTTTTTATATTTTATATAGTTTAGCTGGACCATTATGATTCTGCATCAGGTGTTCCAAATCTTCGATTTTTATACCACAACAAAAAATGCTCATCAGGCTGAACAACTTTTGTTAAGGAGTCATTTTTATATTCCTTATAGTTTAGTTGGACCATTATGGTTCTGCATCAGGTGTTCCAGATCTTCGATTTTTATACCACAACAAAAAATGCTCATCAGGCTGAACAACTTTTGTTAAGGCGTTATTTTTATATTCCTTATACCTAGTTTAGTTGGACCATTATGGTTCTGCATCAGGTGTTCCATTTTCCAAAATCAATTATACCCAAAAATGTGCCCAGGCTTAACAGCTATATAACAAAAAAAGTTTTGTTCAAATCGGTGCAGTAGTTTAAAAGTTATGCGAGTACATACAAACAAACAAACGAACAAATAAACAAACAAACAGACAAAAATTCCAAAAACTATCGTTTTGGGTTCAGTATCATGTACTTAACATGTAGCAATTACTTTATACTACACCTGCTCGGAAAGTACCTTGATACTTTATCAAATTTACGGTAGAAAGTACGTCATTGCATATCGAACATATATGTATGCAGGGAGAAAACGCATCTGAGCGGGAGAGAAAAGTGTATGAAAATCCATTTCTTACGTGGTTTTTCTTTTTTAATTTTGGGTAAGACTATGCGCCAGTAACCTAAATATCAAAAGCCAAAAAGTTTTTACAGTGAGTTTTTATCTCTTAGTTCGCAAAATGACACTGGCCACTAGCTGCTGTGTGTCGGATGGTGTCGAGCTGGCAGTGCGACCCTGTGGCGGCAGGATAAACAATTTGAAAAAAGAACATTTGAAAATTGCAGACGCCATTGGCGCCATTTTCAATTTGTGTGTTGTTTGAGGATTCAGTTTTCGTAGAAAGTAAAATTAAACTATCAAAATGATAAGTAGTGATAGTGATGATGAAGATTTTTTAACTCCGCCGCAGTTGAAGGAAACAGCAAAAATACTGATTGATAACCTTTTACCACAGAAATTAATTAAAAAATATAATAAAACTTGTGACGATTTCAATATAAATTTCAATTAGTAAAGATTTAGATTTTTATTTTCCTCGTAGGTGTAGTATAAAGCACTATGTATCACTCGAGAGAAAGTGCGATTCCCGATCTCGGGTGTTTTAAAGCCCTCGCCTGCGGCTCGGGCTTCAAACGACACCCTCGACGGTAATCGGTCTCTTTCTCCTCTCGGTGAACAATGTACTATTTTTGAAAAAATATTGAATGTACAGAATTGGCCTCGTTACGTTCGCACGAGACAAAATCGACCTCCGTGTGTCTGTCTGTGGTTAGGTTAGTGTGTGTATGTGTGTCACTGCCACCAACGAATAGTGATTTGCTAAACTGTGAAAATCATAGAATTAGAATGCCCTGAGCGCAGCGAAAATTTTTGCTCAAAAAATATCTCTTTCCCTTTTGTGACCGAGTCTAGTGTTTTATTAACGACATGAGCTGAGCAGTGAATAGCGTATCCGATAGCTCTCTATTATTTTTCAGTAGTTCCAGTTTTTTTATTTGCGAAGATGTGAAATGACTATCATACCTACTTACCTAGGTTTCTTATGCTTCTTGGCATCTTCTTGGTGAGAAAAGTGTTCAATCTCAGTAGGAGAGCGTTTGAAATTCATTTTTTTGAAACTGTTGATAAAACGCTCTCCTGTTAAACTTTTCACCTGAAGGAGCTGTAGCTGTATTCAATCAAATATATTTTCCATTCTGTATCATATTAATTTCCCCAAAACCATTCCATTGGAAAAAGTCCTAATATCGGGCACGGTAATAAATTTGTATAATTCTAAAATCGTGCTATAAATAATTACCTAATCGAATCGCAGCGGGTGCTCAATTGTATTTTTCATTCCAATTTGTGTTTGTAACATTAAAATAAACATCGGGGCTTGGATGGAATGATTGTATTATTTTTGCATTTTCTTATGTTTTATCATATCAAACTTTTACTCAATATTAAAGAACAATTTATTTTATTATCAGGCTATTTTTAAGTGTTTTATTTGTATTTAATGTAATATTGTCTTTTAGAACAAATTACCACTATTATTAAATTCATTTTATAAATATTCTTTCCTACCGTTTGAATTGCAGTTCTATTAACTAGTTCGATTTAATAAAGGCCTATTTAACAACGTAATAATTTGAAAATTGTCATGACAATTTGGTTTAAGTATATTGCGGTGTAGCTACAAGTTTGAGTAGTTTGTTCTATTTTTAAATTCGTTGACGCAATGGGTATAAAAATGTCATGAAAATTGACAAATTGTCACGTTAATTAAATTGGGTCGGTAATAGTTACTTTAAGATATAAATTAAACAAAAATTGTAGACAAACAATTTATTTTATTCATTGACTAGCTTCGTTAATTATTTTCTTAATTTAATCTGATATAACACTTATCTACCACAAAGACAATGAAATAATACGTCATATTTACTTATTTATAATATTTAGAAAACATTGTTGAAATTGCACATTTATCCACAAATAGAGATAGTCATCTTACATAATTATAAAACTTTAGTATAATTACTTACACTTTTATTGAGAGCAAGGGAAAATCAATAATAACTAAGTAAAACTTTTGATGATGTAAAAATATAATACGTCTGTATATGTGTTATAATTTAGTAATACATTTGAGATCAGTAATAGTAATTCTAAAAATGAAAATACAAGCGTCCATGTTGACTAGACTAAGTACTAATAAAAATACAGTGCTATCTTATGTTTGTAGTTAACTAGACACAGTTAATTACAGATTTAATATGAAGAAGAAGATCAGAGAAAGAGAAAACATGTTTCATCTTTATTTACAAAGGTTATATTATCATAATGTAGTATTTAACTATTACCACAGCTATTACCATTTACTTTTTAAGGGTCCATTGCCATTAGCGTTGCATTATAAGTAGGTATGCCAATTTTAGTGATCGATAAAAAAGTAATAATTGTCCCATTTAAACAATGGTAACTCAATTATTTAACAAGAAGTTATTATTCCAGAGGAGGTTGGAAACCGTACTGTTAGGATGTGTTGTAGATTTGAATTTATATCGCTATTTAGGTAGTGTAGCAGCGAGCTAGGAGCTAGTAACGCGGACGTTTATTCATTATGAGCTAGGTGGTCGTATCCGACGGTCGTGTGTTCTCTCGCGGTCTTCACTTGCGGAAGCATGAGATGGGGTTGAAGTAGCACTGGCGGAACCGGACTTGCCGCTTGTCCGCGCGCCACGGCCGCGCCAGCCGCCCCTCGCCCGCCCTCAGCCCCCAGCGGGGCTCGCTCTGAGGCCATGAGCGGCTTACGCGGCTCATCCTGCCACAAATAGAACGTCAATCAACTGATGTAACATATAAAGAGTTTACAAGGGTGGATAGGATTTTTATTACCAGATAAAACCCTATTTTAGAAACAATTGTCACTTAAAAAACAGTTAAATTATTGCTTTTCATAAAAAACACAGACCATTACGACTAGGCTTTGACAGAACCTTAGATTAACAACAGCACCTTATTATTCTCAGGACAGAACACAGAAAACCTTATTTTATTTAAAAACTAAAAAATTTACTTCCAATTGTAATGCTCTTGCTATTAGCACAGAATGTACTAAACCTATTAATTATAGTATTAAGTACCTACTCATACATCCTAACCTTTTTTTAGGTAGTTGTATGTCTGCCTACCCGTCGTGCGTCATTTCAGAAAGTAGTGAATGCTACCCAAATAGGGTATCTACAGCTATTACAGTGGCTGATAGAAATTTCGACCTATATAACTGATTGAAAAAGGAAAGGAAATGTTGCTTCCTCTAGCACGTACAAGTCGTCGCAATGATTTATTTCCGAGACGACCTTTTAAAACATTGTTACAAGTTTCTTAGTGGCCACATTTCGAATAAGTAGGTACACTGAACTTAATTTTTTTTCTTCAGCAAATAAATATATATATACGTACTTACGGGAATTTTTTCATAAAGTATGGTTTATGAATCTAATTGTGGGTCACATAAATGAAAAAGATATAAGTAAACCAAAAGCACTGGGCTACTTTACAAGGAATATTTTGAATATAATTAATTTTCGTGTTGTAAAGAAAAGCAACGTGGATTTGATTGCAATTGACGTCAGATTTTTTATTGTTGGATAGTATTCTATCCAATAGATAAATAACAAAACAGTCCAAGCAAAGGCCGACAGCAAATCCTTTGGTTAAGTTTTGTTAGTGTTTTTTTTTAAATAAAATTTGCATCGTGATTTCTTATACCCATGGGTGTACACAAGCACAATATAATGCTACATTATGACATCAACGTATTTATTTTTATTTCGCATTTAAAGCAGTAAAACTAAAACTACTCGCCATAGACTCGCCACTCGCGCGAGTGCGTAATTGACGCAAAAAGAAGAATAACTTAACTCAATATAGAACCCACTGATAAATTTACATTTCTGTAGAAATACCTACAAAGGTTCTTTTATCAGGCAGTTGCGGTGGACGTGTCTTATTCAATGTCAGACTGGGGAACTAATAAAGGTGTCAGAGTCTTAATTAATCAACCGGTTGCATAATAAAAACATTCACGAAGCAGTGTTGTCGCAAGGCACTGTGTAAAATAATACATCAAAACTACGTGAGTATGCCAGAACAGGATATTGCAATCCATACAAGTCCATCGTTTCGCTCACGCTGCAACCCTGCAGTTAATTAGAGAAATAATTGCGTCATTTGTTCTTACTCATTATTATTTCTACGTGTTACATAAGCTTTGTAGGCGTTTTTCTTGAATTTATGGGAGTGGAGAGAAAAGTTATGGTATGCTTAAATGTTTGCGAACTCAAATTTACCCCAACTTACAACTTTTGTTATACCTTGTGCATCTGGTTAATAAAATGAATTTATGAAACAAAAAAATTGTCTGCCATGGACCTTCTAGATCTGATTCTATCAGTACAATTTACAAAGTAATAAAATTATAAACAATAGGTAAATGAAGAGAATCCGTGCAGTATCTAATCTAGAATAATGGAAATATATTTTATAAAACCAGGAAATATCCTCTCTCAATGAATGATACCGATGAATACAAACAAATATCTACTATTTAACTTACACTTTAAATGGGATCTTCTAATACACAAACGAAGCGCCTGACAAGCAAGCGGGAATGGCAGATAATCTCTTACTAACTAAAACCTTCGAAACCCAAATTAACACGCCAAACCATTAAAAGGAAGGATATACCACCGACCCTAGAAAAGAATAGATTCGTTTAAACTTACAGGACGTTAGTACTTGTATTAGTATTCTGTATTACAGGTTACAAGTATCTACCTACCTACTTCGTATTTTCACTCCGAAAAAGTCCCACTCTGTGACATTATTAAATCATGCATAAGACTTGTACTATTATGTATTCTGTGGCATAAGGTCTTACGTATAGTATTGCTTTCTCTGTGGCATAAGGTTTAAAATCAATTAAATCGATCGACGAAAATTTATCGACGCCGATAATTATCGTCATTCTTTTTTTTGTAACAGGCCTTCTGTGCAGAAAATCGCTCCTATTCCTATGCGGGGTTAGAAATTGTTTCAGGAAGCTAATTGAATTTCAAACAATCTTCATCCGTCGGTCTCCATAATGGGCTGCAAGCTACCCGACAACACCTGGCGAAGTAGTTTGTTTGCCGGAAGCCGTTGTTTACAGCAGATCCGGTGCGCAGCTAATTACTGGGCAACAGGAGCCGATGAACAAAATGTGTGTTGTCGTTTATCTCGATGGTTGTCGTAGTTTTACGCTCATGGTAATTATTAGCAGGGTAACTGCTGAATTACAGAGTAACCACGGCATGCTAATTTGCAATATAAGCTGAAAACATAATCCTGGAATATATTTTTACCATTGGAAATGGTTTTACTATTGAAAATGGGTTTAACTTTTATGAAATTTTAAAATATTAAGAAAGGTCAGGTTTTTGGGGGGTGTTTTTTTTCTAAATTGTAAATATGTCGGAAATAACCGACTTAAGAAAAAAAGAAAAAAAGTTCCTAGAGTATAGTTTAGCTACAAAATGGCTAATAATTGTGACCCCTAGTGGTGGCTTGGTGGAATGGTGGTCCCTTTAGATTTGGAATTGCAGAAAAACGAGTATTTCCCTGGTATATTAATTCATTGCCCACAAACGTAGGTATCTTTTATACTTATCATGTCTACGATTCGATTGACTGACTTGTTAGAGTGGGTCTCCAGCTCTCCATGGAGAAACAAGTTGAATGAGCAAGTTTTCCTACAAATAAGTTATATCACATGTTTGAACTTGTTCGATTGAGCCGTAAAAACGTCGAGCGTGTGCATACGTGGTATGGGAACGGTCCATTAATGCGTTCCGTTGCGTTGTTGAACAAATAAGAACCGCGTATTCGCGCCTGCCTTATCATTTGAACATCCGATCATTGGATGAATATTCAGATGCTGGACATAATTTAGGGCTATTGAATTCCATTCCAGCACAAGCTTTGAATATACCACCCCAGTATAAAAGGACCAAAATATATACAGTATTATGTGTAAAATGAATTTAAAAATACTTAGTTCGTTTAAAAATCTTTTCATAGTTTTTTTTTTACGCTAAAAAACTTATTTTTTACTAAGTTATTGTATTTTACTTAATGTACCTATTTCAACTCGCTAATCTTACGTCTCGCAATGTAATATTAGGGCTTTCTATACTCCGTCTAAAGTCAGGAACCAAATCTTTGCTCTACGTAACTAGTTCTTTTTCGTTACATGACTGTATGAATTGTAATTCCATGGTGTGATGTAATACTGTGCTAGTTCACTTCAGCACGTAGACTTATACATATATTATGCTTCCGCCACAAAATATACAAATGGGCAGAAGAACCGCATTTTCAAGCAGCTCCTAGTGCAACAAAACGAAAGTGTTTTCGGAAACGGCCAGAGTGGCGCTTCTGTCTATAGAACACACAAATAAAACAATGGGGTTGGTAAACTTTTTCGAAGAGAATTGTTTTATATTTTTTTTTAATAGCACAAGTTTGAAGAATAAAGAAAATAATATTATGATTTTTTTATTCTATCTTGTTAACTAAATATATTTTTTTATATTATTAACGCGATAAAATATCAAACATACGGCTGAACACGAAGTTCCTTTGCATTTACTGATTTAAAAAACTGATTGACAGATTTGACAGACAGTGACAAAGAGTAATCATACCTTTGTTTTTTTTGTTTTGAGCAACAACATAGAAAGTCTTTAGAGCAAAGGCATAACCTACGCATACAGCCGTAACAGTGATTTATTGTACTATGCTGTAAATTTAAAATTTAAAATTTTATTTAAATTAAAAGAAGCATTATAAAAATTCCGCAATTTCTTATTCCTGACTCCAAAGCCAAAAGCTATCAGAAAATATATAATTCCCAACAGTTTTGGAAAAGTTTACCAACCCCATTGTCAAAGGTTACCTTTCTTCAGCATCAAGTTGTATGAGCAGCTTCCTTAGGGCGGCAGTGTCGATGGAATCCCACGGCGCAGGCAGGCCGACCTCGTTTTCTGGACGCACCACTAGGTTTTCTGATTGTTCGTCTTCCGATTCCTGGTAATAAGTATATATGTTTATTCGCTACAAATCATAGTCAATATTATGAAATACTAGTAAATGGAATACATCCATTCCATAGAAAGATTTAAACATGTGACTCAGTTCCAAAACTCGTGTTTTTAACTCGCGTCTGAGACGCGACAAACGTGAGTGCAGTACCCTTAGCACGAACAGCTGTCGAGAAAATTAACTCGCGTAAAATCATTCGATAGTGCAATTTAGTATGGAAAATTTGTACAACGCCATCTACCGCCGATGTTCTCCAAATTACGAAGCCCGTTAAAATAAAAAAAAATGCTTTTGTTGACAGCAGATTATTTATCGATTTTACTTTTATAAAAAAGTTATTTATAATAATGAATTCTACTAATAGTTTTCAGGTTGCGCTTTACTTCAGTTCAGATACACTTGTATCTATTGCATCAACAAATGGCATATTCGTATAGTGATAATATTCACGGAATGGTTTCATTGGAATGGAATAACAATTATATACTTGTACTAATTTCATGTGGCTAAATTTGGTGAGCATTAAACGCGTAACTTTAACACCTAAATATAATAGTAATTTAACATGATATAAATGGCATAATTTATTACTAAGTATAAGCTTCATAGTCATTATTTTATTGGCTCTATAAAACATTTCATTGAATAGTTATGTTAAGACCTTTGGTAAACAAACAATTAGGTTAGGTGCGATGACTAGCGAGCGTAGCGAGCGTGCCGTTGTAGAGACCCGCGAAGTGCCAGAACCGACCTGAGGGCCTACTCACATGGCCATTCTATTATAATTAACGCTAGAAGAATACAATTACTATCTGTGGGATTGGCAGGAGTTAAGCGTTAGCTTATGTCGGCTTAATCTGCTGTTTTATACAAAAAATAATAATTAAAATATTAAAATGTATGAAACAGCAGTTTTTTTTCGCGAGTTCAGAGTTGGTCCTATAGTAAAGTTTGATGGTCCCTCTACCATATTTGGCATTAAGGGTTTTTTCATAATACGTTGTATATATATCGTTCTCGATTTAAACATGTAAGTAGTTCTTAAATTTACTATCTGTTTACATATTAGCAACACTAATTAAAAACCAGTGTTATAGAAAAATAGAGAAATATTCCCGAGGCGTTTTGTCTAATTAATTGAGGTGTTGATTAAGGGCACTTATGAGCTGCCCTCCGTTTGTATATGGACCTAATAAAGGTAAAAAGCTTTTATACCTAACCTTTCGGCTGAGTGTGATGATAGCTACTAAACACGGGTAATATTGATATTTATACAATTTAATGAGTATTCTGCAGTATTTTAGAAATTTAATGTGCCTTAATTGGAGAAATGGTCTGCGCATAAGGCACGTAGATAATTAAATAGCGTCATGTTACATAATTTATGTTCTAATCTAACTTTGAGAACATAAAGTTTACTTCAAAATCTCCGATATTTTACAAACGCTATTACGTACACGCTATAATTTATAATAAAAATAAAATAAATTAAAGTCGTTGACGACCGGAGTTAACCACAGTTGATATTAAAAAAAATGCAGTTGGAGATATGTTGGCAAAAAAATAAATGCCAAAAAATAAAACGATATATTAATATTTTCATTCAAATATAATAGTCGTGTACGACGAGCAATAAGATGGACACACCATAGAACTTTGTCACATTGCGTTTTGAATAACCTAGGTATAACATTATCACACTGAGATATATTGATTGAATGTGACATAGTTCTAAAATGTGTACATATTATTGCTCGTGACTGTACCTAATAAATTTTTATTAAAATTGCCTTATTATTCCCAAAAGGATGACAAACAAAACTCTTGGCTTGGTGTTGCTTTGTTATAAAATGCTTGAAGTTTAAACAAAGAAAGCCTGACTGAAATTCCTTTGCCATAATTTTATCAAGAAAATATTTACAAGTTACTGACGACAAACGACAACATCGAGGCTATTATACACCACGTAAGATAAAGTATAAAAATGCATATTTAAGATAGATTTCATTAATAGTAAACGAGAAACGTCGATATTTATTCATAAAAATGGAAAATAAATTTTATAATTCAATTTTAAAAATCGACTTTTTTCAATCTATTCATCAAATGTTTAAAACGCCATTCGCCATTTTGGATTGCGATGTGACGTCACTCCGATAGTAAACAAACATGACAGCTCTGTTCAAGTCTCTTCGTATTCGTATTGTTTACTAACGGAGTGACGTCACAAGCCCAAACAAAATGGTGGCTAGTGTTTTTGCGCGAAAATTCAAAATCAAAAATTAAAATCGTGTTTTGGGGCATTTAATGGTTTTATAAAATTAAAATAAAATTTCTACTGGTTTATTACGACCTCAGGATTAATTTAAAGCAGTTTTAAAAAAAATGGTGTAATTCCCTATTGATGCGATGATAATTGTTAATTTACGAACAACTTTCAGTAGTAACTTTGAGCTGTGTTATCCTGCTCTTTTTTTGGTGACGACAACACATTTTGTCAGCCTGCATATAAAAAGAACGCAACCACTTCAAGCAAACAGACCCACATATTTAGCACCAGAGAGTGCCGCTCCATCCTGTGAACCCAGAGTCAGCCACTTACGCAATCGTTACCAAACTTGTTGTGACCCCCTAGTATATTACAAAAACAAAATACCGACTTCAAAAAACCTACCTCTAAAAAGCAAGAAATAATATTATTTAAATCACAAGATACGCATTATCATTGTAATAGGTAATGAAAACACGTCTATTGAAGTCGGGTGGGGCTTTTAGAATAAAAATAAAAACCGGTCAAGAGCGAGTCGGACTCCTCTTGACCGATAGTAGAACTAAATAAATTCGGAGATGAGGGGGGGGGGGGGGTAATGGTATTTTTTTACATTTTTCATCATAAGTCGAAAACTATGCAGCCTAAAAAAAGCAAAAATTATTTAAAATGTGCAAACAGCGCTCTTTCATATGATACCCCACATGCTCTCGAGATATCCAGCTGTGACAGACAGACAGACAGACTGAGTCACACCATAAGGGTTCCTTTTTTACCATTTTGGTACGGAACCCTAAAAAGGAATTTGTACTCCAGCCGAATTGATTTCCAAATTTAAAAAAATGGGACCAACTTGGGAGTTTACCTGATGTAATAACCTTTGAATCATTTCAATCGGTCCAGCCGTCTTTGAGTAATCGGTGGACAAACAAAAAAAACAAAATACAGACGAATAGAGAATCTCCTCCTTTTTTGAAGTCGGTAAAAATAACGGAAAGCTAGACCTATAAGTAAATTCGTAGTAAATGCGTGTGTCTTTTTACTTCAGAAATGCGAAACACAAGGTGTGATAAAGCTCTTACCATTGGTGCACAAAGGACTGACACAGAGAGTAGCAAGAGTGTCGCCATCACCGCCACGGCGCTGCTCGTGAGGCTCGTTGGCTTCATTGTGACTGCAACACAAATCAATATTAGCCACCTCTTTTACTCTGGGCAGAGCACGAATGTCCATCAGCCATTTTTGATGTCCCCACTGCTGGGGCACAGGCCTTCCTTATGGGTGGTAAGGAGGATGGGCCATAACCCACCACGCGGGCCCAATGCGGATTGGTGGGTGTTAACGACTGCAAATGCAGCCGGGGCCAACGGCTTAACGTGCCTTCCGAAGCACGGAGGAGCTCGAGATAATAAATTTTTGGTCACCCATCCCATGACCGACCCTTGCAAACGTTGCTTAACTTCCGCAATCGCTGAGCCAGGCGCTAAACCACTGCGCCACCCAGCTCCACGAATACCTATAGTTATTTATTACTAAACTAGCGGCCAACCGCGACTTCGTTTGCGTGCAATGTTTTATTGGGGAACAATACTTTTTCAAGATGAAAGGTACTCTATGTCTTTTTTGAACCCCTGACAACGTGTACGCAAAATTTCATGATGATCGGTTCAGTAGTTAAGACGTGAAGGCGTAACAAACAAACAAACAAACAAACGGACTTTCGCATTTATAATATTAGTAAGAATTATTATAAGTATGGAAATTAGTATAAGGATTTTATGTGATTTTAAGCCCCTATTTTGTGGTAGATGAGGGAATTCAGACTAGGGACAAAGTTGAAAAATTACCTTTATGTGTTAGTTAACTAACAACGTCATTTAGTCATTCATTGTTATTAATTGTGAGCGTCACAGAGAGATGCCTTAAACTACTAAGTTAATTTGTTCTTGAATTAGTTATTACAAGCGCATATACCTAAGCGCAGCTAAAATGTGTCCAAACTAATCTTTTGAGGCGAGCAACCTCACGGTTTGCGATGGAACGCGGCGGGCGGTATGTCGTTTTATCCAGTTAATCTGATTCAGTAAAGCTGAAGGCAGAAGCATGCACAAATAAGTCAATTGAATTATTGCCTCGGCGAATCCCTTTGATGGGATTTAACTGAGCTTTAGATTTATCTGAGATTTTACAAGCAGTTTACTTGTTGCGTGCCGCCGTTTATTTTGTGAAATGAAACCTATTTAATTACGACGTGTGGGGAAAAGCTAGTAGTGGGCTTAAATTAATAAATTGCCAGAGGCGAAATAACGGTATCCGGGACACTGCTATAATCTTCGACGTAAGAAGAAACATTTTAATAATATTAAAACTAAATTTAAACAAATTCGTAGGCATTTTAATTTTTAGAACTAGCTGATCGGTTAGTACAGTATGTAGGTACTAGGGCATCCAATCCCGCATGTTATTTGTGCTCTCGGTATTTGCGGGACCGATGATTTACGATCCCGCGGGATCTCGGAATTTGCGGGATCCTGCAGGTGTAAGATGATCTGCCTAGTAAGTGTTGTTTACAGATGTGTTTTCAGTTAAAACTTTGCCGATAAACTAAAAGAAAGTCCAAATTATACTGAAAAACTAATTCAAGCTCAATTACACCACAATCAAGCAAACAGAATGAACATATCGGCAGCGCTTGCAAGAGGTTTCTATGCTTCTTTCTAGTCCCGCAAATCCCGCGGATCCCGCACTGGTAATCCCGCTCCTTGCGGGACTGGAAAATGATGCGGGATCTCGGTATTTCGAGATCTCGGTATACCGAGATTGGATGCCCTAGTAGGTACTATGTATTTTATTTACTTGAAAAGATTTTCAAAAAATATATAAGTATATTCTTGTTCTTTACATTGATTGAGCTCGGAAAACTTTATAGGTAAATTACTGAACAAGTAAATAGATCTGAGTATCAATCGTCAAGGAGAATCGATATCTTCATCAAAAAGTGCGCAGGAGAGTGGTACTGTCACCCCACACTGATATTTACGGGCACAGCCGACTGTGGTGGACAGCCATCGACCCCCGCATGCTTTTATTTCCTGCGTCTCCTTCAAAGGTGTCAAAGTGTCATTTACACGGGAAAATAAATTAACGAAACATGTAGACGCGAAGTAAATTAATTGCTTATACAATTTCGCAGCCGGTTGCCGCTCATGGTTCACTTCGCCTCGCGCGTCAACGTGCTCCGAAACTTAATCGGACGATGACTGTATCCGTATTGATTGACATATTATTAATTGACGAAACAAAACTTAATAGCTCAATTAAGCTTTAAAAATCGATAATCTTTGAGACTTTTAACGTTTTGTCAAAATAACTTAAAAATATCAGCAAAAAGTTAAAAAAAAATCTTTTTGTGTTTGTTTAGGCTGTTTAAACTTTATTTGAGTCGACACAATTAAAATTTATTAGGTTATAATTAATTATTTTGTTTGATGTGATTTTTTATTGTATCCACTTTGTGAATCAAAAGTTAAAACAAAATCAACTTGAGAGTCATAATTTACTTACGTGAATCCACATTTTGATAAAATAACATTTTATCGTCAGGTGAGCGAAATAATTTAAGCTCCAATTGCGAGCAGTCGGGATGTTTCGAGAACATTTTATTATCTTAATCCCTTGTAACTTCTATTATTATTGTAGTACCAATGTGAGGGATGGCAGGGATGAGTGAGAGACAAGCGTTAGATTGGATTTTTGTCAGTAGCTGTCAGCCAGCTTTGTATTTTTGGGCCTCGAATTTGTCATACAATTTTAGTTAATTAACAATGCTTTGAAAACCCCGTGAACTAATTTTGCTAAACCTGAAGATAATAGTTTCAAGACTAAGTAGGTTGTTTATAGATTATATTTAAATGATCGCCATACTAATGTAAACTAACCACGAATAATGATTACCAAACCACCATTGTTGTGGTGGTGGAACTACCATGGTGGTTTTCACCATTTACTAATTAGGGATACCTACTTAAGGAGATTCCCTGAAAAGTGGCGCCCTCAGAGGTGTTTATTAAATACTAATGATTTTAATAAGTAAAACTTTTCGTGGAATTTTTAGGGCTCATAGTCTAGTATTTTTAGAAGGTATCACTACATTCCCTCGCAGTCATTCGTAGAAGTAGATAGCAAATGTGTCAAAAACGGCCACTTTTAGCAGTTTTGCTATCTACTTCGAGCAGTGACTACGAGGGAATAAATAAATAAATAAATAAATAAATATTTGACAACATCACATACATTGCTCCGATTCCAAAGTAAGTAGCTAAAGCACTTGTGTTATGGAAATCAGAGACAACGGTGGTATCACAAACACCCAGACCTGAGACAATATTAAAAAGTTAATTTTCTACATTGACCCAGCCGGGGATCGAACCCGGGACCACAAGAGATGGTGACGCCTTGAAAACCGGCGTGCAAACCACTCGACCACGGAGGTCGAGGAAGTGTATTAGAATTACAATTTTAAATAAAATTTACCGCGGCGCCACTTTCGGTCAGGAAATGTTTTTTGTCGTGTTAAAGTATTCATTCCCTTTGTTTTCTATAAAGTAGTTAGTGTTTAGAAAATCTGATTTGACCATCAGCCATTTTAGTCTCCACTGCTGGGGAACAGGCCTTCCTTATGGGTGGATAAGGAGGATGGGCCATAACCCACCACGCGGGCCCAATGCGGATTGGTGGGTGTTAACGACTGCAAATGCAGCCGGGACCAACGGCTTAACGTGCCTTCCAAAGCACGGAGGAGCTCGAGATAATAAATTTTTGGTCACCCACCCCATGACCGACCCCTGCGAACGTTGCTTAACTTCCGCAATCGCTGGGCCAGGCGCTATACCACTGCGCCACCGAGCTCCTCAATCTCTCAATATCTTATTTAGCTTGGGTTTAAATATCACCATTATTATCCAGGAATCAAACTACATTTAGTAAGGTATTTTTTGTGAAACTAACTCGTAAATAATTTCTCGATTGTCTTATTTTTCTCGCTTTTGTAAAAATAAACCGTCTATTAATAAAGACTTCTTTAACAGATAGTTCATAGACAAAGTAAATCACACAAATAACTACACAACACAATCGGCTTTACCAATATCTTTATCCGATTAACTCTAATTGGGAAAAACCATGTTAGCCTCTGTCAACGTGGAATCCGCAATTAATTATTTGTTTTAGTTTGCTGGCGTGTGACAAAGTTGTTTATATGTAACGTACATAAGCGTTAAGGTTTATACGATCATTTCAATATTTTCATGTCTTTCGACATTTCATTCATGTTGGTTCTCGAGATCGAAAGACACTTCTTAGCTATCCGAAAAAAATATTGAATCTTTCACACTTATATGACAAATCTTTAAAGTATATTTTTTCCTCTTTGAAATAAATGTAGTTAAAGGTAAGGTTTAGGGATGACCTTCGGGCGTACAATCCCACGAACTCCCAGCGGACATCAGTACCTATCACAAGAGTGCGAATCACGCCCGCTAAAGGATTAGCAAAAGCCTTGACAATAATTGGATATACGAGAACTTATAATATATATCAATGGATATACGATCCATTTTGGGTCCATCGCTGGTCCGCTTATAAACGATAAGATCGTTTTATAAAAGAAAACGACAGTTTTGTTTCTTACATTTTTCTATTTTGTTATCTCACATTATTTCGATAGCTTTATTGAAATCTAATTCCTAATAGGTATCTTTAGTTTTACATTAACCGTGATTACATTTTGATTTAAAAATACGAATCAAACGATCGCAAGTTATACTTATTTTTTATTAAATGTTTTTACATTTAGTTTAATCGTCTAGTTCCTGTTAAATATTATTATTATTGTTATGTGATTGACTATCTTGTTCATTTGATACTTATTTATACACATTTTTTTTCCAATAAATCACTTTACACAAATGAAAAAATAGCTGCACTTTAATACAGAATTTCCACTCTCCTATGGATCCCAAACTTTTCGGCAGAACTTATTTCAATTTCAAGTTTAGTAAGTAGTAATTTTGAAAGAACGGATAATGTGGCAGGCTCGCAAAATGAGCTAAGTTCAAATTGTTTCGTGAACTATTTTTAACTAAGATGAGACAACACAAAAAGTCTACTATGTTTGTGTATACCGTAATCCAAGGCGGTTATATTATCTTTAGATAACAAGAATGTCCATCAGCCATTTTTGATGTCCCCACTGCTGGGGCACAGGCCTTCCTTATGGGTGGTAAGGAGGATTGGGCCATAACCCACCACGCGGGCCCAATGCGGATTGGTGGGTGTTAACGACTGCAAATGCAGCCAGGACCAACGGCTTAACGTGCCTTTCGAAGCACGGAGGAGCTCGAGATAATAAATTTTTGGTCACCCATCCCATGACCGACCCTTGCGAACGTTGCTTAACTTCCGCAATCACTGGGCCAGGCGCTAAACCACTGCGCCAC
Organism: Agriphila straminella; assembly: GCA_950108535.1. Classification (NCBI taxonomy): domain Eukaryota; kingdom Metazoa; phylum Arthropoda; class Insecta; order Lepidoptera; family Crambidae; genus Agriphila; species Agriphila straminella. The sequence goes on along the minus strand of OX467316.1, from coordinate 9,135,547 downwards.
CGAACTCCTCCATAACAAGAATAACAGGATTAAATTGGTAAGTTACATTATCGCATAGCCATTCAATAAATGAAAGATTTAATAAACCTTATCCATGCTATTGGTTTTCTCTCTCAATAACTTCTTTGTAAAGATCTTAATTTTGTGAACAATATTTTGCTTTAGATTTCATTAATCTCAACAGTTATGTAAAACACTGAATATTAATTTATAGTTCCACAGGATTTTCTTTATTTTTCTGAGAATTTAAAAATCCTAAAACTACTAACATTTTCAAAAATAATAAAACTATTTTGATAAGTACCAATAACTGGCGAAACCACCCAACATACTCGTAACATTGCATTTTACATACAGAGAGCATGTTATGGCATTGAATATCTTAAAGTTATTTGACGGCACGACGTTCATCATATCGGCAATAAGCGATCGTATTATCTGCGTGTGGATGTGAAATTGCATTCGTTTTATAATATCCGTGCTTCGTTTAGTGTTGATAGATATCGGACGAATACACTTATGCTAAAGAATATTATGCGCAGAAAATAAGTAACTAGTATAGATGGAGAGAAAATAAGAATGATTATAATTGACGCTTTCGTTTTTTGTGAACTCGTTTTCCGTATAAACTGCAAAATATCCTATTTTATTTTAAACTAGCGATCCGCCCTAGCTTCGCTTCGGTGTAGTGTGGAATTTGACACCATTATTTTTATATGTATAATATAACATAGAAGGTTTTTATTATATTATACATATGAACCTTCCTTTTGAATTATTCTATCTATTAAAAAAACTGCATCTAAATCCGTTGATTTAAGCATACATAGGGAGGGACAGACAGCGGGAAGCGACTTTGTTTTATACTATGAGTGATGATGGAGGCACAAAAAAGTCCAGACTAGAACTGTTTTATGTTTTTCAACACACTTGCTCGTAAAGTGAGCCTTATTACATCGCTTTTAGGGCCATAAACCGAGCTATAACAAACGCGTGCAATAATATATAAAACACTAGTTCGTAATAGAATTAACCCTACAAAGTTAAATTAGTACCTTACTGCAAGATCTATGCGAGTAAACAGAGCATTTCTAATTTAGCCGGGTAATACAGTAATTTTTTTTTGACAACAAAGAGGTTTTATGCTGCTGAAAATTCATATACATTTTTGGAATAAATAAATGTGTAAGTCCTTAATTAAGTCAAATAAATATATAATTATTATCAAATTATTCATAATTCACAATATTTTGTTATAAAATATTTGCATTTTGTCACTTAAAATTATAATTTTGAAGGAGGCTGTATGCTCCTCACCCCTTTGTTCGAAAAATATTCTTGCGTTGGGCGTGTGAAAAAAACAAAAAAAACCTGCGCGCCTTTTCCCATAATTGTCATATTTTGTTTTTGTCGTATTTGTTGCTGTGTGGTAAATTACTTTGTTTTTTCCTCGCAAATGTGTTGAAAAACGTCGTATGAAACTCGTGAGCTCTTGCTTATTGCACACTCGGCTGAGTTACGCCCTCGCCTACGGCTCGGGCTGCAACCCACAGCCTTGTGTGCAATGAGCAACCTAAGCTAACTTGTCTCATAATGTACTATTACATGCATAATCCAAAAGTGGGATAAGTATGTTAAATATGAACCCTTTTCCAAAGGAAGCGCAAAGTCCATTGGTATATTATGTAGAATTGTAGAGGTATTTAATACTTATAGATTAATAGCCTTTTTGTTTATAAAAAAGAGGTGATAGAGTTTTCAAGAAGCATGGTGCTAAACCGCAATTGAATTGTAAATTGTTAGTGTTCTTAGAAAGATGTTGGAAAAACTAATAAAAGTTTTACTTCTGGAATATCAAGAACTACCTAGTTGATTTTCATATCAGGTAAACTACTTGGTTGTAACATCGTATGAATCGCAAAGTTTTATAAGTATAGGCAAGAAAATATTATATTTTTCCTATAAATGAGATGTCAAATAATCAAATATCTATGCGTCACTATCATTCCATTACATTTTGATGTTGTGTCCTTTGAGTAATGGTCTGATATACTGAAAGGAGATATTGGCTTTACTTATGAGTTGAACACACGCATGAAGAATATATGTTACGACACGATACATGTAATATTATGCAGTCTAGCGAGACGCTTATTAATATGCAAAGTCGATCAGCTGAACGAATTGAATGCATAAAGTGACGCATCTATCTATGAAAGCGTTTACAAAGTACAGCCATTTTAATGGAGAAGTTAAGATTTTAGATAAAAAAATAAGTGTTGTATTCTACACGAAGCAGAATTCAGACTAAATGAGCCAATAGTTCATAACTTTTTCAAGTTCATAACGTAATCTTTTTGTAGTGTAAGCAAGTATATTTAATTATATACACAACTTTCCTAAATCAATATTGTGGAACAGTGGGCTCAAATTATGTTTAGTTTCCAAAGCACAAGATCTACTAAAGTTTAAAGTCAAATAAATTGCGTAAGTTGTCAATATTTACAAAAGGGGTTAAAGCATGGTTAAAGCATAAAATTGCCGATTTTTTCTCACACACGAGGCTGTCATAATATCTTTTATGATGTTAAAGATGCTTCGGTTACTTGTTATTATTTCGAATTATGGTCATAACGGCCCACTATCAGTAATAAAATATTTCCTGAACGTTAAAAAAAAAATCTCTTAAAAGTGACTCCTATTTCCGTTAGCAGAAATGAGCACTTAATTCACTGTAACTTAGCCGATATTTTTTTTTCACTTAAAATATATATATGTATATATATATATTTTTTTTTAAAACATTGGCGTTCATGGTTGTTAGTATGGAAAATACAAATTCTTTAAAATTCTCCATACAAAACGGCAATGACATACTAAACCCCTTATAAATAAATAACCCAATAGAACCAACAAAGCAAACTTCTGAAACGACTACAAAACAGTTTTTTTTTAATTTAATTTAATTTTAGCTGCGTATGTATTTTGGATGAATAAGTTCGAGAATTATAATAATTTTATTTCCGTTAGCAGAAAGCCTTGTTATGCTTTTAATTAACTTATAATTAAGAGATCGAACTGTGGCATATATTATACTTCACGTATTTTGTATAAATATTTATTGGCATTTGACTTAAGTAATTAAAGATTGATAATTTCGTATATCATTGTTTTTTTTTAATTTGCTTGCACTAAGATTTATAGAACGTATGAAGAATCGAGTTTTATAATTATTACCATTCTATGAAGTCTGTTGTTTATCATTGACCTATTTAGTAAAGAGCATTTTTGTTATTTTCAATAAAGAGCTGGGTGAAGATGCACGGACGCAGCTGCGCGTATCGCATTAAACTTTTCGTAATAGACCCCCAGATCGCTACCTAGGTGTAGGAGGTGGCGGGGCTAAGTTGCCAATAAATCGATAGGATAAACTATTACGCTTCTGATAAACTGTGATGTAACTTTTCCATTAACGATGTAAGATGTAGTTTGAACATTAATAAGTCAATCTTTGGCCGGCCTGTAAACCATCCCTGTGGCCATACGGATGATGTCGAGCGGAAATTTGAGAGGAACCCTGAGGGGCGAGGGGCGGGAAAGTTAGTCAACTTTAAATTTAAAACAACTTAGGATGTTTACCAAGTGAACTAATCTGAGTTAAGGTTTAAACTGATATTGGAAATAATTGGTATTTATCACGCCAATCTCCGTGGTCAAGTTTTTCAACGCTGTTTCTGTTGTTACTGTGAAGTTAGTACCTACAACTATTTTTATTTATTTTATTACTATGACTTGGGATCGGTTCGATTTAATTACGTAAGTAATGTTGGCAATATAATTTTGTAGCGATGAAAAAACTTGAGTAAGTATGTTGTCGTTTTTTAGGTACGAAGTAAGGATATTTATTAAAATTTCCTCGCCCATACCGATAACTATAATGCAAAATAACACCAATAAAAGCTCAAAGGATTTAAATGTACTTATTGACGGTATAGTTTGTAGCAGGCGCTTTTAAAGTTTAACGATGTTATCGCCTGATTTTTTTTTTATTTATTCGCATTAAATAGGATTTACAAACACAAGGTGTTCGTACATAATATAAAGTATATTATAGCTATTTTGCCATTATATTGGTATGCATTTTAGAGTATTATAATCAACTAAAATGATCAAACGTAGGATTTTCTCGAATATCCACGCGAACGAAGTCGCGAGCGGAAGCTAGTTTTCGGTCTTAGAGACTGACATATTGTGTATAGATAAAAGACAATAAAAAATATTGTCTAATTAAAATTACATTTCGGGTCAATCTATGCACAAATTTTACCACAGCACAGCTATTTTATTTGCGGGGTTTCATGAATTAATCGATGCTTACTAAAGAAAGTATGTTTCATTTCTTATACTTACTTGGAAAGTGATTACTTTTCACGGATTACAGATAACAGCGCGGACCTAAGGTATATTATTAATTCAGATGTTATTTTAGAAATATTTAGTTTGGATTTATTGATTTTTTGACTTCCCGACGAGGAAGGGTGTCATCCTGTGACCGCGGCAGTTGCGCCGCAGTGAATTACATTTAATATTAAAATTCTAAATCACAATTTTAAAAATGTTTATCGTGGAGATTTTAGGGCCCACAGTCTAGTATTTTTAGACGGTATCGTTACATTCCCTCGTAGACACTGCTAGAAGTATAGATGCTAAAAAACTGCTAAAAGTGGCCGTTTATGACACATTTGCTATCTACTTCTACGAATGACTACGAGGGCATGTAGTGATACCTTCTAAAAATACTAGACCATGGGCCCTAAAATCTCCACGATAAACATTATTAAAATCTTTTTCTATTAATAACTTATTAAATAAAAACCTCTAAGGGCGCCACTTTCGGTCATACAACCGCCTTACGTCTTTTTTTACCTTCAAAACGAAAAGTAGAGTGTTAACACGGGTGAAAGTCATCAATTCCATACTCGAACTATAGCCGCCCTTGATGAGCTCGGGCGTCTTAATATCTCGTATTAGCCATTTTCGAAGTGGTTTTATTTTAAATAATAAAAAAAATGTTTTACACCTTTCCGTATTTCATAGCTACAGTAAAGTGTATTTATCCAAAAGTATAATACTGCATGGACATTGGGCAATAGCGTTGGCTCTGAAGCCAGAAATAAATTAAAAATCTACAAGATTGTTCTTAGTGATGACGGAAGTCTTACTTTATTTTCTGGCTTTTCAACTTCATAGGTCGTCAAACTCGACTTTAGAAGTTTCACCTCGTAATTGATGTCACACACCCTTTGGCCGCAAAAACTCTACAAGGAAATAAACGCATGTTCCTCTAATTTCGCTAAGTGATATGGACGATATTTTTTTAAGATTGTTCAATATCCCTAATAAAATTTTATGAAGGTCTATTATATCTCAAAAAAGATTACAGTCTTTGAGAACATTTTGGAATTATCTTTGCGATTTTATTTAGCATATTAATGAAGCATTGTCATCATAATGCATAGAATTCATATATGTATGTTAATCATAGTAATATTTCGTGACTGCTTGCCTCTATTACTAACTGACAAACCCTCTGTCCACCTGGGGCCGTACCGGCTGACGCTTCGAACTTCGACAAGTCTGCCCGGCTTCAAATTAAAACAGATAAATCGATCCCCAATCAAGCCAAAATGGCGAACCCCAATTTATGATGTCACACGAACATCGATATTATCTTCCAAATTACTTCGGCAAATAGTACAATACGATATTCCTTACTTCGATTTATCTGTTTTAAGTTGAAGCTCAGCGGACTCGCCGAAGTTCAGAAAAGTTAGCCGGTAGGGCAGTTAGTATATTTTTTCATTAGTAAAATGAATTTGCTCTTTTGAGATTATTTAAAACTTTTATGATATTTTTTTTTTTTAAATTATCTTGCTGTATGTATTTAGGTATAATAAATTTGTACAAAATATGTTATTCTAAACACAGTAGTATATTTTAATTGGAATCCTAATAGTAATATCAAATTAACGATTTCCTCCTAGGGACTTACAGTTCTGGGAACGTTGAATAAGCGTATTGACGTCTGTTTAAGGAAACTTTATGGAGGGTCATTAAGTGTGGCCTCATTCATCAAGGCTGGTGATTTTTCTGCAATGGTTAATCCTCTAATGCGTTACGCGTTTTAGCTCTACCACAAATATGTTCAAGCATCCTCGTAAAATTACATTCAAGGAACCTCCTGCTTGTTACATTCGTGATGTCTATTTTGGGGTTCTGTGAATTAAAATATGAACTTTTTCAAATTGGAATGTGAAATGAAATAAATGGAAAACAACATGAGTTACATAAAGAAAATAATCTTGCTTTCTTTAATAGTAATAAAGTTTTGAAAAGAAATCGCTATTATCTTGCTTTGTTCTGCAACGCTCTGAAAACTATTTAAGATCATTTTACAGTTTCAATGTGTTACCCTTATATTGTTCTCCATTATGTTATAACGAAGCAAGTCGCTCGCCTTACCAAGGTGCGAAATCTAAGTCTCATGAATATGTTACTCGTATGTTTGTGCGAAAGAGCAGCTTAAAGCGTCTATGAGCAGCTTCAACTTATTATTAATAAAGTTAGACGATCTCAGAAAGATGCTTAATGTTCTTTTAATACCTATGAACTTCAGTCTTTCTTTAATGGATTTTGAATCCGATGGCTTAAAGCGTTAGTACGTATCATATCCGCATTTCAAAAATGACTTTCTAGACGCAAATTGACGAGGTTGTGACAAATTACTTAAAGATTCAAAAATTAAGTAAATCTACAAGATGAAAAACAACTAAAACAACCAGATGATTTTACAGAGTGTTTGGAATGGTATCTAATTCGTGCTAACAAAAGTGCTACGAAGCATTATGTATAGCATTATTTTCACCCAAAAAAAAAATTTATAACTTTCACTTCTATTTTTTAGTTTGTTAATAACTCTTTTGCTCTCTGATAATGGTAGTCAACTCCCAAAATACTGTTTTGTTATGAATGTTATTGTGTTGTTATTGAGATCAAATTGTTTACACGTTTATAAACTCATTGTCCGAAATATAACGAAGTTGAGTTAATTACCAAATTGATAATGTTTGTGCACCGTCAGTGCGTTATATAAATTACCATAAACAGGTATGTAGTAGACTTATGAGTTAATATAGCAAATTCAATTTTATTAATTGAAACTAATTGAAACTGGGGAATTAGGGTTTCGTAGCCTAATGGCAAAAAACGGAACCCTTATAGATTTGTCATGTCTGTTTGTCTGTCTGCTTATTCCGAATCTATTAAGATTACACAATCATTGTGTGTGTGTGTGATCAGTAACAGGTTTGAATCCTTTAATTTTATTGATATAATAGATATAATATTTTAATAAGTTTAAACTTATTGAAATATTTTTTTGAAATCCGTTTAGGAATGGTTGGCTGATTAAGGGTTTGAAGGAAATGCCAAACTCAATGCAATATGTGCTTTATCACGTACGTTATAAGGTTCGCGTACGTCGCAATGACGTCATAAGGACCCCCCAAAATAACAGTGTTTTAGCATGTTTTTAGCTCGTATAACTTCTCAGGTTTAAGAGATATCGCAAAAATGTCTCCACAGTTAATCATGTGGTGGCATAAGCTTTATGATAAGCCACTAAACAAAAATCGTTACTGATCCTCATTGAAACTTGGTAGGTAAATGTATTCTGTAAACCGCTTTACGATTTTTTATTTCTCAATGTCAACCGTTTTTTAAAGACATACACTTCCAAAGTGGTAAAATGTGTCCCCCCACCCTCTAGCTTTTAAAATAAGAGAGTAAAAAATCTAAAAAAAATATATGCTGTAGATCTTAATAAACACTTTCAACAAATTGGTTTGAACGAGATATAGCCAGCAGTTTTTGAGATATAGCACATTTTCCAAAACCGCAAATATAACTTTGTCATTTATGTAAACACTGTTATTTTTGCAGACGGAAAATGATAGTGGTATTAAATATGGTACGGTATAAGGTAACTTTGGAACCCTTCTGTGCGTGGCCCGACACGCACTTGGCCGGTTTTTTTGTATATTTTTGTCTATGGAGTATCGTCTTTGGTTATTAGCGTTATACATTCTTCTAATTCTAGCTCTGATTCTACACTGAAAAAAAAGAATGATTGATTTTACTAAATTCCGCGTAAATTTTATCAAATTCGCGGGTTAATATAGGTCCTACACACTAAATTGTTGATTTTACCAAATAAAACTGGTTGATTATTTAACCCACACGTTTAGTAAATTTAATAGTATGAGTTCGTATATTCAACTAATCAAGTCCTGTATATATTACGTCGATGACTTTCGATATTTTACGATGAGATTTAATAAATGTCACTAAACGTGTTATGTAAAATATGTGAAATTAATATTGCTACATTTACTCATTTCGTTTTGTATATTTGACTAAAAAGTCCTGTATATGTTACGTCGATTACTTTCGATCTTTTACGATGAGATTTAATAAATGTCACTAAACTTGTTTTGTAAAATATGTGAAATTAATTTTGCTAATTTACTCATTTCTTTTTGTATATTTGACTAAAAAGTCTTGTATATTTTACGTCGACTTCTTTCGAGGTTCAACGATGAGATTTAATAAATGTCACTAAACTTGTTATGTAAAATAAGTGAAATTAATTTTGCTACATTTACTAATTTCATTTTGTATATTTGACTAAAAAGTCTTGTATATTTTACGTCGACTTCTTTCGAGGTTTTACGATGAGATTTGATAAACGGCACTAAACTTGTTATGTAAAAAATGTGAAATTAATTTTGCTACATTTACTAATTTCATTTGGTAAATTCAACTGATTCAGTCCTGTATATTTTAACATCGATTACTTTCGACCTTTTACGATGAGATTAGATTTAATAATTGTCACTTTATTTGTCTCGGGCTTTCTCTTCTCTTCTTCTCTCTTCTTATTTTTTTCTTCGCTTCTTCTTCTTTTATTCCCACCACAATTTTTGAGACACTTCGTTATGCTTTTTATTTGTCCCTTACTTAATAACCATTTTCTGCCCTTTTCATTTTCATCCTTTACTATTTATAATTTTAACTATTCTATCAAGCATTTTTTATTTACATTTTCTTCTATATAATAATGCACATTTGAAAACAACCAAACATTTGAATCAGAAAACCATCAACGACTGAGGTTCGAACCGCGGCCTCTTGAGCATTAAGCGAGCAGTCACACCATTACACCACGGCAACTTGAAAGTTAGCGGCTAAATTGGTCATTGCTTGATGCTCCACGTTTCATCTATGTCATGTGACATCCCAAATGTCACATTATGTACCTTGCACAATATGTATATTATGTACCAAGTCATATTAACGTAGCACAAAAATAAATAGAAAGAGAAAAAATGGGTAGTGTACTTGTACATCCGTGTCTTATAAATCTTACTACAAGCAAAATATCACTTAGGATTTAATGACCAGCGTCTCCAAAATGTAAATTAATTTTTTTTTGTACCTACACTACCTACCATGAAATAAGAATCAAAATCGAAATTAGAACACGAACCTTATAAACATTAAACACGTAATACGAAACGTAAAACGAAACAAAACACGAACCTGAATTCTAAATCGAACTTAAAATTGGAATCCAAAACCGGATCGGATCGGACCTGTTTTTTTTTTCTTTTCGACACTATAAGGAACCTATTTAATTTGTATTAGCAAATAAAAGTTTGAAAGTTTTAATATTTTATACTAAATAATATACGAAAAGAAACCACAACCCGCACCAGGTCAACGGGAATCGATCCCGCGACCTCCGGACATCCAGTTCAACGCTCCAACCACTGAACTATCGAGTCACTCAGACATCAACTTTTTTTTTAAATTTGTATAAAATAAAATAAAGGATAATAATGACTAATAACAAATATCGTCCACACAGTAAAATTCTCAAGTGCTAAGCCAATCCGCATAATGGCGCTAATGAACAACAAGTCATCACAACTTATCTATTTTCATGTAATTGAATCACAATAGCTAAATAAGATTGAGTTAAGTCTGTACTAGATTTTGAAGAGAGAGAGAGAAAAGAAAAATCCGTGAAAGGGTGCTATTGTCAAACTTGAACTTCATAACTAATAGTACTATTATGTATTCTGTGAGTCTGTGACTATAGTAGTTTTAAAGCATTTACTAACTAAACAAAGAAGTACATTCTTGGGCAGTTTTTCAACAAGTAAGTTGAATGCCCCCCCTAAAGATACAGTCAACGGCACGCTGAGCCTCCACGACAGGTCAATGATATTCAATCAATTTTATAATCAAATGCAAGCCATCAAGGTTCAAAATAAATTACAGTTTTTTTTTATAACCTCATGCGTTGCCGACTGTACATAAAGGCACATCAAAGGGTAAACACGACAATTTTAGTAGAGTAGCAAGCGTCACTTATCGGAAATTTGGAGAACTATGTTGCTAAAGTTGATTTTATTGACAAGCTTGTGTAAAATGTACATATTTCTAATGTCAATTATATTAAATATATATCTCATAATTTGTGTAAAGTAAAATCAATCCTCTAATTTGGTAGTTTTTACGAACAACTTTAGTAGAGTAGCAAGCGTCACCTATCGGAAATTTGGAGAACTGTGTTGCTAAACTCGTACTGTTGTTTAAACAAAAGTTCTTTGTTGATTTTATTGACAAGCTTGTGTAAAATGAACATATTTCTAATGTCAATTATATTAAATATATCTCATAATTTGTGTTAAGTAAAATCAATCCTCTAATTTGGTAGTTTTTACGAACAACTTTAGTAGAGTAGCAAACGTCATCTATCGGAAATTTAGAGAACTGTGTTGCTAATCTCGTACTGTTGTTTAAACAAAAGTTCTTTGTTGATTTTATTGACAAGCTTGTGTAAAATGTACATATTTTTAATGTAAATTACATTAAATATATATCTCATAATTTGTGTTAAGTAAAATCAATCTTCTTATTTGGTAGTTTTTACGAACAACTTTAGTAGAGTAGCAAGCGTCACCTATCGGAAATTTGGAGAACTGTGTTGTAAACTCGTACTGTTGTTTAAACAAAAGTTCTGTGTTGATTTTATTGACAAGCTTGTGTAAAATGTACATATTTCTAATGTCAATTATACTAAATAATATAAAATTCAAAGTCTTGACTGACTGAGTGAGATTTCAACGCACAGCCCAAACCGCTGAACCTAGAGACTTGAAATTTTGCACATAAGTTCCTTATCAGGTCTAGGGGTGCACTAAGAAAGGATTTTTCAAAACTCGCCCCCCAAGGGGGTGAAACAGGGGTCCAAAGTTTGTATGAAAGTCCCTCAGTTTTGAAGCTAGGATCTTCAGGTTTTGTGTTTAGGCTGACCATTAAAAATTAATAAATACGGGTCTCAGCGTTTTCCAAAATTCTACCCCCGAAGGGGTCAAAAGGGGGATGAAGTTGTGTATTGAAGAAAATCCTTTATTTTCGAAGTAAAAATCGCTAAGTATATAATTTAGGCTTATGGATGGAAATCTAACGCAACGTATATTATTTTTGTTAGTATTTCAACCTCTTTGGGGATGAAATGGGGGTGAAAAGGGGTAAAAAAACCCAAAAAAAGATATGGATGTCGTTATTGGGGTTTTCTGGGATGACGATTGCAAAAATTACATTTATTTTGATGTCCAACACGGTGGACATGATTTGACCCCTAAAGGGGTGAAAATGGGGTTTAAATTTTGTATGGAAAATAATCTAAAATAGACATTACAACTTTAAACTTCGTAGGAGCACATCTAAAAATAAATAGGCAAACATATATTTTGTAATTTAAAAAATCAACCACTTATGGGTAAATGGGGTGAGTAAACATAAAAATCGATATGGATGTCGTTCTTGAGGTTTTATGGGATGGTGATTGCGAAAATGAGATTTATTTTGAAGTCCAACAAGGTGGACATGATTTAACCCCTAAAGGGGTAAAAATGGGGTTCAAATTTTGTATGCAAAAGAATATAAAATAGACATTACAACTTTAAAATTTTTAGGCGCATGTCTAAAAATAAATAGGCAAACACATATTTTGTTATTTTCAAAATCATCCCTTAAGGTGTAAATGGGGTAAATATGAAAATCGATGTGGATGTCGTTCTTGAGGTTTCATGGGATGGTGATTGCGAGAATAACATTTATTATGAAGTCCAACACGGTGGATATGATTGGACCTGGACATGCACATCCAGGGGACGGGGACAGGGACGGGAACGGGAACGGGATACTAATATCTCTGGTTACAATTCTGAATATTATAAACTAGCTTCCGCCCGCGACTTCGTCCGCGTGGACATTCGATAAAATCAACATGTTTTAATTTCATTAAATTCTGATCAGCCGTTTTTACGTGATTAGGCGGATCCCCACCAAGCGAGCAGCCTCGTTCGAGGCCCGTGCGGCAAACGTCCTGCCTCGCGATGCAGCGCGCTTGGTGGGAATCCGCGTAATCAAGTAAAAACGGCTGATCAGAATTCAATGAAATTAAAACATGTGGATTTTATCGAATGTCCACGCGGACGAAGTCGCGGGCGGAAGCTAGTACTAAATATATCTCATAATTTGTGTTAAGTAAAATCAATCCTCTAATTTGGTAGTTTTTACGAACAACTTTAGTGGAGTAGCAAGCGTTACCTATCGGAAATTTAGAGAACTGTGTTGCTAAACTCGTACTGTTGTTTAAACACAAGTTCTTTGTTGATTTTATTGACAAGCTTGTGTAAAATTTACATATTTCTAATGTCAATTATACTAAATATATCTCATTATTTGTGTTAAGTAAAATCAGTCCTCTAATTTGGTAGTTTTTACGAACAACTTTAGTGGAGTAGCCAGCGTCACCTATCGGAAATTTGGAGAACTGTGTTGCTAAACTCGTACTGTTGTTTAAACAAAAGTTCTTTGTTGATTTTATTGACAAGCTTGTGTAAAATGTACATATTTCTAATGTCAATTATACTAAATATATCTAATAATTTTTGATAAGTAAAATCAATCCTCTAATTTGGTAGTTTTTACGAACAACTTTAGTGGAGTAGCAAGCGTCACCTATCGAAAGTTTGAAGAACTGTGTTGCTAAACTCGTACTGTTGTTTAAACAAAAGTTCTTTGTTGATTTTATTGACAAGCTTGCGTAAAATGTACATATTTCTAATGTCAATTATACTAAATATATCTAATAATTTTTGTTAAGTAAAATCAATCCTCTAATTTGGTAGTTTTTACGAACAACTTTAGTGGAGTAGCAAGCGTCACCTATCGAAAGTTTGGAGAACTGTGTTGCTTAACTCGTACTGTTGTTTAAACAAAAGTTCTTTGTTGATTTTATTGACAAGCTTGTGTAAAATGTACATATTTCTAATGTCAATTATACTAAATATATCTAATAATTTTTGTTAAGTAAAATCAATCCTCTAATTTGGTAGTTTTTACGAACAACTTTAGTAGAGTAGCAAGCGTCACCTATCGAAAGTTTGGAGAACTGTGTTGCTAAACTCGTACTGTTGTTTAAACAAAAGTTCTTTGTTGATTTTATTGACAAGCTTGTGTAAAATGTACATATTTCTAATGTCAATTATACTAAATATATCTAATAATTTTTGTTAAGTAAAATCAATCCTCTAATTTGGTAGTTTTTACGAACAACTTTAGTGGAGTAGCAAGCGTCACCTATCGAAAGTTTGGAGAACTGTGTTGCTAAACTCGTACTGTTGTTTAAACAAAAGTTCTTTGTTGATTTTATTAACAAGCTTGTGTAAAATGTATTTATTTCTAATGTCAATTATATTAAATATATCTCATAATTTGTGTTAAGTAAAATCAATCCTCTAATTTAGTAGTTTTTACGAACAACTTTAGTAGAGTAGCAAGCGTTACCTATCGGAAATTTTGAGAACTGTGTTGCTAAACTCGTACTGTTGTTTAAACAAAAGTTCTTTGTTGATTTTATTGACAAGCTTGTGTAAAATTTACATATTTCTAATGTCAATTATATTAAATATATCTCATAAATTTGTGTTAAGTAAAATCAACTTTCGAATTTTGTTAGTGTTACGAACAAATTTAGTAGCGTCACCTGTTAGAAAATTGGAGAAGTATTTTACAAACTTTCTTTAGTGTATTCAAATATTTGTTTAATGAATTTTACTATACTAAGAATAGTTTTAGTCAATCTGTTTTGTTATGTAAAATCAACAAAGTGTATTTTGTTAAATTCACCCTTGTTATAGTAAAATTAACCATGAAAAGGGTTGACTATGACAGTTCTCTAGGCAACCTACGCTACTTTAGTACATTCAACAATTCTTTTTTTTCAGTGTAGCTAATAAATCCTTCCTCATTGTTTCAGTAACGTGTTAGAAAACACAACCTTCTTTAACGTTGAACTTAATATTTTATCCTTCACAAATTATGTGTCGAAGTCACTTTACATTTCGTGGGAGATCCTTAACTTGACAATTAACTTGTTAAATAAGTGACGTAACTATTTATTTAATTTACAAAACTAGTGGGGCTCAGTAGCGAAATTGGCTAAAGTAGATTACTGAGTTTTAAAAGACTTTTTAGAACGTTGTTATTCGTGGGAGGAATATTACTGCTATTATTTTTTATGGTAGCTTACAAATCTACTCTTGAGCTTTAGATATCCAATCGGCGACGGCGACTGAAAATCGGTGTTTTGCTGAAAGGCAAAATTCACACACCCAGCCTGGACCCTTCTTCATGCTGCTCACACATGCATGTCTTCTTCTGAATCTCTTTTGATAATTTTGTTTGTCCTTTTCTTTTTTTATTATTAGTCATTAATTTAATGTATGTAATGTTAGTTGTATGAATGTGTGTTTTAGCAAATAAACTTTTTATCTATCTATCATCTATCTTTCCATAGATAAGTATAGTTATAGTTATTTAAATTAAGTCATTAATATGAATGATCGATTTTACATCTTTATGTATTTACATTACATTTACATTAGATCTATTTAGACAGATATGTTTTTGCGAACTAGACATATAATAAATAGTCAAAATCATAATATAACTCATAATTTATTTCTTTCTTTAATTATTTTCTCATAAACAATAAAACAACATTAATTAAATTTACGTAATTAGATAAATGCTTATCAAGCTTACAGCTAATACCACAAAACAAAGATTTTTTTCCCGCGGATTAAGATACTTAAAAACAAATGCCATTCGTATTTTACAAGGACAAAAAACTAATCTATTAAGAAAATACATTCTGTCAACGTACTTCTGATGATATTAACATACCCAACATGAATGAAATTAATTATTTTAAAATTTATTTATACTGTGAATAATCACTTAATTCAAAAATCTTCGATTCAAAAGCCATATCAGATTCTATTGCGTAGGAACTCAAAAAATAATGTAGAGATGAGAAATAGATATTTTCTTATGCTTACACTATCTTTTCTTTAGTTTTGCTCTTGTAAGAAACGTAAAAGCTTTAAGTGATTTCGATGTGAAGTATGGTTTCAGTCGATGCTGATCAGTTTGTAGGTATATTCGTCTTAAGGCTAAACAGTATTATGGCGCTCACACACATATTCAATTTGTGACCCAATCTACGTGGTAGTTAAACAAAATACCCAAACATTTTAACTAAGCCGAAACGGTTAAGACCAATCAATTCAACTTTAAATCAGTTTTTAACGAAAATGTGTTTAAAAACCGAAAATTTAAATGTGAACATGAGCGTTTTGAAACTTGTTTACTTTAATAGAATGAATAAATTTTGGTAGGAGTAAATCAATTATTACAAGAGACATTTAATTACGGTTTTATGATTTTTCTCGCAATAGTGAATATTTTTCATGGGGTGACTTGACATTTAATGTTTTTTTTAATTAATTAAAAACTTCAAGTCAATTTAGTTCCACCTAGTTTAGGTATATTGGACTTATTTTGAATAGCTATTTTCAGATGATAACGTTTTGTATAAAATATTATGACTCTTTCTTTTGTACCTACCTATAAACGAGCGTTAATTTGAAATGATCTTACGGTATCTAACAAACCTATGCCGAGAACTTAGTATTTGCAAAGTCAAAAAGATAACTTGATTTAAAATAGTAAAAAAAAACTAATTAGCATAAGTTTAAAAATGTTTAACCCGTCATCTATCGTTAAAAAACAATTGAACAATTTCACAAAACAAAACAATTTCTCTTTTCAATTAAAACAAAAGACTACTTACATATTAAGGTATGTAGAGTCGGTCGTCTGAAGTTGCGCTGCAACAGCTTCCGTGTTCGCCGCTGATGCTTTTTGAAAGCAAATGAGCGGTGGTGTAGACCGCCTTCGCTTATATACAACCGCGCGAGGTACTACAACAACGGTGCGTAGGTGATACGCTGCTACACCGCCCGCTACAGTATGTGCTACGTGCTACGAAATTACGTAGCAACCGCATTATGTAATTAAAAAGAAAGAAATTAATAGGATTTACTGTATTTTCTAACTGAGTATTCTGCAATTTTTTTATTAGAAAAAAATCACTTAAAAAATATTGTGATAAATATAATGTAAAGAATCGTTCTTGTCGGTTTTACCTCTACATTTTTGTGTGAAAGACAAATAAATAAATAGTATTAAACCTATCTCTATCGATATAAAATACTCCATAAACATTATAAAATGTACTTAGAGATTTAATTGGTGTGAGAAGTTGGTAAAAGTCATGCAGTATTGATGATACTGCCTACATAACAACTTTATGTTGCCATAAAATATATACCTACCTATCTAGATTTTTTTGTTAGAAATAATTCAGACGCAAAACGTAGGGTTGAAATATTAGAATAGAAACGTACGATATTCTTTTATCAAATAGTTTACAAAACAGGAGCTTGGTAAGCATCAAATAAATTCATATTTATGTAACTTTGCTAACTTAGAACTGCAAATAGGTATATTCAATGAACATGTTCGTGCCTAGAATAAATGACAACACAAACTGAACTGAAAATGGAATAAAAATTCACACTCAGCCAATGTATCGTATAGTATTATAGATGGTGAATGTTAGATTTTACTCTGTAAACCTTTATACTTATAATACTAAATAATATTCTAGTACGACTCGCACCAGATCAATACTCAGACGGGAATCGAACCCGCGACCTTTGGATATCCGGTCCATTGCTCTGACCGCTGAGCTACCGAGTCACTAGTAACATCGCCGAATTTCTTCTAGTATATCCTACTCTTACGCTGCAAGGCAGCGTTATTTCACCAATGTGAGGAATTACCTCGACATTCAATTGAAATATCTTTCCAGATATTTGGCAATCGATTAAGATGAAATAGCTATATAATTTTTAAATTTGAGATTTTTGCATTCACAATGCTATTTTTACACAATACTAAATAATTCCCGTCTGAGTATTGATCTGGTGCGAGTCGTATTTTTTCTAGTATATTATTTAGTACTTTATACTTATGTTTTTCGTATGTTTTTGCTACTTGTTTTTTTTAATAATTGACTGTCGATACCGCCGCATTGGGTGCCCCATTTTACAAATGTTTTTCAATGTAAGCTTTTTTGTAAGCGTCTTAACTGTTTGTCAGTTTAAATCGACTTTGAGGCTTTGTTGATTGTACTTCCGTTATTGTTGAGACTAGATAAATTGAATCGAAGCTGCTTTTAAATTTACCCACGTCCTTTCCGTATGTAAGATTGCGGCACACCGAAACGGTAAAAGTAATTTATTTTTATTAGGCTCGAGATAAAAATTCCTCTTTTTGGTGCGGTTTTTTTTTCAAATTGAAAAAACCTTTGTGGTAGTAGACTGTCCGTCATTTGTAATAACAAAGTACAAGGCTTTACATTCATAAGCGAAACCTCGCTAGTTTGCATTTGCTTTAAACGAGAACATACTTTGAATAAAAAATGTAAAAAACAATGCCGAAGAGTTACTGATCCTCTAGTGTCACTATGATTAATTTATAACTATTTAATAATTACAGTTAGCGTAGCGTAGTGTGTTTCTTTATCCGTGAGTGCAAATTGTGCACGCCGCCGGCCGTCACTCTGAGCTGGCATCACTCCCTGATTGGAGGGGACACTCCATGCTCTACTCGAGAAGTGTCTGCTATCACTGTTCTCGGCTTGACAGGCATTACGGTGGCCTTTCGAATCATAATTGTACTTAATGGTAACTGTAGGCCGAAGTGTTGGCAAGATATTTATAATTTAACAAAATATTTTAAACTGCATAATATATGTTAACACAACCAAATTAACCTTTAACCTTATTCTACTAATCCTATACAAATGTGATAGTTTGCAGGCTGTTTGTTACTCAATCAGTCTTATTTTATGCCTTCATTGTGCCTAGCCAAGTGGTACTCCTTTTTCAATTTATACATATTGGTATTCTTTAAACTAAATTGAACTTATATAGACCTTTTTTATTAAACAATGTTTACTAATGCCAGAGGATTGACCCCATCCACGTGACATTTCGGCGAGGCAGCCAATCTCAGAAATTTGAATTTTTCCAGCGATACGCATGTTGCTAATCCAGGATATAGTCTATCTCTGCTCCGAACCTCGGGTAAATCCGATAATCTGGTATTGCATGATTCAGTAACAAGCGGCCAAAATGTTACTTTCATGATTGGTAAAAGTTGGAAAAGCAAACACAATATCGCTTTTATCTCAATCGTTTAATAATACAATTCAGCGTTTTTGGTATGTTTAAGGTTAAATGAGTTTCTTTTACTTATTTATGGATCTCCAACAGAGAAGACACGATACAGTCATTAATACTATACTAGTAATGCTTACAATTTAATTCCTAAAAACATTTTATTCGTAATAGGTACAATTTGGTATAGTTTACTAAAAAATAAAGTATATATATACCTGCTGTTTTTTTGTTTAACATTAACAAAATACCTACCTTACTTCAACGTTGAAATTATGGTCAAAGCAATAAACATATATGAGTATGAACTTTTATCATCGCTATCATAAAAAATTCGTGCGATTTCCGCCTTGTAAAATAGAATAAGTTCAAACATTTATATCAAGCATTGATATAATAACTATTTATAACAAAACCTATTTATGTTTAGGTATATTTATAAAATATTTATATATTTAATGTTACCCGAAATATAAAATAGAAACAAAATTAACATAATTTAATTTACACGACATTAATACTCTAAATCTAAGTGCTACTTGTGATTCACTGATATAGTTACTAGATTTGATTGACAAAATAACAGCGTTTGTCCATTAACAAATTGTTAGGACCGACGTGTGTTATGCAGGACCATTGTATCAGTGACAAGATAGGCTTATAATAACAATCGCGAACGATGAATGGTGTCTGATTGTAAGAGATAATGTCCGAAAATAAGCTATATTGCTGCTCTTGCTAATCTTCCTACTTAATATTATATTTTCCGGAAAACGTTTATTAACTACACTAACACCAATACATGACCAACATACTTCAAAAACTTTCTGACTTAATTCGATCCCTTGTTAGCGCAAGATGTGAAGTTAAGAATGTTGTCATAAGGTGTTTTAATAAAACAAAACAAAATTGAAATCAATGTTGAGTTTTTTTAAATTAATAAATAAACTTTTTAGTATCGCGTGGTTCGCACAGCAAAGTACCTCTCTTTTCTCCCGTTCTAAACTGACAAATAAATACAAGTCAACGATCTATACTTGACTTTTCGCTGTTTTTAGGCGGAATGAACTCGGATACTCAGAGATTAGATTACTAATTTTTGAGGTAAGAGACCTCTGACGAAAGCTGATTTTGAACGTTGCCCTCGTAAGAAGTAAGCTTAACGAAACGGGCATTATGATTGTAGCCATTTCGAAAAATGATCAAAAATGTCACAAACGCGTGGTCTACAGCTCTACAGAGCCACTAGTTATTGGGACTAACAAACGGCTAGCATGTGACGAGTCACAGAACATGGGGGAAATATTTTTTGTTTTTTGTGACATTTAGTTTTTTTTTTGCTCAGCGCAAAGCTAGTGGCTGTGCTGTCAGCCTATTGGGTACCTTGACGCAACAGGCGATTCAGATAAATAAATATTTATTTGTAAATACTAAATATAATGTTATTGAATCATTTATTAATATATAATATAGTAACAAATAATATAAGATAACATAATAGATAACATTTTTAAACATTACTAGTATCAAAACTTTTTCAGTATTCCTACCAAATCAATCGAGTAATAAGGCATTTCGTAAACCAGCTGCGGTAAGGCCAACTTCTAATTCATTCAAATTATCAGACTAGGTGTGCGTAACTTTTAACTTGTTCCCTGTGAATATGGAATCTAAATGATTTAACTTTATAAAGTACTTAAGTACTCTAATTTGTTAACCCTCACACATTAGTAAACAGTCCGCTATCGGGTAAACTTTGTTATTGCTACGTGCTATAGAACAACGTTCATTTCCATGGTGGAATTTAAAAAATGATTGTTATTATTAGTCTTTTTCATGAATTATTTTATGAACTCTTTTTAATAGAAAAAACCTTAAGTCTCTTTAACATACAATTTTAGTAAGACGTTTCAAATTGCATTGAGAAAAAAATCATCACCTATCCATAGTTTCTTATTTGATAACTAGTTATTAAAAGAGAAAAAAACTCTTTTCGTAGGAGTTACGAAAAAAAGTTACGTAGACAGAATAAGGGATATTAGAGCCCACACAGACATGTAACTTTTCGTATTATAGTTCGCGATATGATAATTCAAACGTATTTTTAGAAATAAGATATTATGGTCATCATTCTATACGTTTGAACGCTACGCTTACTTTTAAAACTTTATATGAGCAATAGACGATTATATCACATGTTGCAAACTTATGTAAATCTCAGACTTTGATGTATTGTATAGAATAGACAAGCTTACGGCACGTAATTTTATGGTTTACTGCTTATTTAATTTTTTTAATAAATAGAATATTGGCCATTTGAGTAAAGGGGCTGTTCGCACAAAAAGAAAGGCTATATAGATTAAAGCTTTATTAATCTATAGAACCTTAATTATTAGCGCTTTAATCCAAAATAAGTATAACAATGCACTTTTTGAACATCTGTTATGCCAAGGTTTCTCTACTTATTAATTATCTAAGTCATTGCAAAATAATTAAAAGGTGAACAACTTATTAAAAAACTCAATCGAACAAAAAAAATAATTATCTAAATCGGTCCATAAATGTCGAAGATACGCGCGAACAACGATAAAAAAAAAAAAAAAAACATACAACCGATTTGAGAACCTCCTCCTTTTGATGAAGTCGGTTAAAAACGATGATAAACTCTATAAGCGAGTTGTAACCCAACACAGAAATCGATCCTAGCTAAAAAAGTATTGGTCATGTTTTTTAACTACAGTTCTCTGACCTTAGTTTAAAAGCGAGAAGATAAATTACAAAGCATTTTTACCACTTCAACCTTTTGTCTTACCGCCGCCGAAATATACCTGAAGTAAATATTATCAAGAAATATATCAATATTATAATGAACTTGCGAAACATTTTCACGTACATATAGTAACGACCAATTATTATATTAACAATAGGCGAAAAGCCTCAGAAAAATACTAAAGGAACACTTTTCAGTAGCATTATACATCACAAACCTACTAATATATTTAGGACTTAATTGTTTTAGGTAACCTTTTTAAAATAAACGAATGAGCTTTGTAAAAATATCTAAAGCACATTTGTTTTGTCAAAGCCACACACTTCCAACATAAAGATGAAAATGAATTGTTCTAATTTTGGCAAACGAAGCATTGAATTTAATAAAGAGAATATAATTATATTATGCTATCTATCACTATGTTATCAGGTGCACATTTAAAATGATGGGCTTGTAATAAACTCCAAGCAGTAATATTTCTTATGTTTCACGAGAAGCTTTGGAAGACATTCTACTCGCACTAGATGTAGTATGATATTTACAGGAAATAACCATAAAACTAATATAAGGTCTCACTACACACTGTCTTAGAAAAACTATAGTAAATACAATATACCATTCCCACTTTTAACTTTTCTTTCATTCTGTTCGTGTTGGAATATTCTTCTTGTTTCTTAGAAGATTTCCCTACAAATATT
Organism: Agriphila straminella; assembly: GCA_950108535.1. Lineage (NCBI taxonomy): Eukaryota > Metazoa > Arthropoda > Insecta > Lepidoptera > Crambidae > Agriphila > Agriphila straminella. Next base: position 9,113,288 of record OX467316.1, on the reverse strand, counting down.
GTTTATAAGATATCGTCTCAGGAAATAATACTCCACAAAAAAATTCCCGCTTTAAGAGGATTGTCAAGCAAACGGTCTCCATACAAACGGCGATAACGTTTCCCACCCTCTAAACCTTTACCTACAGTAATTAATTTTTGGTATTTTTTTGAAATGCCTAAATACTAGGGCTGTACGTTTTGATTTTTTAAATATCTATAATAGATTTCGAAATATTTGCATTTTAGTGATTTCATACAAAACACAGAAGTGCCAATATTTTCAAATCTACAATGAATATTTAAATAATCAAAACGTACAGCCCTAGTATTTAGGCATTTCAAAAAAATACCAAAAATTAATTACTGTAGGTTAAGATTTAGAGGGTGGGAAACGTTATCGCCGTTTGTATGGAGACCGTTTGCTTGACAATCCTCTTAAGAGGAATTGTTAAAATTCGCCGCCAGGAAATTGCAAAAGCGCCACAGGTAGATGATTATATTATAATTTTAATTTGTAAAGGCAGGTTTTGTGTTACCTGAAGAATAACAATTAAATAGGTAATGATATTCTCGCGTCGTTTCATATAATTAACTGAAAACGTGAAAGACTTGTTAAGGTGCAGACTGACATTAAATTAATCTGTATAATGAGCCTACAAGATTTTATATATTTTTTTGTATGGGCTATTGAAAACACACGGGTAAACATAAAAATAATAATAAAATTCGTACACACTAACACACTAATGAGAAATGGTAGGTAAATTCATTAGCTAATTACAACAGATTCCGTCGTGCGCTCTGTTTGTAACCGGTTGGCTGCGTCGCGCTGCTCGACCAGTGAGTCATACGTGTACGGCCACAAGTTAGTGCTGGCGCTGGCACAGTGTACTGCGTGATACAGAGTCAAATAGCTTGCGAAGTTGATTGGCAACATGAGTCATCTGAACAGTACTTTCGACAAATCTGAGGTGCAGAACAAGGCAGTAATGAGTATCGATGAGTCACTTATCGAATCGGAATCACCTCCTAACTATATAACAAATCGCAAGAAGGAACTTCACTCGGACGAAATAACTGCACTTCGTGAGGACATGAAAATATTTCAAGCCAACTTAACTACGTTGATGAAAGATTGTTTCACGAAGCAAAATGAACAACTCGCAAAACTGACAGTAAAAACTGAAGAAGTTGTCAGTTCCATTCAATTCCTAAGTGATAAGTATGATGATTTATCCAAACAGACGGAACAAATGCAGTCGCGTTTGAGTTTGCTAGAAGGAAAAAGTAACTCTTGCCTATCTCAGGTTCAGAGGATTGATCATATGGAACAAAAACTGGATAAGATGGAGCAACAAGTCCGACAATGTAATGCGGAAATCAGTAACCTACCTGAGAGACGCGGTGAAAACTTAATAAATATCTTGGAGGAAATTAGCACAGTAATTAAACACCAGATAGATAGAAAGGATATAGTTACCATTCACAGAGTTCCTCATGCCGATCCAAAAAGCACTCGACCAAAAAATATAATCGTGAAGTTTTCCAGTCGTGCAAAGTGTGATGATTTTATTGCAGCGGCAAAAATAGCTAGAGGATTTAAGTCTGATCAATTGAAGATTACTGGCGCTCCGCAGAATGTGTATGTGAATGAACATCTCACTATTAAAAACAAGCAATTGTTCCGGGAAACACGCGAAGCGGCAAAGAAAAACGGACTCAAATTTGTTTGGATTAAGCATGGGAGCATACTTGTTCGTGCCAATGAAACATCGCCAGTTATGGCAATACGTTCTAGTGCTGATTTTCATAAGTTTAATAGTATTAAGAGCAAATGACATTTTTTACTTAATTTCTATGTGTAATATTATAGTTTCAGTTGAAAAAGCAGTGATGATATCATTTGTTGGGTTGTGTAACGGTAGTCTCTTTTGTGTGTATTACTCTGTGGTTTTGTATTCTCAAACTGCCTGCGTTAGTAAGTTATTATTACTACGGTCTTCGACTTTTTATGAAAAATGGTATGTTTTTTTACATTTATTCAATTTTACTACATATTTAATTACGTGTTTGTCACCTAAATCGATATTGGGCGATCATAATAACATAGTTTTCTTTGATTCACGGTTGAACAATGTTTTTCGATTGATTTCGTTGCAGACTGAGGTTCTATGTGGTGGAATCGATAAATATTGTATTGTGGGTGACTTTAATCTACCTAACCTGAATTGGAATCCAACAAATGGATTCCGGGATGTTGTATTTAAAACCGAGTACAGTTTGACAGATAAATATTTTTTAAGTTTTATTTCCTCAATTAGTGCTGTTCAATGCAATAACAACTTGAATAGCAAGGATCGTATGTTGGATCTTTTTATTACAAACTTAGAAAAATATGACTGTCAGCCAACCCTAACCCCACTCGTGCCCATTGACAGCATGCATCCTGCTTTTACTGTAAATGTTTCTTTTAATTTAGCCTATAAATGTTTAGCTCGTTGCCCATGTCTTAGGTATTGTTTCATAGAAGGGGATTACACGGTAATAAATAAAGAGATTAATGATATAAATTGGAACGATTGTTTGAAGGATTTATCTACCGAACAGTCTGTTTCCTATTTCTATGAAAAAATATTTGAGATAATTAATAAAAATATTCCTAAAAAACCCATGAAATCTCAGTATTACCCCATTTGGTTCTCTCGTCCTCTCATACACATATTTAAAGAAAAACAAAAATATTGGATAAAATGGAAAAAATATAATAATAAGCTGGATTATAAGGAGTTCTCAGATCTTCGATATAGATTTAAAACTTTAAACGATGAATGCTATTCAAAATATATGAATTCTATTGAAGAAGGTTTGCGTAAGGATGTAAAAGGGTTTTGGGCTTTTGTTAATAGTCGTAGGCAGTCATCGGGAATACCAAACACCATGAGTTATGAAGATCGAATGTCTAACAACCCAGAGGAAATAAGTAACTACTTTTCGAGTTTCTTCAGTTCTGTTTTTGAACGAAGTCAACAAAATAATTTACATATCAATGATAACAAAAGTTTGCAAGAAGGTTTTCTTCCTCAAATTTGGAAAATGGCGAATATAACTCCAATTCATAAAGGTGGGCCTAAAGATGATGTGACCAATTATCGTCCGATCTCCCTACTAGCCACGTTATCAAAAGTTTTGGAAAGAATAGTTCATGATTTTATCTATCCATCATTACATAATATTATAATACCAGAACAACATGGTTTTGTGAAAAAACGATCGACTGTAACCAATCTTTTACTATACACTAACTATCTTTTTGAGAGTATTGACGATCGCAAACAGATTGATTCCATATATACTGATTTTCGCAAGGCGTTTGATAAGGTAGATCACGCTATTTTACTCGAAAAACTTGCATACAATGGTATAAAAGGTAATCTCTTAAGGTGGTTTCAGTCATATGTGGAAAATCGAACACAGAAGGTGGTGGTTAACGGTTTCTCATCTTGTGCGGTAAACATCTCATCAGGGGTACCTCAAGGCTCAATTCTTGGACCATTGCTTTTTGTTTTATTCATAAATAACATAAACAATTGTTTTAAACACAGTAAGTTCCTTTTATACGCCGATGATTTAAAAATCTATATGAATATTAGCACATTTGAAGATTGTTTGAAACTGCAGAGTGATTTGGACCGTCTTTCCACCTACTGCACAGTAAATAAATTACAACTTAACATTAGTAAATGTAAGGTGATAACTTTCACAAAAAAAAATAACCCTATTACTCATAATTATAGCCTATGCAGCGCCATACTTGAGCGAGTATCACTGATTAGAGATTTAGGCTTAATGATTGACTCGAAGTTGTATTTCGATACTCACATTGAACAAATTACTAATAAGGCTTTTCAAATGTACGGATATGTGGCACGAACCTGCAAACCATTTAAAAGATCTGAAACTTATTTGTTGCTTTATAAGTCTCTTATTAGATCTCAACTTGAATATAGTTCTGTGATCTGGAATCCCTATTATGCTAAATATAGTGAAAGCATTGAATTGGTCCAACGTAAATTTCTTCGATTAGTAAATTTTAGATGTCTTCGCGCGAAACGATCGTATGAAGAATCTTTAGATAAATATTCTCTTTTATCTCTTAAAAAAAGAAGATTACTTGCTGATCAGACTATTTTATATAACATTTGTCATAATAAATATGATTGTATTGATATTCTTAATCAGATATATTTCAAAGTACCCAATAGACTTCCCCGTAAGACTAATATCAAAACGTACCATTTCTTTTCCCCGCGAACTACCAGAACTAATGCAGGCAAGCGAGCTCCATTGAGGCGTTTGATGCATGCTTATAATGAACTATTATCTTGTGAACTGGATATTATGCACAACACGTCCCAAAACGTTTTTAGAAATAGTGCTTTGAAAATTCTTAATTAAATTAACTTAGTTTACTCTTACTCAAATGCACTTAAAAAGGTGGTTTACTTATGTTCTGTACCGTATACTATAATATAAAAATAGAAATGTTATTTAAGTTAATAGATTACCAATTACTTCATGCAGATATTTGTGGATAACGGTGTTGACTGTACAAATACTCAAAGAACCGATTAATGTGCTATGTGTATGTAATCCCCTTGTTCAGTTGTTTGTTGTCCTAAATAAATTAAAAAAAAAAAAAAAAAAAAAAACAGATCAAAGACACTTTCATGTAAAGAATATTTGTACTAATTCTGTACGCTTATTTTGTATTTATGAAAAAAGATAAATTATGCGTATAGTTAATATATCTTTATAAAAAGTGGTTGATTATATATTTGTTTTAGTTATGTCTGTGATATATTGCAATAGGAGAATATAAATAAATTACTTTCACCCCTACTGTTACAGTTTCTGAAAGTCCAAGAAGTGGGAAAATCTGGGCGAGATTAATAGCCTTCCAAATTGGTAAGACTTTAACGTATTAATAGATTTATTACACTACGTAGCGCGTAACGTAACATACATAATTAAATATACTAGTTTCTGCCCATCAAAAAATATTGCATAGAATAAATATTTTAACTATTTTTACTTTAAATGAGTAAGCAATTAAGAGTTTTAAAGGTCTTGGTAAGATCTTATCATTTCAGATGACAACATGACAAGCTGGCAAACATAAAACAACAATATCTTGGAAAGTCCTTACTCATCCTAGCTAGACTGATGGTTTCTTTGAAGGTCTTGATGAGATCTTTAATTATTTATTTATTTGTTCTCCGGTTGTTTCTTGATTTTCACAGATAATGAATAACCATACAATAACATGTGTACATTAAGCGTACGATGTTCGTCCCAATCCGTGGCACTATTATCTCACGAATAAGCTTCAATATCAAGTAAATAAACCAATGAATTGCGTCCAACTATCGTTATTCTGTTTTGTAATAGGCCCTCAGGTATTCGCATATGAAAATTATTACTACTTATCAATTTCTCAAAAAAATTAATACGCACATTCACACTAAAACGACTGAACGGCTTTTAGTGTAGGAAATGAAGCGATCTTTTGTGTGGAGACCCCAACATTAAATCCTCAGTCGATGAAACTTTGCAGGGATGTGAGGGATGTAATATAGTGTGAACCAAAACCTATGTACAAATATCCAAAAAAAAAAACGATTTGGATCATTTAAAAAATATGTTTCATTTATGATACTTTATCATACTGTAAAGTTTCGTCTACTGAGGATTTAAAGTGGGAGTCCACTACCTTCCTTTCCTACACTATTTTAGATTAGGAGGCCATAACAAATTTGGTAACGATCGCGTAAGTGGCTGACTCTGGGTTCACAGGATGGAGAGGCACTCTCTGATGCTAAATATGTCGGTCTGTTTGCGTGAAGTGGTTGCGTTCTTTTTATATGCAGGCTGAAAAATGTGTCATCGTTACCAAAAAAAAACGATAAGGTAAATGGCTGAGAATAGTACAGTAATCCACGTTAGTACAACTAGTACTTACTTGCTGTAGGATAACACATTTTTTAGCCTGCACATAAAAAGAACGCAACCACTTCACGCAAACAGACCGACATATTTAGCATCAGAGAGTGCCTCTCCATCCTGTGAACCCAGAGTCAGCCGCTTACTCGATCGTTACCAAACTTGTTATGACCTCCTAGTATATTTGGATTGGCACACAGATAATTTAAAATAAAGGATACTTTTATCCTGGTCAAAAGGTTCCTTCTAGAGATTTTTCGAATGTCCACGTGGACGAAGTCGCGGGCAAAAGCTAGTCTACCTATATGGCAACAAAGAACCATTCACTAGCTAGTGCTATTCGATGATGAATAAGTCAGTAAAAACTTATTTATAAGTATGTATGTATACAGGTATAAAGTAAAATATCTAAAAATACACATTTGGGTCTACTGAACATAAGGACAAACTATAGACATATACACATTATAGAATACGGTTAACCGAACACGGAGGTAATAATTTGTATTTACTATTTTTCCTTTGAATACAACGGGACAACATTTTCCCTATGACGCAGGTAAGGCGAAATCAACAAGTGATGAAGATTGAATATCGTGAAATACGTGCCTGCCTCATATTATACAGGGTATGCTAAATACCTTTTACAGGGCTAAGAGTAAGACCATACGTCATACACTTTTATTATTTATAATAATCAAAGGTAATAAACTTGTAGTTCCAAACATTATAGCACGTTACAAGAATATTATGTAAGTAATGCGATCTGCAAGCTGCATATCCGCTATCCGGCTAATATTTTCGTAGAGTTGGATAGGTGAGAAAATAAAAAAACAATTTTTACGAAGTTGGATACAAGTTTGAGGTACTAAAATATTTTTACAGATTTTATATCTTTCTCATTTCTTTGAATACGGATTCGCGTACATAATCGTTGGCTAACACCCCGTATATTAAATTATGATGATCGCGAGATATCTATGCTGTCGCGTCGGATTGATTGAATAATAGATATTGACAGGGATTATAGGAATTGATTCTGTCATCCGTGTTTTCGGCAGCGACTACAATTTTTATTTTTAAAATATTTTATCAATAAATATAGTAGATTGTTATACAAGACGCTAAAATTACCCATTGCATACGAGGTATTTTTATTCCCGAGCTTTAGCGAGGGAATAAATAGAAACCGAGTTACAATGGGTTTTAGCGTCGTGTGTTACACTCTACTTTTCACTACGATTGCGAGAAAATAAAATACAATATTAAATAGTTTATACCTACTTACTTCCGTAAACGAATCCACTCGTTTTTCTATCCTCCACTTTTTGTACAATATTTAAATAAATTATTTGTGCTCGACGGCAGAAGATTAAAATTATTTCTTTCCTATTACAGTCACACAATTCTATCAGTTTGTAATTATAAAAAATTCTAAAGATTTCGCGCCATGGTACCTTTTTTTAATTTCTGCTGTAGCAGCTAAACAACACAAACACGCATTCTACGATTCACTCTGTACACAGAGTATAAATAAGTCTATGATTTTACCGAAGAGATGCTTTTAGTTCCATTTTCAAAAATAAGAATGAGAAACTGGGGGCCTATTACGAAACTTGGTCACGATAGTCGTCCGCAGTTCGTCGGTTATAGTTATTACAAATATTTTCAATGTAGCTATCGTAGTCCATAGTCTATTGAACGAATAGTGACGGATCCACTAGAGAGAAACTGTCTTTACGCAATCACTTTGCAATATCGCATACGCAAGTGCTTTGTAATAGGAATCAATCAGAACGAAGCACGGACGCAGCTGCGTGTATCGCATTAAACTTTTCGTAATAGACCCCCAGTATTAAGTCGAGCGAGTTTTTATTCGTGATTATGAATAAAGACTTTTTCGTTTTAGTACGCTCATTGGTAATAGACAAACATTAAAAAAGAAAAAACTTTATCCCCTAGGGCTTATTATGCTATTTTATCTCGACTCTTGTACGTTACAATGACGCACTTTTTGAGCAAGAGGAGTGAAATAACTATTTATATAAGCCATTTTTCAGATAAGTTTATTATTCTATAACTAATGTACACAAATATTGATAAAGAACAATTATAATTATCTGGTAAATCTCATGTTTAAGTATAAAAGGCATGTGTATTATCGCCTGGAAGTTTTGCAAGCCACTGATCGCACCCATTACACCCCACTCTCCTATTTATGACTTGTAAAAACGATTCTCACATGCCTTCTGCGGGATATCAGACGTGTTCCTCTTGCGTCTATGTTTAAGGGAACAAACTTTTGTATCGAGTATAGCTATATTTAGTTTTATAATTTTCATAAATTACCAATATGTAGGTACTTATTATACAGAGTTTTTGTAAAACACAAACATCCTCGCAGGAGTAACATAAAACAACGTTTGTTCTACGACTTTTCTTAAAAAACAAAAAAATCGCCTTTCATATAAAACTCGTCCAGCTGTTTGGACATTTGTATGGAAAGTACAGGTAGATGTTTTTTGACTTTTTCGAAAAAGTCGTAGAACAACGTTTTTACAGTTTACAAATAACCATCTTAAATCGTATATAGGTACCTACATATAAATATATTCTTCCGAAACTTGATAAATATTATTATGCTTACAGGAATCCGTGAATCTCTGGGGATAGCTTTACTCTTAAATTAGTCAAAAATAGAATCAGTTATTTTCTATCATTTTACTCGGTAAACGGTACTGTGAATACTTCATATTAGCATAATTAGGCAGTGACATTAATAACGCTGGCTTGCAGCGTAAGAGTAGGGATATACTAGAAGAATTTCGGCGATGTCACTAGTGACTCGGTAGCTCAGCGGTCAGAGCATTGGACCGGATATCCAAAGGTCGCGGGTTCGATTCCCGTCTGAGTATTGATCTGGTGCGAGTCGTATTTTTTCTAGTATATTATTTAGTATTGTGTAAAAATAGCATTGTGAATGCAAAAAACTCAAATTTAAAAATTATATAGCTATTTCATCTTAATCGATTGCTAAATATCTGGAAAGATATTTCAATTGAATGTCGATGTAATTCCTCACATTGGTGAAATAACGCTGGCTTGCAGCGTAAGAGTAGGGATATACTAGAAGAAATTCGGCGATGTCACTAGTGACTCGGTAGCTCAGCGGTCAGAGCATTGGACCGGATATCCAAAGGTCGCGGGTTCGATTCCCGTCTGAGTATTGATCTGGTGCGAGTCGTATTTTTTCTAGTATATTATTTAGTATTGTGTAAAAATAGCATTGTGAATGCAAAAAACTCAAATTTAAAAACTAAATAGTTGTAATATTTAAGCACATTTAGAGGGTGCAACCTATCGCTTGAGAGGGAACTAAGCTTGTTTCGTAGGGCTAAGAGAAAGCCATATAACGACGACGTTGGCATTATAGCCGATAAAATCTAAACACCAGTTCCATTATAAAATCGAGTGAAACGCATAAAGTTAACATACTTTTTATTTATGAAATCGATTAGCTAATTACTGCGCAAACGAAGAGAGATTTTGAGTACCTACTTTAATTTATCTCGATGACTTTAATCTAGAACAGTATTTATATTATACATGTGTACTGTATACCTGCGGCCTTTACAAAAACAAGAGTGAAGGTCATACCCAAAGGGATTTGAACCATTTAACATAAAGTTGAAATTTGGCGTCAAACCAATTTCAAATAGTTGAAAGCCGAGTAGGTTATGTAGTATATACCTATATGTCCAACACTCTCGAGACTCAAGAATAATTATAGTTTGTGTTGTGTTAAAAATATGGGCAGTAGTACTAGTGATGGCAAAAGTAAGTAGTACTTATTTGGGATAATTTCCGTAAATATTTTAACAATGGTTTTATTGACTAAAATGATAATATATAATTAGTACAAATGTTATTTTACTAAAAATTAGAGCTTGGCGTTTGTATAAGCGGGTGCACGCAGCGAGCATCTTGAGCAGTGTGACCGTTTTTGGTATTTTTATTACTAAATTGGTATATTTTGAAATGGATGGAATTGTGTCACATAATATGGCTTGATAGTTTTGGTGAAGCAGTTATATTTTAAGACGCGTATTTTAAGTGTTTTTACTATACTAGGTACTCAAATCACAACTAAGAATTAATTGAGTAGGTAGAGTAGATTAAGACATGATACCATAGTAGAATACATAATAGTACTAAACGTGTGATTTGATTTTAAAAGATGAATTGAATAACCTAAATTTAATTTTGACATTTTAAGTCTCAAAAATACAAAACAGAAAATTTTGAATATTACTAATGGTAACCTACCCGAAATTCGGTATCTGTGATAATATACGCGTTCATCTCTAATTCATAAATAAATTGCTCTTGTGGTCATTTGACCGTGTGGAAAACTTAATTGAGTATTTGATGTCCTTTCCTTACACAACATACAAATCTATTTTAAAACCTCCAACCGTCAAGCTTATCTATACTTATGAATATATCGAATTGAGCGCCAGCCTTAGCTATCTCCACGTTACAGAAGACTGGATACAACAGGCTTATTAAACACATTTTTGAGTAATAATATCATGTGAGATTGTTATGACGAAGAGGAAGAATCTTTCGGTTCCTCATTAGGCAAGCATCGGGTAAGCTTAAATCGTTTTGGTTAGGAGTACCTGCATTACAAAAAAATTGGGTAAGGTGTCAAGCTTCACTATCATCTTATTCTTGCTATCACGGTTATTCAATTTCCATAAGGCTATTTGGAAGCCTTATCGAATTCAAATAACCCTGACTACAAAGTAAGTGTAAGTTGCAGTAAATAAATGAGTAACGTCGTTAGTAGGTGCTGGGGGCCTACTCCCGACTGCGCTTTTTAGTTTCGGGGATTTCGTACTCTCAATGTCCATTAGGGACCATTCATCCATTAGGGGGAGTTGTTACTTTCCACCGTAAAGACAGCCGTCTTTTTACGTCCGTAAAATTATGGCCGCTATGTGAGGCACCGCTCTCTTAGGAAACCCTAGCTCCGACTTGCAAATTTTTTTTCATACCATGAGGTGGATTATTAAAAACAGTAGTCAATCTGCGTCTAATGTTTTCCATACAAATAAATAGACACAATTTTGTCAGTAAAGTGGTGGTTTTCAGGTTTAATTTAATTTAATTTATTTAATTTCGGACGACCAACATAATAAGACAGTCTTAGTAATTAAATATCTTACAATTATTGTAATTATTATATCTTACAATTAGTTTTGTAATAATTTTCCGGAGTTGTATGCATGCATGGTACCCTACCAACCAAATTCGAGATCATACGGTTATTACATTACATAAGTATCAAACGTAAATTATATTTGTCCGAAGTTTTGGGAACATTCGTACGGCTCGAAACTACGGTTGGGTGCAGTCGGGAGTAGGCCCCTAGAGTCACGTGGCTCGTACCGTCTCGTGCAGTATCACATCGCTCAATCTGGACCGCGATCCGATGTCGCCCTTCTGCAATCAACCCGCGGCAGATAATTGTATACTGCCCTCGATACCTCGCTGTACAGGTTATATTATTGTAATCAAATTATAAGAACTTGGTTATAAACAACGCAATACAAAGATTTTAGTACTTTTTTCTGTATATATACTTACTTACGTATAATATTGTAATTGAATCTTCTACATTATATTCTTTCTTACAAATAAATTATATATTTTTTTGTTAGTTTAAGTAATGAAAAGTAAGTGATGTATTTTTTTTTGTTTCCGGCACATTATAGTTTTTAAATTTGAGATTTTTGCATTCACAATGCTATTTTTACACAATACTAAATAATATACTAGAAAAAACACGACTCGCACCAGATCAATACTTAGACGGGAATCGAACCCGTGACCTTTGGATATCCGGTCCAATGCTCTGACCGCTGAGCTACCGAGTCACTAGTGACATCGCCGAATTTCTTCTAGTATATCCTCTACTCTTACGCTGCAAAAATCTCAAATTTAAAAATTATATAGCTATTTCATCTTAATCGATTGCCAAATATCTGGAAAGATATTTCAATTGAATGTCGAGGTAATTCCTCACATTGGTGAAATAACGCTGGCTTGCAGCGTAAGAGTAGAGGATATACTAGAAGAAATTCGGCGATGTCACTAGTGACTCGGTAGCTCAGCGGTCAGAGCATTGGACCGGATATCCAAAGGTCGCGGGTTCGATTCCCGTCTGAGTATTGATCTGGTGCGAGTCGTGTTTTTTCTAGTATATTATTTAGTATTGTGACATTATAGTTTTGCTAGATAAGGAATAGAAATTCTTATAATCTCCACTCATTAAGTACTTACGATTTCAAAATAAAAATATTCTGTGAAAATAGAAAAAACCGAGGTATTTATGGCAATCAAACCGATAATTTCGACTTGTTTGTATCATGATTCCATTTTGATAGACCTCCTACGGTGTTACACGTGGCACGGTTGTCATTTTTAACCTCGTCTCATCTGAGTGACTGTTAAGATAAACCAATTTACTTATTACTAACTAGAAAGCAATCTTTGGAATAGAATGAAGGGTAATGTGTATAATTATCTTTTGTGCCTAAAAATAATATTTCTAAAATATTTTGTTATAAACAATCAGCGGATGTATAATGTAACCGCTTGCTTAGATTTATGAAAACGTATTTCAGAGAGTATAATTCTACTAAAGAACTTCACGTAGTATTGTTGTTTGGTCTGTATGATTTGATGATATTGAGAAATATTTGAATTTTAGAAACAAACTTGCAAGTGAAAAATCTGCGTTCTTTTTAACTTTGTATTTCAATTCATATTATGATGCGGTAATTTTATGCGTAAAAACGTGGTAAAAACTTGAAATTTTCCCTATAGGTATTTTATTAGGTTTGGATTGGAGAAAAGGAAAAATTGATAAATACACAATAATGTTCAAACTCTTTCAAGAGATTTAATATAATGCAAAGAGATAATGAAATTCTAATGACGTAGTAGTACCTACGTATAATCCTCACAGTTATAACTTTAGGGTGGGATAGGTATAATAAAACAGGATGCTCAACTTTCCTTTCACACATTGGCCGTGAATTAACCACTATTATCCCTAATTAAGGGCAGTTTTCGCTTAGCCATAATCGTGGGACTGTGGCCACGTTGTCAACTGTTATTATGGAAATCGTGACTGGGACGTTCGTGCTGTTATTTAGCCAGAGCGGGCGCCGTAATGAGGATCATTCAATAGTTTATGTTTATGAAAGCTGCAAGTCTATCTAAATCCATACTAATCCAAACTCATATTATAAATGCAAAAGTAACTCTGTTTGTCTGTCTGTTTGTTATGCTTTCACGCCTAAACTTTTGAGCCGATTTTGATGAAACTTGGTACAGAGATAGAGTAGAGCTTGAGAAAGGACATAGACCTTTTATCGCGAAATAAGGGTTGAAGGGGTTGAAATAGGGGGGGAAAGTTTGTATGAAAGTCCCTCGGTTTCGAAACTAGGATCTTCAAATTTTGTGTTTAGGCTGACTTTAGATTAAAAATTACTATATTTGTCTCAGCGTTTTTGACCTACTAAGGAGTGAAAAGGGGGATGAAGTTATTTATAGAAAATCCTTCAATTTCGAAGTATAAATCGCTAAATTTATTATTTAGGCTTATGGTTGGAAACTAATGCAACGTATATTGGTATTTTTGGAAAAAAGGGGGGGGGGAGGAAGGAGAAGGGAACGGGAGAGTAAGAGAAAGAAGTAGAGGGATGGGGATTAGGAAGGGGTGGGGAGGGGTAGTGAGATGAAGGGGGATGGGGATTATCCTGGTTAAAGGTTCCCTGAGGATTTTTCGAATTGCATGCACAATCACACACAAACCTACACACACACACACACACACGCACACATTCACACACACCTATCATGAGACAATATAATAAACTATTTCGAAATTCTCATTATTATTAGATTTCTTTTTCAAATCCATTAAACTTAATATTCGTTTAAAATATTTTTTTTTGTAACCATTATATATTTTGTTTACAAAGTGTTGTTTCCGTAATTGGCTTATGTATTGTATAATTATACTTGCGTTAATGCTCTGTAAATGCTGTGGTAACAATGTTCAATAAATAAAATAAAAATAAATAAAAAAATAAAAAATCCACGCGGACTTTTTATTTTTTTATTTATTTATTTTATTTATTTTGCACACCAACACTGAAGTCCTGGGTTCCATGAGGTTCAATTTTAGGAAGAGTCAATATAGATTATTTTTCTGTCAAAATGCCTCAGTCTAGATGATCGAGGCACCGAGACCCATTGTTAGTCCAATACCAATTTGTTTTTAAAAAGTTGCAAAGCTATGTACTATTTAAAGGAAATTATAATGTAAACTTTATTATCACTTAAACACGATACAAAAGCTTAATTTTATCTGACAGCCATACTGCACGGAGTCATTAGTTTGGAAATGTTAATTTGAAATACGTAATGTCTGTACAATACTTAACTAAAATTTTCAGTGACGCTGCAAATTCATAGCACATCGTAGGTAGTTTGGTCTGTCATTAACTTTGAGCCATTACTTTGGTAAAATAGATGCCAAATTAAGAACACGTTGAAGTCTCTCTTTGTTTGTCGCAAAATAACGAATTCAAGAGTAGCATGAGCGAAATTAGTTACACTGCAATGTTTCTCTTGTTCCTTCAGTAGATAATTTGTACTAAGGTCAACAATGCAATTAATTATTCGGTACAGAGCCACTGATTACTTAGTTTCGCTTTTTAGGTCATTTATTGTTGAAATATTTACGTATCTTTCCTGTTGTACTTTTTTTGTTGGTATTTTTTCACAAATCGCAAACACATAATTATTTGGAGAGAATTAAACTGGAAAACTGAACAAATGGCATTCAAATGTTGCATATTACATCTATCTATTACAAGCGGTCTTAATGATAACATTCCAGTATCTGCACTTTTCCTAGATATGTCAAAGGCTTTTGATTTCGTGTGCCATGAACGCCTTCTTCACAAGCTCCACAAATATGGTATACGTGGACCATGTTATGATTGGATTAAAAGTTATTTGTCACGGAGGGAACAATGTGTGGAAATTCAGAGGTGTTGTCCTGAAAGCAAATGCTTGGAAAAAGTTAGATCTACTTTCATTGTGAACAAATTTTGCGTTCTTCAGGGCAGTGTTTTGGGTCCACTGTTGTTTCTCCTGTATATTAATGATCTACCTAGCTCTATATCTCAGGAATGTGTTTTGTTTGCTGATGATACCACGATTATCTTTAAAGGTGTTAAAAATGAGGATGTGAAAGTATATGAAAACTGTATTAATATAACTTTAAAAACAATTATTGAATGGCTTAATAGTAATATCTTGAAAATTATTGTAATAAAACTAAATATATTCAATTTGGAACTTACAAACGTAAAAATCAAAATCTTAATATAAATATTAATGGAGAATTAATCGAATCAGCAAAATATATTAAATTTTTAGGTATAACTTTAGACAGTTTTTGTAATTGGAAACAACACATACAGGAAATTGGTTCAAAATTAAATAGGTTTGTGTTTGCCCTAAGTCTTATTAGTCAGATTGTATCAATAGAGGCTGCTATAACTGCCTATAATGGCTATGTTAACGCTATGGAGTTATGATCTGGGGTAACTCTGTTGATAGAGATAAGGCATTTATAATGCAAAAGAAATGTGTTCGAGCTATATTCAGTATAAAACAAATTGATTCGTGTCGTCCATATTTCAGAGATTATAGATTACTTACATTACCTTGTTTGTATATTTTTGATATTTGTCTATTTGTATATCAAAATAAATACTTATTTGAAGAACGTTGTCAAGTATCTAGTAGAAACCTTCGCTCAATGTATAAAAATAAACTATACAATCCTGCAGCAAAACTTACACTTGTATCTAATAATTCCTTTATGATGTGTATTAAAGTTTATAACAAATTACCAGAAGAGTTTAAGAATTTGAAATATTGCAATTTTAAATGTTCAGTTAAAAAACGGCTTGCGAACAAATGTTTTTATAGTGTTCAGGAATTTTTAAACTATAAGTAGCTGTAAGTTAAATAATAAATGTAATCGTAAATTGAGTTTTGTGGCAAGAAACTTTGCAATTTTGTGTATATGTCTGAAAAGGCAGGATTAAGTGAAACTTTATTATAGACATGTATATCTGTTTATGTGACCTTCAATCCATACACAATAAAGATCTATTCTATCTATTCTATCTATTCTATTCTATTCATATTTTGAACTTATTAAATCGCGCCAAAAATAAATATACCGATACTTCTTTTCGACAATATATTTTAACACGATTTTATTAGGTCGCTTTCTGGTTTTTTCAGTTTAAATTAGGGAAAATATCCAGTTCCAGATTTATATTTTAATTTCTTCTAGTGTACCTACATGTAATATGTTTGTACCCCAAAGATTTTAATTTTTGATAAGTCGCTTTGTTAACGTAGTCAAACCAAATGCTACAGAGAAGGACATAGGGTACCTTTCATCCCGAAAATAAAGTACTTATTGTTCATGAGCGAAAGCTTAAAACTTTCCACGTAGACGAAGTCGCGGGCGGACGCTAGTTGTATAATAATTCTGCTAAGAAGTTTGGGGTCCGAAAGTGCCTTCTTTATATGACTATTTAGTTCTTGGAAGATTTCATCCGGAAAACTCTACGAGTCACCGCATTGTTACATCCTTTGGAGCGAAATAACACGAAGTGACTGAAGCAGTAAAATTAGGTTTCCACTACAAAGAAATAGAAATAGAAATAGAAATAGAAAAAACATTTATTGACGCTCACACAACACAAGTTACAGGAAATAAAACGATAAAAAACAACTTAAAATAAGATAAAATAAAACAAAAGGATTTATAGTAATACCTAGATAAAAGACAAACATAGAAGAAAAAACAGAACGTAAAAATAAAAATCAAGGTAAACACATATATTTTGTGTGAGGCCCATAAATTACCCTGCCTCAGCATCAAGCCTCTGTGCCAGTCTCAGTTGGGCAGAGTGAGCACAAAGGCGCTGTTATTCTGACAGGGTCAGTGCAGTGACGCATTTAGTAGGTACATTCACAGAGGAAATAATCACTACGTTGGTACATTTATGAAAACAAATGGTTCTGTGGTTCGCGAAGTAGTTTACTGCTCTTTGCGCTTGACTGACAAGGTTTTTATTCATCCACGAGCGGCAATAATCATTTTTCCTTTGAAAGCCTTTAGGCATATTCAGCAGTCGGATGAGGCGGCAAGAGAGAATTACTGACCGCAAACTTGGTTTGTTCACGCCGGCCACATTATTTCGCATTTAGTTTGCGGTGACGCATTTTTTTTATTATTAAATACATAGCTAACGGGATACGATAATTACTGCCGCGATCTATAATGTCTGCGTTGCTGGCAGCGATGATGATGGCCGAAGCCTTAAAAACCCCTAAAGCCGATATATTAGATAGAGTACCATGCATACTTACGTCCCCGAAAATTATTATAAATCCTGAAATCCGCCTCTTTTTTGAATTTTTTTTTTTCATTTCATGATAAACTGCATAGTGGCAACTTTAGACCTAAACTGTGTTTTGATTTTGCCCATTAATTAATTAATGGGATTGATTATCGAAAACAATAGTCTATTTGCGTCTTGAGCTGTCACTTTGCAGTTTTCCATACAAATAAAAAACAAAATTTTACAGGTTTTTATAAAACAAGAGAGTAACAAGAGGTATTTTAATGAAATGTCAAATAACGGTCAAGTGCGAGTTTTTTTATAAAAGTACGTACAAAAGAAGTGCGTGATGTAGGTAGAAAAAACGTCATCTGTGTATGGGCTTTCTCTCCTCGATGTACAAAGGTCGTTATGAAACCTTCTATGTATTAAGTACTATTATATATTCTGTGGTATTACGCTGTTCGATGCACATAATAAATTATATATTACGGTCATGACCTTTTTCAAATCCTTATATTATGCCCTTTAATATGATACCCATATTGCAGTATTCTAAAAAAAAAATTTTCACTACGTATAATAGGACCGTACAGCCGCAATGTTGGTTTTTTTATAACGCCACCTTCTTAAGAACACTTGGGCTGACAAGACAAATCTTTTTTTAATAATAATAATAATAAAACATTTATTGACATAAATAATACAAGTTTTTAAACATCTTACTTAAATAAACTAGACATCCTGTGTGACGATCTAATGACATCTGCACCCAAACTAGTAAAAAACTGTATCTCAGGTGCAGCGCTCTTATTAGGACTCGATTACATAGATGGAAATAGTTCAACGCAAAAAATGTGTTTAACATTGCCAAAAACTTAGAATAATTCTAAAAAGTGGTGAATTCTCTCACGGTGTGTAAAGTGAATATGAGTGTGTGTGTGTAGAGAGGGTGTGTTTTATGAAAAATTACGCGTAAATGGAATTAAATTTCAGATTTTAAAAGCAATTCAATATCGTCATACGATAACCATTACAACCAACCATAGAGTTTTTTACTTCATGCATGTTTAGACGATATATATTTATACTTTTGTTCACCTTATTATAGAGAGATGGACCTAGAAAATTAAAGAATTTATGAGCGAAGGAGTGCCCAGTAACAGAGGATGAGCACACTTGATACTTACGACGCCTAGTCTCAAAATCCTTGTTGTATTGTAAAAGTGAGTGTTGTTTCAGAATCACCTGCAATACGAATAGTTGTCTCACCGTTAACACATCACAATCCTTATACAAGAGAGTAGTGGGATAGAAAATTGGACGGAAAGTGAGAACTTTCAAGACAAATCTTTGGGCTATTTCTAAAATCATGAGCGTAGTCTTGGCGGTTCCTCCCCATGCAATGATGCCGTAGGTTAAAACAGACTGGCATAAAGATTGGTACACCTTCCTGAGGAGATCAAAGTCAGCAACGTGTCTCAGATTCTTAAAGACATAAATTAGTTTGTGGACTCTGCCAACTAGAAGTCTAATGTGTTCCTTGAAAGACAGAGAATAGTCAATGACTTAACCTAGGTATTTAATACTATCAGTTTTTTCCAATCTAACACATGAGCATGCCTGAGAACGGAAGTCATCGCAGCAATGAGCCTTCAGTGCAAATTCTTCAGATGGTAGGCCAGAGGATCTCATAGCAAAAGTTATGTATTTGGTTTTATCTGGGTTTAAAGTCAGAATGTTTTGGCGAAGCCATAAAGAAACCTCGTTGAACCCTTTCTGAGCAGCACTGAAGACATCAGACCAGGTTTTAGCTGAGAAAAGTAGCGCGGTATCATCAGCGTAACAAATTAACTTGCCATGGGTAAGATGAAGTCCCAGAAGGTCGTTTATATAAACAAAGAACAAGATGGGCCCAAGAACACTGCCCTGAGGCACACCATATCCCACACTGATAAAATCACTGGCCTCTCTTCCTTTACTAACACATTGAGTTCGATCCGTCAAGTAATCGCGAAAAAGTTGCAGTTGTATACCTCGAATTCCCATATTCTCAAGCTTCCCTAGAAGGATGGGAATAGACACCGTATCGAAGGCCTTAGCTAGGTCTAAGAATATTCCTAAGCATTTACTGCCCTGATCCATATTAGAAGCAACGAAGCTAGTTACTTCCAACATGGCGTCATTGGTCGACTTACCAGATCTAATACCAATCTGAGAGCTAGATAATAGATCATTCTTGCTAAGGTACTTGATTAAACGATTGTATATAAGGCGCTCTAATATTTTAGAGAACGCTGGTAGAATAGAGATCGGCCTATAGTTGTTAATACAGCGTCTATCCCCAGCCTTATGAACTGGGTGGATGCGCGATCTAACGATATCTTAATCATAGAAATCCGTTCAGCCGTTTGAAAGATATGAGGTAATAAAGAATATTACATACAAACATACATACAAACTTACTTACAAGATACGCGCGAAACACATAACCCTTTCTTTGCAGTCGGGTAACAATATATAGTGCATTGCTTCGGTATAATGTTTTTTCAATTTTAGTATATTTAGCCTACTTATGATGCAAAATCGTGTAAAAATCAATGACTAGGTATGTGTGTGCGGATAGCGGAAATAAAAAATATTTATAAATATACAATGATATTGGAATAAATAATAAATACTTTTCCCTATCGTATAACGTCCAACGGTTTCTCCGCGTGGCTCTACTACTTGTAGCTCAGAACATAATAATAGTTCTATGTAGCCATCTTGCGGCTGTATTCCAGCGACGACTTTTGTTCGTTTGCATAAAGAGCTTGTCAGCGGTGCAGTGGACGTTTCACAATGCACCTCGTCGGTCCTACGTCACCTGTCATGCTATTCTGAAAATTGTAAATCACTTGCACTTCTAAATTCATTTCGCGATAATAATTGTAACTTACTTTTCACTTGACATATGAATTCGTGTGTGGTGTGGTGAGATACCTACGGGATGACTTTCGATGTTACAAGCAAAACGTGACTGATAAACGTCAAAAATAAATTGAAGAGTTATTAAATAAATATTAGAGACAATTTAAGAAATTATTACATGAGCTTTTTTTAAATATTTACTTAGTTTACGAGTAATAAAAATAAATATAGTGGCGGCGCTAGTTTCACTATCTACAGATACTATATCTATGACCTACAGCGCCTTAATATATTTTTTCTTTATTTTTGCTGTTAATTCGTTGTAATAAGATGTACCTGCCTACTTATACTTAGTCTAATTTTTAAAATCTAACGCAATCGCTTTTATTTGACAGATGGATGTGACACATTGCTGCATTTTTTTGGTGAGTTTTTATATGTGCCCAAAAGAAGCATCAATGTATCACATCCTGAAAGCGATTGTGATATATGTTGAAATTAGACAAAAGAAGCGAAGAAATTAGCTCCCTTTTTCTCAGAAAAGTTGGTAGATATGCAAAACAGAGCATATAATTATGTGATCCTAATAACGTATAAGCCCAATCTGAAGAGAACCTTAATAGTATTGTTACTTATACTAAGTATTGTGTATTCTGCGGTAGTATCATGGGTTTATCAGTTTATCTACGGCCATTTTTTCTAAATGAGTCTAATCAGTCAATGAGAGAAGTAGAGCCACAGGAAGAAAAATTAATACCCATGATACTACTGGTAGTGCCACACAGTAGTGTCACGGGCAACGAAGGGTACTATTCGGTATGTCCTTACTTACTAGGTACAAACCTAACTCAACTTCGACAGCAACCTTGCAGAACATTGTTAGTTGATGCGACGATCGCTAGGTGGCATAGCTTACAAAGGTCATTGATGGACCTTGGTTTATTTTCATGTCCTGTTGTTTATTTTTCGTTCAAGAATTGAAAAGTGCTTTAATTTACAGAATTTTAACAATGAAAAAATGATGGAAGTCCAAAAACCCCGAATGTAATAATCACATTCATGAAAAAGGGATAATTAATTCTTAAACGATGCTTTAAATATTTTTTCTTAATTAATATGCAAAAGAATAACATCATACATTTAAATCAACGAGAGCCTAAAATAACTTCGACAACTGTACGTACATATTACACACGTACCGAGTTTAACTTCCACATCGCTGTATTACAAAACCACCAAATTATTACCGTAATCACCATAATGTAGTGTCCATGTTCTGAAATTGTCGTAGGCTGAAAAAACAAATGGGTACTTATATTGCATATAATTATATTGCATATTATAATTTTATTTCTAAATTATTTAATGTAATACCGGGTGTAACAAGACTCTCAACGAAGCCGAGGTTTACGTATTCTGCCAGTCATCAGGACCATTTCTGTTCAAAATTATTGCTGGGAAACGATTTAAATTGTTGGTGTTAAAAAAGCATTGCATACATTACCACGCAATGTAACACGTACAACAGACCGCGCCTGCTAGTGTATGCTACACAGCCGCGTGCGGCCGAGTTGAAAGGCAGCGTCTATGTGCGTGCTCATGAGATAGGTGAGCTATGATTTTTTGAACCCTTTGTTTGTTACGAAATACTTTAAATTTTGATAATGTTTCTTTGGACGAAAATTAGGAAATAACGGATAAATTAAGATTTCATAAAAACTAGTTTTGACTATTGTCAAAACGGGTTTTAACTAAAAACGGAATTTTACGTTAACATATCCACATATAGGATTTCAAAAATCGCAGCATAGGGGTTATGGTGTGATTTAGTTAGCCCTAGTGGTGCTCTACTTCTGCATTTCTATTTGCTACTATTTTTGGCACATCTTTCGCACGAACGTTACAATACGAAGAAGTCTATACTCATGCTCACGTTTTAAGCCGTCCCGCCGCAAGTCGAGCAATTGGCAAGTCCGAAGTTTTCGGGACCTGATGATTCAACGCCATTTCTCTGTCCTAAAATGATAACTTGATTATTATGATCGAAAATATAAAACACTATTTTTTCGCTACTTGACCGTGGGGAATAGAAGTATCCTACAAAGTTAGCGTAAAGTTTTTTTATAACCTAAATTATCTGGGGCCCTATATATTTTTGAATCCTTTGGCTGGCGTCGAGCGCTTTTTTTCTTCTGATTTTTATTCGACATAACGAAATCCGTAAATATTTTCGAATCCTTCGTTACAAACTTATCTGACCCCGTGATGTGACCATAACTGGAACTAAGTGTTACGTAGGTTACGCCGTCGTCTATAGACGACAAGAATCAAGAATCAAGAATTTATTTGCTAGAATGCGGTACATAAGGGTCTTAATATATTTCATATTGACAGCGACGCCGTCACCGAATCAGGTTTCGGCTACGCAAAGCTAATCGCAGATGGCGCCAGCGCGGCGATCTAACCGCCATCAATACTTTGATTCACAAATGACATTTGATATTTGAAACAACCAATCAAACGATTTTAGGACAAACGCTTGTGGCGCCATTAGTTCCTCAGTTTGCAACCCCATTCTGACATTACCCCGTGAAAAGAGCCAAAGGATTCAAAAATAGGGCCCCTGAATAAAATAGTGCTTTGTAACTAGTGATAGTACAAACTTACTGAGGTTCTGAAAACATCTCGCCCTCCTGCCAACAAACGGGGCCAAGCGAACGTATCACCGTATTTGATTGAGTGTATCACCTTAATCACCATCTCTTCAGTGTAAGTATATATGGTATCAAAATAAACGGATTCTTTTATTTATAGTCCAGTAGGTACAATGCTCGATGCTAACTACTCGTAAGTAATTAAACCGTAACTAACAAATGTTGTTTAGCAGAAAAAATCGTTGTTCTTGATATGCTTGGAACAATGCTACCGCACGGTTTATGGTGAATCTTGATCCAATTAGGCAATAATTAAATGTGTTCTCGTAATTTTTTTTTTTAAATATCGGTACCCAGCCAATCCATAAGACCTTAAGCAAACATACTGGAAACGCAAAAACATACCTACGGAATCATACCTTTATTATGAGTGTCGCCGCCTACTAATTATTTATTTTATTTATTTATATTCAGGCATCGATGGCCCATAGATATATACCTTTTACAGGAAAGAAGACGGATATTAATTCTTCCTACAAACAGTATTAAATATGCAACAAAAGAGGAACGTTTATTTCCGTGGAGAATAGTTCCAGAGGAAAGGTAGAGGTTTTTTTACATTTCTCTTTGATATACAAACCGCCTTTGTATTACTCACTGCCATCATTTGTTTCGTAATTTTGTCTCCATCCAAAGGGGACAGCAAGCTAAAAAAATATTAAAAACACGACTGCCCTGCCAAAAACGAACTAAAATGTTAAATAACAAGTATCATTGCAATCTGGGGACGGTTTGTGAAACGATAATTTTTAAGATAAAATTAAAAAATACTTTTTTAATCAAAGAGGTCTCCCGACTGCAATGATACTTGTTATTTAACTTTTTAGTTCGTTTTTTGGCGGGGCAGTCGTATTTTTAAAATATTTTAAATTTATTTGTTTTATTTCACACATTTTAGTGACAAATTATATAGTTTTGGAATGTGCCCATCAAGGCCATATGATTTGATGACCATATTGTAATACTTATCTGAAGAAGAAAAAATCTTATTCACATTTGAAAGTGGCGTCACGACGCGTCGTACAGACGCTATTATTATTATTACTTACCTTTTGTCATTTTTAAAAGCCAATGTTCTTAAGATGATGTAAGGATTCTTAGGCAGCCATTATATGCTCATGCAAGCGTCACTCAATTTCATCAGCCATGAATTACGTTTACTGGGACTGACAAATAACCTACCGTGTAATGTAGTGACTGATGGTTGCATGAAGTTGATTTCTTCTTTCCATCATTTACCAACAGTCAAACGTAATTCATGACTGATGGAATTGCATGACGCTTGCATGAGCGTGTAATGGATGCCTAACGATACCCCATATATCCAAATCCGTTAAGGCATTAAGGAAGTTATGGTGGAATGAAGAAAGTCACATACCCAGACCCACAAACATACATGAACCTTGAACACTTTACACTCTTTGTTTTTTTGGGCAGTCGTATAAACATGAACACAACTCGACCAGAATCACAGAATAAATTTTGTTTTATTTATTTATTTTATTCAATAAAACTTATTTATATACTATTATACCATTACAGATGAAAATACTACCGTTTATTAGGTAGTTCAAGTCAGTTTATCAGAGAATATTTCAAAATAGAATAATCGTTACTAAAAAGGTATTTTTGTTAAGCATTCGCTACCGTTTCTTCTTGCCTTAATCTTAGCTGATAAATATTGGTCACCCATCTTGATACCGTCCGAGAGCCTGGCGCTCCGACATTGATTAAATAATAACAAACAAATGTTGGCGAAACATTTTAATAACAACTTTTGAAACAGTCATTGTTATAATGTATGCGTACTGTTTTTCATTATAATCAAAATCCTTTTCAAACATAAGTTGCCGTAATAAAATCATAACATTGTACACAACGAATTTTAGGGAAGCACTTACTATTTTTTAACGTCGATAAAATACCTTGGCTGAGTTACCTGATTTGTTTTCTTTGTTAGTAGAAAAACTTTTAGATTTTCCACAATTTATGAAAAGTCACAAATAATTTTGCGCAGTGAAATTATCTTTAAATATTTGCGGTAGGTAAACTTAAAACTACCATTAAACATGTCATTCAAGACAAATGGAAAACTTTCAATTTGATTCTTATAACACGTTTGTTCATCATATCACAGGATACAAATACATAATAGTTTAATATTATAAATAATAACATTTTTAAAATCTAGCAAATTAAGTAGCGTTTCTTTATTCTATATTGTATTGTTAAAAGTAACTTAATGATATGAAGATTTTTACGTAAAACAAAACTCAGTCAAGTCGGCGGCGACAGAAATGTAATATTAGAAGCAAGTGATGGCGTTGAAGTAGCAGCGGAGTACGCGGCCGCGCACCTCGGGCGGGCCGCCGCCGCCCTGCCCTCGCCTCTGCAGTCCCGTCTGTTAACATAATGATAACACATTTTATCTACACTCACATCGTAATGTTCCAAATATGAATTCAAAAAAAGGTAATATAAATACGTACTTTATTTTCGTGGACACGAAAAATTAAAAAAAAAAACTCATTACGATGCAGTCAACTGAATCATAAACTACTATTTTTTCTCATTACGATACAGGGCAAATCCAAGAAGTAGGCAGTGCCTTGATATTAAAAAAAACAACGATATTTTCCCATACATTTTCCATGATTAAAATGCACTCTATGGTGATCGATAACATTAGTGCGATTAGTTTGCAGGGTTGCGTTTAGAGGCTTAGAGTGCGGTTGTTTGGTTTTTGGCTTTAAGGTTCGGAACGACCAAGAACTTTAAATGACATTAATAGTACAAATTCTTCGTTTTCCATTTGGAATGCGAATAATTTAAACTTTCCTTTATTCTAAATGAAATAAAATCTGTTTCTGAGGAGCTACCATGAATATTTAAAAAAAATAGACACATAAACATCAAAATACAAAATAATGTCAAATGGCATTGACAATTTTACTATAGACAAACGTCAGCGTTTTTCAACCACCGATTTTGATGGTTAAAAAGTTGCAACGCTCTGACGTTTGAAACGGGAAAGCTTAACTATTACAACCGGAAGTCACGCTCTAATGTTTGGAACACCGTTAGAGCATTCGGTTGCACTCGGAGCGTAGGTTCTGAACGCAACCCAGTGCACTCATCTCATTATTTTTTTTCTAATGGAATGCGCGCCATTTTTAAAGCTTTACAAAAATGTTTTGATTTTCAATTTTAACATTTTGTTGTAATGAATTTCGTAGGTTTTTTTAATTCTTGATTTAAAATGTGAAGAAAATTTGACTCTGCTCGATATTTTAGATGCAGCTGAGGAAATGACTTATTACAAGGTAATACCTAGCTAATACAAACAATGTCTCGCTCTCTTTTCTAACGTTGATCTTTTATTTAGTAGGTTCAATCCTAAATGTATGATGTATGAGTGTAGATAAAGTAGTGTATGAAACTGCACATAACCAGGTAATATGTGGCAGTATCATAAACTACTATTAGTTATTTATGCAACTGTACTATAATGAGGGGTGTGAGCATACATGAGTGTATTAATACCTAATTATGTACAGTTGCATACAAGACTTTATCTACACCATGATATATTATGTATCCTCTATAAAGTGTTTTGACTTTTACTTTCCTCCTAAAGAAAGATGGAGCGCGCCTTGTTGGGTATCACTCTACGCGACAAAGTTAGAAACATGGTAATAAACTAACTGACGTGGGGAGCCTCATTGCAAAAAGAAAGTGGCGATTGGCCGGTCACATATGTCGCAGAAACGATGACCAGTGAAGCAGAAAGGTGCTGGAATGGAGACCAAAAATCGGTACCTACCAGAAGCGCTGGCCGCCAAAAAACCAGATGGTCTGATGACATCACCAAAGTAGCGGGGTAAAACTGGATGATAAAAGGACAAGACCGAACGGAATGGCGTGCATTCGAGGAGGCCTACACTCAGCAGTGGGTGACTTAAGGCTGAAGAAGAAAAAGACTGAATTACATAATGTAACTCCTCGCGCGTGGGCGCAGGAAGGAGCGCGACGTCCTCTCGCTCGGATATTGCAATGTTGGCAGCAAGCTAACCGTTTCAGAACCCTTTATATAGGTAGAGGATAAAATAAAAGCATGGGTGTAGATAAAATTAGGTATACAATACTCTACACTACAAATCAGTTTTATTATCCCCACTGCTGAGGCCTTCCTAATGTGTGGATAAAGAAGATGGTGAACGCACTACACGGGCCCAATGTGGATTGGTGCGGGTATAAACGATTGCAAATGCAGCCAGGACCAATGGCTTGACGTGCCTTTCGAAACACGAAGGAGCTCGAAATGATAAGTTTTTCTCATGACCTTAAAATACCCTAAAATATTATACTAATGTATATGTTAGGCTCAAAGACACCACAACACGTTGTGGCAATGAAGAAAAGCCATGACGCGTTCTAAGCACTAGTTGGTGCAATCATAACACGACGGTTCCAATGACTAATATTTGGTTTTAAACAATTGGTGGCCTTAAGAAAGGGGGATCTCCATCGGCCGCATACGAAACTGCGAATGAGGAAAAAATTATCCTTGTACGAAAAACCATTGTCTACCTAGTTTCTAAGTTTTTTAACTTAGAAACTAGGTACAATTTACTTTAAATAATACGAAAATTTACGTTTTTATGACAATTGATTTATTTTTCAGCACATTAAGGCTACGAATTATTGAACACAAAATATTAGTCAGTAGAAACTATAATTACCTGTCGTATGGTTGCACCAACTAGTGCTTAGAAAGCACCATGACTTTTCTTCATTGCCACAACGCGTTGTGATCGTTTGGTAGGTATGATGCCCACGACACGCAATTTTCGCAATACATCATGGGCATTTTTAGAAGAGCCATAACACGAATTTCGCGTTGTGACTTTTTGGCGGTGACCACAACGCGTTGAGAGCCTATATGCTCAAATATACAAAAATACGTATAGTAGCTCTTTCTGGAAAAGTTCAGTCAAACTCGCCATGATTCACTGTATTTTGAAGTTATATAACTATTTTAGATGTATTTATTCTGTTTATTTCAGGAATGAACTAACTAACGTTACACCAGGAAAAAGACAACATTTTTTTTTCAATCTGCCAATTTTTTGACTATTCTTTTAGAAGTAACTAGGTACTCGGAAAACAGAAACAGATGATATTTAATTTTGTTAATTTTATTTTAAGATTGTTTACCGTGTTTCATATCACACCGGCCTTGGGATGGATATGAAAATGAGATTGAGATTTTTGTGATTCGATTTTGTAAATTACCAGATCGTTATGCGGCCGACGCAAAGGCACGACACTCAGGTCTTCAGGTGCCAGCCACACGTCCTGATCGCTGCTGCGCGCGTTCTGCAACTAGAAAATAGATACTTACAGAAGATCTGCTGTCCAGATGCTATTAAATACGTCTCGGGGTCTGTAATGATTCTTAAATATAACTTTAATTATTTGCGCGAGCCTGGATTTATAAGATAGATGCTTCTGTACATATCTATTTTAAAGTGCACCCTACTATTTTATTTATAATTCTGTGCTACTACCACAAAATAAAAAGTCTGTGGTGCTACTACCGACACACTTTAGAATAAGTTAGTCATTTTCTTATATAGATAGCATTGAACTGTGGTGCATTGCAGAAAAAATAGGTGAAGAAATTACACCAAATGTTGTAATGTCATGTTGGATGGTGAACGATAATTTCAATAGCAAGAAACAAAGGTACCTATGATAACACCTTTGTATGGCTAGATCTCATTATTTGTCCAGTTTGTTGTTTCTCATTTGGTATCAAGTTATTGTGTGGATAATGTATTTTGAGTGCATGGATAATGCATTGCGAATGACTTCATACAGATGATAAAATGTTAACTCAGATAATTACCATATTATCCGCAACTCGGAGCGGCGCGGCGCGCGGCCCGTCGATGTCAAGCCGCTGCCGCTGGTAGCTGGGCGGGCTGTCGCGGAGGGCCTTCTGTAGCGCGATCAACAGCCGGTCTAGCACCAGCGCCGCCTTTTTCTGAGGCACCTGCATCTGAAGATTATGACATATTCAATCTTATGCGAGCTAATTGACAACTTACAACTGTCTGATCATAAAATAAAATAAAAAGAAGATCCGCTCGGAACAATTCACGGCTTTCCGTGCTTAAACAAACACACACTCGTAGATATTTCGTACAGACAATCACAAGCCATGTCAAGCTATCGGCTATAAACTGATTTGGCAAATAAACTACTTATCTATCTATCTATCTATCTATATTCAGGTATAGATAAATGATCGAAGGCTATATTCAATAGTGTGTAAAACAAATATGGCAGTATTTTAGCGCAGCTTCTGTTAATGACACACTTTAACTTAGGCTGTTCAGAAATTTATTAACCACATAGTATATGACTGACGACTGACTGATGGCTGACGTAATATGTTTTTCTGAAATATAATTTAATATAACTAGCTTCTTATATATATATATTCTTTATTGCACTAATAATTATTGTTACATAATTTATAATAATAATTGTGAGCAAAGGTGGACTTATCTCTAAAGAGATCTCTTCCAGCCAACCTAAGAGGTGTCAGAGATTTACAGTAAGCGGGCACATAAAGTGCTTCTTTCAATGAAAAAACTTATAATTTATCGCTTTTCTTTTCTTTGCACTAATATGCTGAATTAAAATAAATATTCAGTTATACATATTTTTTAAGTAAAAATACTGAGAGAATAATGAGGAACTAAATTATTTTTTAATGTTTTTTTTATATGCTCACTTACAGGGTAATCTTCGTAAGAGCTGAAAGGTGCGGCGAGTGTGGCCGACAACGCCACCAGCAGCAAAGGGACTGGGCTGCGCATCATCTTCGGCTCATCACACACTAATCCACTGCCAACAATTAAACTAAGATTAGCAATACATTTTTTTATGCATACGGGGATAGTGCTTGGCTAAATAATCAGATGATAAAAAAAAATCATTGTTATTTTTGCCACATAATAGGTACCTACCATCTAGTACAGAAAAAAAGACAATGAATTTCAGATGAACTTAACTTAAAAGTTGCAAAGATACACCGCATTTCGACTTTAGTATGAGTTTTTTACACCGAATCATTTATACGATAGTAGTGTACCTAATATCCAATTCTATTCATAAACTGAAACCTAGTGCATAATTATGTGTATTTAACAACCATAGATTCAAAGGTAGTTCCACGGTCAAAGTCATAGTCTTTCTTTATTCACATTAACTTAAAAATTAAGCGCTAAAACATTAAGTCAAATTTTTCCTACCTTACGCTTCAGACTTTTTTAGCTGACAAGAAGAACGAGCACAACACAAGAAACATAATAATATCAGCTTCAACAGAAATAAGTATTACGATATTTAGGTTCTTAAATCTTATTCCGTTATGTTCCGTTTGTGCATAATATAAGATCTATGTAATATATCAATATCGAAGCGCTCATGGCGGAACTAGACAGACTGATCGTAAAAAAAACTACCTATATATATTTTACCATTGAAAATGGTTATCAGATGCAAATCGCCTGAGACCTATTTTTGGCTATATCTCCGAGGATTTAAGAAGGATCGAAATGGGAATAGTACCAAAAGTCGAGAAATTTATCGAGACACGTGTGAAAGTTTGAATTTTGAAAATCTACTAGTCACTTTTTTGGAATTTTGCAAAATTTTCCAAAATTCTGGTTTTTTGGGGGGTGTTTTTTTTACTAAATTGTAAATATTGCGGAAAAAAAAAACTAGGGTATTAGTTTTTTTTTTTTTTTTTTTTTTTTAATTTATTCGAGACAACAAACAATTGACCAATTTATATTACTTAAATAAACTAAGAACAATGAAAAATACTAATAGGACAATCAACACCGTTATCCACAACTTAAATAAGAGAGTGGGTAGGTACCTGCTTCATAAAAAAATTAAAGTACTTAAATAATAAAAGAGAAAACAAAAAAGAAACTAAACCAAGAAATACATACAAGAGGGGTCCTAGTTTATGTATTATCATGCATGCATGAACGAACATCAATATTTAATAGATATCTAATATTAAAAAAAACAAAAAACTGTTATCAGTGCAACCCTATCAATTATTTACAAAATACAATCTGTGTGTAGTTTAGCTACAAAATGGCGTTTTTTTTTTAAAATCGATTAATAATTGTGACCGGTGGCCCCTTTAGATTTGGAATTGCAGAAAAACGGGTGTTTCCGTACATAAAAAGTGATGTAGCTTCTAAGATGATTATTGACCGATCGTCATGGTAATAGTGTTAAAAGATGCAGAAGCAGAGCGAGAAGTGCTATCGTTGGAATTTTGAAAATCGGTTAATAATATTTCGGGGCGCTTTTGTGACATGAGGTGAAGCCGAGTAAGGCGTAAAAATCAATAGGTAACTTTAGACTTTAGTTAGCATTTGATTTGATTTTGGTTTTTTGTAAATTTTTGGATTCATTTTCAATGCTCCGATTCTTGCGGGGACTGCAAAATCTGTGATTTTTTTTCTTGTTTATATGAGTCAACAAGCCTAAAAGCATTGATAGTCCAATATTAAAGGCAACTTTAAAGTTTAAGTATAATAAGTTTCAGAAACACATGGATACCAAAGACCCACAAAGAGAAGGTCTCGTTCAAATTGCTTGCCGGAGAAGCCTTTAAACAACATCCTCGCGGTCAGGAAGCTCCTACAAACGTTTATTAGTAAACTTATAAACCTTGACCACTTGTGTGAATTTCTAAAACATTCGTCCTCTCTGTATAATCAAGCTTACCTATTGCAATTGACAAGTTCACAATTCCATTTTAACTTCTTAATGCGAGAATTAAGAATTTTTAGTTAAAAGCTCGTTAATAAAATCTGATTAACAGTGAAAACTTCAGGACTGCTTATGCTGATGGGCTTATAAAAAACTTTGCAAGTTTTATCTTATCTAAGATAAACCATAATAAGTTTCAGACTAAACAAATTATTTATATTGGATCGAGTTTTAGCTATCACTTGTTAAGAAAGTTGATATTGTTAAAAAACGCGTGTAGGTCGTGTCACCTGCGCTGTCTTGTTCGTGAGAAAAATAGTTAACTCTCGTGTGACTTTGGCATCACGTTCAATATCTACTTCATTCACATATTTTATACATGACTGTTTTTCTATTCACTGTAATAATACTAAGCATCTCGTAGTACGTGCCTAGTGGATGTAGCTATTGCTACGTCGTAGCATTGCTACGTATCTCGTAGTTCACTACGTTATTTTTCTCAAACATGCTTATTTTGACAACCTTCTTCGTATATACCTATAAATCGGACTTGCCACTCAAAGATCTCGAAGGTCTAACACCACGCGAGCAGCGCCAGCTGTTTGAAAAGTAAGTATGAAAATCTATAACAGTCAAGTCTGTATAACGGTCATGTTTTGAGGCAGGTAATGTTACTCTAAAAACTTAACAGTCATGTAATTAATGGACCGAACTTTTTCAATGAAACACTGTCACCAAGTGGCAAGTGGAAAAAGTGGCAAGCTGTGGCCGCGTTCCGAATCGTATTGTGTACAGTATGATGCAGCAGGGCCAATACGCCCGGTCCGATTTACAACGCTCACGTAAGTAGAAGAGAAATCATCTATGATTTGGACCGGCATAAAATAACGGCATGTAAATAAAAAAAGAACAAATGAGTGTCATTGATCATTTTGGTTTTTGACGAAGAGTTCAAGCTAAAAAAATGCGATTTTATTAAAAAAAAAATGATTTTGAATTTTCGGGCATTCTTTAAGAAAAGTATTTATGAAGCCGGTATTTAGTTACGTAACCACTTATGGTAACGGTAGAAGCAAAATCAGCGGTGTGAATTTTCCCTCATTTTTTTCGAGACTTTTCTGCATTAAACAACTGCAAATTCATTGTTACACTGTAGATCAAATTAATTTTTGAAATTGAAGACTACAATAATATTAGTCTTGACATTCATTTAGTACCAATATGGCATCCAATTTTCCAGGGATCGAAGCTTGCACGTTCGATGTTTTCCGCCTGTAGCCTTCCTGACAGTTAGACAACTTACACGGAAATACAAACCCAATTTTTTAGAAGAAAATATAAAAAGTAAGTATAATATAAGCTGCTTGTAATGTAGGTATGTTCTTTTATTCCTTTTCGTAACCAAACGTGGCATACATATTTTTTTAATTCACAACCATTACGAGTATTTTACTAATTAAATACTCGTCATCACAACCATTGTTGTGAATTAAAAAAAATATACTTAATATAAAGTAAGTACTTTTTATATTTTCTTCTATACAATTGGGTTTGGATTTCCGTAGTTAGTAAGTTAAGACAATAGTTGCTACGTATCTCCCAAAAACCTAGAGGTTTCTCCCTACAGAGGAAACACTGGTGCCGCCTCAATAGAATCCGCACGGGACACGGCAGGTGTAACTTCGTTAAACATAAGTGGGGATAGATAGAGAATCCGCTGTGTGACTGCGGCCATGAGGACCAGACTACCCAACATATTGTGGAACGATGTCCAAAGCGCCATTTCCCAGGCGATCCACGGGAATTCTACGAGGACCTAACACCAGCAGCTATAGACTGGTTGCGTGACCTGGATGTGGACCTATAATAATAACCAGCCTACAATTTAACTACGCCATACGATTAAATAAATAGTTAGCTTAGGTTAACCTAAGTTGTTAATTAAAGAAATGCTTATACATATAACTGCATAAACAACCATAACTTAAAAACAAATGAATTTGATCATCCCAGCCTGTCGATTCTGAAACAAACTCGCATCTCACTTCGAACCTCACTTCATTTCGCGGGAATTTAAAATCATAAAGAGATAATGGGCGATTTTTTAATAGCAAAATATTTTAGATGGCTACGGTGGTATCTACCTAAAACCTTTTCAATTGGTAATTCAGCTAATTTCTAATAACAAATGACGCGAAGTGAAGTGTGGTAAGAAGTGAGATGCGAATTTGGTTACAGAATCGACAGGTAGTACAGAACGAGTTGCCCCTGCCGAGAGTCCAACTTGGGACCTTCAGCGCATGTACCTAGGCTTCACTACCGCCACGCACCAAATGCGACCACTGTTTGATTGATTCGGTCATTCGGAAAATTATCATCACTGACAATAATAATATTACTTTACAATTAAAACAATGAAAATGAATACTGTTGATTGTTTTTCAGTGTGAGCTGCACTGCATTTAACATACCTAATATAGAAAAACAAACAAACAAAGGAAGAAACAAAAAACAAATAAGTAAACAAGAAAACGACCTAATAATAACGTAATAAAAATAGAATAAAACAACGATGACTTTCTTTATTATTTTAGATGCAAAAAACATTTTTAGCAATAACTTATTATTCACTAAAAGCTGACTGTGGAAACTTTAAATAAATTAAAGGTACACTGCCCGTAATCGTTGGCATCAGTGAATGTGGTTGCACTTGAACTGTTCAAAAATATATCACAAACTTCAGATCGGTTTATGTCATTTTTACAAGAAATAAATGTGATTTCAGCACAAAAAACTAAATAAAATTAAAAACAAAACATAAATATCTGACAATACTCACCCAAAAGAACAATTAAGAGTATTCACTCCGAAGTCTCCAAAAAATTAAGTTCAAAAGTGCACTTTTTGTTTTTGTTGAATAAAGTTTACTCCGCTCCTTCTTGGAAGTAGTATCGTGCGCGAACTCACGCGGATGTGTAGGGCGGGCGGCGCGGCGCCTAAGCCTTTATACGTCCGCCCAGAAAAGGCCTTCGCTTCTGATAGCTTGTATCTTAATAAGCTTACTGAGTATTGCAGGTGACCGAAAGTGTAATTGGCAGAAATACTTAGTTAGCGCATTGCACTATAAACTGCAGACATCTAATTGTTCATTATTTTTTTAGATATTATTATGTGAGATTTATACTAGTCTAGTTCTATTGCTATCATATATTTTACTTTTACATTTCTTTTTTACCTTTTTAGTAATTATCGTTTGACGACCTCCGAGGTCGAATAGCTTGCACAACGGTTTTCATGGTATCACTGTTTCTGAGGTCCCGGGTTTGATCTTGTCCCGGCTGGACAAATATAAAATCTTACTTTTCTATAGCACGTGGGGCACTCTAAAAGTTTTGCACAACTCATAAATAAAACTTACCTATATGTAAACTATAATATATCTATTGCGTGTCATAGTATTCTCCAGTACACTTTTTAATGTTTTTAAATCGATCCAACTATTTTTTTAACATAATAATATGCTTCATGTGTCTGAGAGCATTTTTTTCATACGCTATCACTGCCATTTCCATAAATGTGAAAGTTCTCATAGTATCTTTAATTTTCTAGGATAATATAGAAGTTGCAAGATGTAAAGTCTAAATTTAATGCGGAATGGATCCGAACTCCAACTTTCAGAACCGAATATTACTTTGTTCTCATCACGGTGTGCGCTGAAAAATTGAAATCGTGCGATAGGATGTCACTTCTCGGTCGTTTTTCCTTATTTTTTAACGAGAGTTGGTAACCAAATGGTTGTGATCTACTCAGCATTAACTGTGTTTTGTTCCTCAAGTAGGCTCTTTAAGAATTCTGGAGAAAAATAATTCAGTTCCACTTTCCTTCTTGGTCCATGTCTGGGAGAAAAAGAATTCAGTCAATTTCTTGCCCACGATTCTCCCTAGTCTAATTTTGACGGTTTACATTCGACTTCGAACAGCCACATAAAAGGCTTTTGCTATCTAGCCATGTTTTATCTTCTATCACAATATCATACACAGCATTTGAACGACCGTGTTGATTCCAATAGGTAATATGCCGGTTATGAAAACATGCCGAGAAAGCGAAGTTTCAATAAAATAAAAAACTGACCAAACGTAATGCATTTCATACTGCATTAGGTGCCATGAATTACTTTTGATAGTAACAATGAAACACTCTATCCAACAGTCCAAAATCGCTTGTACTTTGCTCCACAGCTTAGAGCAACGCGGGGTTATGTAAGCCACGTTGCTCTAAGCTCCACAGTGACTTTTTCTAGCCAAGTTAAAAATTTATTTATAAAAATGTGACACAGTGTGTAGGTACTTTTTATAACCATAATGAGTGTAAAGGTAATAGTATTCCAAATTTCCAGTTATTCCAAAGTGCCAAGCTATCACTTAACTACGCTTTTTTTCATCTTGTATACCAAAACGTAATTTTATGTATTGCCTTTCAAATTTCATCTCAATAAAGTGATGGGTCGTAAAGTGTGGGAGGCGCTCGACACCCGTCAAACGACTACCAATGATTATAAAACCATTTTTTATCCATACAATGGTCACACACACGTGCGCATTAGCTGCAAATCATGTGTAGAATTGACATTGTGTAACTCCTCATCCACTTTCTTTACAAAAGGTTAAAGAGGATGGTTCAAAAATAAGCAATTAAGTTATTATATTGATTTATTAATTTACCCACATGTTTTATTTAACATTATAGCAATGGAATGGAACACATGCCATGGATCGTATTCGCCACATTGTCATTTTTTTAAAACCTCATAGCATATGGGCATGGGCATTGAGGCCCACATGGCATTAGCATAAACTATTACTACTACTACCTTATTAAAACATAATGCCGTTTTTAATAATGGGTTACTCAATTCTTCGCCGAATCATAAAATAACGTTATTCTGTCTTGGTAAATTTACGGATCGCTAGCGTAAAACAATATTAAATTCATTGCTTAATATTGTGATGGCATTCGTATTATTAGCAGATGTGAGGGCCGGGCTCGTAAAACAAAACTAGGAATAAAAAATTTTGTTTCGAATATTTCTTCTAATAGATTAAGAGCGACAAGTTTTATTAGCGCACAGCGGGGACTAAGACAAATGGAGTCTTGGGTAGGCCGTAAATTACGCTCAACTGTCATACAAACTATTCAAACTGGTGAATGATGGACAATTTTAGTTGAAATGCACAGATTTCTAAGAGTTTGGTAGATTTAAATGTGTTACAGATGGGTGAAGTAGTCGAAGGAAGGAAAAAAACTTGAGTTCTCAGAATTGGTAGGGCGGATCGTGAGAAATGGTGCGTAGGCGTCGCCGTGAAGATTGCAAGCATCAAGCTGACCAATGAGGGGTCTAAATGGGCGTAGAGCGGGCGGAGAAAAACTTCAGTAGGAATGGAAGAGATAAAACGACGATGCAACTGGGATTCGGGGGACAGACGCTAAGACAGACAGTAGGGCGCAGACGCTTTTAATATTTTAGGAGTGTTAGATTGGGAGTTTCGTGACTCCATTGTAACTAACTGTGTGAGCAATAAAGACTAAAGAGTTAACTATTAAATAAATACTAACTTTGTTAAGTAAATTGTAGATTTGAATATTAAAACAAGTGTAACTATTTTACAAAGTGAATCCAAACAACGTCGAGTGGGGTATGTAATTGTATACATTGTGATTTATTTCATGTGTCAATAAAGGTACAATCTCTAGATTAACGAGCAGAATATCGTATACAACGTAGAAATGTATCAATACGAAGAACAACTCCATTCTAGGGGTTTCTCTTTAATAACCGAATGGAACTCGGTAGAACACCTCATTTTTGTGTTGACTTTAATATGCGCAATAGTTGTATTAGGGTGTTGTGGATATAAGATATTCAGTTATTGCAATCGTCGAATATTAAATAGACGGGGGTATTTGCAAGATGGTCTACCAAATGAGATAGAAATGCAAAGAGCCGGGTTAGATTGAATTGGATTGCGTTTTCTTAATGCATAGTTAATCTCAGAGATAAGGATGGTTAACGTGAAAGTATTAATTAAAGCTCTAGAGACTGTAACTTTATGTAGCCTGGTGGAATACGAAACACTAATATCTATTATGAATGTTAATAATCAAGTCTAGATTAGACTAATATGTGAAATAGGTTTTTCTTTCCATTTTTCAATCAATGTATCAGGTTAGTTCTATAAATGTGTTCGTATCTCACTTTAGACTTAATTTGTAAAATAACTATTGAAACTTTAGTGTGTGTTTAATTAAAATTAAGTGTGAATCTAGATGACCTTAGAGAGTTTTTTCTTTGGATTTTCGCTTTCTCTCTATTTAGTGTGGTCTTAAGATAGGAGCTGAAAATCTAGCTGTCATTATATAGCAACCTATAGGTGACAGCTTAAATAATCAAACCAGTTTCTTTTGCTATTTCGAAGTTAAACTAAACACATTTAATTTAAATAAATAATATTTTTTTTTCATAATTATATGTTTTACTGCTTAGAGATAAGATTCCTAAGAGGAGGCACAGTGTGAGGCATAGTCAAACTCGTGTTAAATACTAAGAAATACTTAGAAGAACCTTTGAGCTAGTTTGTTTGGCTTCGTTTAACACTTTGCGTTCTCACACATATACCTTTCAGTTGAATCACGATTTCTATGAGCTAAATTCGTTAGATTTCAGTCTAGGTCTAGGTAGATTTCTATACATATACCTAATTAAATAAACATGGGATAGTAGGGAGTGATTAAAGACTAAGGAAGAGACTACATTCAAACTGTTGAGGTTACTTGTGTATAGGTAGTTTATTTAAACGTGTTAGTAAAGGAGCCTAGCTGCTGAATTTGGACGAGAGACACAACAGGAGCTGAGCAGAAGGAAGTATAATGTATTAGTGTTGAATAGGTATAATGTGTAAGTACATTTTGCCTCTACACAGGACATAGACATTGTTAGGTGCACTTATAGACTTGTATTTAGGATAGGAAATAGGGATAGGTATACTAGGTGATCTGTGATGAAATTGAACTTGTACAGGATGTTTAGATCCTGGGGTGTTTGACCGCTTGAGGCTGCGAGCTAGGCATTCCACCCACTGACTTTAATCGAATGAGGGCTCTTGACTATAAGAGATTATTCTCTTAGACTTGACTGAACGGGATGCTATGGCCGGTACTCGCGAGCTCAGCCTTATTGAGCCTAAAGGCTATCTGCGTGTGGATCCAGTGAACGGGTAGAAGCATTTCTGGGTCGTCGTCACATTTGCACTTTCATAGCGTTCAGCCATCGCCCGATTTGGCCAAATCGAACTTTCTCAATTAATACAAATATGAATAAATAAAGTTTACCATGGTTTTATGGGGAAAGGTGTCTAGCGAACACCTTATAAAGTAAAGTAAATAAATGTCCACATCCTGGAGATGTCTGACAAACGCTCCGCAGCGTAACAAAGATGGCTGACGTTCCCCAAATAATAAACCCCAGAAGGGTTTTTCCTAGAAGGTTTTGTAGGCGCTATTAAACGACCAGAGTGTAATCCACATCATGAGCAGACATCTTTTGGTTATAGCTTAGGTAATTAGTGTAGAGGAGAGGCGAAAGTCGCGATCAGATTAAAACAATTTGCATTTTAATATTAACAAGCTTCGCAATGTTATTTAAAACCATAGGCCTGCGGAATGATGGATTTATCTCGATGAGCCTCCGTTCCATTCACACGCAGCTACTAAATAGTACAAACATAAACACGATTCGCAGATCACTTAGATGCCAGTAACATCGACTTTCACCAAGACCACCAAATACATAGAAAAACATTATAACTAGACGATCACATATACAAATTAGGATTTGAGCCACTACAATATAACTATATAGTTTCTTGCCGGAACCCGTTAATTAAATGTTGTCCTTATTTTGTTACGTGGGCTTAGGCCCTAGACTAGATAATGTCCTTGATTAGACAAGGACATTGAACTGAAGAATACTTTTTCATCATTAAAACTTAATATCTAGATACATTAAATAAAATACCTACTTACTAGAAAAAATACGACTCTCACTAGAACAATCCTCGGACGGGAATCGAACCCGCAACGGCCGCAACCTTTGGATGTCCAGTCCAATGCTCTGACCGCTGAGCTACCGAGTCACTCGGAATTGATTGTATAAGATAACATTATTATATTATCATCAGATATCATCATTGTATAAAAATAGCATTGTGAATGCAAAAATCTCATATTTAAAAATTATAAATTACTTTATTTTATTTTAAATGGCTAATTTACACTGGCTTTGAAAATAGTTGGGCTATAAAAATAAATATATACTTAATTTAAATAATTATTCTTAACTTTAAAAATATGGGCCCACTGTATAAATTACAAAATCACTGAAAACATATTAAACTTCGAACTAAAAGTGACGTAAGTATGTTTTGAATAACATAAATTTGATCCTGTGGATTCGCCTTTATTCATGCACATGATTGTGATGTATGGCGCAGTAAAGTAATTTATCCATACACTGTTTTCCAACTCTGCTTATGCTTCCCTAACTTTAACTTATAGAGACTTTAAGTTAACTCTTAGGTAGGCGTAAATAACAATAATGCAATAACCCATAATATGTTTCTATGTTAGCCTAGCCGGTAAAACAAACGAATAAGTACCATAAAATAAATTCAAATTAATAGAATAATAATTTTATGAAAGTTTAGTAGGTACTATTATAATATTCTTATAAATATGATTCTTATTCTGTGCTAATACCTATCACATTTAAATGCATGTGTTTCATCGCTTTCATGTGACGCAGTACCACAGGAATAAAATTTTGTTACCCGGTGGCAGTACCTCGATAATACGGTAAATTACATTGCATCCCGCACAAGGCTTGTATTTTCACAAGAAATGGAGGAATAGTACATTACTGCAGCGGCACGGAAAACAGGCATTAAAGGACGAACGTGAAAATGTGGGCCGAGGCGAAGCCGAGGCACGCATACGTGAGTCCATCAATGCCTAGTTGCGGCCAAGGCTTGTATAGTACTTTTCTCAAATAATGCGCGGAAATCCAAACCAAGTAGGTAGCATTTTTAACTTTTTATTTTTATTTTAAATTACAGTAATTGATTAATTTGATACCTAATATTAAAAAAAAATTTTTTGGAATAATGTGCTCGCTCATCAAAGGCCTTTCATATTTTGATACCCATAAGTATTCGTGTTTCATTGAAAAGTTCGCTCCATTTCTGAATTGCACGTGTGTAATGAGTTTTAATAGAAACATTTACGGTCAGACGCCGGCAATTTTTGTATGAATAGTAGGTAGTTTGTTACACAAGGAACGTAAGGGAGCTATTACAGAACAAGATCTAATTTGGCGCCCATGCGAATTGCGAGCATAGCTCGCAAAGGGCGCTAATAGTTCAAGGGTGCAATAGCTACTTACAACCGAGGTAAGCATACTACTTTACATCATTCATGCGAGGTAAATAAAACATTTATATTGGTATGACAAAATGATTTTTTCATTAGAGTGAAAATATTTATAGAAAAAACATTTATTAAAATTAATGGTTACATTGTTACAATTATTAAAAGGCAATACACTATTTATTATACACTATCTATTAAGCAATACAATTATTTACAATTAAAGCATTCACCCTATGCTTGAATTGTAAAGTGATTTGAAAATGGAACGTTCTATCTAAACAGTGCACGTGCCTGGCCAACCAGTATCACTGCCTTTTAATAATTGTAACAATGTAAATATTAATTTTAATAAATATTTTTTTATAAATATTTTCTCTCTAATGATAAATTCATTTTGTCATACCAATATAAATGTTTTATTTACCTCGCATGAATAATGTAAAGTAGTATGCTTACCTCGGTCGTAAGTAGCTATTACACCCTCGAACTAGATCCGTAGCGCCCTTTGCGAGCTACGCTCGCATGGGCCCCAAATTGGATCTTGTTCTGTAATAGCTCTCTTACGTCCCTTGTGTAACAAACTACTATTACCATTCAAGCTATGCAAAACTCCTTAGTGAACCAATTTCTTTTCTTATTGAAATGACGAAACTTTTTACTGAAAAAAAAACAATGCACTGTGTTGCACATGCCAACTTACACAGCCTCTTACCATAGGTACTAGTAAATCCTAGTTTCCGAGCAGTATGATGTAAAATCCATTATTACACGTTAGTCATGGATTTTCATATAAATATTGCCGGAGCGGTTTAGGTCTGTCCAGTAACTCCGATTTAACAGGAAGAAGGTTGTCGAAATAATGTTCGAATTTCCAAGCATGTCTGAGAAAATAAAATTTTGTAAGTCAAAATGTAATTTTTAAATAATATTGTGTTGTTTGGCCACATTTGTTTGTGTGGCCAGTCATGCAACCATAAAGTTTTATAAAAATAATGCTACCTAACCGTTTTGATTTTGGATTAGTGCAGAAAGTGAGTAGGTACATATTGAAATTCATTTCCGCAAGGATTTTCAAATTTAGAATATAAATGAAGCAGAAACGATATCTACATGGATTTTTGAAAATTCTTGCCGGTAAGCGGAATCCCACGCGCACGAAGTCGTGGGTGGCCACTAGTCCCATTTAAATCTTTTATCAGTAGGTATTTCCTATGAGTTTTCATCTTCGTTATTAAAAGTACTTTTATTATTATTGTCCGTCCTGCGGCTAACCATAAACGATATATTTCGAAATACGCAATCTAAAGGATTAGTGTTGCAATTATTACAGGTCGGCAATAATATTAGAGGCACATAAATAGGTACGATATTATAGTTATTATATTGTTCTAACCTTAAACCATAAAATTAGCTATCAGTAGAGATAACTCTAACATACCCTAGGTATTGTGTAGGCAGTAAATAACTACCTACTTAAGGCGAGGCCAGTTCACGATCTGATGAAAAGTCAGATTTTTGAACTTCCAATGTGAAGAACTGATGTAGAATT
The DNA here is from genome assembly GCA_950108535.1 of Agriphila straminella. NCBI lineage: Eukaryota > Metazoa > Arthropoda > Insecta > Lepidoptera > Crambidae > Agriphila > Agriphila straminella. Next base: position 9,070,324 of record OX467316.1, on the reverse strand, counting down.
CTACTTCGCAAAAATTACTGTAGACTGAAAAAGAAACAAAGTAACCGAACAGAATATTGAAAAATGGCTTGGTAACTCTGTAAAAAAATCCTGAATAACACCATAAAAACTTATAAAAATAAATTTCAAATCGTCAGATTTTGTAATTTTCAACGACAGTGATAATTATGATTTTCATATGCAAAAAAGTTAGCTTTTTAATCGATCTAACAAAATAACCGAGTACATTTTTAATAAATGATCCAGTATTTCAGAAATCAATAAAAATGTACTAAATTTCGTCAAATTTCTGGCGAAGCGTCAATTAAAGGAGTAAATTTCGTGAACTGCCTCGCCTTAATAAAATAAATATTTTATAAAGTTTTGTAACCGTCGCGTCGGTCGGTGGTAATTGGACTTTGGCCACTGGCCACTGCCGGACCCGGACTATTTGCTATCCGTGGTCAGATGGGGTATAATTACCATTCATACAGGTACTTACCCTACCTACTTAATCGGTTTAGTTGGATAAGGCTTATTGTTTTAATGTCCGCCTTCACACCTTTGGCATTAATGATACATTAATCGTCGCTGTCATTCTTCGACATCTAGAGGTAAGATAGCCACTTTCTGAGGATTCTGAATGAAATGCGGTTCCACCTTCGCATTCAACCAGTGGAAAACTTCCATAGGTAATCTCATATGACGCGCATCCGACGTGGAATCGACTTATTATATAAATACTTATAATTATATGAAATAAACGTAGGTCGTCGGGTCGGGTAATTAGAAAGAAAATTCACCTTAGTGAAATTCACGTAGAGGTTGTCTGAGACTGAGTGTAATTTTAACTACTCAGTAATTATAATATTTTACGCTCCAGAGATACCTTAGAGCATTTTGAATGCTCTAAGAGAGATATATACAGACATCGGCCTTACCACAAAATATTTTAAAACACTGTTTAGTAAAAACACTGTTTAAATGTGATGCCGTCTCTTTCAAACAATATTGTCAAAAAATTAAAACAGTGTTTTAGTTAAACACGTGTTAAACAGTGTTTTGTGGTAAGGCCGAATATGACTGTCACAATAAGGACAAATCATTTTGCAGTAAGTTAGATTTACAGAATGTTGCGTATTAGCATAGTTTATTTTATTTATTTTTATTTTATTAATCTTATTGCACAACAATACATAAAGTATGGTACAAAGGCGGACTTAATGCTTACAGCATTCTATACTAGTCAACCATCAGTAAATAGACATTCATGAATTTGCGGTAGGTACATACAAAAGAGTTACAGAACCTAAAGGCGAGGCAGTTCCCTAAATTTACTCTTTCACTATGTCTTTTGAATATTGCATAGCTTTAACTGACGCTTCGCCAGAAATTTGAAGAAATTTAGTACATTTTTATTGATTTCTGAAATACTGGATCATTTATTGAAAATGTACTCGGTTATTGTGTTAGATCAATAAAAAAGCTATCCTTTTTGCATAAAAAATTATATCACAGTCGTTGAAAATAACGAAATCTGACGATTTTAATTTTTTTTTATGGTGTTATTCAGGATTTATTTACAGAGTAATATGCCATTTTTAAATATTCTGTTCGGTTATTGTGTTTCTTACCTTTAAAAATATATAATAGTAATTATACCTTTAAATAGTAGATTGTTATACAAGACGCTAAAATTACCCATTGCATACGAGGTAGTTTTATTCCCGAGCTTTAGCGAGGGATTAAAACTACCTCGTTGCTCTATTAAAATTATTTCTTTCCTATTACAGTCACACAATTCAATCAGTTTGTAATTATAGAAAAAAATTCTAAAGATTTCGCGCCACGGTACCTTTTTTTAATTTCCGCTGTAGCAGCTAAGCAACACAAACACGCATTCTACGATTCACTCTGTACACAGAGTATAAATAAGTCTATGATTTCACCGAAGAGATGCTTTTAGTTCCATTTTCAAAAATAAGAATGAGAAACTGGGGGCCTATTACGAAACTTGGTCACGATAGTCGTCCGCAGTTCGTCAGTTGTAGTTATTACAAATATTTTTAATATAGCATCGTAGTCCATAGTCTATTGAACTAATAATGACGGATCCACTAGAGAGAAACTGTCAAATTTACGCAATCACTTTGCAATATCGCATACGCAAGTGCTTTGTAATAGGAATCAATCAGAACGAAGCACGGACGCAGCTGCGTGTATCGCATTAAACTTTTCGTAATAGACCCCTAGTATTAAGTCGAGCGAGTTTTTATTCGTGATTATGAATAAAGACTTCTTCGTTTTTAGTAGGCTCATTGGTAATCATCATCATCATCATCATCATATCAGCCGCACGACACCCACTGCTGGGTATAGGCCTCCCCTAAGGATCTCCACGACGATCGGTCCTGCGCTGCCCGCATCCAGCGGCTTCCCGCGACCTTCACCAGATCGTCGGTCCACCTTGTCGGGGGCCTACCCACGGAGCGCCGTCCGGTGCGTGGTCGCCATTCCAGAACCTTTCCGCCCCAACGGCCATCGGTTCTTCTCGCTATGTGTCCCGCCCATTGCCACTTCAGCTGAGCAATCCTTCGAGCGATGTCGGTTACTTTAGTTCTCTTGCGGATCTCTTTGTTTCTGATTCAATTTCAACCAAATTCAACCAATTTTGACCAAATTCATTGGTAATAGACAAACATTAAAAAAGAAAAAACTTTATCCCCTAGGGCTTATTATGCTATTTTATCTCGACTCTTGTACGTTACAATGACGCACTTTTTGAGCAAGAGGAGTGAAAAATATATAATCGTACATACAAAAGTTAGCCGGGGCCAAACAACATGGTTGTTGCCATGTTGTTTGGCCCCGGCTAACTTTTCGAACTTCGGCAGGTCTGTCGAATTTCAACTTAAAACGGATAAATCGAAGTAAGGGATTTCGTATCGTACTATTTGTCGAAGTTATTTGGAAGATATCGATGTTCGTGTGACATCATGAATTGGGGTTCGCCATTTTGGCCGGTCGGGGTTCGATTTATCGGTTTTAATTTGAAGTCGAGCAGACTTGCCGAAGTTCGATGCTTTAGCCGGTACGGCCCCTGACCACCACATAAAGCTATAAAAGTCGTTGAATGAAATGACGATGACGTCGAAAACACACGTATCAATGAAAAAAATGAACAAGCATTGTCATGGATTTTTGCGAAGAGAAGGCAAGGCACCCCGCAATACGGTAAAATATTGCAGATTGTACCCCACCCTTAAGGCGAGGTAGTCCACGAATTTTATTCTTTCACTATGTCTTTAGAATAAGATTGAATATTGCATAGCAATCTTCAATCTTATTCTAAATAATATATATAAATTTAGGTCATTTTTATTGATTTCTGAAATACTACATCATTTATTAAAATTATTAAAAATGAAAAAGCTGTTTGTAGCGACACAGTTATGTAGCGACATAGTTTTAGTAACGGTAAATATTCGTAGCCGTAGTGGCCGTAGCGGAGTGTCGTAGCGTAGCTACAGACTGATATAAAATCAGTGGACTTCACTTTTGACAGGCAGTCCTCACGCACTCCTAATGGAGCCCCTAGACGATCAAGCATTTCTTGTCAATCATTTACATTGCATTTACTATTTGAGGGCGTGGCCTACTTTTGATTGGCCACAGTAATCTATCTATTCTGTGGTGCTTGTCAAGCATCGCTCCTAGACGATCAAAATGTGATTGACAAGCAATGCAATGTAAATGATTGACAAGCAATTTTGATCGTTTAGGGGGTCCATTAGGCAGTCCACAGGCAGTCGTCAGTCAATCGGCGTCAGTCGCCAAACCTACTCTTTAGTTTAAATAGTCGCATCCCTACACGCGTGCCTACCGGACACTTGTTGTTGTGATAACCCAACTTACGATAGTCCCTTTATTTTGTAGATGTCATGTGCACAGTAAATTATACGGAGTAGTAACGATAAACGTATTTAATTTATAATTTATTCCTTCTGATAAAGTAGTGTAAGTGGACATCCTCTTTACTTAAAACCCTACACTGTTCTTTTTGCATAAAAAATCACATCACTGTCGTTGAAAATTACGAAATCTGACAATTTGAAATTTATTTTTATAAGGTTTTATGGTGTAAGTCAGGATTTTTTTACAGAGTTTACCATGCCATTTTTCAATATTCTGTTCGGTTATTTTGTTTCTTTGTTTCTTTTTCAGTCTACAGTAATTTTTGTGAAGCAGAATTCTACTAGTTCTTCACATTGGAAGTTAAAAAATCAGTCTTTTCATCAGATCGTGAACTGGCCTCGCCTTAAGTTTTCACCACAGAATAGATATGTTTTCACCTAGATAGATAATAGATGAAAAACATAAGTTTTAATAGTATTTTGTAACTATTTCGTTCGTCGTATCGTAGTAGGTATTTCATTTTCATACCGTACGACCCCTGCAGCTGTACGGTAATATATAATAGTCGTATACCTAAGTACATTAGTTTGACGTCTTTAGTTGTGGAAGCTTATTTTCCCCCAGGGTCACGTGGTCATGATCCTAATGTTGTCTTCTTCCCAAAGTCGTCACTTTCCTAAGTGGTCACAAGTTGGGGCCTTGTTCTTATTATTTATTCTGTGCCTTATCTGATCTGAGTGCCACCAGCAACTCATCTACCAGGTAAACGTACTCGTATGCTGGTTTCCCGCACCCTCGCCTTATCACATGTCATCTGAGTGTGGGTGACTGAAGATTGTACTCGTTTATAAAGATTCAGTCCATTGTGAACGTCGTTTATGAGTTAATAACGTAATACGTAATCGTGGGTGGCTATTAACACTATTAAGGAGGTCGTAAAAATGCAACTGGGACCTTCGGTCGGTAAGTGGTGCCTTGTCGCGCAGCGTGCGGCATATAGCTAATCATTCCGCTCACTCAGCCGCCAGCGAGCGTCAAACAGAGATTACTTACTTTCTCGATAGGTAGGTACACGTTATAGCAGTTAAACGTGATTTCTTTTATTTGTTTTCGTTATAGCCAGTTTTATTTATTCTTATGGTTATAGCGATGATTGTTTTGTTAGAGAATTATTGCGTCTTTCTTTTTGATCTTATTTTTTTATGTAGGTATCCTATAAGTGTGTAAACATACCTAATACCATCGAGATATATATACTAGAGCGGCAAACCTCACTACCACGCGCCACAAAAAGCGTGTAACTTTTTAACCGTGTAGACAAAGACCACAAAAAAATTAGACAAAGACCTTGATAACATGCATTTTTTTTTAATTTGTGTTGCCTACCATGTGAAATTTTACCCCAAAATAATCAATGAAAACAAGAAAATTTTTGTAAGGCCGCTTTCGCTGGGTGCGAAGCGAAGGTATAATAATCGATCGCAGCGCTCATGGTGGCAGAAAGTAGAAATAAGCAGATACAGAGGAATTAAAAAAATGGAATTTGTACTCTACAAATTCCATTTTTTTCATTCCACCCGACTTCAATAATATTATTTCTTGCTTCAATCAATAAAATAATAATCAATATTTTTATTATTACGAATATTATTTCTTGCTTTTTTCCTCCTTTTCCTAAGGGGTTTCCTCGGAGCTCTAAGGGAGATTTTAGAGAGTAGCTCAGGGGGCTTACCATCAGCAAATAAGAAACCGTTCAGTTTAAAAGCAGGCCTTAAACAGGACTGCTTAAGGCCTGCTTTCATACTAACCATTGAGGTCATAGTACGAAAAAGTAAGGCAGTTCAATATAAGCCCTGCTATAAGAGCTCATAATAAGGTCGCTGGGCTGTCAATTTTCACTCGAATTTATTGTATGTAGAGTGCATTTTCTTCAGTTTACAGTTGTTAGTAAGTAGGTACCTACCTACATAAAGTAGGTACCTATACTAATATAAAATTAATTTTTGCGTAAACAAAGCATGTAACTAGGTACCTGATATAAAAATATTTGTTTAATACATGCTTTACAAAAAGCAGCATTACAGTAATCTTTAGCTCTCGATAGCTAAGACGAAAACATCGGATCCTCCTCCAACTCCAGAACGATAATTTTATTTTGCCTATCTATTGTCTAATTTCAAAATCTGTTAAATTGTCTAATCACATTGACACTTCATTTTGGCACCATTAAAAACATAGCAAAATGTAGCAATTTGTGTCACCATCCATCTGTCCTTAGAGTAAGACGGGCTTCTGTTCCAGACATAGATATAGTATATTAAAAGGGGGTTCCAGAGCCGCGATGCTCGAAGCATCTGTCAAATGAAAGCGATTGCAATAGATTTTGAAATTAGAGAATTAATAATACTAAATAATATACTAGAAAAAATACGACTCGCACCAGATCAATACTCAGACGGGAATCGAACCCGCGACCTTTGGATATCCGGTCCAATGCTCTGACCGCTGAGCTACCGAGTCACTAGTGACATCGCCAAATTTCTTCTAGTATATCCTACTCTTACGCTGCAAGCCAGCGTTATTTCACCAATGTGAGGAATTACCTCGACATTCAATTGAAATATCTTTCCAGATATTTGGCAATCGATTAAGATGAAATAGCTATATAATTTTTTAAATTTAGATTTTTGCATTCACAATTATATTTTTATACAATACTAAATAATATACTAGAAAAAATACGACTCGCACCAGATCGATGCGAGTCGTATTTTTTCTAGTAGGTATATTATTTAGTATTGATTAATAATTATCTTATTCAGTTCATAAACAAAGAAGGTAATTCACCAATCATCGAGGTAATTCACACAAAATCATACTATTTTCGTGCTTTTTTCAAAATTACTTGAAAAGTACTGAACCGATTTCCAAAATTAAAAAAATGGGACCAACTTGGGAGTGTACCTAATGACATTTGAATCATTTCAATCGGTCCAGCCGTCTTCGAGTAGGTAATCGGTGGACATACACAAAAAAAAAAAAAAAACAAATATACAGACGAACATGGAACCTCCTCCTTTTTTGGAAGTCGGTTAAAAATAGAACTGAATTTGGTTACATAGTCAACCATAGAGTTACCTCATTGCAGCCATGTGGGGCGCATTCACGAACAGCAACAAAAAACAAAACATGGTATAAACAACCAGTGCAAAATTAAAAACATTGGGCTGAGCGGCCGGCGACGCGGCGCGTTCCAAATTTAAAATAAGAAAAACTACTTATAAAATATTGGAGGGAGACTTACCTAACTCTGTGACTTTGAGCCGTGGTCACAGAATATATAATAGTACTAACGTACAGAAGTCGGTCCCCGCGAGGACCATCAAATAATAAGCTACTCTCGCTGCACGGCAATAAAGTACAATTTCAAACTGCACAACGCTGCGTGGATAAAATTATATGCACCTACGAAGAAGAAAGAGAGGCGTCTCTTTCTGTCGCATAGCTCTGTCTCAACCGACACATTTCGGGGTTGCTGCTCGCTAGTTACTGATATCATAGAAAACATTCGTTATGCCCATGAATAAACAATGAAATTACTAATAGATACCTACTTATAGAATAAAATAAATCTACCTAATAGGTGAGCTGCGCATATTTAAAGAGCATAAATAATAAGTATTTCTAAGTAGTTAGAGAAGCTCGATGGCGCAGTGGTATAGCGCCTGGGCCAACGATTGCGGAGGTTAAGCAACTTTTGCAAGGGTCGGTTATGGGATGGGTGAAAAAAAATATATTATTTTTTAGCTTTTTTCTTTACTGGTGTCATATTTCGAACTTCGATACAACTAAGTATGTAAATATGTATACAAAAAATACAATAAACTTTGGTAGGTAGGTAGGTACGTTAGTGATTAAGTATCAAAAACGAAGTGCATGCAGTTTCGCATTCGGCGCTTGACTGACTCGTTTCGTTGGTGACGTTCACGCGCTGCGCTCGCGTCGCTTCCGCTTGCACACGCCGCCGCCGGCGCCGCGCGTTTCGGTCGGCGCGGTGATATCCCTCGACAATGGCCCTCTTGGAGTGGGCCGCGAGCAGTAGGCTAATATAAAAGTTTAAGCGCGGAGTGATACCCCCTTGCCGTGGTGCCGTATTAAAGTTTTGTGTTGATTTTGTATTTACTACCGTACCTTACATCCTTCACAGGAGGTGACGCCGTAGTGGTACCCCGAGGCCTTGTCTCCGCACACCTTACAAGGCGCCGCCGCTTTGCCGCCGCCTGCGCTTGCGCTGTCTGCAGCAGCGTAGTGTTGTTCTGTTGACCAAATAATAATAAAATAAACACATATTGGAGGGGTATGGTATCAAAATCCGCAATAATGCTTAGTGAGAGTAAGTAGCAACGTTAGACAGCTCTTAAAAATAGCTTTAAAATGTTCGGCTAGTTTTGTAGAAAAATCAACTAAAACATAGAGAAATCCGCCAACGAAAACAGATTCAGAATCAAAAGCCCCTAACTAAATATCTGTTGGTCCAGCTAAAATTTACTAGTTACTTTTACTTTTACTAAGTTTAGTAATTTCGGGTTGCCACTCGTACTTGACAATAAAATATTGTATAATAAGTTCGATTTTAAAAGTGAATTTACCCTATAACGGAAAGATAAACATTGTACCTATACGATTGGAAATGAGAATTGAAAATAAAAAAAACATGAACAATGTTGACCTTTGCTTTATTTGTTTAAATTTAACTTATTATACGGGTGGCAACTCTAAATTGGTATGCGAGATTGGAATATATAATCGCGGCTTTTCAGGCCGGCCACACACAGACGTAATCACGTAACGGAATCTCGAAACGGAATCCGAACGCAGCAATGGGGTTAGTAAACTTTTCCAAAACTGTTGTGAATTATATATTTTCTGGTAGCTTTTGGCTTTGGAGTCAGGAATAACAAATTGCGGAATTATATAATGCTTAATTTTAATTTAAATAAAAATTTAAAATTTTAATTTACAGCATAGTACAATAAATCACTAATACGGCTGTATGTGTAGGTTATGCCTTTGCTCCAAAGACTTTCTATGTTGTTGCTCAAAACAAAAAAAACAAAGGTATGATTACTCTTTGTCACTGTCTGTCAAATCTGTTAATCAGTTTTTTAAATCAGTAAATGCAAAGGAACTTCGTGTTCAGCCGTATGTTTGATATTTTATCGCGATAATAATATAAAAAAATATATTTAATTAACAAGGTAAAATAAAAAAATCATAATATTATTTTCTTTATTCTTCAAACTTGTGCCTACAAAAAAAATATAAAACAATTCTCTTCGAAAAAGTTTACCAACCCCATTGCATGCATACAAAATCTATGGGCCTGCCACACACAAGCGTTAACATTCCGTACGTAATTTTATTCCGTACGTTATTCCACATTCTCATGTGCTCTCGCCCGTGCGTTCGGAATCTCGCACGGAAAAAATGCATTCCGAACGCAAGACTACCATATATTTTGTATTGGTCGCCACACACAACCGTTTTTATTCCGTACGGAATGCGCACACACGCACGGCCTATGTGTGAGTGACGTATACATACACCTACACCTTTTTTATTACAGCTCTGGATAGCAGCCTTTTGGCAAACCCTTTATTATTTTGCTTAGTTATTATGTAGTTCTAGTTTCCAAAAAAGCAATAGAATAGACCTGTGCGTAATATAAATATTAAATAGTCTATAATTATGTAGTTTTTGTTTATTTTTAGAAAAATAATTCATCTTCGCTCAATGTTTCCTCGTCAAGGTTTGGCGTCTGACTGAGCCGTGATTCCGAACGAAAAAAAACGTCTGTGTGTGGTGGTGCGTACGGAATCACGTACGTACGTGATTCCGTTACGTGATTACGTCTGTGTGTGGCCAGCCTTAGGGCCGCGTTCCGAATCACGCTTACAGCACTGTGAGCGCGGCCGCAACCCAGTAAGCGTGATTCGGAATCGGAACGCGGCCTGTGTGTGTCGCTCTACAATAGATTAGTAATCTGTGGTGTCGCTAGCGTTGCGTTGCGTTGTGGGAATTTTGACGAAAAACTAAAATAATTCACTTATTTTTAATTAATAATGTACGTTATAAAGAAATCATTTTAGAAAAATAACAAGCCAATCAAGGTGATATAATGATACAGTGATCGTTTTACATGGGGTTCTAATATGTTTCAGGGCTCGAAATAAATCTCCATCGGCGGCGGCCGCATCAGATAAAGATAAAAAGAAACCAAAAGAAGCTAAAAAGAAAAAAGGTGATTCTGGATCGAGCAGTAGTAGTAGTGGCAGGTAACGTTTGTAGTTTAGTTATACTTCCAATTGTTAAAATAAACCAAGTTTGTATTGTGAAAGGTTATGACGCCCGCCCCATGTTTGATTGATGATTATTCAAATTCATCCTTTTACCACTTTCCTTTCGTCCACCACATAAACCGTATTCATTGGGATTATTTATTTTTAATACACTGTTTATGTGGTGGACGAAAGAGAAAGAAAGTTGAATAATTATTAATTTGATGTCTATGAGCATCTGCTAAATCGAAAATCAAAATGTCCTACTCATACATTTACTATAAATGCTAAAAAACCTTCTAATGTAATTGCATCTAGTCTAGTAGGTACATTGTATATTCCCCGGGTCATGTGGAGCGTGCCAACGTGTACCCACAAACCCAGGAAAGGAAAGGAAGGAAAAATTCTCTTGTTACAACAAAAAAAGATACACTGTATATGGCCCTAATACATGGGCGTAGCCAGCCATGGGCTCAGGGTGGGGCAGCAGTCTAAAATAATAACGTAATTAGCAAACTATAGCTACCTGCAGTCTTACTTACCCCGGTTAAATTTTTCATACTAAAAGGTTACACCCTATAGCAGCGGTTCCCGAATTCTTTTGGCTACGGAACCCTTTTTGGTTCACCGTTTTTGGGCGGAACCCCAGCTCAAATAAGAAGTAAATTAACCTGGGTTGCCAGTTGCCACCTTTAGGAACAGGCAGGCAGGAAAGTAAGAGTAAGATTCTTTTGATTATTTTTTCATGCATATTTTGTATTGCTACGGGCCTCTCTTATTTTATATTTACTTTAGGTGAGATTAGGATTACTAAGGTGAGACCTCATAAGTCAGACAGAGCCCCACCGTGGCTACGCCCATGCCCTAATAAACAAGAAATAGTCATAGATCAACTATGATCAACTATGAAATAGTCTGGCCGAAAATAACTATAGTGACAAAATGCAAAAATTGTATTTGTTTTAGTTCTTCAGATAGTAGTTCCTCACGTTCGTCGTCCAGGTCATCTTCGAGCAGCTCGGGCAGTTCGTCTCGCTCCTCATCATCTTCGAGCTCCTCCAGCAGTAGTAGCAGCAACAATGATCGCTCTAGGCCTAAGAAGAAGTAAGTTGAAAAAGTTACACCACCTAGATGTAGCAATGTATATGTCGCAGCCAACTAGCTTAATCAGCCGGTTTATTGACCGCCTAGACTTTGCATTTAATGGCACCATTCAATCAGCAATAGAATAATATACAGCCATCTAATTTTGTCACCTGGCACTTTGTAATCTTATTGTTTTTACAACAGCTCTGTTCTCAAACTGTCAATATAGCGTTGGTCTACCATCTACACGTAGACCAGCCTGCCTAGCATGACCGATTTATATCGCGTGATATAGCGTTTTATCACGTTCAACTGTCAAAAAGACAAAAGAATTTGACAGTTGAGTGTCGATAAAATGCTATATCACGCGATATAAATCGGTCATGCTAGGCAGGCAGCTGTGATATTTCTGGTGTTTCTAAACATTTAACAAGATTTTAATATGTTTACACATATGTTACATTATACAATATGTTACATGTATGTATAGTTCAATGGAAGTGTGTGGTAAATAGTGTAAATATTATCTGTTATTGAACATTTTTTTGACCAGAATGTTATTGGACTACAGGTAATGGTGTTTTTGTGCAATTTGTTGATTGTTACATGATATTTGGGTATATATCAATATTTTCACAAGTTTAATTATGAATGTTATTTGTGTTTTTACAGCCTATGTATCTGTCAGCCCATTAATTAAATGTTGTAAAATGCATTGCCTAAATTTCATTCAGGCTGCTGATTAAATGGTGCTGTTCAATTGAGTGACTAGGCCGTTAATTGAGCGGCTGATTTTGATGTTTCAAATTATATGATATTGATTATTTAATTTTTAGAATCTCACCCCATAAAAGTCCACTGAAAGATCGACGTGAGCCAGAGAGAGATAAAATTAGGGATAGATCCCCTATTAATGATAAGAAAAAATTATTACCTTCCAATGATAAAGCAAAAAGCAAGGATAAACAAGAAAGGTAAATGAATAATACAAAATTACTTGTGAAAACTGCGAATAATTATTTACAAAATACAATGGTCCTTACTTAACTTATAATTATTGTTATTGCTAGGTCACCAGGAAGGAAGAAAAGGGAACGATCACCACCTCCCAGGCCAACAAGGATACACATTGGACGCTTGACACTAAATGTCAGTAAAGATCACATTCATGAGATATTCTCTACCTATGGCAATGTAAAAACTGTGGAGTTCCCTATGGACAGACTGCATACTCACAATGGCAGAGGGTATGCTTATGTGGAATTCACCAACCCGGATGAAGCTGAAAATGCCATGAAACACATGGATGGAGGTAAATTGAAAAATAATAAACAATCCTTTTCATATTGCAAGATTGCATCTAAACAATAATATGATTAAAAGAAAACAATTACATGCTAATAAAGTACACAATAGACCAGCTGATTATTAACCATCAATGACTCATGGAAAACCAGGCAATCTTGAGTCTAAATTAAATATAGAAATAAGAACAAGACGAGAAAAACAAACTTCAAATTATAGAGAAACCATTCTACAAACTGGGACTTTCTGTGTACAGAAATAATTCAAAATCATTATTTACTTTTGTGAGTTCTCAGCATAAAGATTAAATCCTAAAGTTTGTCAAAAGCTTTTTTTTAGGGTCTGTTCAAAGTACAAAATTTGTATGAAATTATTTTATCTTTCTTTATTTATCTGCGCGGCCAATAGGTGTGAAACAATGCGGTGTTGATATACATACAGTTAGGGCTCAATCACTCCGCGCGCGAGTCTTAACCGCTCTGCGTCCTCTGAGAGGACAAATTTCATACATCAGAAAAGAGAAGACCTACGCGATAGAAAGAGAGGCAACTACTAAGTGAATGTTTTGGAGCGAAGGGAGCGCTGTGCGAACTGAATTGCACTTTATTGTGTTGGAGCAAGAGTCGCAATTTATTTAAATGATTTTGCGGAGTGCAACTTCTGTACGCTAGTACTATTATCTATTATGCAGGGATTGATAACGTTATTTTTAAATGTAACGTATTTCTTACTTTTATTACCGTTACTTTTAACATTAACGTTATGTCAATAAATAACGTTACTTTAGATAATGTTACATTGAAATTAACGTTATTTCAGTAAATAACGTTAATTTTATTTCTTACTTTTTGTTACGGTTACTTTAAAATTAACGTTATTCCAATTAACAACGTTACTTTTTACCGATAAGTTTAACGCTATATTTATCGGTAATATTTTTTACAATAATTTTAACGTTATTTTTACCAATAAAATGTTTTAACGGTATTTTTAACGTTATTTTTTTTACGGTATTTCAATCCCTGATTCTGTGATACAGGGCAGATCGACGGGCAGGAGATCACGGCGGCGCCGGTGCTGATCCCGTCGCGGCCGCGCCGGCCCTCGCCGCGCCCGCCGCCGCCGCGCCACGCGCCGCCGCCGCGCCGACACTCGCCGCCGAGGTTAGTCATAGTCATATGGCATTGTCAAGTCTTGGTGAATCGCCAAACCAATACTAGACCGTGACTGTTTGTATAGCAACATCCGTTTGCTAATCTGAACCTTGGCTTCGTCATAATATGAGGTAGAACGTGGTACAGCTCGCGCAACATAACTTGACCCAATTTCTAGTTCCACTCCACGTGGACCTGCGCACTACAATTTTTATACTGAAAATTGCTACTGCGCAAGCTTTATTGTCAATGGTTTGGTTCAAGTTATGTTGCGCAAGCTGTAGAACCTCGAAGTTTTCATTTTGGTTTCACATATTATGTCACATTATTTTTAATAATTGAGTTTGATGTACAGTCAGCAGCACATCAGACTATACATGTTGTCATTTATAGTAATAAAAGCTGTTTACGTAGTTGAACTGTTTAACCTAGCAACAAAATTTGTGTGCGCGCGTGTCGCTCCTGCACTAACTAAACGTATGTTGTGACGACTCGGTGTGTAAGCTTTAGCGAGTGGTTAACGACGCTGTTGCCCATGGTACTTAACCGAGTTGTGGTTTGTACATTTAACATTGTTGCAAACTACATGGTTATCAACCAGCAATGTCAATTCGATCGGGTGCTAGTTTGCGACCCTGTAGCTCACAATTTAAGAAAGGAAGCTTAAATAATAATTAAGAATGGAGTACAGTCTAATAAAGTCATGACATTAAAAAGTAGCAACACTGTAGTGTCGTCTCGTTTCGTTTCAACCATTATGTTGGTTTGAAAGGGACGACATTACAGTGTTGCTACTTTTAGGGTTCTGTACCCAAAGGGCAAAAACGGGACCCTATTACTAAGACTCCGCTGTCTGTCTGCATGTCTGTCCGTGACCGTGATAGCTAGACAGTTGAAATTTTCATGATGATGTATTTCTGTTGCCGCTATAACAACAAATACTAAAAATAGAATAAAATAAGTATTTAATGTGATTAGTGGTTCAAGTGGCGCCCTCATCCTAATTAAAGTTATTGCTCGCTAAGAACATAATGTATCAAAATTGAGGTTCTTTAGTTTATTTACAAACAATAACCTCTGTAAAATATAGTTCGTTGTAGTAGTAGTAGGCAAAAGAGCAACAAGTGGCCACTTTTGGTTTGATAGATTATGTGCTTAGCGAGCAATAAATTTATTTAAGGTGAGGAAGCTAATCGCCTTAAGGCGAGGCCAGTTCACGATTTGATGAAAAGTCTGATTTTTGAACATCCAATGTGAAGAACTGATGTAAAATTCTACTTCACAAAAATTACTGTAGACTGAAAAAGAAACAAAGAAGCAAATTAACCGAACAGAATATTGAAAAATGGCATGGTAACTCTGTAAAAAAATCCTGAATAACACCATAAAACTTATAAAAATAAATTTCAGATCGTCAGATTTCGTAATTTTCAACGACAGTGATATGATTTTTTATGCAAAAAGGATAGCTTTTTTATCGATCTAACACAATAACCGAGTACATTTTTAATAAATGATCCAGTATTTCAGAAATCAATAAAAATGTACTAAAATTCGTCAAATTTCTGTCGAAGCGTCAATTAAAGTTATGCAATATTCAACCTTATTCTAAAGACATAGTGAAAGAGTAAATTTCGTAAACTGGCCTCGCCTTAAGGGGCTCCCATACAACAAATAGTACGGAACCCTTCGTGCGCGAGTCCGACTCGCACTTGGCCGGTTTTTTAACGTCATGACTTTATATAGACAGACTATAATATGATAACTTTGTTTGCGTGCAGGTACCGGCGCCGCTCGCCGCCGCCCCGGCGCCGCTCGCCGCCGCGCCGGCGCCGCTCGCGCTCGCGCTCCCCGCGCCCCGCGCCGCGCCGCCGCAGATCCAGGTCCTCCTCATCCTCTTCCCGATAGACACCACCTCACCTACCCTCCGAACCATACACGACACCACACATACAACCACACACAACATTATAGCAAACCAATATAAAAAACACACAATTCCCATAGTGACCAACGAAGGTGTTTTACACTTTAAAGTTATATGTTCCTCTCAATATTGTTCACAGTAAGGATCTTATCTCACAAACTATACACTAACAATACACATACTCGTTTCAGAAACATCAGGAGGTAAGTATAAACCGCGTTTCCCTACTTATTACGACTATTTACAATTTAGAAGTGTTTTAGTGTTTTATTGGTGAGTATGAAGATGTAGAGTAAGATGTAGCTACCTAACTAACTAGACGTTTCTTGTTATAAAAGCTTGCAAAATGGGAACTGAATTGAGTGAGTGAAGTGCTAACGGACTTGATCGGAGGGCGGTGACGCGTATGTAACCGCTGCGTACCTAATTTTAATGTAAAGTCACATGGACGATTAACTTTGTTATAATAAACTGTAACAGTAATTCGATTTTTATTTTGGTTCCCAGATCTAAAGATCCCGTTCCAAATGTGAAGTAATTTCATGATATTGTCATTTAAGAACATGTAAGTTCTCCCAATAAATGGATTAGATAAGCTTTAATTGTATTTTAATTTGACTTTCACAGACATCAGTGTAGCTGTATTCATTCATATTCTTCCTATTTCAACACCTTAGATTTATTGTTATAATACTATGGTCACAGTCTTGTCCAGAAGGACCTTAGCTGGACACCCTCTCTTATACTAGGAATTGAAATACCGTAAAAAAAATTACGATACAAAAAGAATAACGTTAAAAATACCGTTAAAACATTTTATCGGTAAATGTACAGGTAAAAATAACGTTAAAATTATTGAACCGGTAAAATTAGACCGTTAAATATAGTGTTAAACTTTACCTGTAAAATTATCGGTAAAAAGTAACATTATTAATTGGAATAACGTTAATTTTAAAGTAACGGTAACAAAAAGTAAGAAATAACATTAAAATTATAACTTTATTTACTGAAATAACGTTAATTTCAATGTAACGTTATCTAAAGTAACGTTATTTATTGACATGATGTTAATGTTAAAAGTAACGGTAAAAGAAGTAAGAAATAACGTTACATTTAAAAATAATGTTATCAATCCCCGTATTATACGTGTCCTACATCTTGGCATGGACCACTTTGAAAACCGCAATTCTGACTACATGGAAAATTTCTCCCCAATTAGTCCCAACTAGTCCTACTTTTTCGGAATTAGTCCCAAAAAGGACTGAAAGATATAAGCGATTTAAATGGTCCATGCCAAAGCAAACCTTCATTTTGGCAGGGACAGGCTATATCTAGTGAACCTAAACACCTAGCCAGGATCTGATTATTCAAAAAAAATCTCCCTTTTTTATGGATCCCGCAATGCCTAGAATCAAAACGAAATGAAGCGCCGTTCAAAAAATATAAAGGAATGATTTGGTCCCTGCCAAAATCAACCTACATCTTGGCGAGGACTTTTGAACCAGGTCACCTAGAGAAAATCTGATTATTGGAAACGATTCGTGTAAATTACTCCCAATTAGTCCTAAAGCCACAAAATTAGTCCCCCTTTAGTTTAGGAGAAATTCCGTTTTTTTATATAAGTACAGTCATGTACAAAAGCGTACAGTAAAAATTAATTACATAAAACTATTACGTTCCGTAATGCGCAGTGTTCCGATTGTAAAACATTAAGCACGAACTTTCGTAAATTGAGGAATGCACAAACAGTATCTGTGAACATAAGTTTTAACAATCGGAACACTGCGCATTGCGGAACGGAATAAAGTTTTAGGCCCATATTACACTATCATGTATATATCATCCGAGATATATGTTTACTATCTTCGTCGGAGATAGCATCCGATAAATAATATATGATAGTGTAATATGCTCATGCCCCCCTAGCATGACCATCGAAACGCGATAATATGATATAGAGCTTAATCACGTTTAACTGCCATAAAACAATGGAATTTGACAGTCGAGTGTCGACAAAACGATATATATCGTGTATTGTCGGTCATGCTAGGGGGGCAGCCCTTCCTCCCTCCAGTTAAACGTGATAAATCACTAGGTACCATATCACGTTTTGGTGGTCATGCTAGGCTAAGAGGGAGGGATTGTAAGGGCGTTTTCCTACGAACAAACAATGACACGACACGATTGTCAACAGTGTTGCCAGAACGTACCAAAAAGTATAGTTGTCAGCACTATAGTGCTGACAACACTGTCGTGCAGCTTGTGAACGCTAAAGCCGCGTTTAAATAGACACAAAAACATGTTGGAAAACATGTTTTCAATTCAACGTTTCCGAAATATCTATCTGTGTCATCCATTTGAAGCAAAATGGACGAGACAGGTACCTAAATGTTGCGAAACATGTTGTCTAAATGGCTCTTAACAAAGCCATACCACACCCAAAAAAATAGTTCGTTTTTGTCATACATTAAATGGTGTGTTGCCGTTCTAGCGACATAGGAGCTGGATTAGCGGATTTTTTAAATATTTTTGTAATTTAGTCGCTAAAAAAGTATAACTTACCTAACTTACCATTTTAATGTTTTTAAGCAAAATTGTGAAAAATGAAATCCTATTACATATTTTCGTAGGTACTTCACCTTTTTTAATTATGTAGGTACTATTTGCCTATAATTATTAATAAATGAGTGCTTGATTTCATAAATTCGCTTTTATTTACACATTTTTTATCAAAACTATTTTAATATTCTAGTGTCTTTTATCGATATTTTTAGTACCTACCTATTTTTTTCCAAATTTTTACACAAGTCAAAAGTTACTAGAAAAAAATGACAGGCATGAAAGGCAGTGTTGCCATTTTGTTTATTCAAATTTAGCTTTTTTTCACCCTATTTTACATGTATGTGAACTTGGCATTTTGTATTTTTTTTTTTAATTAGGTTTAATTTTCAACTTTCGTCTATGACAACATTTTACGGGAAAACGGCAACACTGAATTGGCACTTGGCAGGTGTTTTTTTTTTCGTTCTTTGGTTATTTGGTCGGTTTATTTATTTTTATTTTAGAGTGGTTTTAGAATCGATTAAGATGAAATAGCTAACTATATAATTTTTAAATTTGAGATTTTTGCATTCACAATGCTATTTTTATACAATACTAAATAATATACTAGAAAAAAAAGTATTGATCTGGTGCGAGTCGTATTTTTTCTAGTATATTATTTAGTATTGTATAAAAATAGCATTGTGAATGCAAAAAGCTCAAATTTAAAAAGTAATAAAAAAGGTAAATCACAAGTTTTTACACTTTGGTGACAAGTATCTGTAAATGTACAATTATTATAAAAAAACGTCATCTTATCAAAAAGTGCCTACATATTATTGTATTTCTAATTATAATGAAAAAACTTATACGAACTGAATTTTTATTGGTTTTGAAGCCGCTGGTTTCGAACCATCTTTCTCAACAACTTTCACTATAAGACTTCTACGGTGAAAAAAAAATCAGCTGTTCCATACAAAAGCTTTTTAAGTTTTTTTTTTTAAGTACAATTAAATACATAATGATGGACATAAAAATCCAATACCTTACTCTGTCAAAATGAAACAGCTGATTTTTATACGGAAATGGTTTAATCAATCGGCTCACAAACAAAAAAGTAAGACGCCATCTTGGCTTTTTATTTTTTAATATTTCATTATTATTTTCTAGTCAATTTAGTACCAGAAACCGAGATTCATCAAAATCGGTCCACAAACAAAAAAGTTGGCCGCCATCTTGGATTTTTTAAATTGCATTGCTGTTTTCTTGTCAAAATAGTACCAAAAACCGTGTTTCATCGAAATCGGCCCACAAACAAAAAAGTTGGCCGCCATTTTGGATTTTTATATTTTTAACATTGCGTTGCTGTTTTCTAGTCAAAATAGTAGCAAAAACCGAGTTTCATCGAAATCGGCCCATAAACAAAAAGTTGGCCGCCATCTTGGATTTTTTATATTTTTTACATAGTGTGGCTGTTATCTTGTCAAAATAGTAGCAAAAACCGAGTTTCATCGAAATCGGCCTACAAACAAAAAAGTTGGCCGCCATCTTGGATTTTTATATTTTTAACATTGCATTGCTGTATTCTTGTCAAAATAGTAGCAAAAACCGAGTTTCATCGAAATCGGCCTACAAACAAAAAAGTTGGCCGCCATCTTGGATTTTTATATTTTAAAAATTGCATTGCTGTATTCTTGTCAAAATAGTAGCAAAAACCGAGTTTCATCGAAATCGGCCTACAAACAAAAAAGTTGGCCGCCATCTTGGATTTTTATATTTTTAAAATTGCATTGCTGTATTCTTGTCAAAATAGTAGCAATAACCGAGTTTCATCGAAATCGGCCTACAAACAAAAAAGTTGGCCGCCATCTTGGATTTTTTATATTTTTAACATTGCATTGCTGTATTCTTGTCAAAATAGTAGCAAAAACCGAGTTTCATCGAAATCGGCCTACAAACAAAAAAGTTGGCCGCCATCTTGGATTTTTTATATTTTTAACATTGCATTGCTGTATTCTTGTCAAAATAGTAGCAAAAACCGAGTTTCATCGAAATCGGCCTACAAACAAAAAAGTTGGCCGCCATCTTGGATTTTTTATATTTTTAACATTGCATTACTGTATTCTTGTCAAAATAGTAGCAAAAACCGAGTTTCATCGAAATCGGCCTACAAACAAAAAAGTTGGCCGCCATCTTGGATTTTTTATATTTTTAACATTGCATTGCTGTATTCTTGTCAAAATAGTAGCAAAAACCGAGTTTCATTGAAATCGGCCTACAAACAAAAAAGTTGGCCGCCATCTTGGATTTTTTATATTTTTAAAATTGCATTGCTGTATTCTTGTCAAAATAGTAGCAAAAACCGAGTTTCATCGAAATCGGCCTACAAACAAAAAAGTTGGCCGCCATCATGGATTTTTATATTTTTAAAATTGCATTGCTGTATTCTTGTCAAAATAGTAGCAAAAACCGAGTTTCATCGAAATCGGCCTACAAACAAAAAAGTTGGCCGCCATCTTGGATTTTTTATATTTTTAACATAGCATTGCTGTATTCTTGTCAAAATAGTAGCAAAAACCGAGTTTCATCGAAATCGGCCTACAAGCAAAAAAGTTGGCCGCCATCTTGGATTTTTATATTTTTAAAATTGCATTGCTGTATTCTTGTCAAAATAGTAGCAAAAACCGAGTTTCATCGAAATCGGCCTACAAACAAAAAAGTTGGCCGCCATCTTGGATTTTTTATATTTTTAACATTGCATTGCTGTATTCTTGTCAAAATAGTAGCAAAAACCGAGTTTCATCGAAATCGGCCTACAAACAAAAAAGTTGGCCGCCATCTTGGATTTTTTTATATTTTTAACATTGCATTGCTGTATTCTTGTCAAAATAGTAGCAAAAACCGAGTTTCATCGAAATCGGCCTACAAGCAAAAAAGTTGGCCGCCATCTTGTTTTTTTTTATTTTTTTAACATTGAGTTGTTATTTTCTTGTCAAACTAGAAAAAAAAACGCCTGTTCCATACATAAGTACAATGCGTAGGTAGGTACTCCATCGAAATGTATGAAACAGCTGATTTTTTTTTCGATTTCAAGGTTGGTCCCTATAATGAAAGTTGTACAGTTTGATGGTGTGATCAGCCCCAAGAGAGGTTTTAAATTAATTACAAATAACCCTGTATAGGTACAAAGTTTCAAGTGAACCCATTGAAGGAAGAAAACCACTCTCTACTCCAAATATGAATAGTTTCGAAAGAAAAGCAATATAACTTTAAAATTCAATTTTATACATGACCATTTCATACTTCTTTTGAAATTATTTTGTACGCGACTGTACATGTTTTTGATATAGTCCAGGAGTCCGGGATCAAAATACCTCTAAGAAATCATTTTTATTTTATGACTTAAAAATTAAGGTTTTGAGTTTCGAAAATGCATAAAAGTTACGTACTTTACGTTATACTTTTGTTTTACATTATACGTTAATAACACTTCATTATTTTAACACAAACACGCAAAAATAAAACAAGTTACAAACATCGTCACTAAATAGGAAGTCGGCTCCTGTACTATAAAAACCAAACTTTAATTCCGATTATCTCCTAAACTAAAGGGGGACTAATTTTGTGGCTTTAGGACTAATTGGGAGTAATTTACACGATTCGTTTCCAATAATCAGATTTTCTCTAGGTGACCTGGTTCAAAAGTCCTCGCCAAGATGTAGGTCGATTTTGGCAGGGACCAAATCATTCCTTTATATTTTTTGAACGGCGCTTCTTTTCGTTTTGATTCTAGGCATTGCGGGATCCATAAAAAAGGGAGATTTTTTTTGAATAATCAGATCCTGGCTAGGTGTTTAGGTTCACTAGATATAGCCTGTCCCTGCCAAAATGAAGGTTTGCTTTGGCATGGACCATTTAAATCGCTTATATCTTTCAGTCCTTTTTGGGACTAATTCCGAAAAAGTAGGACTAGTTGGGACTAATTGGGGAGAAATTTTCCATGTAGTCAGAATTGCGGTTTTCAAAGTGGTCCATGCCAAGATGTAGGACACGTATTATACATGTATTTATAAACCGCTCTCAACGTTTAGAGTTCTTCTCAAGATGGTAATTCTTATAAGAACAGCATAAGTGTGATCTCAAGATAGCTCTCAACGTTTAGAGTTGTTTTATAAATATGGGCCTTGACCTCACACCCACAAACTTTTTTATCTCTATTAATCTACTTACATTGAAAAGTTATTATACACTGACCTGCAAAACTAAGTACTACAGAGGCCTATTTTCAAACAATGGAGGTAACTTTGAAGCTTTGGTTCTCCGCCCCAGATTAATCGGGGTATGATTTGATGATGGCCATTCAAAGAGTAAATGGAGGAGACCCAGATCGCTAAAAAACTCAATGGATTAGCAGAGTCCTTTACACCAGAGACCATACGGACTTTTTAGTGTTACATTATCAAGACTTTATTTTTTAAGTTCAACCCTGACCTAAACGTCTCTTCTAATCCATTGAGTTTTCTTAGCGATCTGGGCCTCCTTATAAATGGCCATCATCACATCACACCCTGTTTAATACTGGGCAGAGAACCAAAACTTCAAAGTTACCTTGTTTGTATGAAAATAGGCCTCTGTAGTATTTAGTTTTGCAGGCCAGTGAAGATTAATAGACAAGTCTTCCGTCTCTGAGGCAGAGTTAGTGAGTTCGAAAGTATTAAGTACCTACCTATCGTGCGAAGGGTCAATACAAGCTGATTCCAATGGCTTACCTTTTAGAAATCCCACCCCACCAATTCACTATGCAAGTCATAACATTTTTTGTAAAATGGCTTGCCTTCGCCATAATTTCACCCCTCGCCACTGGTACCTATTCATTTTTTTCCATAGCTTTCCACTTTTTTATCTTTACCTTTTATGGAGCCCCTAGACGATCAAGCATTTCTTGTCAATCATTTACCTACATTGCATTTACCATTTGGGGGCATGGCCTACTTTTGATTGGCCACGGTAATCTATCTATTCTGAGGGCCTAGCCAAAGCGTTAGTACTATTATATATTCTGTGGCCAAAGTAACATTCGCTAATCTTCGTTATCGCTTCGCTTTCGAAACATGTATGGGATTGACATAAGGTTTCGTTAACAATCGAATTTTAAAACGTTAAATCCATACATGTTTCGAAGCGAAGCTATAGCGAAAATATGCAAATGTTACTTTGGCTAGGGGGGCTGTGGTGCTTGTCAAGCATCTCTCCTAGACGATCAAAATGTGATTGACAAGCAATTTTGATCGTTTAGTTCCATTAAAATGTTGGCATTTGACACTTAATAAACACAGGGTTCTTTCACTAATTTATTAACAATTTGTGAAAATAAATAATTGTTTCATTATACAGTATTATTTTTACCAATTATTTGAAGATAGGTTTTAAAGTCTGTTGCTAATACTTTTCCTTTGTGCAAATAGTTCTGTTCCAAAGCAGGGTACTCCTGTGTTGTCCTGAAAACAAACTTTTAATTAAACTAAGATGAATCAATGATAGTAAAATGGGTACGTATCAGAATGTCTAAACTTAAAATGGCAAAGATCAAAATATCAAAAATTTGAATGTCAAACAATTAAAATGTCGAAAGTTCAAAATGTCAAAAACGAAAACGTCAAACGGTCAGATAGTACTAAATAAAAATGTCTAAGTTTAAATTATCAAAACTTAATGTCTAATAGTCCAAATACATAATATAATGACGTATAGGATTTACTTATACCTTTCTTTTATTTAGGTACTTACCTAATTAATTAGGTAAAAAATAATTGCGTGTTATGTGTCTCCTCTGTGCCTCCGCCGCACATCACCATAGCCACGCCGCTCCCTGATTCAGTAGCCGGTGCCAGTCACTGATTCAGTAGCTACCAATTGAGTTTGAAAAAGATTTTTTCTGGCGCTTCGCCGCCCGCTGCCGCGGCACGCTCGCTTCGCTCGCTCGGCTCGCGCGCTAGGTTCATGTCAACCTAACATGCTCGTCGCTACGCTCCTCGCACCTATCTTGTGACCTACGGTCTAGGGTTTCTAAGTCACAGTAGACAAGTTTAGACTCATTTCTGGCAACTAAATTTGATATAAAGCATTTCAGGCGAAGCCCAAAGACACCTCCTCAGACTGAATTAACCTCAAAGAAGGCGATTCGTTTAAGATCCAACCCAATTCAAATAAATCATTGTGAACTTAGACTTAATGACCATTGATATTTTAACTCGTTAAGTATTTGAAACGTTTGATACTTTGAATTTTGCTATTTTGTAGTTATTCATAATGATTTTCGACATTTTGAACTTTGCCATTTTAAGTTTAGACATTCTAACTTTAGACATTCTGATACGTACCCAGTAAAATAGTATAATGTATGCCTTCAGTATTTATTCAACTATCAGGTAGATTCAGTAGCTAGATCGTGTTTTCTAATTAACGTTAATTAATTTAATTCAATTATAATTGTTAAATTCAGAACGCAGCTACAAAATAATTTAATAAACTTGAATGCATTGCCATTTTTATAAAATTCCGAGCGGGTAATTCCACAAAAATATGAGCAGCCTTCTTGCTTGTCGCCCTGTGACCCTGGAAAGGTGTCGAAACGTGGGGAAACCAAAAAAAAACAAATCGTAACAAAATAATTCTAAAATAACATCTGAATTAACCAATATACGCGCTGTAATCCGTAGTGTTTTATTTCTAATGAACTGTACGCGCGGAAGCCTTATGGCTGGTTTACATTATCTTGGTCTTTGAGTAACGTTTTAGTACCCTTTCAACTGGAATCATCGCTTTCCAGTTTGCACCCCCTCCGCTTACACTTTCCTCGCACTGGAAGCATGTAAATCGACATTTTAGTAGCGTATTTAGTAGAGTGCTTTAGTCAAATGACACTGTACTAGAAGCAGTAAACACTCGTGTCCTACATCTTGGCATGGACCACTTTGAAAACCGCAATTCTGACTACATGGAAAATTTCTCCCCAGTTAGTCCCAACTAGTCCTACTTTTTCGGAATTAGTCCCAAAAAGGACTGAAAGATATAAGCGATTTAAATGGTCCATGCCAAAGCAAACCTTCATTTTGGCAGGGACAGGCTATATCTAGTGAACCTAAACACCTAGCCAGGATCTGATTATTAAAAAAAAATCTCCCTTTTTTATGGATCCCGCAATGCCTAGAATCAAAACGAAATGAAGCGCCGTTCAAAAAATATAAAGGAATGATTTGGTCCCTGCCAAAATCAACCTACATCTTGGCGAGGACTTTTGAACCAGGTCACCTAGAGAAAATCTGATTATTGGAAACGATTCGTGTAAATTAGTCCCAATTAGTCCTAAAGCCACAAAATTAGTCCCCCTTTAGTTTAGGAGATAATCGGAATTAAAGTTTGGTTTTTATAGTACAGGAGCCGACTTCCTATTTAGTGACGATGTTTGTAACTTGTTTTATTTTTGCGTGTTTGTGTTAAAATAATGAAGTGTTATTAACGTATAATGTAAAACAAAAGTATAACGTAAAGTAATACGTAACTTTTATGCATTTTCGAAACTCAAAACCTTAATTTTTAAGTCATAAAATAAAAATGATTTCTTAGAGGTATTTTGATCCCGGGCTCCTGGACTATATCAAAAACATGTACAGTCGCGTACAAAATAATTTCAAAAGAAGTATGAAATGGTCATGTATAAAGTTGAATTTTAAAGTTATATTGCTTTTCTTTCGAAACTATTCATATTTGGAGTAGAGAGTGATTTTCATCCTTCAATGGGTTCACTTGAAACTTTGTACCTATACAGGGTTATTTGTAATTAATTTAAAACCTCTCATCACACCATCAAACTACAACTTTCATTATAGGACCAACCTTGAAAACGAAAAAAAAAATCAGCTGTTTCATACATTTCGATGGAGTACCTACCTACGCATTGTACTTATGTATGGAACAGGTGTTTTTTTTTCTAGTTTAACAAGAAAATAACAACTCAATGTTAAAAAAAATACAAGATGGCGGCCAACTTTTTTGTTTGTATGCCGATTTCGATGAAACTCGGTTTTTGCTACTATTTTGACAAGAATACAGCAATGCAATGTTAAAATATAAAAAATCCAAGATGGCGGCCAACTTTTTTGTTTGTAGGCCGATTTCGATGAAACTCGGTTTTTGCTACTATTTTGACAAGAATACAGCAACAATGCAATTTTAAAAATATAAAAAATCCAAGATGGCGGCCAACTTTTTGTTTGTAGGCCGATTTCGATGAAACTCGGTTTTTGCTACTATTTTGACAAAAATACAGCAATGCAATGTTAAAAATATAAAAAATCCAAGATGGCGGCAAACTTTTTTGTTTGTAGGCCGTTTTCGATGAAACTCGGTTTTTGCTACTATTTTGACAAGAATACAGCAATGCAATTTTAAAAATATAAAAATCCAAGATGGCGGCCAACTTTTTTGTTTGTAGGCCGATTTCGATGAAACTCGGTTTTTGCTACTATTTTGACAATACAGCAATGCAATTTTAAAAATATAAAAATCCAAGATGGCGGCCAACCTTTTTGTTTGTAGGCCGATTTCGATGAAACTCGGTTTTTGCTACTATTTTGACAAGAATACAGCAATGCAATGTTAAAAATATAAAAATCCAAGATGGCGGCCAACTTTTTTGTTTGTAGGCCGATTTCGATGAAACTCGGTTTTTGGTACTATTTTGACAAGATAACAGCAACACTATGTAAAAAATATAAAAAATCCAAGATGGCGGCCAACTTTTTGTTTATGGGCCGATTTCGATGAAACTCGGTTTTTTGCTACTATTTTGACTAGAAAACAGCAACGCAATGTTAAAAATCCAAGATGGCGGCCAACTTTTTTGTTTGTGGACCGATTTTGATGAATCTCGGTTTCTGGTACTATTTTGACAAGAAAATAATAATGAAATATTAAAAAATAAAAAGCCAAGATGGCAACTTACTTTTTTGTTTGTGAGCCGATTGATTAAACCATTTCCGTATAAAAATCAGCTGTTTCATTTTGACAGAGTAAGGTATTGGACTTTTATGTATTTGTCCATCATTATGTATTTAATTGTACTTAAAAAAATTCTTAAAAAGCTTTTGCATGGAACAGCTGATTTTTTTTCACCGTAGAAGTCTCATAGTGAAAAAAAACCACTCTAAAATAAAAATAAATAAACCTACCAAATAACCAAAGAACGAAAAAAACAAACACCTGCCAAGTGCCAATTCAGTGTTGCCGTTTTCCCGTAAAATGTTGTCATAGACGAAAGTTGAAAATTAAACCTAATTTAAAAAAAAATTAAAATAATGCAAAATGCCAAGTTCACATACATGTAAAATGGGATGAAAAAATGCTAAATTTGAATAAACAAAATGGCAACACTGCCTTTCATGCCTGTAATTTTTTCTAGTAACTTTTGACTTATGTAAAAATTTGGAAAAAAAATAGGTAGGTACTAAAAATATCGATAAAAGTCACTAGAATATTAAAATAGTTTTGATAAAAAATGTGTAAATAAAAGCGAATTTATGAAATCAAGCACTCCTTTATTAATAATTATAGGCAAATAGTACCTACATAATTAACAAAGGTGTAGGTACCTACGAAAATATGTAATATGATTCAATTTTTCACAATTTTGCTTAAAAACATTAAAATATATTAGGTATGTTATACTTTTTTAGCGACTAAATTACAAAAATATTAAAAAAATCCGCTAATCCAGCTACTATGTCGCTAGAACGGCAACACATCATGTAATGTATGACAAAAACGAACTATTTTTTTGGGTGTGGTATGGCTTGGTTAAGAGCCATTTAGACAACATGTTTCGCAACATTTAGGTACCTGTCTCGTCCATTTTGCTTCAAATGGATGACACAGATAGATGATTCACAAGCTGCACGACAGTATTGTCAGCACTATAGTGCTGACAACTGTACTTTTTGGTACGTTCTGGCAACACTGTTGACAATCGTGTCGTGTCATTGTTTGTTCGTAGGAAAACGCCCTTACAATCCCTCCCTCTTAGCCTAGCATGACCACCGAAACGTGATATGGTACCCAGTGATTTATCACGTTTAACTGGAGGGAGGAAGGGCTGCCCCCCTAGCATGACCGACAATACACGATATATATCGTTTTGTCGACACTCGACTGTCAAATTCCATTGTTTTATGGCAGTTAAACGTGATAAAGCTCTATATCATATTATCGCGTTTCGATGGTCATGCTAGGGGGGCATGAGCATATTACACTATCATATATTATTTATCGGATGCTATCTCCGACGAAGATAGTAAACATATATCTCGGATGATATATACATGATTTGTTTATTTGTGTGTATATGATAGTGTAATATGGGCCTAAAACTTTATTCCGTTCCGCAATGCGCAGTGTTCCGATTGTAAAACTTATGTTCACAGATACTGTTTGTGCATTCCTCAATCTACGAAAGTTCGTGCTTAATGTTTTACAATCGGAACACTGCGCATTACGGAACGGAATAGTTTTATGTAATTAATTTTTACTGTACGCTTTTGTACATGACTGTACTTATATCAAAAAACGGAATTTCTCCTAAACTAAAGGGGGACTAATTTTGTGGCTTTAGGACTAATTGGGACTAATTTACACGAATCGTTTCCAATAATCAGATTTTCTCTAGGTGACCTGGTTCAAAAGTCCTCGCCAAGATGTAGGTTGATTTTGGCAGGGACCAAATCATTCCTTTATATTTTTTGAACGGCGCTTCATTTCGTTTTGATTCTAGGCATTGCGGGATCCATAAAAAAGGGAGATTTTTTTTGAATAATCAGATCCTGGCTAGGTGTTTAGGTTCACTAGATATAGCCTGTCCCTGCCAAAATGAAGGTTTGCTTTGGCATGGACCATTTAAATCGCTTATATCTTTCAGTCCTTTTTGGGACTAATTCCGAAAAAGTAGGACTAGTTGGGACTAATTGGGGAGAAATTTTCCATGTAGTCAGAATTGCGGTTTTCAAAGTGGTCCATGCCAAGATGTAGGACACTAAACACTCACTGGAAAGGCACCAAAACTAAAGCACTCTCATTCGAGTCCACTCACAAGCTACTAAAGTACTCTACTGAAAATAATCTAATGTAAACCAGCCTTTAGAAGTATATATTATCAGTATCAGCCTTTGCTTACTTATTAATTTGGCTAGAGTAAAAATAAAAGACATACGGATATTTAATCTTCATATTCTTGGGTCCCCTCACAGGGTTCCATGCTGAGACAGGTGCTTTATTTGCAAGCATTAAGCCGGCAACTGCTACATACAATCCATACTCTTGACATATTTTTTCCTGAAAATGATAAAAAACTATATTTTATACTTAAATAAACTAATCATAAAAGGCAACATATTCTGTTTTATTTAAATTGTTTGTTAAAAATATTCAGGGGTTATTAGGCAAAAGGCAACCTACTATAATCATGTTAAATTATTTAAAAATGATGTATACCCTCCATTCAGCTAGCATGATATCGGCATCACTCAACACGGCCGCAGCTTTGTCCACATGCTCGATACAAGAGAAGTGAGGAAGATAATTTTCTCCCAGAAAATTTACAAAAGAACTTGGATGACTCAGAAATTGTTCTATTATATCAGTTGGGGAATGAGATAGTCTTTGACTATTATTGTCTGTTATAACTAAAAATATAATAAACTGTGTTATGTTATGTTTTACAGTCAGTATCAAAATCAAGTAAACAAAATATTTTTTTCAGTAAAGTAGTTTCACATGCCCTTTTCAATGCCAAGGAAATTATGGTTAAGGTAATAGATACATACATACTCATAAAAATAATTTTTACCTTTAGGGTTTAACACTCTGCCTACTCCATGCAAAATGCTCACTGTTTGATCCTTGCCTAGTGATAAAAATTTGCTAGTTGACTGTTTTTTCTTTTTAGTGGCTTTTGATTTTGTTTCTTTTGCCATTACAATACTAGTCTCCATATCGCAATTACCTCCTGAAAAAAGTTTGCCATAAATTGTCATAAATATCTGTTGATGAGGTATAACTTGGATATTACATAAAGTATTTTTATCAATGACTCGCCTTTTAAACATGCAAAATGTAAATTCAGAACAGCTGATCTGATGTCTCCAGCTGAAGAGTTTACAACACACTCTATCATATCTGCAGTTGGTACATTATAAACAGATGTATGCTTTTTACTTATCAATTCTGCAACTCTTTTAAGGGCTGATCGTAAACCTGTAGGTGACACTCCATTGAATCTGTAACATTTCAATGTTATTAGGTGGACAAAAACAAAATTCCTTATCTGTCACACATTACAACTTACACAATGTGATGTATTTGAAACTGCTCCTGAATATTTGGGGTAAATAAACTAAATGCTGTATTCTTGTTGTCTGTATGGGATTCTGAGCATATGAATATCAAAGGTGACTTTGCTCTGCATTTGTATTGACTGAAAAAATCATATACTTAATAGAAAATAACAATGTAATATCACCATTATAAAGTAAATTAAAGTTTAAAAATTTAAATTCAATAAAATTGATACTTACTGTAATACTTCTGTGAATTCTGATGGGGTTCTTAAAAATGTGTTAGGAAAGTCTTCTATTAAAACTAATTTCTTTGCATTACAATCTAGCAGTGATGTGAAGTTTGCAGCTTTTATGATAAAATCTAAAAACTTGGTTGACTGTTTCTCCCTAAACTCAAATTCACCTGCCATATTAAAAAATTAACAAAATTAATCAATCCTAATAATCCTTGTTTATTAAAACAAGGATTTTTATATTTATAAATTACAGACCAAAGAATATGAAAATAATTAAGATTTCAAAATTCTTCACAGTTTACCGTTATCAGAGGGAATTTCAATGTCAAGAGGCGTTATCCATTCAGTGACTTTTATATTGTGTTTTTTTGCTAACATGTGAATAGTTGTTGTTTTTCCACATCCAACAGGACCAGTCAGCAATAGCATATTGCTGTGGTTGCCATTGCAAGTAACTCTTAACCATTCTTCAACATCTATGATTTTTTTGTTGTGCACAGCCAAATCTTCTACTGTCGTGGGGTCGAAATTCTTCATCCAACTTTTATGGTTAATTTTACCAATATTCAATCTACCTGGATCACATTTCTGTGGAAATATATGCAGAATAACAATAAAAATTCTCTACCGGCAAAAACAGATACCTCTGATTTATCCAAACTATAAAGTTACTGTAGGTACCTTAGCTGGAGAATTGGTTTCTGTGAGACTGGTATGACTTGTGGCATGGCTTTTTGTTTTTTTTGGAGATACACACTGATCAAAATCAAATGAGGGTTTGAACCATTTTCTTTCCTGTAAAATACTGAGTTACTTGTGTTGCATGTTAAAATTAATTAATTTAGTTAGTAAGTACCAACCTTCCTTAAGCTCGACATTTGAACTGCGTAGGTACTGCGTATTAATTATTATTTTTAGATATATAATATTTGTAATGTAAATTCAAAAATCTTGTTTTGGTGAGAATTGCCTAAGTCCCAAAATTAAGAAAGCCTGGCGCCTACTGCGGCAGCTGCAGGCCAGCGATAATTATTTCTCGTCTTCCTTTTTGTTTGGCGAATGGGTCGGAGAGTCCGGTTCGGGGCAACAAAATTTAAGTACCTATTAAAATTTATTTCTTTCTATTCTATGTATTTCTGTTAATTTTTTACTATTGTGCCGAGTTTCCAAGAAAAGAAATCCAAGAATTCCAAGTGACATGACATTGACATATTTTGACAATTTGACATGACATGACAATGGGTGTATTCCCACAGACAAATCTCTGAGTTATCGATCGCCCTAGAGTTATTTCCATGTTATTATGGAGCCCCTAGACGATCAAGCATTTGTAAATCATTTACATTGCACATACCATTTAAGGGCGTGGCCTACTTTTGATTGGCCACGGTAATCTATCTAATCTGTGGTGCTTGTCAAGCATCGCTCCTAGACGATCAAAATGTGATTGACAAGCAATGCAATGTAAATGATTGACAAGCAATTTTGATCGTTAGGGGGTCCATTACTGTGTTGAGTTATTACTCTATGGCGATCGAAGAAATTTGTCTATCCACAACCGAACGCTCTAACGGCGTTCCAAACATTAGGGCCTCATCCACTAGCGTTCATTCCTGTCGGAATGTACAATCCATAAAGGCGAAAACATGTTGTATCGACACGACACACTGTAATAATTGTTTCTAGCCATACTAAATGTATGAAACCGATACGCTTTTGTCGCGACACAACACAACACGACAGAATATTATGTTTCCGCCTTTATGGATTGAACATTCCGACAGGAATGAACGCTAGTGGATGAGGCCCTATTAGAGCGTGACGTTCGGTTGACACAACCGTCCGTTCCAAACGTCAGAGCGTTGCAACTTTTTAACCATCAAAATGGATGGTTGTAAAACGCTCTGACGTTTGTCTATAGAAAAAAGGTCAATGTCAATTGACATTATTTTGTATTTTGATGTTTTTGAGTCTAATTCTTAAAATAATCATGGTAGATCCTCAAAAAACGGATTTTATTTGATTTAGAATAAAGAAAAGTTTAAATTATTCGTATTCCAAATGGAAAACGAAGACTATGTATTGACATCGACATTTAAAGTTCTTGGTCGTTCCAAACCTTAGAGCGAGTTATAAAACAACCGGCGCTCTAACGTTCTGAACGCAACCCCATGCGTGTAGCCGTCATATGCATGGAAAGTAAGGCGTACCCTACACGCATGGTATACTGTGATCCAACAGTATTTTATCAGGGGCCTATTTCATAAAATAATGGCAAATTTACTATATTTGTTATTTGGGGTTAGAACTAGGTTTCTTATTTATTATGAAACAATAGGGATGATGACTAATGAATAAAATAACGAAATACTAATAAAAATCGTAAACATATTAAACTTTTAGAGTAGCTTGTATACCTCTTGGTTTTCTATATGGAAGTGTCTATTCATCGGTGCGCCTCGACGAATAGTATTTTTTTCTATCTAGCGGTGCGCACCGCTGAATAGCGCTTTCTCTAGGGATTGGCTTTATGTCGGTGCTTCCTTTTTAGTCGTCGTAATCGTATGTTAAACTATTCAAATAGATAGTAATTGTGTTACTGCCTCTGTGGTTTAGTGATTAGAGCGTTGGTCTCTCGATTCTGAGGTCGTGGGTTCGATCCCGTGGGAAGCAACATCTTTGAGTTGTTGTTTCTAGTTTTGTTAGGACTTAGGTCATTGCAGGCTGATCACTTGATTGTCTCATAAGAAAGATGATCCTTGCTTCGGAAGGCACGTTAAGGCACTTTTCTGACCGACAGTGGCGCCGCGGTGAATTTTATTTATTTTATTCTTTAAGGTACAAAAGCTGCTTAGAGACCAATACATACAGCTACAACATATTATGCAATATAAACTTAAAAGCCTTACATTGTACACAGCATACCTATCCAAACATTGTTCAAAAAGTTTAAGAATATTAATGGATTACAATTTTATTATAGGTACCTACTAATTCCTGTACAGTGAATCAGAGACTAATGTTTAGAAAGTTCTTATAACTCTGTAAGCTCCGATGAAAGATATCAAGTTCTATGTCAAATTTGTTTATAAGTTTCACACATTCTGAGGATAGGGTTATTACGAGATACGTTATTGTTCGATGGTGGAACATAAAAAAGCCGATAGTGTCTGAGTGGATCGCTTAGGAGTGTTAAACTGTAGTAAGCTAAGTAGATGTTCACTCAGTAAACCATTGGCCATTTTGTGTAGTAAACACAAGTCGTTGATTTTACGTCTAGTTTTAGGCCCTCCGCTGTGTCAAGCGGGACACGCGGGGCGACATAGATTAGAGCTTACTCATCACTGCGCAAGCATCTGTCCGTCAAAAACCAGCAATCTACATTCCCGCGCCGTGTACCCGCGGCGGGATCCCGCTTGACGCAGCGGAGGGCCTCAAGACTTATCAAAACTGCTTCATGCGGTCTGCTGCGTACTCTGGAACTGGAAGATGTCGTCTCTGACCGGTTCTGGTAAAAAGAAAATGTAGAAATCGTCGCTGTACCGACTCGATTTTGTCATTATCAACTTTGTAAATGAGAAAAATAAAATAAAAAAATAACTCCAATGCTAAGCACTGTACCTACTGAACAAATATGTTATAAAACCAAAACACAACCAAAGAGGAATATTGTAAAAAAAAAATACACGAACATAACAAAATAACATTTAAACGCTTAGAGCATTCAAACATGAACGGTTCGGTTATTAACCTCAAAATCATATGTCAACAGAGCGGCCTCTCGAGGACACCGATTAACAGCCAATCCTTAGTAAAAGCGCTATACAGCGGTGCGCACCGATAGATAGAAAAAAATACTATTCGTCGATGCGCCCCGATGAATAGACACTTCCTTTATATATTGCATATTATTTATTTTATGACCCTTCAAAGTTGGGTGGACAAGTCCATTTAAGAAGTATAAAATTTATTAAAATAAATGATACCTTTAATTACTCCGTAAAATGTATAGCAAATTTGTCTAAGAAACTATTTTGATAAACACAATACCTATTTAATATAGCTGCCGAACAAATTTCCTACGCGTTGCATACAAACTTCTCAGGCGTGACGTCATAACTAGGAAGCCATTAGTATGGAGCGTTTTTGGGCGAGCCCATTTGTGTGCATTTCACACTGTGATATCTCGGGCAGTTTTCATGCTAGCTAATTAATTCTTTTACCAGTGTTTCTTTTTTTGAGAGGTAATTTATATAACATAAAATATAAAAGTTGTCATCATCCCTATTCTACCCTGATAAACTACAACTATGGTAAATTACTGTAACCATTATTTTATGAAATATGCCCCTGATAAAATACTGTTGGATCACAGTATTTTACCATGCGTGTAGGGTTCACTTAAACATGTTATTTCTCTTACATTCCATAGTTAAAATGTACTTTAAGATGATCGATGACTCAGCGATTAGTCCGCTGGCATGCACCCGACATTTAATCTTATTCACAGTCAGTTGCAAGAACGATCTTTAAAGTTAATGCTTCATTAAATGTATCGCCATCTTTTTCTTCTTTCAAAAGAAGTAACGGACGGTGATACCTTTAATGACGCATTAACTTTAAAGATCGTTCTTGCAACTGACTGTGTGAGTCATTTTTGCCAGTGTCAAATATTGAATAGTTCTGGGGGCTTACCATCAGCAAATAAAAAACCGTTCAGTTCAAAAGCAGGCCTTAAACAGGACTGCTTAAGGCCTGCTCTCATACTAACCGTTGAGGTCATAGTACGAAAAAGTAAGGCAGTTCAATATAAGCCCTGCTATAAGAGCTTACAGTAAGGCCCCAGTGGTAAAATGCCCAGTGGTTAGTTCTGCCGAGGTAGCCACCAATAAAATAAAAGTCTCGGCTCCACACAAGACAACCAAGATCGCGCCTATTTTAATTATCCCACATATATCCACTATGAATCATCATCATATCAGCCGCACGACACCCACTGCTGGGTATAGGCCTCCCCTAAGGATCTCGGTAGGTAGGTACTGTTTCAGTTTACATTTTATGGCGGGTCCATAATGAAGTTTTTTGAAAACATTTAAGGCCGGGTCCATAGCGCGTTTTGAAAAAAGAAATAATATGTAGCTTACTACTGCAAACAAAATATGCAAGAAATTCCCACAATCAACAAAAACATCTCAACATTTAACAACAAAAAAAAGAAAAACGCATAAGAATTTTGTTTCGCGAAACAATGTTTTGTTGATTGTGTATGGGAAAACACGCGCTATGGACCCGGCATTAGAATGCGGGTGCATCGCAGTCTATGCTGCATGGAGCATTTTGGCACCAAATATTAAGACAGTTTATGCCGGGTGACCGGGTCCATTCCATAGCGAAAGTTTTGCCTTACACAATCAAAAGCAAAACACGCGCTTTGGACCGCATGGCATTACTCGGTAAGTTCTGCCGAGTGAGGTAGCCACCACTACAGTACAAGTCTCAGAGTCTCAGCTTCATACAACCAAGTTCGCACTATTTAATTCCGGCTACTGTCATTTTCTGACTTTATATTACAATATATCGCTGCCCTTATTTATTAGGTACACACGACGGCACCTCAGACTATACATGATAACCTTGAGACCGCCTTTATATTATTTAATTTATTATAAAAAGCGTATGAAAAGCTATTTTCGCAGTTTAACTGAATAACCTAGGGCCTTACTATGGGCTCTTATAGCAGGGCTTATATTGAACTGCATTACTTCGTACTAAGACTTCAACGGTTAGTATGAAAGCAGGCCTTAAGCAGTCCTGTTTAAGGCCTGCTTTTGAACTGAACGGTTTCTTATTTGCTGATGGTAAGCCCCCTGACGTGCTGTCGTGTGTACTACTTTCCACGGTTAAAATGTTCTCTATGGTGATCGATGGTTCAGCGATCAGTCTGTTGGAATGTACCCAATGACAGACGAGACGTCAAATTTTGCTTTTGCGCTGTCACAGAATTATATCTATTTATCTGTGAGAATTACGTAAATTGTAATTTTATAAATACATTTTTTCGTAGGATTTAAGCGTAGATAACGTTGTAAAATTAATGTATTGAATTTGTGAGTTTCATTATTCCTATAGTTATAACAGATTTAATAACAAATTCTTTTTGTCACCTAAGTAGTACTTACTATTTTTATTTACTGACTGGGTATTTTATTAGGTACCTACTAGGTACTGAAACATATTTTGGTGCATGTTACAGTCTAAAATGCTGGCTATCAAGGCGTTTGGAGCCTCCGCTCCAACTACGGTCTTGTCCGTATTAAAAAAAGGTGCATTCGCACCCATTGTTGATCAAATTCGTCAAACACATCTTCCTGCACCGAGTCCAACTGAAAAGCGCCCATACTCGCCTTTCCAAGAGACTTCTAATATGGCAGAGTACGCAGTTGCACGTCTTGATGATTTATTGAATTGGGGCAGAAAAGGATCAATGTGGCCGATGACATTCGGTTTGGCGTGCTGTGCTGTAGAGATGATGCACTTTGCAGCACCTCGCTATGATATGGACAGGTCTGTTATTTACAAATTAATATTGATTGTGTACTCAACTAAAGCATCAAATCCTGAATCCCATTTATTTCGATTGACTCTCTGTAAAGAGGTTCAGGGTTCTACGTTATGTGAAAATATATTTTTATA
Organism: Agriphila straminella; assembly: GCA_950108535.1. Taxonomy (NCBI): domain Eukaryota; kingdom Metazoa; phylum Arthropoda; class Insecta; order Lepidoptera; family Crambidae; genus Agriphila; species Agriphila straminella. Next base: position 9,032,764 of record OX467316.1, on the reverse strand, counting down.
ATGAGTATGTAAACAACGCTGGCTGGCTATGCCCAGCAGTGGTATGTGAATATCTATGAGAGCTACTAAGAGAGGGTGGGTAGGCTAAGTAACTGCTCAAACCATTATTATTTAAGGCTTAGCATAAATAAAATAAACAAATCATATACTTTTATATTTTCATAATCAGATAAAAAAGGAGAATTTTAAGAAATAAAAGATTTGAAGCCTCTTTTAACCCGTGAACAAAAGTGACGACATTATTTTCATGTTTTCAGATATGGTGTTGTTTTTCGTGCATCACCTCGACAGTCTGATGTTATGATAGTAGCTGGCACATTAACAAATAAAATGGCTCCTGCTCTTCGAAAAGTATATGATCAAATGCCAGATCCCAGATGGGTTATTTCCATGGGAAGTTGTGCCAATGGTGGTGGATATTATCATTACTCTTACTCTGTTGTAAGGTGAGAGAATTACTTCTTACCCTCATAATCATAAACAGTTTATAAGCATTGTATAGGTAGTTATAGAATGTTTTTCTGGTGTCACCTGAATTTCACTTTGTGTTGTGAAGCTATACACAGAATCTTATAACACCTAGAAGCCGTGTCCTCGTATGCAAAGTGAGGCAACTAATACTAAGCCAGAATGGCTTAGATTTCAGATTCATATCCATCATACGTTACCTAATCGTAACTAAAATCCAATAATATAGTAACTAATCTAATAATTAATGAAGGAAAATTGAAACTTTTTTGTACTTATTCGGTATGATTAGGTAATAATGGAGAATCTGAAAACGGGGTCATTTTGGCTGTTTTAGTTGCCTCACTTTTAACAGTGTGCTTTGTAGAGAACTATCATTCTAGGTGTTGTTATTCTAAGCACAGAATATATAATAGTACAAGTACAGAAGACACACTCAGCACAGTCATTTAAATAAATAGTGATTTGTGCTCCGACACAATAAAGTGCAATTCTGGTCGTTCATCGCTAATGTCCTACAACAGGGATGGCAAACCTTTATGAATCAACAAGCCATTTTTCTAAAATTTTAATGTTTAATGAGATCATAGATGTGCCATCAAATCATCGCATAATGAATTTTGTGATGTCGTGCCCAAAATATTGTGTGCCATTGGTTCGCCTTCGCCATCCCTGCCCTACAATTATATTCACCTAGAAGTTGCCTCTCTTTCTATCGCGTGCTCATATTATTTCTGACGTCGTTAGGGTTGTCTGCTTTTAAATGAACTGCATAGCATATAAAAGAAAAGCGATTCTACATACTATGGTCAAAGAAAAGCTTACAATAATATTGAAACATTTTTGTATTCTAAGCGACAAACGTACTTTAACGTACTACGCGCGACCATGCGCGTCGCGGTGAGCGCGTGAACATCAAACTAACGTGCGAACCGGGCGGCGCGCGGCAGCCCTCTGACATTGGCCTCGTTAAAGAGGTCCGCCACGTACTTATAGCTTCATGCCTAAAGTGCAGAGTGCGCTTGGCCTGGCTATACAATGCTTATACTTACACTGTTTATGAATAAAAGGATAAGCTAGCACTTACATTAATTAGCTTTCCATTGAAGTTTGTAAAATAAACCTATCATAATATTATTGTGTAATTATTTTTAGGGGATGTGATCGTATAGTACCAGTTGATATTTATGTGCCTGGGTGTCCTCCGACTGCTGAAGCCCTACTTTACGGTGTACTTCAACTTCAAAAGAAAGTAAAGAGAATGAAGACAATCCAAATATGGTACAGAAAGTAAACAAATCAATGTGAATAAAGCAGTTTGTATAGGAATTTCATTTTATTTATAAATAGTTTAATTCATTATTAGCAATAAAAAAGTGAGTATCGACACATTCTCAATAGTTTCATTTACAATTTTTGTTATCTATATCTCTAAAATGGCAGGATAATTTAGCTGATTCACAAATCGTCCACCAGTCGGCGCACTACCGCTGAGTTGGCGCTAGTCACTAGTGTAGATGTAGACCTGTCATTTTGTTGTTTTCTATGTGTTTGCTATCAATTTTGTATGTTAGAAGTTAGAAGCGAATTTTCGTAAATATTTTTTTTTCTTTTTAACACATTTTGGTTTTCTTCAATCTTTAATTCGTTTACTATCCAACGTCTATGGTCGCCATTACACACATCAATCTGATTTTTGATGCGACGTTACACGGTCAATCCAGCAAGCAATCCACGGTGGTTTTTGGTAGGGTTGCCAACTTTTTTGCATCAATTTTCGCGTGATATCGATCGATGACCTGAGTGGTGCAGTATTCAACATGCCAGTCTACCACGCAAGAGATGCCGGGTTCGATTCCCGGACGAAATTGAAATGATGAATTTTAATTTCTGTGACGGTCTGCGTATAATAAGTACCTATCTATTTCGAAAAGTAAGTAGTAAGTAGGTACCTAGTAAAATCAGTTGTCTAGCACCCATCATATGCCTTAATTAGTTTAGGGTTAGATGGCGCTGTGTGTGTGTAAAATCAAATATTGATAATTACAATACTACATTACCAAGCTATGATCTATCTGAGTGCCAAATTTCATCCAAATCAGTTATCCAAATCAGTAATCAGTGGAAGCTAGTTAAAAATAAATGTGGGGTTAAAAATAAATATAAGTTTTAATCCAGACTATAAACTGTTTGCCAAATTTCATCTAGATCAGTTCAGCCTTAAAAAAACGAATATACAGACGAACAGAGAAACAATCTCCTGCTTTTTGAAGTCGGTTAAAAATATTGGATCGCAGTTAATCTTATAATACTATATAATGCAATTATAATACTATATAATGCATTCGTCCGCAGTGTTTTGGAATTTGGAAGTGTAGTATGGAGTCCCCAGTACATAGTTCACAAAGACAGATTAGAACGAGTACAAAAGAAATTTTTAAAATCACTCGACTATCGTACTGGTTTCCGTTTTAGTGACTACGAAGAAAGTGTTAAAAGACACAATCTAGAGTCGTTAGATACCTAGATAGTGTATTTTTATATAAGATTATTAATAATCATATAGATTCAGCTGATCTACTACAAAAAGTTAAGCTCAGAGTACCTCGTATATCCTCACGTTCAAAACAATCTTTTCATGTACCTTCTTGTCACACTAATTATGCTAGAAATGCATTTTTCAGACGATCTTGCGATCTCTATAACAAACTGTTGAATGGAGTCGATATCTTTGCCAATTCGTTAAACTTGTTTAAGAAAAAAGTGGGTGAACTGTTATTCAAGTAAAGTAAAACATAGGAAATAGTTATAATGTGATTGTAATACTTAGTCGTAGATGAAATTGTCTCAGTTTTTTATATTTTTGTATTATCTCTTCTTTATCGGTAGGTTAAGGTACTTGGTGAAAGATGATAGCATCTGACACAATCTTGCACAATTATATATTGTTTGTATCAAGTTATGGTACTTTAAGGTCTATTTGTTTATAAATGTTAATTTAAGAATGATTGTATATGACTGTTTGTTACCTAAATAAATAAATAAAATAAAATAAATAATATCCAATATTTTTAACCGACTTCAAACAAGCAGGAGATTGTTTGTCCATGTCCAAATCCATGGACATGGACATAGACAGGACATGGGCATGGACTTAAACATGGACATGGACAGTACATCATGGACATGGACAGGACATCGGGAATTTTATAAAAATATAGCCTATATTTATTTTTAACTAGCTTCCTAGCTAGTACATCCGGGTGGACATTTGAAAAATACCCAAAAAAACATACAGACGAAAAGAAAAACAACCTCCTGCTTTTTTGAAGTCGGTTAAAAATATTGGATCGCAGATACTTGTGGTAGATTGACAATCAACCACAAGTACCTGCGATCCGATACAAGTGGACTTGTGGTAGATTGACAATCAACCACAAGTAACTGCGATCCGATACAAGTGGACTTGTGGTTGATTGTCAATCAGCCACAAGTCCACAATATATTGCGATCCAAAATTTTTAACCGACTTCAAAAAAGCAGGAGATTGTTTTCTTTTCGTCTGTATGTTTTTAGGGTATTTTTCAAATGTCCACCCGGATGCACTAGCTAGGAAGCTAGTTAAAAATAAATATGGGCTATATTTTTATAAAATTCCTAAAAGTAATACAAATTAATTTCAATGTTTAAAAAAATAAAAACCCCTAGGGTATCTTTAACCGAGATCAAAAGTATCCTATGTTTTAATCTAGGCTAATAAACTGTGCGCTAAATTTCATCTAAATCAGTTCAGCCTTCAAAAAAAAACATGTATCGGATAGCAGTAGATTGAATAAGCAGACTGCAAGTTCTCTGTTCGTTTGTATGTTTGTTTTTTAGCGATTTTTCTAATGTCCACCCACGCGGATGTAGTCGCAGGCGGAAGCTAGTTAAATATAAATGTGGACTACATTTTTATAAATATCCCAAAAGTAAGTACCTACCTACTATAATGTTTAAATGTTTTGGAAATAATACTATTACCTCGAAAAAAAGGTGCCAACCCTAAGCCAGATTGACAAAAAACCACGCCAGATTGAAACAAAACCACGCCAGATTGAAACGACGTTACACAATCAATCTCTGTCAACCTGATTGAGTGTGTAATGGGTGCCTACAAAGTAGGTACAATTCAGGTCGCACAGCGCCCCCTTCGCTCCAAAACATTCACTTAATAGTTACCTCTCTTTCTATCGCGTAGGTCTTATCTGATGTATGAAATTCGTCCTCTCAGAGGACGCCGAGCGCTTCAGACTCGCGCGCGGAGTCACAGAATATATAATAGTACTAACGGCGGAGTGACTGAGCCCTTATAGGGCTATGGTTAGGGTGCCCGCATAAAGAAAGCAGGTACTGGTCGGTACAGGTCTGTAGTCTGTACCGATCGGTAAAGGTCTAGTAGCCCATACTATTCTATGGGAGGCCGCACAATGAAAACAGGTTGTCGGTACCGGTTTGCGCATACATCAGACCTGTAACCTGCTTTCTTTATGCGGGCACTTTAGAAAGCAGGTAACACAGGTCGGTACCGGTCGGTACGGGTCTGTTGCGCCGTGCGCCGCGGATGTATGCGCAAACCGGTAGGTACTGGCAACCTGTTTTCTTTATGCGGACTCCCATAGAAAAGTATGGGGCTACTTACCTGCACTGATCGGTAACAGACCAGTACCGACCAGTACCTGGGGGCTTACCATCAGCAAATAAGAAACCGTTCAGTTCAAAAGCAGGCCTTAAACAGGACTGCTTTCATACTAACCGTTGAGGTCATAGTACGAAAAAATGAGGCAGTTCAATATAAGCCCTGCTATAAGAGCTCATAGTAAGGCCCCTGCTTTCTTTATGCAGGCACCCTAAGGCTGGGTTTGTCAGAGTAACTGCATGCCAAGGCTAGGGTTGCCGATCGGAAGTCCAAAATATATGGAGAAAACTTAAAAATGTCGGGATTTTGCGGTTGTTGTCGGGAGAAATAAATATTTAAAATAAAAATGTAACTTAAATGCCTGTATGTATATAGTAAGAAGACGGTCGCGCAGCGCGATTTTTAGTTAGTTTCATCCACTAATCTTAAACTCTTTGCTTGTCTATTGTAGAAAAACGGCCGCGCAGCGCGATTTTTAGTCAGTTTCATCCACTAACCTTGTAATCTGTGGTTTCATACGCAAAATTATTGTTTTCTAGAGAACTTTAGGAACAGCTGTTTTTTCGGGAGTCGGGAGATCACTTGAAATTCCAGGAGAATCCAGGCGAATCCCGACCATCTGGCAACACTAGCCATGGCGCCGGCGACTGCCACTCGTTTGTTGTTTGGGACAGGAAGGAACAAAAAACCGTCTTGGTATAAAAATCAAAAGATTTAATGGTATTTTCTGAATCGCACCAAGCTTTCATTACCTTTTTAGTATACAGAATGATTTGTTGAACTATAATACATTTCTGACTTGCTTTTTCGACATTTTGATAACACAATCATCTGACGTGCCTTATTTACGACTGACTCTACAATTTTGTCTGACTCTATAATTATTATGTTCATGAAAATTAATAACATGGCACATACTGAACGAACAATGTTTCTTAACAAATTGCCGAATTTTATTGATATCAATATCACTGACTACAATATTTAAAATAAATATCACTATATTATGGAATATTTTTGAACATACTGTTGTTTACGATCATTTAAAATAGCAGTTAATAGACACTACTAGTCAGACAAAATGTGTTTCACGTTACAATAATATCACATACGTTAAATGCAAAAATGAAGTATCAACCACTATTTATTAACAAATTGTATTCCTTTTACAGTCAATCTTGTAACTAGTTAAAGAGGAGTATAAATAAATAAATAAAACTCCACTGGTACAATTGAAAAACCATTATGAGATTTTTAACGGAAGTGTAAATTATAACTCCCGATACAATAATAATTTATGGGTTTTTTCCTTTGTATGACGTTAAATAAACCAATTCTATATCATAACACTAATTTACATCCTAATATTTACATTTATTTATAAGTATATATAAATATGTATAATTATATCGATAGCGATTCTGATAACCCTATCCTCCACATAATCAGCGATTTGATGTATAATTAACTAATAATGGTCACAATAACAACTCGATAGATATTTCCAAGTAAATAAACAAGCAGTAGTGTAGAGGGCGGCAGCGGCGGCGGCGGCGGCGGCGGCCGCCCGAGTCCTCGTCCCATTCCCATATTGCACAAGTCGCCGCGCCGCCTCTCGGCCGCGCACTACTCCATTACACTACGAACACGACGCGCGACGCGGCGGGCGGCGAGACTAGCGACCGTCGTTCGGCAAGCGACGTTACAATAAATAATTCTCTAAACCGATAATGCGAAACGATATACATTAAATTAGTCGTACTCTCACTTGCGACGTCGTTTACACTACTGTATGTACAGACGGGGGAGACGGCGCGGCGGTCGCGGCGCTTCGCTATCATCGCGGCTCCTCCTTCTTGAGCAGGTCGAGCGGCGCGAGCGGCGTCAGGGGCGGGGCCAGCGGCGCGTGCGCGCCCAGCGGCGGCAGCCCCGCGCCCACGTGCGCGCCCAGCCCGCGGTGCAGCAGCGGGTTCGACTTCAGCTGCTGGTGGTGCGCGTACGCGCTCAGCATCTTGGCGCGGTCCTCCTCCGCGCGGATGGCGGCCTCCACCAGCGGCGCGAACCGCATGTGCTGCAGCGGGTCGAACGCGCGGTACGGGTCCCAGGGCGCCGGCGGCGGCGGGTACGCGCCCAGCGGCGGCGGCGGCGGCCGCGGCGGCTCCTTGCGCTCGTCCTTGGGCGCGTCCACGGTCCCGTTGCGGAGCGGGGAGCGCACGCGCACTCGCTCGAGGTCGCGGGCTTTGCGGCGCTCGCGGTCCTCTCGTTCGCGCCGCTCCCGGTCCTCTCGTTCGCGGCGCGCGCGCTCGCGCTCCTCGTGCTCGCGGCGCACGTCGGCGGCGGCGGAGACGGGCGGGCGCACGCCGCGCCACGCGTCGTGCAGCGCGCCGAGGGGCGGCGCGTGGTGCACGCCGTGCAGCGACGAGGAGAGCGCGAACTCGCGGCCGTAGGCGGACAGGCCGTAGGCGGTCGGCGCCCCCGGGAAGGCGCCGGCGCCGTACCGTCCGAACGGCGAGACGCCTGAAACGCGCAAGCCTCGGTCAGTGGGCGCGACTAGAGGCGCGCTGGCGAGAGCGGCGTTGCGGACGTCTTCGTATCGGACGGTACCTAGGTGCGGGTGGTGCGGCAGGTAGGGCGGCGGCAAGTCGTAGGGCGAGCGGTAGGCGGCGGGCGGCGGCGGCGCGGGCGCGGGGAACGCCCGCAGCTTGTCCTTGTCCACGCCTCCGCCGCCCGGCACCGTGCCGCCGCCCGATTTCTCTTTCTGCTGATGGTTGTAGATCTCCCACGCGATCCTTACGTGCATTGCGTTCCATTTTCCGGTTTTCTGAAATTAAATAGAAAGATAACACGTTAGTGCGTGACTTTTTTTTACAAAAACCGATTTAACGAAGTAATAAAGCATGCATGGTAAGAGAAGTGGCGAAGAGGAAACCTACCGCGACAGCGGGGCGTGGTGATGGTTTAGTGGCAGGGTCGCTTGCGGCTGACACTACGGGCTGTTAACATGAGGCGTTGCAGGGTTAATGATCACGGAGCAACATAAAACATAAAAATAAGCTAGAAGCTAGATAGTGAAAGAAATAATGAAAGGAATTTATGATAATATTACAACAATATTAGTACCGTAAATCTATCTTCTAAGTAATGTAAATATACAAAAGTCAGCAAGTAAGAGTGTAGGTATCATTAATTTTAAGTTAAGTTTAAGTATCGAAAAATAAAAGTAAGTAATTGCCACTCATAGAAATGTTTTATACGTTACTGAATTACAAAAATTAACCAGATAGAAAAAAATAAAAACTATCTAAAAAGTTTAACCAAGGGAGTGTTTCACAGGTTATTGGATTACGTTCTTAAAATTCTGTTCAATAATGGAACATTAAGTTATTATGTTCATCATCAGGAACATTATGTTCAAAAATTAGGCCCGAAAATTAGTATTATCCGGAACCTGTGTAGCAGACCCTATGCTTTGATCAAGAATACCCTAGACGTCTGGTCAGTGACTTAAACACAGTAGCTCGAAATAACGCCCTATTTTCAAACTGAAGTACTGAAAAGTATTCTCTTTGATTCTTACTAACAGAATAGTCATTTGTACTCAGATAATACTATAATTGTACCCAGATAACCAGGCCATATTAGCCGTAGAACCGATGGCCGCTGGGGCCGGGTCTTTAAGGGGAGACTGTGTTGTGTATCGGCAATCGTAATGTGGGACGCCCTCAGACATGGTGGAGCGACGACCTTCGCAAGGAGGCTGGCAAAATAGTTCAGTAAAATTACGGATTTGCAAAACATTAAATGCTAATAAGCTGTAACTTTGCATATCTGACTTTGATGTGATTATAAAACACTAATATTTACGAATCCAACTAAATTTACGAATACAAAAAAATACAGCGTAGGTAAAGTAGTTGTTACTTTTTTTGTTGATTTACATTCACAATTAAATTAAGTATAGTTCCAAACCAAGTTAAAACTAAAAAAGTATGTAATTAGCAATTTTGCTAAAGTACCTAACTAAATAAATTAATATTTTGGTCAGTAAAGTAAAAAATAATTGTAAAATTTGTTGGATTAATTTACAAAATGACAGAAAGAAGAAAGACCGTTATTGCAAATTATTTATATTTCGTTATACTAGCTCCCGTAATTTTACTGAACTAAAAGCTGGATAAGAGTAGCCATGGATCGTGCTCGGTTCGGTGGCGTGCACTTGGAGAGGCCTATTTCCGGCAGTGGACGATGATATGCTGATGATGATGACCCAGATAAAAATATTATTGTGGGGATTGGAATTTCAAAATTTCAAATAGCTTTTTGTTTAAACACTTCACAGCTCTTTCTTTAGTCAGTCGGTGCCACATTTGTGTACTGTCACAGAATAAGTAGGTAATGTCTGTTTTAGTTCGGTGTAAGAAGACACTCAGCGAAGAGTCCACGCATTCCGTTTATCATTAAGGATCATTTTTGTCTTTTAGACTAGGTATACCTGGGAAACCAATAGCTATATACGAAGTTTTTTTTATAATATCTTCGGATTCATTATTTCCTAATTTTTGTTAACAGAAAAATTATCAAAATTTTATGTATTTCGTAACAAACAATGGTTTCAAAACGTCATCACTCAATGTATTTCATGAGCACGCACATAAACGTTGCCTTTCAACTCGGCCGCACGCAGCTGTGTAGCATTCACTCGCAGGCGCGGTCTTTTGTACGCGTTACATTGCGTGGTAATGTATGCAAAAATTAAAATAGTTTCCCAGCAATAATTTTGAACAGAAATGGTCCTGATGATGGGCAGAATACGTAGACCTTGGCTTCGTTGAGGGTCTTGTTACACCCGGTAGAGTACCTATTCTTGATCGAAGCCAATGGGCAACATTGTTAGATAGTTTATAGTAGTGTTATTGTGTATACCTTGGGCGCGTAGGCGGTGAGCGGCGCGGGCGGCACGTAGGGCGCCGCGGGGTGCAGCAGGCCGGGCCCGTACGGGTAGCCCAGCCCCAGCCCGCCGCGGTACAGCGGCGACATCTTACCGACGTCCTTGAACTGCGAACGAACGACCAACAATTGTTATGCAGCTGCCCCTCGGCTGGAAAATAGTACTCCAAAAAGAGAAGTTTTTGAAGAAAGGATAGGTACCTATATATATTTTTATGGATTTTTGAAAATACGCTTGCTGTAGGTATAATATGGGAACTCAACCGAGACTATCACGTACAGTCAGCGCTAAAATGATCTGCCTACCAAAACATCTGAGCATTTGACATTAGATCAACTTATCTCAAGACATTAAGGTGCACTATCTTTTGTTCTCAGCAGACAACAAATGGAAGTGCACCTATGTTTTTGGTAGGTTTGAAGGCTCAGATCATTTTGGCGCTGACTGTACATATTATGTGCGGATAGTAGTAGTTTTTAGTTAGTGTTGCGGACAGCTTAATTCAGTGAAAAAGTGATTAACAAAAAGACAGTTTAGTGGACACTAAGTGCGACCTAGTGGTGAAAATTGTGTTTGTGAATATTCATGTAAGTACCTTGTTCATAAGCAATAGCTTGTTATAACTATTTGAGTTGATTAGTTTGTGTTTTTAATTACTTTGAAGTTTATTAATGTGTAACGTTCTATTTGATTTTAAAATGTAGCTTATGAAAAGTGCTGTAAAATGAAATATTTAGCGTAGCTGTAAGTTTTATAGTTTGTGAGATATTTAGGTTTTAGCTCAAATAGGTATTGTTTAGGTATTTAGGTATCCTATGCATTAAATGATTTAAAGTCTTGTTGTTTCAATTGCATTACCCGGTAAAGGTTTTGAGGTATGGGCCAGGTACTATAGGTCCAGGAGGTGGTAGTTTCGACCTGAAATGTGTCTAGGTCAAACGCCAGCCTTTGTCCTATAAGCCCTAAGGTTTTGACGAGGTACTAAGAGGTAAGACTATGTAAAATAAAGGCCTCTTGTATAGGTCTCTGATTAAAGGTAATGAGGTGCCTAAATACCTAAAGACAAAATGTAAATACTGAAAGGTACCTAAATAATAAATGAGGTAGGTAGTCTCATAAAGAGAGAGGAGTAGGGGTTTCGCTGTCCCTCTCACACCGCTGCCAAGTTGGTTGCGAGCGCGGAGTGGGGGAAGCGCACTCCCTACCACCGTTAACAAACTCGTTGTAACGTAGGGTAGAAATAAATGTAGATTTATCAAGTACCCAACTTAATTAGATATTGTAAGTTTGTGTATTAGTGTACCAGTTGCAATCATGCAACAGACTACCTCAGGGTGCGCGGACGCAGGGCGATTTTTGTAAGCTCGCACACCCATTTTTTCTTTGTAACCACAATATACGAGCATTCAGAGTGATTCAAGAAGGTGTTTCAATTCGTTCCCGCTTGACGTTAACATACAGTGTCGAGGTTACCGACATCGGTAACAGTGCTTCGTGGTCCTTCAGAGCGCGGATAAGAAGAATCTGCTGCTTCGTGATCCTCAGCGCGGATAAGAAGAATCTACTGCGTGATCCTGCAGAGCGGCGGACAGGAAGAATCTGCGCGTCAAGCTAGAAGAAGCGAAGCATAGTGATGCTTCGCTTCTTCTAGCTTGACGCGCAGATTCAGTGGAAGAAAAGAAGAATCACAGTAACTAGTTGCCAATACGCGGGTGGACCGCGGCTCACACTGCCACACCCTTACGGTGCCAAGTGTGGTTAGTGTGAGTAACGCCGTTCAAGGCGGTGCAGTCTAACGGACACGGCTGCCAGCCGCCTTTTTCAAGGCAGCTGAAATTGTCCGATTACGCCGGTACGGGTTGTGTCGCACTGAGGGCCGGACTGTAGGCACTGCCGAAGCTGCCGGGCGTTCCTCCCGGTGGCCGAGCACCTCGGAGTTGCACACCCCCTCTGCCGGGTAATTCCTCCCTTCCACTCCTGCTTCAACCTCCATCCTCACCTGGGCTCCCCGCGGTAGTGTGCCCGGGCGGGATTGTTAGGAGTAGGGTATAGTAGGGCGTCAAGAAAGAAGAAGATGCCAATCACAAGAAGCCAGTCTGGAGGGAAGAAGAGGGGGGCAATCACACATGAAGAGCCACCGGCGTCACCTTCGACGATCGCGCCACAGCCACCGCCACCACCACCGTTATTGACTACAGCCACGATGCAAGAAGAGGCCACAGAAAGTGGTACAGAGAGACCGTTACCGCCGCCGCCCACCAAGGAAGTTGACGATGGCAACGCCGCCGCCGCCGCCGCCACCGACACTGAGGCTTTGAGACGTAACCCGCCGTCAGTGTGTTCATCGAGTGTCGCTGCGCGCGTCCGGCAGGCGCAACTTCGGGCCGCGGAACAGTTGGCCGAGATTAAGAGAAAAGAAATGGAACTAGAACGTGAATTAATTCAACAAAGGTTACAAGTTGAAATGGATACTATTTTGGAAGAAGAAACCCGTGCGAGCTTACCCGCCGAGAGCGTTCCAGAGAGGCTGAAAGAATGGTTGGATACCACAGCCGATCCTCGGTGTCGGGTAGATGAAAATTTAGAGAGAGACAGAGATATCGTCCCTGTCGTTTCACAAGACAGAGACAGAGATATCGCTCCCGTTATCGTGCAAGACAGAGACAGGGATATGAAGCGCAATGAGGCGCGTGCCTTAGAAATGGATAAAAACCGAACTTTTTGTGTAAATCCAATGGAGACTGACGCGAGGCCCGTAGTCGATACGAAAAAGGGCTACGGGGTGGAAAACCTCGCTGAAACATTGGACAGGGTTCTAACTAGACGACCGATGCCGCGGTACGCGCAAGAGTTGCCCGTGTTTAGTGGTTCACCGAATGAATGGTTGTTATTCAAGGCCGCAGTGCGTGATTCCACACGATTATACAAGTTCACTGCAGAGGAAAATCTAGCAAGATTACGCGTGAGCTTGAAAGGGGAGGCGAAAGAGAGTGTGTCGGCGCTATTATGGAGTGCGACCGACCCCGATCGTATCATGACCACATTAGAACAATGCTACGGCCGCCCTGAAGTGCTTATAGATAGAGCGCTCGAAGATTTGAAAAGCTTACCGCGTTCAGGTACGAGTGCTGCCGAGTTGAATGCCCTCGCTGTGAAATTGCAAAATATAGTTTGCGTTATTCAAGCGGTTGATGACCGAGGGTACCTACGAAATCCGCTATTGGTTCGAGAGGTGATAAAGAAGCTCAGCCCGCATTTGTTATCGAACTGGGTCGCCTACGCCGAGAAGAATGAATCGAGTGAACCTGACATAATTATTTTATCTCGATTTCTCATGAAAGAGGCCGACTGCGCGCTGCGTTTTGCATACGTACCGACTACGTCACAGCAAAGAGAGAACGTCGCTGTAAAAAACCGTAGCGAGAAACGCACCGATAAGAAGAAAAATGTAGCAAGAATATACACTTTGGGCCAGAAAGAGACGCCGCCTGCGCCGTGTTTACTATGTGGAAACGATCATGAAGTACCCCACTGTACTAAGTATAAAGCCATGACGGTAGATGAGAGATGGCAGTGGGCAAGAAACAATGGAGTGTGCTTTCGGTGTGTGAACAATAAGCACCGGAGGTTCCGCTGTACACACAAACTATGCGGGGTGAACAACTGTAATGCGCGTCACCACGCTACGTTGCATAAGGACCGTGCCGCCAGTAATGAAGAGACGTTGGTGCGAGAGTCGCAGACTGAGACGATCGCCACGATTAATAGGGCCAACGTCGCGGCGAAAGTCATGTTAAAGGTGTGTCCAGTGACAGTAAAAGGACCCGGCGGCGCCGTACAGACATACGCGCTGCTGGACGAGGGTTCGACAGTGACGATCGTTGATCATGACCTGGCGGACGAAATAGGTGCGAAAGGGCCTGTAAGCGAATTGAGCATATGTAGTATAAATGCGCAAGGGAGCGTAGCGAACAGTGAAGACGTAAACCTAGTGTTAGTAGCAAGAGATGAAAGCACCCATCATGTTCGCGCCAAAACGATGACAAGTTTGACGCTCAATCATCAAACAGTTAGTGAAGATTGCTTACAGTACGCACACTTAAGAAGATTAGCGGCTAGTGACGTGTGTTATGACAGAGTGAAACCACGTTTACTGATCGGGGCCGATAATTGGCATTTGATTGTGTCACGAAAGTTGTTAATGGGCAACAGAAGACAACCGGTAGCGTCGCTCACGAAGCTAGGGTGGGTCATACATGGAACGGCGCCTCGAATTACGGCGCTAGAGGGCGCGTCTAACGTTTACAAGACGGAGCTCATCACACCCGAGGTTGAATTACAAGACATGGTGAAACGTTACTTTGCAATAGACGCACTCGGTATCGCTAGGAGGGAACGCGAAAACCCAATGGAAGTTAAAGCGGTGAAAGCGTTCGATGAGAGTATAAAGCGAGTCGGCGGCCAGTGCGAAGTACGATTACCATGGAAGAGAGATGACGTCACGCTACCGCCCAGTTATTATAATGCTGTGAAGCGCTTGAAATCTATAGAACGCAAGATGGATCGGTCAAGCGACTTTGAAAAAGCTTATACAACACAGATAGAAAATTTATTCACGAAAGGCTACGCGGAGCAGTGTAGTGGGAAAGAGACAGACGATCCACGAGCATGGTACCTGCCTCACTTCGCGGTCACCAACGTGAACAAGCCGGGAAAGATAAGATTGGTTTTCGACGCGGCAGCAAAAGCCAATGATGTTTGCCTCAATGATGAGCTTTTAGAGGGGCCCGATTTATTACAAGATTTAAATGGGTTGCTTTTGCGGTTCCGTGAGAAAAGGATAGCAATAACAGCCGACATTCAAGAGATGTTTTTACAAGTGAAAATTGCGCCTATAGACCAACCGGCACAGATGTTTTTATGGAGAGGCGGTGATAGAGACGGGCCGCCACGAAAATATAAAATGACGTCAATGATATTTGGGGCAAAGAGTTCGCCATTCTTAGCACATAGTGTGCGCGACTGGAACGCGAGAGAGAGCGCCGATGAGTACCCGCTAGCATGTCAAGCGATAACGAACAATCATTATATGGATGACTGGGTGGACAGTTTCGATGATAAGGAACGGGCGATTACTACGATGAAGCAAGTGATTGAAGTGCACAGGCGAGCAGGATTCAAGCTGACAAGCTTCAACTCAAACGAAGCTAGAGTCTTAGCTGAGCTGCCATTAGAGAGCCGTGCTACGTCATCGCCCAAGCAACTGGGATCCAACCTAGATGACTGTGGTCGCACGCTGGGGCTACTATGGGATGCGGCGACCGACACACTGGGGTTCAATACGACGCTTGCAAGGGTACCGGCCGAAGTGAAGACGTTAGCGAGACCGCCGACAAAAAGAGAAGCGCTGAGTGCAGTAATGTCGGTTTTCGATCCGTTGGGCTTACTAAGTTACTACACCATACGAGCGAAGATTGTGTTACAAAACATTTGGAAACTAAATGTAGAGTGGGACGAGGCTCTACCAGGGCCGGAGGCCGAAGAGATAATTCAATGGCTAAAAGACATAGAAAAGCTACGAACACTAAGATTACCGCGTCTCTACGCTCGAACGGGGGGAGAGCCAAGCCGAGAACTACATATATTTTGTGACGCAAGTGAAGTTGCTTACGCGACCGCGGCTTACTGGCGCGTCAAGAATGAAGATGGTGAAATAGAAGTGACACTAGCGGCCGCTAAAGCACGGGTAGCGCCAATGAAACCACTCTCCGTACCAAGGTTGGAGTTACAAGCGAGCCTGATAGGGACGCGTCTGGCAAGCTCTATCAAGAGACAGCAAGGCTGGGAACCCGAGAAAACTGTATATTGGACGGATTCGCGTACCGTGTGGCATTGGATACGTAATGATAGCGTGCGCTACACACCATACGTGGCGCACCGCTTAGGAGAGATAGCCGAGACTACGGACGCTAGCCAATGGAGATGGGTTCCGACAGCGCTGAATGTGGCGGACGACGCAACGCGCCCAAATGTAGAGATGAAGACGTGTAATGACAGATGGTTTAAAGGACCTGATTTTTTATATGAAGATGAGGCTTTATGGCCCACATGTGAAATCGTAACGGAAGAAGACACGGTAGAGACAGTGCTCACGACAATGGGAGAAGCAAACGATAGTATGCCCCGAGCCGAGCGTTTTTCCTCATATGAACGCTTGGTGAGAGCGATGGCGAGAGTATTACTATTCGTACGCAAATGTCGTGACCGTGCCGCTACGATGAATGTAGAGCTCATAGAAGAGGCTGAGATGAGATTGCAACGAGAGTCGCAACGCCAATGTTTCGCTGAAGATATAGAACGAATCACTGCAAAGCGAAACCTCAGAGTGGGAAGCCGGCTACGAAAACTGGATCCGTATTTGGACGAACAAGGTGTGCTGCGTGCCAGGGGACGAATAAGGGCAGCGGGTGTGTCTACCCCCGCTACTCACCCCGTAGTACTGGACGGCAGGCACCCGTATGCGCGGCTGCTGCTATATCGCGAGCACCGTCGCGCCCACCACGCGCACAATGAGCGCGTTGTGAACGAAGTCAGAGCCAAATACTGGATACTACGATTGAGACCGACGATACGTACAGTGGCTAGCAAATGCGTGTTTTGTCGTGTACGAAAGGCCCGCCCTGTGGTTCCAGTGCACGGAGATTTACCTAAGGCAAGATTACAACCATATACAAGAGCCTTTACAAACTGTGGATTGGACTATTTCGGACCAATAACCGTGACGGTGGGACGGCGGCATGAAAAACGGTGGGGCGCATTATTTACGTGTCTCACAACAAGAGCGATACATATAGAGTTGGTGGCGTCGCTATCGACAGACTCGGCAATCATGGCTTTAAGAAGAATGGGCGCGCGCCGCGGGTGGCCGCGTCTTATGTATTCAGACAATGCAACAAACTTCAGAGGCGCCGACGTAGAGTTGCGTCGTGCGATAGAAGAATGGGAACCGGCTCTACGTGATTACGCACTATCAGAGCGTATGGACTGGCGCTACATAGCGCCGGGGGCACCACATCAAGGGGGCGCATGGGAGAGGCTCGTGCGCTCAGTCAAAAGTGCGCTACGAGTCACACTGAACGAGAAGTCGCCGCGAGAAGAGGTACTAGCGACGCTGTTGGCGGAGGTAGAGCACACCATAAACGCTCGCCCGCTAACCCACGTACCAGTCAGCGAAGAAGATCCAGAGGCGCTCACCCCAAATCACTTCCTGCTGGGCGGTTCGCGCGGCCTGCCACTCACTGGGCCGTGCGAGCCAGCTTCGCGTAAGCTGTGGCGTGCTGCGCAGGCGCTGGCCGACGAGTACTGGCGCCGCTGGGTGCGCGAGTACCTGCCCGAGCTCATTCCGCGCGGGGGCGCGCGTGACGTCACGGGCCGCTCACTTAAGCCCGGTGACGTCGTCATCATCGTCGACTCCAGCCTGCCTCGCAATGTGTGGCCGCGAGGCGTCGTGACGGCGGTGCATCCGGGACCAGACGGCGAGATTCGCAACGCTGATGTTAAGACAAGAGGAGGAGTTTTTCGTCGCCCGACAACGAGATTGGCTGTCCTCCCTACTGAAGAAGAAGGTGCCGCGAGTGCTGCACCGGGGGGAGACTGTTGCGGACAGCTTAATTCAGTGAAAAAGTGATTAACAAAAAGACAGTTTAGTGGACACTAAGTGCGACCTAGTGGTGAAAATTGTGTTTGTGAATATTCATGTAAGTACCTTGTTCATAAGCAATAGCTTGTTATAACTATTTGAGTTGATTAGTTTGTGTTTTTAATTACTTTGAAGTTTATTAATGTGTAACGTTCTATTTGATTTTAAAATGTAGCTTATGAAAAGTGCTGTAAAATGAAATATTTAGCGTAGCTGTAAGTTTTATAGTTTGTGAGATATTTAGGTTTTAGCTCAAATAGGTATTGTTTAGGTATTTAGGTATCCTATGCATTAAATGATTTAAAGTCTTGTTGTTTCAATTGCATTACCCGGTAAAGGTTTTGAGGTATGGGCCAGGTACTATAGGTCCAGGAGGTGGTAGTTTCGACCTGAAATGTGTCTAGGTCAAACGCCAGCCTTTGTCCTATAAGCCCTAAGGTTTTGACGAGGTACTAAGAGGTAAGACTATGTAAAATAAAGGCCTCTTGTATAGGTCTCTGATTAAAGGTAATGAGGTGCCTAAATACCTAAAGACAAAATGTAAATACTGAAAGGTACCTAAATAATAAATGAGGTAGGTAGTCTCATAAAGAGAGAGGAGTAGGGGTTTCGCTGTCCCTCTCACACCGCTGCCAAGTTGGTTGCGAGCGCGGAGTGGGGGAAGCGCACTCCCTACCACCGTTAACAAACTCGTTGTAACGTAGGGTAGAAATAAATGTAGATTTATCAAGTACCCAACTTAATTAGATATTGTAAGTTTGTGTATTAGTGTACCAGTTGCAATCATGCAACAGACTACCTCAGGGTGCGCGGACGCAGGGCGATTTTTGTAAGCTCGCACACCCATTTTTTCTTTGTAACCACAATATACGAGCATTCAGAGTGATTCAAGAAGGTGTTTCAATTCGTTCCCGCTTGACGTTAACATACAGTGTCGAGGTTACCGACATCGGTAACAGTTAGGGAATGCCATCTTGCGAGATTTTAACGAAGCCGATATCTCGCGAGACAGGAAATATCAATCGTTATTTTTTGCATTTTGCACAATAATTTTGCTGATGATATTTAAAAATCATTGATTTCTTCGTTTTCATTAAAAAAAAGTCTTTTTCTTTAATTATTTCAGTGTAGCTTCGCAAAAAGTATAAAGTATGAAGCCGGGGGCTCATAAAGATTAATTTACTTTTTAAGCAATGTCCCGCAATGCAAATGCGATTGTTTTCTTTTAATGCAGACAGAAAGATCCCTCAAGTTCTTCCTATAATTAAATGCTTCTTCCTTCCTCGTTATTCTCGGAAAGTAACTACCTAATGAAGGAGGAATACAAAGAGGCGTCAGACAAGGCTACATACTGTCCCCCCTATTGTTCAACGTATACTCTGAAGCTATCATGAAGGAAGCACTCCGAGATTCAACTGCCGGAGTAATCATCAACGGCCAAGTAGTCAACAACCTGCGCTATGCAGATGACACAGTCCTCATTGCCGGCAGTGAAAAAGATTTGCAGGAAATAGTGGACAGGGTTGCGTTGTGCAGTAGGAATGTGGGGCTAAATATGAATGTCAAAAAGACCAAAGTCATGGCAATATTGCAGGAGCCCAAACATCTTTCAATCCTTGTCGATAATCAACCTCTCGAGAGAGTCAACGAATATAAATACCTTGGCTCGTGGCTGACTGAGTCATGGGAAAGTGAGACGGAAATCCGAACACGTATTGAAATAGCCCGAGCAGCGTTCGAGAGGATGAAGAAAGTATTGTGCAGTAGAGAACTCTCCATCAAGCTGCGTACAAGGATTCTCCAATGCTACGTCTGGCCTCTTGTTCTCTACGGTTGTGAAGCGTGGACCTTAAAGGAAGACCTCCGAAAGAAACTGGAAGCGTTTGAGATGTGGACATACCGCAGAATTTTTAAATTTGAGATTTTTGCATTCACAATGCTATTTTTATACAATACTAAATAATATACTAGAAAAAATACGACTCGCACCAGATCAATACTCAGACGGGAATCGAACCCGCGACCTTTGGATATCCGGTCCAATGCTCTGACCGCTGAGCTACCGAGTCACTAGTAACATCGTCGAATTTCTTCTAGTATATCCTACTCTTACGCTGCAAGCCAGCGTTATTTCACCAATGTGAGGAATTACCTCGACATTCAATTGAAATATCTTTCCAGATATTTGGCAATCGATTAAGATGAAATCCAAAGGTCGCGGGTTCGATTCCCGTCTGAGTATTGATCTGGTGCGAGTCGTATTTTTTCTAGTATATTATTTAGTATTGTATAAAAATAGCATTGTGAATGCAAAAATCTCAAATTTAAAAATTATATAGCTATTTCATCTTAATCGATTGCCAAATATCTGGAAAGATATTTCAATTGAATGTCGAGGTAATTCCTCACATTGGTGAAATAACGCTGGCTTGCAGCGTAAGAGTAGGATATACTAGAAGAAATTCGACGATGTTACTAGTGACTCGGTAGCTCAGCGGTCAGAGCATTGGACCGGATATCCAAAGGTCGCGGGTTCGATTCCCGTCTGAGTATTGATCTGGTGCGAGTCGTATTTTTTCTAGTATATTATTTAGTATTATACCGCAGAATGCTATAAGTTGGACGGATCATATTACCAACGTTGAGGTCCTTAAGCGCATGACTAAAAAGGTGGAGCTGGTTCGGACCATTAAAATAAGAAAAGTCACATATCTTGGTAACATCCTGAGAAATCCGCAATATCGTCTTCTCCAGACCATCATGATGGGGAAGATTGCAGGAAAGCGCAGAGTTGGAGGACGCAAAATGTCATGGCTTCGTAACATCCGCCAGTGGACCGGCGTCAAGACGGTTGAACAGTTGTTCAGACTCGCTATGGACAAAGCCAAATTCAAGGAGCTGACGGCCAACCTTCAATAATGAAGCGGCACTTTAAGAAGAAGAAGAAGAAGGAGGAATACCATCAGTGTCAGTAACATCAGTAGCAGCTGATTATAATGAAGGAAGCATCGCAGAAGCTACGGGAAACATGTATTTATGCATACATGTAATTATTTTCCTTATTGTAAGTAATTGTAAGTTACTGAACATTTCTTTGTTTCTTACGTACTCATTTATATAAAATCTTGTTTATAACATAATGGTACTGTAGGTCTATTTGTGTTTAATATTTGTTACTTTTATTGTTAAAGACTGTTTGTTACCTAAATAAATAAATAAAAATAAAATGTGCCGGTGCTGGTACAGTAGGTAGTACTCACGAGGGGCGCGTGCGGTACGAGCAGCTGGTGGGGGTGGTGGGGCGGGGCGTGGGGCGCGTGGGGCGGATGGGGCGCGTGCGGCGGGTGCTGGTGCACGTGCGTGTGCTGGTGCTGGTGGTGGTGCAGCTCGGTGCGCGCGCCCGCCGCCGCCAGGAACCGGTTGTCCAGCTCCCGCCGAAGCAAGTCCGCGCCGGGACCTGAAATGCGACCAGTATTTGCGTTCACAGCACGATCTACACACACAAGTTATACGGTTCAGTTAGTTATCGTAAGTTGCATCATATGCCTGTATTTTATTTTTCAAAATAATCCCGACGGCCCCCACAGGATGGATGTAGACTAGATGCTTTAATATTTTGATATTGAATATTTATTGAATTAAGGGCTGGTTAAAAAAAAGTCATTCAAAAATGTGACAGACAAATGGATGACAAGCATTTTCAATTTGGCAGTATAATACGCTATCAAACAGATAAAGCTCTATCTAGGCATTGAAAAATCAGCCCTAAGACTAATTAACATGAATTAAAATGTATATGTACACTACACTACACAGTCAATTTCAAAGATATAAATTGAAAGTCAACAAAAGAAAACGATCAGTATAATAATTTATAAATAACTTTTCCACTTACTAGATTGGAAGAGCGACTCGGCGGAGAAGGGGTTTGGATTAGGCGGCGCGAGCGGCGCCCCGAACAGCGGCGGCGCGGGCGCGAACCCGCCCACACGGTCCGACCCCGTGGCTCTGCTGGAAGAAAGTTTACACAATCTCACAACCGTATTGTACAGATCGTGCCAAATTTTTATGGAGCCCCTAGACGATCAAGCATTTCTTGTCAATCATTTACATTGCATTTACCATTTAGGGGCGTGGCCTACTTTTGATTGGCCACAGTAATCTATCTATTCTGTGGTGCTTGTCAAGCATCGCTCCTAGACGATCAAAATGTGATTGACAAGCAATGCAATGTAAATGATTGAGAAGCAATTTTGATCGTTTAGGGGGTCCATTAGCTCCGTCTGAACACAAGGCGATCTATTTTTCTCGCTGTACGGAAAATACACTCTACAGAGAAAGAGAGCTCGAAGTTTGCCACGGGTTTTACACAGAACAGTGAGGACCCTGTCGGCACAAAATATAAAGTAGACAGAAGAGCCGCTCGGAACACATCGCGGTTTTCTGTGCACGCACACTTCTTACAGAGAATCACAGGCCAACCCAGACTATAATTTTTACTGTAGCAGTTCTTCTGCTTCTTATTTTTGTTTTGGCAATTCACTCCTCTTCTGGGAATACTTTTGCTAGTTTCAAGTGTTGGATAGGGTTTAGTGATATTGTTTCGGTTTGCATTAGAATGCGGGTGCATCGCATTCCAAATGCTTCTTAGAGCATTTGGCACCAAGTACATACCTACATCAAGTCAGTTTACTCGGTATGTTTTGCCGAGGTAGTCACCACTACAATAGTTTCAGCTTCACACGACCAAGATCGCGCCTATTTCAATGATTTTATCCACATAATATAATAGACACTTGTAACACAAAATTACACCAATTTTAAGACACAATATCTACAATGAATCAATTTGCAATTAATTGAAATAGCAACCGAACTGAACTCGACAGAGTTGCGCCAAAAACTCACTGTAGAGAGGAGTTCCGAGCGCAACAAAACAAGTGAAGGTAGCGTTTTCGAATACGGTCTGAGGTTTTTTGTCTCACACAGACTTCTTATCTCATGATGTCGGACACAGAAAAAGAGAAGTATTGTATGAAATTAGTGTCGTTCGAGTATACTCACGTTACCCCCCAGTGGGCGGGCGGTTTGGCGCTGGAGCTGATGCTGGGCACGGTGGGCACGGGCGCGAGCGAGTGTGTCAGGTGCGTGGGCGGGGGCGCAGCCGGCGTGGGCGTGGGCGCGGCGAGCGGGGCGCCTAGCCCTGCCAGACCGGTGGTTAGCCCGCTTGATAGACCGGACGATAGGGGGGCCTGTAAGCAAATAATTGATTAATGGCGCGCTTATATGGTGAGTTCACCGAAATAGGCGACCGCATTCTGAACAATTATCACCTAGCAGAACTCAGCCACTGATATAGCATTATCAGTGGCCTTACAGAGATCTTCGCGTGTGCAGGTGTTGGGAGACGCAGGGCATGACAGAAGATGTGCCATTGTCTGGGGGGAAATACCATGTACCTACCTGCCCACCTGTGCATGTTCTCCCTGCTTCGGCCTACTTGAGTCCTCAATCTATTTAAGGACTTCCAAGTTGCCCAAGCTAGATCATGGCCAGGGGGAGTTTTTATCATTGAGTCGTGGTGGGAGTATCGGCTAGTCTGCGTTACCGACTTGCCGTCCGCAGACCATTGCCCAGGGACCTACAGCTAATCGAAGTACATAAATCGAATAATGGGGGAGGTCGTCCACCAGACGGATGTGTCAATGACCTAAGAACACATGCCAGTTCTATCTAATCCAACCGACTCCCAAGTGGCGAAAGAAAGAAAATAGTGCAAGGTTTAAGGCGTGCGGTTAATTTTTGGGTTTATAATATTAATTTTCGGGGTCGTAATGTGCATGGTACCTTATCCACCATATTCGGATTTATAAGGCTATTTCCAAAAATCCTGTATATTGATCGAACATTAATTAAAATAAATGATCGTAGTATGGACTTGTCTCTATAACTAGAATCACATCGTTAAGATTAAATAGTAAACTGTAGGATATGTGCGACTGACCGCGAGCGGTGCAGCCAGCGGCGCGGCGAGCGGCGCGACGAGCGACGGAGCTAGCGGCGCCGTCACTGGCACGCTCACCGCCGACGCCGGCGTGCTGCGCGATAGACTGCTGATGTTGCTGCTGAAATCACCGCACCAACGTATTAAGAGCGTTGCCGCAAACGGCATTTCATAGAAACTTTCAAGTTCTCATTTTTCGGAATGAACCGATATAATATTATAATACATTGGTCCAAATAGTTAATTGAAAACCTTTTTGAAATGTCTTATTTTAAAAAAGATTTCTGTTTCTATGGAAAATTTAAAATACTTAGCTCTAATTCACATTATATATTTTATCGCAAATATTTTCAACAAAATTTTTAGACCAATGTATTCTGCTTATATGTACTGTATGAAGTTTCATTAAAATCGGTTCATCAATCATCATTTCTATAAAATAGCGTTACGTCAAGCCTGTACAGCGGCTACCTCATTCAACCCTCATTACCTGCTAACTGTATTAACTAGGATGTCTCTCATGAAATATTGCCTTAACTTTAGTCACGTAATGTATTTTACTTAAATTAACACGTTTTTACTATAGGTGGTCGGTGAAGTACTATTGATTAAAAAAAATAATCAACATGACAGTTTTAGTTTAATTTTCCTAAATTTCTAAATCATGATAGGAAGTGGTGTAAAAAAAAATAGAACCACTACACATTCAAAAACGTATTCCACACAGTCTTTATACAGTTAAGTTGAGTAAGGACCAATTAGATTCCGATTAACTTAATTTAGGTTATTATTATGAATTATGATTAAGTATTATTATATTTTAGGTTCTATTCTTTTAAAAAATTCGGCTTATTTTTGCAGTTGCATGTTTCATCAATACCAATTCCCAAGGCGAAAGTGAAAATATTATCTGTAGTTCGTACCTGAAACTCTCTCGCTCCCTGTTAGGGCTGTGCCCTCGCGGGGAGTATGAGAGGGGAGCGTGCGGCGGCGCTGCGCCCGCGGCGCCCGTCGACCCTGGCGTATGTGGCCGTACTCCTTTAGGCGTCTTCGGAGCCACCAGCGGCGACGCGGATAGGCTTGTTCTCTGAAATATCAATGAATATTTTAATTAAATCAAAACTGTAATTAATGTAAGCAAATAGTGTGGGTGGTTTAGTTTTTTTAAGAATATAGTTTTTTTTATTAATTCCCGTCATATTTAAAAAGCGCAGACCAAAGTTAGTTAGTTTGTCACTAATTTTCTGAAAGGAAAGAGAAGATAGCACCAGTTTTGAACAAGAGCCCTATTCACCAAGTTTTAGAATAAGGGTTGTCAATAATTGTCAATCCAGATATTTTTTAAAGCAATGATGAGATAGAGAAGAAACGTACCGTATCAGTAGAGTTCCTAGGCGAAGCTGCAGCCGGTGGGAGGTATGGGCTGTGTTGAAGCGTGGTGGCGTACGGCGCGTACAGCGGCGGGTAGCTGGCGCCAGAGTACACGGCCGGCGGGGGGAACCCGCTGGAGGCGAGCGACGTCACCGCGGCACTCTCCGTCCGCGACGGCAGCTCGCTTGATGACACTATTGCTTGCCTCGAGTCCACCACAGGCGGCGCTAGAGAATGGTTACTGCTACTCGTCACAGGAGTAATGCTAGGCGGCACACTCGTAGCCAGCGACGACTCCACGTGATTCATAGGTGCATGTAATGATACAGGCGGACCTAAGGGAATCGGGTGAGGAGGCAAACTGAGACCCGGATGTTTAAGGCTTGTTGTGAAACTCGATATTGTACTGGTTGTCGAAGATAAAGAGAGCGGTGGGCCGATATGATTCGGCGTAGACGTCGCCATTAATGGACTACTGTTGTTCATGGGAAGATGGCTCGTGTGATTCATAACGGAATGGCTATTTATAGGAAGGCCCATTGGTGTTAGAGGCTGATTCGACGTAGAAGTTAAGATATGATTCGGCGTGAGATGGTTACTCACACTGAATGGAGCGAGATGTGGAGGTCGATTCGCGTACGCCGATGGAACGGAATGTTTCTGTAAACTCGGCTGAGTCTGATACGGCATGTGAATACTGGAACTTATACTCGTGTTTATATGACTAGACCCAATCGAAGGAACGGGATAGGGGCGGGAGGTCGGAGCGACCGGAGAGGCCGGTCGTCCGGCCAGGGTTTGACTCGGAAGACAGTTGGCATTGGAGGACGGCGTCGAATGTGACGTGACACTCGGTGGCACGCCATTGACGCGGCTCGGGAACGAGGTAGGAACGGAGGAGTGATTCTGAGCGGCCGTCGGCGCACTTCGTACGTCGTGACCGGGTATCATGGGGTGCGGGACGCGGCCGGGGAGACTAGGATGAGAGGGCTGCGAGGCGGGCGGCGCCGCGGGCGGCGGTCGCGGCGCGTGGTGCGCGTGGAGATCTAGTGGGGCCGGCGGCTGGTCCGGTTGTTCAGTCCGCGTTTCGTGGTTCGTGTGACGGTAGTCGTGCAAAGCGGCCGCGGCGTGCGACTGGTAGGCGGTGTGCGAGGGAAAGAGCGGAGACGGCGCCGGAGGAGCTGGAGGCGCGGGCGTCGGGCTGTCGGCGGCTGCACGGGCGCCCGGTTGTAACTTGTTATTGCTAGCCGGTCGCTCGGGGGTGTCCGCTCCGGCGGCGCCGACCGGTCGAGCCGGGATCTGTGTGGCGGCGTGACCATCGATGGTGGGGATGTGAGCGCCGTTGTTTCTGTGTGGTGTGTCCGCTCGGAAGGGCGGTGGAGGAAGCGCGGGAGGCGGCAGCGCGGCGGGTGCGGGCGAGGGCGCGGGCTGGGGGAGCGGCGCGGGCGCGGGGCTGGCGCTGCCGCCCACGGGGGCCCGCGACAGAGCCAAGGCGCCGCCGCTGCCGCCCCGCGCTACTAACTCGTTCTTGCCGCCGCCACCACCACCCGCGCCCGTCACCCGGAACAGAGAGCCTGCGTCCGATGCCTGAAAGTATTATGATGAATATAATAGTGCTATAAATAAAAAGTATGAATAATAATTATAGAGAAAAAACTTGGCAAAGGAGTTGACATTGTAATGGACTAATAGGTCATTAGTGGCAAAACACAGGCGACCTATCAACTATCAATTTAACCTCACAAGATTAACCCTGTTACCAAAACAATAAAGAATGAATGCTTTTATTAAGTGATTTGATCTCACATAACATCTATGAGCAGGAATTTTTATAATATAAGACAATACTGACAGCCTGTTGACAGCAATCATATCATAGCCTATGGAATGGACGCTTGCGATAGTGGGAGTGCTCGTATGACCTTCGAGTTGCCAACCTTGTCTTTGGTTATCACTACATTAGTGGCCATATAAGAAAATGCTATAATTGACTAGCATCTGTATCTAAAGTACGATAATTACTGAACTTGTAACTATAGTATATTTTAAAATGCCAAAAACCTATCGGTCTTTTGAAAATAGGTGGACAACAATGAATGTTTTTAATAGTTCCACAGTCCTTATTAAGTTAATTGTATTCATTATTATTGTGTTGTATGTACTTAATATTCTTTTTAGAAGTGCTGTATACGCCTATAAAGGCATATCATTATTCCGAGAATATCTATGCAAAATTGTTATAAAATGTAAAATGATTTGTCGCTGGTGTATCTTAATCAATAAATAAATAAATAAGTACTCATAATTACTTTCTTAATCAAGAGGATCAGTTTCTATTTCACGGCAAGTGTATAAAGCCTTAAGTAGCTTGGTATCATACTTACATCATCCATTGACACATCATTGTATCTTGGTGAGGCATTTCTACTATTTTCCGGACTTGCCTGTAACAAGAATAAAAACTTAGTAAATTTAATATCATTTGACTTTAGACAAACAACTGTTTTTTGAATAATATGAGTTCGGCTTTCTGTGTGTGAAATGGCTAAAGGCATGAACATTTATATTGCGATAGAGATTAAGATCTCTCTATAATAAAAGTGATGGAATTGATTTTCAAATATCTGTGAGTAATATCTTATTAGATATTTAGACGGGTCAATTTTCCGGGTGACTTGCAAAGCCAATTTTAGTCGAATAGGGCTTGTTATCGACAATCGCTTGTAAAATCGAATCGCCACCTCA
This sequence comes from Agriphila straminella, assembly GCA_950108535.1. Lineage (NCBI taxonomy): Eukaryota > Metazoa > Arthropoda > Insecta > Lepidoptera > Crambidae > Agriphila > Agriphila straminella. Next base: position 9,004,851 of record OX467316.1, on the reverse strand, counting down.
TTGAAATTAGGTTTGCTACAGCTATTAGATTTTACAAGCGATGGTCGATAAAAAGCGCTAATTGACTAAAATCTACAAGCAGTCGCCTGCCAAGTCGACTCGTGTAAATACCACATAAGTTCAGTACATAGTCAACCATGTCAGAACGTATAATTAAGCGTCTTTGTTTAAAACATAACGGGCCAGTCAACGTCCCTGACGAGTAAAGTCAAGTTTTTTTTTATGTTCCACGGTTCCGAAGAGCGTGACCATACCAATGGCATAACTGTGGTGATGAATACAGATAGCGGACTGGTGACAAGCACAGGCCGCACCGGCCTATATTGTGTACTAATTAGCATTCTAAATCTGTATGCCTTTGCCTATTGTTCGAACCTAACACAATAACCACCCACGGGTTTTTAGTATTCAATAGATGGAAGATGAAATCGCGTCCGACACATAAAGAAGCGCCGATGAGAATTTTAACCAAAACTCGAGTAGGATACCATTATTCATAAATTAATGTAAGAATGCGTCGGAATCTTAATGGGGGCTTTGATAGTCTATTAAATTGTTAGTGCTTGCCAGATAATGTAGTATAACGTGCGGGCGTTGAATTAGTAATAGCCAATAGATAAAACAATAATACATATCAATCTATTAGACGCGTCATGGCATGTATTTATTATTTATCGCATATGTTTTAAAATTCTAAGAAGTAGATAAGTAGAGATAAATAGAGCTGTTTTATTTAACAACAATTTACGTCTCGGATTACAGAAAAGTCAAATTTCAAACCTAATCGATCACTCTGAGTATGTAGAGAAATGAAATTCCAATAAAATCAACACAGCTTTAGATAACAAGAAATTGTCTTTCGTTTGAAATGTGAAAGCTACATCTTGAAAGGTATATTTATGTCCCCGCAACACACTCCTGAATGTTCGAGGGGGGAATGGAAAGTAATTACTTGGAAATATTTACGAGCGAGCGAGAGAATGGCTCAATAAAACTAGCTCAGCAACCGCACCGTTTACGACGAACACAGTTTGAGTGTCGTCCCCGCAATCTGACCAGATATAAGTATAATTTTTCGTGACACCTACCCTGTTGATTCGTGTGTATAATTAACTTGTACAGAATAAGCTCCACAAGTCCCCTCGTAAAATTAACATACTGCCACTTGTAATACTGTTACACTTCCTATCGTGTTCCGCAAAGAATCCGCTAAATGCAGAAATGGCCGGAAGAAATAGTCAATCGATCGTATTGAAGGAACAAATCGTTTCGGGAGCGTTCCGGCAATTGAATGTTTAGCCTTATCCGGTGGGGGTGGGTCGTCGCTCCGCAACAATAGAGTGATAAATCAAGTATGGACTGCGCGTGCTGGCGAGCGGCGGCTCCGCGTCCGGTCCGCGGTGCATAAAGAACACTCAAAGGTGCCGCACGTGTTTCTGTCTAGCGACATTGAGACTTTCATTTCCCCATCTGACATTTAACGAAAAACATTAAACTGTTTATTAAGCAACATTAAGATAACTAGCGTCCTATTAAGGCTAGCAAAGAAGCTACTCATAAAACAGGAGCGGTCTATCATCGCCAATGTAAGTTGGCAGCTCTTCAAAAGACCGTTACATAAAATGGATAATAATCAGAGATATTAGCGCGATGACTGATGTCGTGTCGGCAAGCAATAATAGTGCGTTCGAGCCCACCTCCTAGCAGAAACACCGCGTCTGTATATAAAGCAGCTATAAAAATAAACGACCGCATTAGTCAACGCTGTCAAAATAAAACTAAGAATACTAACATGATTGAAATTTTAATTTAAAAACGTTTTACTGTTTTTCCTTTATCATTTTAAACCCTGTATTTTTTGTCTTTTACAATTGAAGAATTAAAATATTTCCTATACCCAAAGATGAATGAATTAATCTTCTAGTACTTATGTTATTATAATGTATATCTTCGTGTAAAGAAAGAACGTTTAGAAGCTGTTTAATACTTAACTTTTAAAATAAATTAAGTTGGAAGTTTCTGAATTAATTACGTTTAAATTACGAATTCAAAACAGATAGCGAAGCGTAATCTCGAGATCCGCGCCTAAGGCCCTCCTCCCGTGGCGTCGCGGGGAGATCCGGAAAAATGGCGTGATAGCTTTTCGCCCCTCATTCGAAATTCTAATACTCCCGCAAACTTTTAATAGGATCGGTCTTAAAATTCAAGGAGACTTTCATCCACAAGTTCAAACGATGTCTCGCGATCATACCCGGCGGCGACTTCATAACAGAGGGTCCTATAACAATCATCAGTTTTCAAATCTAATTTAATGATAATCAAACATTTACAGTCTTCATTTGATAAATAAATGGATAGGCGAGCGCTAAATATTTGAAATTAGTTTTCATTCTGAAATGCACCAGAGGTAGGTATGTACAATATTGGCAGGCCTACATTATATCGACTTAATTTTAACTTATGAATAATACATTGCTTTGCAGTAATTTCTCGCGAATTCTTCTATTAGCATAAAAGTATGACTTTGACGGATTCCATATAGATTATACCTGTCTTTTCGCAACAGAAAATCTGGGTTAGCAAGCTTAATTTATTTCAAGTAGAAATAATTTGTGCATTAAAACCGATTGTGAATGCTTAATGCTTATACAGCTGTCAGAAAAACAAAAAAAAATATCTGTGTCTACAAAGTATGAATTATTGTATAACTTGAACAAGCAACCGAAACGACTTGACACAGAGAATAAATCACACATGTTACTTAAAATGGCAAACGTGGCGAGACGTTTGGCTCATGACCTGAATTCAGCGACGCATATAAACTTTTGTGTGGCGTCTGATACACGTAACGTGTGTTAAATAAAGATGTGACAGGACTACGAGTATGTTACCTGTCATTGTTTTGTAATTCTACCTAGTAATGTATGTTTTTTTAATAATGTAGAGTTACTGTATCCCAAACGGATAAAATATTATACATTCCAAGATACATAGAAAATAATTACTTACCTACATTTATTTCCTATTTAAAAATATATAAAAGTATATGATGGCAAATAATTATGTAGCTTGCTTTCACTTTTCATGTTAGTATCGAGCTAACACGCAACACTTGTAAATAATTAATATTCACGGCTTAACAATTTAATTGGTCAATAATTTAAAAATTAACGACATCATGACCGGACGGATCAGGTTAAATGTTAATATTCATAAATGCACAGTAGAGCCAGCTCATGTATATTTTAGTATAATTAGCGTTAAACTTCATAGATTACATTAAATTTACATAAAATATAATTTAATAGCACCGGTATCATTTGTGAAGAATATGACATTTAAAAAATATGACTTAATCAAATATACATAAACGGATTATAATTTAGTGTTAAAAGATAATTCAAATAAAAAAGCTAGTGTTATTATTATTATTATTATTAATTGACAGACAAGCAGTTGAGACAACTGATAAGAGCCTGTATCCAGTTATATAGCAAGTAAATTCGATTTCGATTCTTTTTAAAGCTATACTGAAATCTTGTTCTACATAGATTTCAGAATAGCTTTAAAAAGAATCGTTTGATGGGTAGCTGAAGTGTTTAAAAACTCCCACTAACGCGCCGGTATTTCTAGTTCAAGTATCAAAGCGCTTATTAACCTAGATGTGAAGGGTAATAAAAAATAAATAACCGCGTGTTGGAAACTCTAATTATACAGTCCGTATAGCCTCCATAAACATTCGAGCTGAATTGTAGTGTAATAGCTGTAAAAGCATTGCGTTTCGGATATATCGTGACCGAGAGCTATAACGATTCCATTAGTTTTTCAATGTGATTATGTGTAAATTAAATAGTAGTAAACTATTGCATGTTTTTTTTATGTCGTCTAAGTTAATCTCGGGGTTGGTAGAAGTTTACGATTCTAATCACGTCACCTAAAGCAATAATGTTTAAATAGAGTCGGTAATGTGCAGAATTTATTATGTGAGACTGTGTTGCTTAGAAGTAAGGTCGTTACTATTTTATATGCGGTTTTGAATTTCTACTGTTTTTAAATCGTTTAGCGAAGTTCATACATTTAACATGAACATGTGAGCAACGGAAGAATTTAAATTAGGCCATTATTTACAGCTATGGCAAGTAACTCCGTTATTATAATTATAATAAGTACATCACTTAAGCTGTGACTTAAGTTTACGACAATTTTGTCCATCCAAGATTTTTCCTTAAAATCAACGCCGGAAAAACTTAATTATGACACTTAATTGACACTTCTCTTTGTTACTCAGATAAACTGTGGTACAAATATGAGTATTTCTGCCCAAACATCTTATAATGTACCTGTTCCTCTGTCTCAGCTTTAGGTGGAGAACATTTTTGGACTTCTTTCTCTCCCTTTTGCAGACCAGCGGTTTTCTCATTCTTTCTGTTCGTCACCGTTGTGTGTCCTTCCGTCTTTGGCTTATTTTTTTTCTTGCTTTCTTTCTTGTTGCTGCCTTCAGCATTGCTTTTAGGCGAATCTTTGATCCTCACTATGGCAACTGTGGCGAACTTTTTTCACTTTAAGTACTTATATCACTCGCGTTATAAGAGATCCATTTGTTAACAATCATTCAACACTGAAAACTTTAATTAATTTATTCAAAAAAATCTTCTATTTAATTGCACTATTGTCTAATATTGCACTGAATAGTCTTCGTCCACAACAAAACTTTTGTCAATACACTATGAAATCCAAAACAAATATCACTGCAATCCTTAATACACTGAAATCCAGAAGGTAGTTGCCCGAATATGGCTCCGATGTGACGGTTCGCTACATTACAAAAATAACGATGAATCGCGAATGGCGCGTAGTCGAGTGTAGACAAAGGAATGACAGTGACAGAAGTAACGTGCATACGGCCGGGCGGCCGCGGCGAGAGTGCGGCGGGCGCGAGACCGGTCGTCGCCCGCCGCCGCCGGCCACCGCGGCCCGTGCCCCGCGTTTCGCGCAAGCGCCGCCGCCCGCCCAACAATACGCCTCTTTCGGCACATCTATCTTGATGCAACTCTTGTCTACAAGCATCCACCAGCAGGCTTTGTAGTATGACCTCTGCCTTTGTCAACCATTGTCAGTTATTATTACTTATTTTGACATAAAGCCTACGTTCTTCTCCTATGTACAATTTATTTCCACTGAATTTAATCAAAATTGATTCAGTGTTTTAGGCGTGAAAACGTAGCATACAAACAAAGTTAATTTCGCATTTATATGTATTTCTATAATGTTTGTATTAATAATATCAGTATGGATTACCCACCAACTTGTTTATATCAAGCGGTCGATGATTAAATCATTACATTATTGATTAATATTTTACGACTGCAATAAATTACAGCAATAAAATGTGGCCGCTATAACTGGTAATTAATATTATGTGATAAATTCTAAGCTTTAATATTTTTAAGCATCCGTAGACCCCGCAGTGCCAGCTAGTCAAGTTATTAAGACGTAATAAACAAGACAATAAAATACGAATTATCGTAAATAGCATTTAAATGTTGAACATTGTTCAAAAGTCACAAAGATTTATTCTTAATCCAACTTAACTATTCGCAATCAGACGGAATTAAAATCTCAATTTTATATTTTGAAAGCGCTAGAAATAGTAAATTAAGAAGAATCGTTTCCTGAAAACAACAAGAATGATTTAATAGACTTTGTTGACTCTACTGTAGTTTTTATTACATGTCTCTATACATTTATAAATGTGTTTATGCTATTGGCAGCGTCCGTTTGTAGCAATAACACATTTGTGAAAAGCAGTAAAAGCGCCATAAAGCGATTTATTTATATTCGTTTTATAACTTATTGCTTTACGAGAGCGATAAATGCAGCAGTTGTACGGCAACCATTACAGGCTGAGCGGGCGCAGTGAACATATCACTCTGTTGCGTTTGCGTTCACACACACTGGCTCCTAAGTTTCGAACTCAATTAATTACAATGTCAACATCAAATAGCGTGGGCATTGTGGGTATAAAATATATACGAATCGACCAGTCTTTCGACTGTTTCGACTTACAAATTGCCGCAAGTTACGCACGGTATGGGATAGCTTGTTATTTGAAATGAATGACAACTCAATAGTAGTAATCAGTAAGTAGAAAAGAAATAATTCAAATATTTTATTATTTTTATACTTAGAAACCGGTATTAAGATATTGAAATCCATAATAAAAAACTAACCATTCACTATTTTACCTTATAAAGTCCACGAAAAACTACCCTAGTAGAATATCAATAGATATTTTTTATCATAATAAAGAGGAAATCTCAGAGAATATTATAGCGTCTGTAAATAAATCATACATACAATAAATGAAGAATAGAATAACAAAGGAGCGGTAATAAAAATGCTCCCCACAGAAAATATTAATTTGGAATCATTTATACGGGAAGGAAAGAATCGGATAAAAGACGACCCCTTATTTTAGAGGGAAACAGTGAAGCGGCAGGGATAAGCGAGATAAATCTCCGCTTGTCTTCGGTAACAGACTTAGGTATACGTATATAAATACCCGCGGATGTAAAGAGCAATTTGTGTGAGTATTCCCAAAAGGAGAGCTGATTATTTTTACGAGAATTGTGATATCACGTAAAATATTAACGTATAATACCGAGGGGAAATTAAAACGATATGAATCTCTTTGTACAAACAGTGACAAAAAGGCACGGATCAAAGAGAGCTCAAGAGCTCAGCTCGACGTTTACAAGTCGCTATATTTCGCTCCAAGTACTCTCGTGTGGCATTTTTATTATGAGAAAAGTGAATTTTCAATGTACATTTTTAACAGATTATCTTTATCATCGTTATAGCTTAGTGTAATATTATCTGATAATCTCTGTGTAATTGAAGTAATGTTTACTGGATTTTTATAGATTGTAACAAATAAACGTAAACGTGCTACTTCAGATAGATACGCATTTTTGTCGGTGTTTTTGAGATTTTTTTTTTATAAATTCATTACAATATTCTCACAATTGATAGGGCTATGTTGAATAAGTACAACGTATTTTATTAATGGGTATACAAAGTCATTAAGGTGTTAAAAAAAAAACATAATAATTTATATCGAACACCTTGTATACACGATCAATAACTTAAACTGGGAACATATCCTTTATTAATTTTTTCTATATTTATTTATTTTATCCTATTTTTAAATTGTTCAATGCTTCACACACGTCTTTCATAAAAAAAAATTAAAAGTGTTTTATTAATTTTGCAAATCGTTGATGTCTTTTATTAACGATATAAACAAGACCTACTAAAAATATATAAGTTTTAAAATCTTAGCGTAATAATGTAGCTATCTATACTTTTATGGCTAATACAATCTACTAAAGGAAATGCCAGTCAGCCGCATAACTAACAAACGTGGAGATTTACAAAGTAAACTTTGCCACAGTCATTTCGCTGGATGCGGTTGCTCGCGATTTAATTACCAGTTGTCACAGAAGATATTAAATGTAATAATGTCATGGACAATGGTTCAACGAATCAACGATGCTTAATTTTATTAGGTAAAAAACAAACAATTGAAATGCAAATAATTAATAGTGATGCACAAAGATCTATTTTTAAAAGACTATCTTGTTGATTAAGAACTTCGCAATCTAAAGATTAGAAACAGTTTATCTTTTTTATTTGTCAGTGCTACTAAGCTTGAACTAGAAATAAATACTGATATTTTTGACAGGGTTAGTTTGTTTCTCAAAGTCAAAGATGTGCGATGACGTTGTTCAGAGGTACAGTTAAAAATTGTGAAACTAGTAAATGGTTTTCAAAAGGCAGAGGGTAAAAGTTTATATATTGTAAAATTGAATCATTCCGAACGGCAGTGAGCCGGAAATATGCTAGCGAGCGTCAGTGCGCTGTTTATTTTTTCCTCCCGTTTTCCCACTTTCGGTAGCAAAAGCAATAAAAAATGAGCGGAGAATTTCAAAACTAATAAAATATGATTTTTTCGCGGACCGGAATGTAAAGCTATTATTTTAAATTGAAACAATTTTGACGGTCCAATTTTATATTTCTGTTTGGTTGAAAAAAGCTTTCGGATTTGTTCGTAGTAGCTAATTCGATTTTATTTTTATTCACACATTTACGAAACGTATTGTATGTCGGAAAATACATGTTTCAGAATGGTAGTAGTGTCACGAGCGTGCTCCACTTCAACCTTCTGAGCCAGATGTAAAGTATGTCGAAAGGCAGCCAGCCACACGGTAGCGTGCTCGATTTTAATCATAGGTTTGTTATGTCAACAGCGAGTCAGGTGGCGATGTCGTAGACTTTAATATTTCTAGCACCAATTAGGTTTTGCTGAACGCGATACGGGTAGGTCGCTCCCGTCGTTGATTACGCAGATTGAAATCGGCTCGCCCCTCGTGCTGCTTGTTAATGATGCAATAAAAATGACGCTTATCGATTTAGCCGCCCGTTAAGAACGCTCTAAGGCATAATAATTTATTATCCAAACAATGTTGCGTCAGTCCATGTAAATTACAGTACTCCGCGGTAGAATTATGTAACGACGAGATTTGTTAACCACCCGCCTGCGGAGTGACAAAAGTAATTAACACTTACGATACACTAGAGTGTTGGTTTACGACGCCCGACCCTCAGGGCTCGGCTCTAATGAGGGAGGGACTCCGACGGGACCTCGATAACAATCGTCTAACGATTAAATTTTACTGATTCATTTCACTTATTCCGCCTAAAACATCATAAGTACTTATTTAACTTTAACAAATATGTATAGAAGATAAACAGAGCCCATTAATTTCAAATGCATATATTTTTTTTCTATTTGTTTATGATCAGATTATGTCACTCTTTGCCAACAGTGAGCTCTAGGAAAGTGAATAAATATTGAAAGTTTCGACATTTTTTGTCAGATGAATTGCAAACAGCGGCAAACAAGGGCGAAATATACGAAAGGGAGATATTGGGAGTCAGACAACGACCGCAGGATTTATTTCGAGCCTATTCAATTTGTGGTAAACGTATTGTTGGGCTGCGTTTGTGTATCTTTTGCGTTTCGTACAAAGTTATTATAGGAAAATAGTCTGAGTCTGAGTCGTTAATTTAACTCAATATAAACAAACATATTTAACAGGACTGTGACGAGTTATTGAAGAATATGAATGCTCAAAAAGAGAAAGTGTCGGCAAAAATTTGAAAGTGTATTAGAGAATAGACGAGGGACGACGTCTTTGCATAAAGAAACGAATGTGACCCGGTCACAAAATTTGAATTACAATAGTGAATTCCAGAAGCGGGCCATTGTTTTTAAATGAGACTTGTGCAAGAAACATGTTCAGTATAACATTACAACAATAACATTAAATATCTACTTATATAAGTAGTTGATGTTTGCTCTGTACATTTTAAATTTCAAAATCTTAAAAAGAGTGGATACCAGAAATATATAGTGTGGTATATTTGCCATATTATCTCTTTTTCGAAGATCGATATCTGACTTGATTGACAGAATCCTGTAGATCCCAAGTATCATTTAGAAAATATAGTTCTAGAAAAGCCTATGTGTACTTATCAAAATTATTATTGAAAGCTTAAAAAGTATCATAATGTAAAGTATTCTCTAATATGCGAAAGGAGTTGTTTTTTATAATATAGTGGCGGAGGGTGGTGCGAGTTACAATCCGCATTGTGGCAAAGAGGTGAAGGAAGGCGGAAAAACGGAGAAGCGTCGACGACACAAAGAGCTACCCACTGCTCTGCTCCTCAAAAGCTGAAGTAATCTCACTCAACGTGTGCGGTATTACAGACCTTTTCGTTAGAATTTCTTTCGAGATTTTGACTTGGAAAAGGTTTGCTGAGAAATAATTTTACTCGTCATTTATATTCACTATTTGTCATTGCGTGAGTAAATTTAATGAAAACTAAAACGAATAGTAATAGAGCTTTGTGTCACTATTACCTAAACAGTTTTTTGAACTTAAGGTACAAAAAATACATCGTCACTGCCATATGGATGTTGCATAACACAAAAGTCGATGGCAACAGCACTTAAAGAGGGTGCGGAATTACGGATGCGGGGGGACGTTGCAGTCGAGAATGCAGCGAGAGGCGACATAAAATTTTCAACGACTGTGCCGAGTATCTGACGGCATTATCTAGCCGTTTGCAAGTGCTTCACCGCTTTTCATATCTTTTGAATGAAAATTCTCCAGTGTAACATTGTTTTCGTGTGGCTTTTTGCGATTATGGTTTTATAGTGTGTTTTATATGAAATTAAGTGTGCTGTACATGAATGATGTAAACCTAATTGACGACTGCCTGATTTAAAAAAAAGAAAATTATTTATTATTATTTATTTAAGAAACAAATCTGTTTTTTTAAGGAAACGCTGTAATTTTTACTAAGGTTTTAAAAAAATCACAAAAAACACAAATCACTAGTCTGTCACAACACAAGTCACAATTTTAAAAACTTTAATGTACTAAAATTGAGCACTCTCACCCTCACAGAAATGAAGTGACACTCATATATTTACTCTTCATTGTAAAGGACTCAACAATTTGAGGGAGAGCTCACTGGTTAAAAGGAAACCTTATAGCTTCGCAAGTCGGTCGGTAAAAAGAGTAATTGAAGCGACAATAGCGAGTGCGAATAAATATAGAGTCGCTGTCTCCGAGTTACAAGATGAGTGTTCTTAGATCGAGTGTGGATGCACTGACGATCCTGTTGTGGATGTGAATAAATAATGAGTCAGCATTAAAGTGCGACGGTCGCAGCCTTTGTTGTCGGCTCTGTTTACTGCGCGCGGGGATTGATCCCGCCGCAAGCACAAATTTATTCTGCTAATCGAAACTCATCTAGTCCCGTTTAATTAATAAACAACTTAAGTCTCGTATAAACTTGATAGAGAGTATGGTATTAAATTAACTTGCGGGTGGATTAGTTTACTTCTTTAATGAGGACTTTTAAAGATCGGTTAACGTTTTGATCAGAGTAGTGTTCCGACTACAAAGTATAAACAATTAGCGATGCCGACGCCATTTTATTATGTAGGTTGATTGCATTCAGTGTTGTCTCGTTTTGTTATTTATTTGGTGGCTGAATCATCGGAACATTCCGGTGAACATCAAAGGGTAGACGGTGATGTGCGCACGCCCACGAGCCAGGTGGGCAGCTCCCGATATTCCGAAGCATGCGAATGCACTTGCCAACTATGTAGTTCCTACACAATCAGAAGTACTTGCTGACACGCAAGCTATCTGTCATGCGTCGCAAAGTCTCAATACATTCTGGTCTCTATACTGGTCGCAAAGAATTGTAGCAAAAAACAAAGCCAAATCACAAATCAAATCTTTTACACCTTGAAAAGTGACACGAATGTCTCAAATTTGGCACGAATCATGACAACACGGATCAACTTCTCTTACATTTCAACACATGCAGCTGACGCGTTAAGCCATCCGTTTCCAAATATCAAGTTACATAGGCTGTTAACTCGAAACTCTTGCCAACAAAGCGTTATTGCATAAGAGGATTCGGTCAAAGAGATGGAGAATTTCGAGGAGAGCTTTGTGCATCAAATTGAATTGAACGTCACATACATTCAACATTCCGTGCTTTCAAAGGGAGTGTAATAGCGATCTGACGGCTCCATTTAAAATGTATCCGTGCAAATCTGCGCTAAGCACAGCGAAACGGTGGCATCGCGCGACAGTGGAGGCGAGAGACGGATCGTCTGTGTGCTCGCCGCTCGCGTCGCAAATCGCGCAACCATCCACTCGTGTCGCGCACGGCGACTTGGTACTTTGCCAGACGCTTTGCTTTATCGCCCTCGCGAACTATTTGGCATCTTAACAATGTTTTCATTTAATGATACAGAAAAATAACACTAGATATTTCAATGTGTCATCTCTAACGATTTTAACAGCTACGATTAACGTTCGGTTATTTAGTGTCGAAAAACCGACGAAATATTTTTTATGGTCGAGAAATAAAAAGCTGAGGTTGAATTTTTCATCCGCAAACAAATTAGCGTAATGTAAAGGCATCGTGTCAAAAAGAAAAAAGAAGATTTTTATAAACAATAAACAAAGGGGAACGTCATAATAAGCTGTAATTAATTACAAGTTAGTATGCCGGGGCGCCGCCGACGTGACTACCGGCATCTTGTATTTTATCAGCTTCGTATTTTAAGCTCTCGCCCTCGAGCATGTCGGAGGTCTTGTTCGTCGCAGCTACTGCTTGTTGTCTTTTTGGGTAGGTCGTTAATCTTGATCTGCTACAAATGTAGCAGACAAAAGAAAATTATTTTAAGATATAAATCGTTGATTTATTATGTTTATGTATACCTGTGTCACTTGACCATCACTTGGTAATTAATTAGATAACCATATAAGTGATCAGATTCGCTTCTACTATTAAGAGTCTACATCCCGTTAATAAAATAATAACATCGTAAAAAACGAGCAACAAACCGAAAGAGATAAAGAGAGAACGTAATAAAAACAGTGCAATTTTAGGGGTATTTTGTCGAGGTTATATCCATAAAGCGAGTGGAGTGAGGGCGGGTGGCCACCCCCGCTTGCGGCGGAAAGTAATGAATAAACTCGACCGGGAGTTTCTACCTATTTTATTTAATTTCACAATGAAAATGATCATACCCATCTTTCGAGACTTCACTGAACTTGATTTATAAGATTTCCCTTTTAATTAATCGGAATACTGTCTGACACCTTGTTCATTCTTCATTTCTGTAGATATTTTATTCTAACGTAATAAACATGAAAATGATAGCAACGTAGAGAGAGTATGTAAACAAAAGTTTTTATTTATGTTATCTAGTATTTACACAAAGTCTAAAATAACGTATATTTATTTGAAAGTAAATTGTTGTTGCCAATACTTAAGTAGGTACTGTTAATTATTTGTATTTTTACTTTTTATTTTTAAATCTATTTTGATATCTTTTTGTTTATGAAGGGTTAGAATCTCTTATTTGAGAGGCTGTGGCATATGGCATAGTAGTAAGCATATTTTTTTTTATTTTTGACGGGGATTTCGGAAAAAGCAGTGCACGATAAAACATCGTCTTCTCTTACTAATAAAAATAAAATGAAGGGTGACTGACATAAATCAACGCCCAGCTCAAACCACTGGACCTAGATACTTGACAGAAGAAAAGGATTTTTGGAAATTTTACCCCTAGAGGGGTGAAATGGGGGTTCAAATTAGTATGGAAAAAGAAATAGATGTTTCGTTCGACTTGAAACTTCGTAGGACAACAAACAAACAAGCAAACACGTATTTTGTAGTTTTACCGAAACACAACCCCTTAGAAATAAATGGGGTAAAGGAACCGAAAAATTCAATACGGATGTCGTTTTTGAGGTTTCCGAAAAATAACCCCAAGTGGGTAAATGGGGTACCTAAATAAACCTAAAAATCAATATGGATGTCGTTATTAAGATTTTATGTCATATTTGTCAAATGTCAATAAAATATTGTTTTGTTGCAACGTCGACTTTAATTTATTCAGCAGTAATTAAGTAATTGGTCTCTCCATAATCCCATTGAATTGTTCTCTTAACTGTGTACAATTAAGAACTTTGGATTTTTGATCCTTTCTCAAGTTTAAAAATGTAAAACGTTTCGGCAAGATTATGCTATTAATAATAAAAACATATTGACATGTTCATCATTAAAAAGAATGAAGTGGAAAATATTCACACATAAAGTAAATCTGAGTTGGGAAAATATTTCCAGGCAACATGAGAGCCGTAAAGCGCTGTAGAACAAAGGTATTAAAGCGAATTTTCAAGCTCTCTCGCTAGGAATACAGGGAAAGCGACGCAATGGTACCGCTAACTCATTTTGTTTGCTCCCCGTATAAAAATGTAGTTTGTTTCTGAGCGTTTGTCGAGGGCGCCGACTTTGGTTCGCGTTATTACTACGTTTCTCACAATGGCCGCTGGCTTGTGCCGAATAATCAAACAAATTGCTCTGTTTATACGACTTAGGATTTTCTTTACGTTCCAAATTGTTTATTTGTTGTTTATTGTTTATGTTCTTTATTTTTTGAGGGGTTTAAGCTTTTTAGCTGTAACGACTTTAAATTGTTTTTTTATCCATAATATTCATTCAATTTCTGTGGAGGTCCACAACAAATAGTTACATTTCCACTTCAAGTAAAATATGAACCAAGTATGCTAATCGGTCACAAAGGATAAATAAAATTCATCCATAAAATACGCTAGGTTTTGCACCAAAATGTAATATTTTACTTACTGCACTACTACGTACAAATTAACGTTTTGGACATTTTCTGAAAAAATATTTATGATGGAAATATTACATTTATAATTTACAATAAGTTAATATACCACTTAATATTTTAATTTAAACGTGTTAAAGTTTGTGAGTTTGGATGTTTACGTTCACGCAAAAACAGCTGTACTAAGTTGGATGAAATTTGGCTCACAGATAAGTAGTTTACAGCCTCGATTAAAACATAGAATACTTACTTTTTATTTCAAAAACAAAGGGTTTTCCGAATGTCCACGCGAACGAAGTCGTGGGTGGAAAAGCAAGTTCGATATAAATCCTACTAATTTTATTACTAAGTTGACAGGATCAATTCCTGATTTTTCGTGCATGTACGAGTACCCATATATGTAATCGTGAATGTTCACATTAACATTTTTATTGTACGTTTTATGGTACGATGTCGCGATCGAGGAAAGTCGCTAACGGATCGCTTGTTTGAAAATAAATTTACATAGTAACGCGAGTCTAAAATAGAGGGGAAACTAAGCGAAACGACGAAGAGCAATGAGGCGGTGCATAAAGTCGCTTCGAGACGAAGTATAAAACAACAAAGTGGTCGACGCATCTCTCGCGGGTATAAAGAGGGGAATAATCCGACGACGAACGCTTAAGTGCCGTAGAATAGTACTTTAGGGTCCATATAAAATAATGATCTGTCTTCTTGCACGTTATTCGCGTACGGTTTACAACCAGTCGTAAAACAAAATTAGAAACCTCACACGGACTCGTTAATGGTCTTTTAATACACGGAAATGTTAAAAAGTATTAATAGGATTTAAATTACTCTTTACTGATATTTTTCCGTCCACAAATTAGTTCACCCTAAATACGGTTGTACTAGTAGGCGTAGGTGACGATTAAGATGGAAGCGATAGTGGCGTGTCGGCATCGATAAGGGAAGTTATTTATTGCCAACACCATAGGAAAAAGCTTAAGTATTTAACGCTTTAGGGGTAAGAAGTGATACTAAGCACTGACATTAAGTTTGTACCAATTTAAAGAACACAATTGAGTTAATAATACTAAACATCATTATTAGTGTCCGTGAAGAAAAAATATCACTCATTAGCATAATTAATTACATGCTGTACAGTAGACAAGATACGAATTAATTGTAATTAAAGTTTAGATTGATAAACTGAGTTCGATAATTTGATACTAAAGGTGGCGATGTAACTGATAGGCCCTGGTTCAATAGCGGTTGTGTAAAAAGATAAACACGACAAGGGGACAAAAACCTCTTCAACGAGCTCGCGGGAATGTTCGCCGATGATATTACATGAACGCCGCCTGCGCAGAACCGGTTCCGCTCGCTTCGATACCCATTAAAAGTCCATTTTAATCCTTAAACGTTTTGAATGCTAATTGAATTAGTAACCGCTCTAGTTATGACGTTATATGGCATTAAGTGAGCAGCCGCCACTCTGTTTAATTACCTCGTGTCAGAGCTTTGAAATTTAATTTTAGAATAATTTCTGTAATCAAACAACGAGCGAGCTTTATTATCATATCACTAACAAAAAATCAGATACGAAAGCACGCGTTCTCAAATGGTAGAATAGAATATCTACAGAAAGGTCACAGATGCTTTTAAAAAAATGGTTTCTACAGCGAAAACACTTTCTGACAGCTATTAGTATCAGTATCATTAAGTATTGACCGATAAAATCGTAATATTTCGACCACTCGTATTATAGTCATTAGTCACCCAGCCACGACATTTGATTATTTATTACGCTTAACATATATTAAAACACGTTTCGAGGAATTCATAGCGGTGTAAATTTATAAAAAAACTTCTAACGTCATCAAATTGTGATAGTCACTCCGCCTTTTCCAATCATGTTGCAGAAAAAAAATCTAGTACAAGTAGTGTGAAATGATGGAGTAAATTATAGAGCGTGCGGGAGACTGGGACGCATTACCTACCGGACAAATTACTTATTTATTATGACAGGAGTGGAGTGACGGCGGCGCGGCGGAGTGAGGTGAGAGACGTGCACAGATAGCCAATTAGGGACAGACAGGGAGACGGCTGCGAAGAGCGTTGACAGGTTCTGGTTCTTTAAATAAAAGAAAATTAGACAGCAACATTTTATTTTTCTGATTACAAAATACTAGAAAAAAATTGTATTCGTATAACAATATAACTAACTAAACTAACTCTACATTACTTTTTACAGCAAATTTTGATAGCAAAAGACAATAATTATTATTACTGAAAAATTAAATAGACAAATTAATTAAACATTCGTATCATCGTTCTTCTAGGTCTAGCCGTTTACCATAACACCATGTTTGTAGGTTTTCATGGAACGCGATTTGCTTACAGAAGTAATTAGTAGAGTTTAGTTGATTTCAAAGCTTGTCGTTCTTTAATGGCAAGGCAACTGAAAGTTTTTATTAATGTATTCTACGGAATGTTTATCAAGTAGGTTTTGATTGAAAGGATTCATGTATTTTGTCATTTCTTTTATATCGCTATTAATCAACGAATCGATTATATTTATAATACACCAATTTTTTACTAAACTAATCTTATCAAAGCCGTTCAGTGCAAATCATTAACATATAATAATTTTCAATTACATGTTGGGAGCAAACAATAATGATTAATATCCAGGTAGCTATGAAATGTCGGTTAAATATTTCACCCCGAACCGCTTCAAGGCATAACTTTGTAACCAACAACAACAAGCCCCGCAGTCTCTATCGAAACGAGCAATTAATGGGAAGTTCAAAGAGCTTGTGCAACCACCACAGGTCCCTACGACTTTGTCTTACATATTAAGGGATGAATCTCTAACGCGCCCTAAGTCCGTATATTTAAACACCTGTCATCTCAACCCTCTCCCGCTCTGGGCCGCCTAACTTAGATTACTTTATAATAATCCCCTGCAATTTCATCCAGACGGAATATATAAATTGACTGTCGTTACAAAGTCTGCCAATTATTAATGAACGTAGAATGGTTCAACTTTACGAGATGACGATTTGAATACTATCGTGAAGTTGTCATCTTTTATTACTAAGAATTAAGAAGAGTTTGTAAAACATTTTTTTAGTCTTCGAGAACTTTGTTAAATTTTAGTACTATTCCTATAGTTACGAGTTCACCTTGAAAATTGTTGTTCTGTAAGTTTAGACAAAACGCGAGGGACTTTCCCGTATCTGGATGCCAATAAAACCTTTCCGCTGATAGGAAAACGTGCAATGATACTCAAGGCAATCGAAACTTAAGAAAGAGGCAATCGGAAGTCGAGAAGTAATCAGTGAGGGACGGCACGCTCGCCAACTTTGCACTTACACCTGTTCAGAGTGGGTGGGTGTTACCTATAAAACCTTCGCATTGTGCCGGGTGCGACTTGTTGAACGAAATAAGCTGAATAAAGAATGAAACCTTTGAATGTAAGTACTTAGTTGATTTATAAGTTAAAAAGCAATAGATCGTAGTTCAACAAGAGAAAAGTCAAGTTTTACATCTCGCTTGTTCTTCCCGTTGAAAATGCTATTTAAGTGGATGAACCAAAACGAACAAAGCCTTCCGTTCCGTAGGGACTTGTATAAATTATGTACGGCTCGTGTATCGGTGGGACGGTGCCGGTGGTGTGTTCGTGTAGCATTCCGGCGAACTTTGCGGGTGGCTAATTACGGCCGGCCTGGGTCGAGCCGACGATGTGCAAATAGCTGACTGGCTTACATGGCTTATCTACATGTAGTTCTGTCAAGCCGCCTCTGTCTTTGATTTCTAGGTGTTTTTTCTTGACGATGTATATTCATTTCATAGTAAATCAATTATAACCTTAACCTTGGCCTTTTAGTTTATTCATAAATGATACAGACTTTCTATTGTATAATTGCAATAGGTATACAACGTGGAGAGGACAATGCGACAATAAATGATAACACTATAGACACTAGTTCATAGAAGTATTTTGAAACTATCAAATAATTCCTAGGAGCAAAATAAATTTTTTTTTTCGAACAAACTAAATACCACAAAAACAAAGTCCTCTCCACTTTGTATATGGATGTCTAAACGTTTGCGTAAAATATGTTAGCCATTTGTAAAGACATAAAAAAAGAGGACTATAAAATTAATGAACCTGTCGAAAGAGCTCTACATATAAATTTTATTATGGCAATACAACGTAGTTAATTTTGTTATGTAAAAGTCAACATCTATTAATAAAATAATAAAAAAAAAGTCTAGTTATTTAATTTGAGTTGTGTTTTCTAAAAACAAGACATGTAAAAAAAATATAATCGCCATCTCACTGTTCAGTTAACTGAACAGGATTTCATTTCATAAATCCTGAGGGCATGTATAGTCAGTGCTAAGCTGGAGGCGGGCACAACGCTCTATGTACTCTAAGCACGTTGACATGCGTTTATCAGAGCGAGAGCTGCAACCACAGGCGGGTGCACTGTGCACTGACAAACGGAATCGCAGAGTGCATCCCAGTGAGCTGCTGATCCGTCGAGAGATATCTCGACCTCGGCGTCGAGTGCTAACACTCGCCTCGTCCGCCTACGGATAATTACGGCTCTTTGACGACCTGCCTTTGTCCTGCACACTGCAAAAGTGGCAACAATGTTTTTAGCTCGCACAATGTTTGTGTAATTTGCAAAAGCGCGGAACTTTTGTAAGTTGAATCAAGATAGTATCGCCCACGAGTTGAAAGCTCGTTTCGACAAATGAGTTGTTGCTTATTTAGCCACAATATTGTTGGGAACTACTTTTATTAGACAAATAGTGAATAGTGAAAGTTATAGGCGAATTTATATGACTCCTTTCGAAAAACCAGAAAGCCAGACATGGCTTCATCAGAATCAGTTTAGAAGAGAAATTGAGACAGAAGTTACAAGAAGCAGGCAAACTTGCAGATTATGAAGATGACAAGATGACGGGTGGAGGCCAAGCGCGGCGGGACCTAGCTCTTGTTATTACACCTCACACCTGCACAAGAAATTCTGCTGTAAACTGTACTGTCGTACAAGATTACGACTTCTCGTTTCGCTGTTAACGCTCTCTAACTTTTAAGATCGTGTTAAGCTTTTTATATGCCAATGTTTAATAGGGAAGTTGGTTAAAGCTAACTGGTATTGGTATTTAAAACTACGAGACTATAGACATTTTAATAGTTAAATGAATTCAATTAGATATTCACATTGCTGTATTACGTTATGGTATTACTTTCAGCATTTACAGCAAACAGAAGGAGCAAAAAAACCGCTTCGATTGTGAAGTATTTACAAGAATCTGGCCATTCCATCTCATATAAAATGAACCTATTCATAATAACAGTTACAAAAAGAGCACTCAGCGCATAAAATATGCGAAAGTAAATTACGAAAATACGAACACAATACCGAAACAGAAAAAGACAAAGTGTCAAAAGGCGAAAGGATATTGTAATCGTTTATTTCTCGTTGTTACATTTCACCACTTCGGTTATAAATAAAAGTGCCGAAGAAAAGCCAGATAAGACGGCAGAGAAATAAGTTTAACCGAACGGGAGAAAGCATTATCATTGGCTGCGAGCAAGGAACAAAAGAAAATGGTTGAGAGCGAGCGTACGAGAGTACTTTATAGGCGCGTAAATATGTTTTATATCCCTCTACTGTCTGTTATACACTGGCGTGCGCCCCATCCCTGGCCGCCGCCACCCCCGCCAAGAGGGTTGCCTCGCTCTCGGAAATGCCGAGCTTTAATAAAACATATATTTTTCCGAGCGAGGAAAATACTGGGGAAACTCGCAATTTGTTCTTTCACTTTATGCTCGTTTACAAGACAAAAGTGGAACATTCTAGAAACATTATGTTAATCACGCAGTTATGTTAGTTTATTATAATTGCATCTACTCTTTCTTTATGATTATGAAGTACTCAGATAACGACATGATCTAGGGTTGTAGAGGTAAATCCGGATTATAGTGAGTAGGTGCTAAAAGTCGTAAACCGTGTTGTGGTGGTTGATCGGTGGAACTGTGACATTGTAGTACTTAATGGTGTTGCGGCTGACCCTTATCTCGCATGCCGCAGCGCCGTCGTGGGTGCGAGCGATTTATTGCGGTTCTCTTGGGTATGCTACGCCACACACTCGACCCTCGACTTTAACGCTAATTACTATACACTGTTACCTCTTACTTTAACGACGTATATTACACGCTCGTATTCATATAACTAATTTGAATTGCAATACGCCATAGTTACTGTAAATGGATGTGAGGATATTTTAATACTTATTTATTACTAAAGTAAAAAGAAACATTATTTGCTTGTAGCTATAAGTTAGCTCGTTTTCTAATACGATTCCATTTAACGGAAATTAAATAGAAACAATCTCCTTTTGAAGAAATAAGGCAACAAAGAAAAATGATAAAATAGAAGTCGCGATTAAGATAATGTTGGAAACAAATTTATATTCTGATTCCGTGAAGTAGCTTAAATTATTTTCTTGTTGCTTTCGAAATGAGTTTTATAAAGAGGCGTAAGCGCCCGTCGAGAGATTAGTTTGTGCCGGAGGGAGAGCAATAGTCCTACCAAGGCTGGACAGACTCCACGCCATAAAATATTACGCCAAACGAAAGAAGCTCTTTCAATTAACCGAGGCAGGTTTGCGTAAGGTAAACCTTGCCAAGAGGCGCCTGCCGTTGCAGGTTCGGAAAATATTTTATTTCTCTTGCGGATTTGCTGTTAATCTCATAAAGTGAGTAACATTTAAACTTTTATTCGGTTTGTAGCTTATTCAGTGTCTTAATTTGGAATATGGTTGACTTTTGGTTGTTGGTTTTACTTTTTAGGGGTTATGCAGTTTAAAATTATGTGTAACACACGAGGAAGCTTTGATAGGGGCTTGGCACTCGATCAGTATTCATGAGCTTATTAATGTGCTAGGAGGAGGCCCCCCCGCCCAGGGCGAAGCCGGAGCACAGATTGTGCGCCCGCCGCGCCGCCCGCTCTAATCGACCAGAAGTGATATGCCTACCAGATGAATGATGATGAGCGTTTACACGCACGCCCCACAACCTGTGTCAGATATCGAGCAAAAATTACACTCACATATTGAATTCCCTTTGTTGGGGCATTGTCACCCGAAGCATAGATTGTTACTACAAAAATAAAAAGTCAAAACCTTTGAAACTTTAAACTTGTCAGGTATTTTTTTACTGCTAAGTACTTATTCAAATACAAAGCATAACGAGCAAAGGTCATATTCATATTCATTTAATTTCCATAAGCGACTTCGGTTCAACCATAAACACGACACGAAACACAACCACACATAATATGAGCCGTGCGTTAACAACGTTTATTTATCAATAACATTGAAAGCAGACCTATTATCATATAAAGGTGTTTTATTTACATTTGTTACGCGATAAAGTGAACAGAATCAAGATTGGAGTGAGGTGTTATAATGGCGCGTGCGCCGTTATCGCTGTATGTCTAATAAACAACGTGGGCATGCTAAGTTGCATTGCTGCAAGCGTCGAGTTACGATCGCGATTCCCAGACCAGTTGGCCATAAGCACTAGTAAAAGGGTTACCGTATAATGATAGCTTTTATTATTTTTAGTAAGCAGTAAAAACGTAAGTTATGAATTATGATATTGGGTTTTGGCAAGTACTTATTTGATTTAAACTCGTAAAAGTTTTGATATGAAACAAAACGTTTATTTCTTGTTTTTTCTCTCTTTTTTTACTTACGCCCTTCAGACAGATATAATTTTTAGAAAACACACTAGTATTTTCTTTAATTTATTACTCAAACTATTGTGTTTTTAGGGTTCCGTAGTTTAAAGGTTGTTGTAAGAAATGACAGCCCTTATCAGGATTGCGCAATTTGAGTACTTGCTATTGCCAGTTGCAGACTCCCGTTACTGCTAAGCTAATAACAGACTTACTGCGCCTCAGGTGTTTGCTTAGATTCATGTTCTGACTATTTACAAACTTGGATACTGTTTTCACAATTGGCTTAGTGCAACTCCGGGATGAAAATGAATACTTTAAATCGATAAGTGAAAAAATATATTTTATATTCCATGCCATGACAAATGTGTTTTTATATGATATTTTTGTTGCACGGGAAATTATCTTTTGATCGTTTATTTTATCGAAAAGTAAATGGTTGAACATAAAAAAACAATAATTACTATCTGCCCCATGTCACTAATATGAAACAGCAGGTTGACGTAGATAGTCAAGTGCAGTGCATCGGAAGCGTCTACGTAATTAGCCGAAAGCGACCGGATTTGCATATCAAAGTGGAAGCATAATTGAACCCGGAGTGCAAATAGCCCAAGTGGAATAGGATCAAGTTAGTGGGGCTCTCTGACTGTATCGAGCGTTTGCCGCCTCCGCCTTCATTGCACCTCCAGGAATTCAAGTACGTATCTTAGTATTGCCATCTTACAATATTTAGTCAGCTTTTTAAAGGAGGAAGTTATCAGTTTGAAGAAAATAAACGCCAATATAGAAAAGTACTCGTACGCAAGTTAAAAGAAAATATAAAAATATTACTAAATCTCATTATAAGGCATGGTAAAAATCTATGGTAATAAACAATACTGCAGAAATTGCACATACATATTTTATATAACTAAGACCTCAGAATGTCAATGTTTGCATAAAATTAACGTCACGCGTGTACATAATTGTAGAGTAAGTATATTTTGTAGATACTTCATTTCCGACTACATTTTAAAAGATTAAAAGCCGAGTAAAATATTTCCATATAGCATTTCCTAGCCTAGATTTGGCGGGTTGTCCGCTCCCGCTTGTACGCTAGTCGCTAGCAAGCAGCTAGCGAGTCGCTCCTCGCCTCCCTACCAGACTACCCCGGAATAATTTAATTAATCGACTTCGGTATAACAGCGGAGCTGAGACTGATTTCCTCCTCAGATATCCATTTACCGGCATTATTGTGCCACTCCATTAATAATTCGATTATATTTAAGAATGGATGTTCCAAAATGTTTATTAATCTGATTAATAATAACACGTATTATCGTCGGCATGTCGACGGATAACTAAGCGGTATTTTGTAATATTTATTTTCTCATTGTATAAGAAAGAAAGTAGCTTTTATATTATGAGAAATCTCATCTGAATATATTTTTATGTGCAAATATAACTTTAATTCTGAAGAAATAGTATTATTTTCATGCTAGATACTTTGAATTTCAGTATAAGTAGCTAAACATAATGTTATGAAAAATTATATTAACATTTGCATTTTAAATGCCAGGTAATATGTCAAGTATATTCAGAAGTATTAATTAATGATCTTACATGGGAGTCTTTTCTATCATTTAGCTGAATAAGCCAAGCAATCTTAAGTTTTGGCTTATTACTCGGGAAGTTACAGATATAGGTAACTGCAATTTCCCACGAGAGTGAAGCAATTTCCACATCACCTACCTATAGAGAGAGAGGTATGAGCCATTTTACATACGAAAACATTCAAGTCATTTAGGGTCTGTTATTTCATTTCAACCTTGCGAGATAGATTGCTTAATAAAATACTTTTATACTTAAACGTTCTTAGGGAGAATCGAAGAGGGTGGGTTGTTTCGGACCGAGTCGGCAGCGAAGCGGCCAGATAATTAGATTAAGGGGAACGTGGCCGAGCTCGGGTTGCGGTGCTCCCGAACAATGGTATCAGTCTTTAAAGCTTTCGGATTTGCACGAGTGCTGCTGCTGATTGTGCTTGAGTTTGCTTTTAGATACGACTCCACTTCCATTAATATTATTTGGAACGAGTGTTCTTAGTTATACTTTATTGGTTTAGTTATGAGCAAGGTAAGAATAATTCATAAATAAAATAGGAAGTCATGATCGGTACCTTTCTTGAGCTCGGGTGGCAGCACAGCGGTCATAATTTTCATCATAGGTTTTCCTATTTTTTGCATCAATTACAAATTTCAGCATGTGTTTTCCATCAGCAAAAGTAAAATTATTATGTTTATTTTGCAGTTATTCTTTAAATACGAAATTCGTTTTGTAATAAATACAAATAAATAACCCAATTATCCTAATTAAACAAAGGCAAAGCGGTACAAGGAGATAATCGCCTATAACATGAGACGTTAATCTCGCGAAGCGTCGTCGGTAGACGGTGCTGCAGAGGCGGTGTAATGTATTTAATTACGGCCACTTCCAGACTGCGCCAATCTAGTAATTAAGGAACAGAGCAGTGGCGCGTAATCAGCGCCCTTTGCCACACGCGCCGAGAGCGCACTAAGCTCAAACTCCGACAGCTTTTGACTACTATTTCACAACCTGTTGATTAGTTAGTTAAGCCCTAGAGCGTGTACAGTCCGAGCACAAAAAGCGACTACCATTTGTGCGTTTCAGTTGGCAGCTTATTCCTCTCTCGCAAGCTGATTGGAATTTACTTATGGTGAGATTACTAAGATTAAAATTATTGACAAGAAGTCCGTCAATCCACTTTCTGTAAACGAGGACTAGTAAATTAGTAATATTATCTATATTATTCAACTTCAAAAGTATTATCTTTTTAGGGTTCCGTACCAAAATGGTAAAAAGGAACCCTTATGGTGTGGCTAAGTCTGTCTGTCTGTATGTCACAGCTGGATATCTCGAGAACTACTAATGGTATCAACTTGAAATTTGGAATAGTTTAAGATGACGTTTTCCCAACTATTTTGCAAATAAGAAAGAAATAAAAAAATAAATATTTTTTTTACAACAGGGACTGAAAAGGGGTCTTAAAAATTTTAAGTGGGGCGACTAGGGCATGTGGGGTATCATATAAAAGAGCGCTGTTTGCACATTTTAAAACAATTTTTCTTTTTTTTTTAGGCCACATAGTTTTCGACTTATGATGAAAAATGTAAAAAAAAATACCGTTCCCCCCCCCTTTATCTCCGAAGTCTGCAAAGAGAAAAATCTGAAATAATTCTAGTAGTTTATGTAAAGATTACAGGAAAAATAAAACGATGTCTCAATATAACACACTTTTTAGAAATTCAAAAAAACAAACAAAAAATTATTTAGTTCCTCTACCAGTCAACAGATGGCCCTGACTTAAGAAAAATTTATTTAGTTCTACTATCGGTCAAAAGATGGCGCTGGCCTAAGAAAAAAATTGTTTCACTATCGGCCAACAGATGGTGCTGACCTCATACTGCAATAATATTTTTATTATTCTACAGCTCTGTAGTGTATTTATTATGATGGTACGGAAACCCTCGGTGCGCGAGTCCGACTCGCTCTTGCTTGACCGGTTTTTTTTAAATTAGTTTCGATTCGAATTTTTTATATCAATCGTGAATTTGGAAGTCCCAGTATTAATGTTAACTATTGATCGATAGTTCATAAATATTTAATGAGTGTAATTGATAACCTTATCGTTAAACCCACATACAAAATAATAAGTACATTATATTTTGATATGAGGCTCAGCCGTTAATCGCGCATAAACAATCCAATTAGAGACGAGCAAGCTAAACAATTTGTAAGCAGGTGCGAGGGATTGCGTCGCCTCGCGAGATTAATCACTGCACAGTCCAGCAGTAAGTCGGTGAACAACTTCACTTACATTACACGGACGTTTATTTCCAACGTTCTGTTTCAACTTTTCCGACCCTTAAAGACTGTCGGAGACTGGTTTTAATTAATTTGCGCGAATCGTATATCGTGTGTAACGTAATACGACGGGAACAGCTTGAGGCATCGCCGGTGCTCACGTTCTAGCAAACGGTAAATCTTGATGCTTCAAAGTTTTCCCAAACAGACTAAAGCATAACAGGTTTTAGTAAATGATCGACAAATTTTACTGTACCGCACAAAATTATTGGCAATTTATAATGATAGTTTATGTAGTGTGCGTGTATCTATGTGATTCCATTATATTTAAAAGAGAACTTACCTTGTCGTCGTCGCCTTCACTATCACACTGTAAAAAAAGAAAATAATCTTTAAAAAATTTCATGGAAAATTTCAATGTCATGCGCAAATTAAAATCAAAATATAAAATCATGCATTATCTAAACTATAATATAAATGGATTTATAGTGAACAGTCTTCGAAACTTTAATAATAAATCCCAATAATGCAAATAAACTAAACCCACACCTGCGGGCAAGCGTTGTTTATACTAGATAATGTATTATTGCCAATTCTTATTTACATTAGTGGAGAGCTTTAGTAATCTTCATGAAATAAGCAATATAAAAGCCATTAAATTTTCTACACTGCCATTTAGTAAATATACGGGTTCGAATATATTTATAAATGTATACGTTCTTAATGCATTAGATAATTTATTACTCGTAGATAAACATCAGCTTGTTTAAAAATCGTAAAGTAATTTAGGTAATAGAGTCAATTTATTAAGAGGCCATGCATGATACTATACTAGGGACATCAATATTTTATAACATCTTTTTGAACTTAAACATAAGAAAACAAATACAATGTTTTATCAATTTCCTCTTTGACAATATTTACAATACCCTAAACAATATCCAACAATGTCCAATTCATAAGGGAGAAAAAGACTATCATCGTATCATAAATCGAGGAATACGTTACAAGATATTTACGAGGCAAGTTCGCGCCGAGGGAAACAACAAGGGATCAGGCTGAGATATTACAATTTCAAATAAATACAGAACATGAAGTATTCAGGGCGAGCTCAGGTAATGTTATGTAGTACGGAGCGGCACCGCCTCGACAAATCTCGTGATTTAGCTGCGATACGCGCCGAATATCGAACAGGGTATATGTGTGTTGCGTGATCAGGGTAAATTTGCACACGGTAATCGAAAATTATAGCCATTACGTGTTACATAACGTTCCTGTGCGGAATAGGTTTAATGTAAAATAAACTAACAATCGAGCCATGCAGTGCAGTTCGGATAAACATTGAGCATAAGCGAATGCTTGGTTAAACATGCTGAAAGGTCCGTAGACCAGACAAGGACAACAAAGAGTATACTCACGATATAGCCTTTTCCGGAACTACAGCGGCTACTGGCCTGTAGGCAGGAGAGAGAAAGCAACACATGAGTGGAGTGACTGGGGTGAAGACTATCCCGTCTCGCCTTTGAATCAACGCGCCGCAGGCTACTTTGCAAGTTTACCAGCCTCGAAATATCGCTTTAACTTATCGATTGAGTTTTTCGTACGATCGCAAAACAGGAGAGACGGGAAAAGTTGCAACGGAATATACGAACAGTATTATGCGCTTAACTTATACAATCTAACAGTCATGACATAATACAACATTGACTTTTCGTTCATGCATTATATGAGTGAAGAAGTGTAAAACAGTCAAAGACTTTGTTCTGAGCCGAAAAGCAACGACTTTAGGATCTTAATTTCTATTCTATTCAGATGTTCTCCATGAACCTTCAGCATCTAGTCGCGCGGAAGAAAGTATACTTGCATGGAAAAAAGGAGAAACGATAGTGAGAGCGAGTTGAATCAGTGTTTTACTTACGTCACTAAGGCGATCGCGAGAGGAATCTGGATCGCGAGGTGCGACCGAGCTCCCTGTAAGTCGTTCCGACGCCCGTCCACTGTCATCCGACGTACCAGCGTCTTGAAGCAGCGTAATACCCTATCAACGAAACACAACTAAATAAATGTAGTCACGTAAGGTAATAGAAATCAAGTCAAAAGAGATCCAGGTCTCTAAATACGTAAGACGTGTTCCCCGAATTCATGTATCACTCAAGTGTCAGATTGTATGGGGAAGGTTAGTAAAAGCTTTATATAGGGTTCCGAAAATTGAGCGGTAACTCGCATGTATAAGAAAACTTGATAAGACGGGCTGAGAAAGCGAGGGCGCGGGCGGGCACGAAGAGCCGACCCGTAACGTAACGTGCCCGAGGCCCGACAATAAAAAGAGTTTTCCATTTATCACATTTCGCGTCTATTTTACGGTAGGGTTCGAAAGGAGAGCTCGAGCGGGGGAAGCGACGACGGTGATGCTCAACGACGAGCACTCTTTGGACGGGTAAAAGAAAATAAAACGAGTATAACTTCTCTGTAAATGGATAACTCCCCGACCGCCCTCGCTCAATGAACTTCCACGTTATTATTACTTGAGATGTTAGCATCCAATTTGGTTTGGCATTCATTTTATGGATAATAAACCAGAGTCGTCCTTGTTGAAACTTTATATGAATAGGATGTCGTTGATATTCTTTATATGTTTTGATTTATTTTTGATTGCTAACAATGTTTAAAATGACCGAGTAACAGTGGCATAAAAATTTACGAGTATCTCCACAGACCACAGCATAAATAATGATTCTGATAATACACATTACTCACTACATTTTGTCAATAAAAGTCATCAATAAAAGGAAAATAATTGCGAAAGGAAAAGTTCAGAAGAAATGACAAAGTTGTAATTGTAACAAAGACGGGCGACATTCAGTAGCTAGTGGTATAAAAATTCCAGTCAAGTAGTTCTATGAATGTGAAGCCATTATTCGCGGCCGGTTTAGATTTAAATAAATGGCTCTAGTACCGGGAGTGGTCGACGACCGGAACAAAATCTCAAGAGCTCGGGATCTACGCGCTTTAAACTGCAATATTTATCACGCCCGCTACAGTTTCGAGAATCCTAACGTTCATTGTTTACGAACAATGTTGTAACTGTAATCGTATGATACGATGATAACAAACCCTCGCTAATAGCCTCTTGAGTAGACTACTTGAGGACATAATAAAAGTTGAATACTTCCGCAACCCCATAAAGTACAACAATAAGACATACGCACACGATTATGTCTCCGTTTCTAATAAAAGGGATCGCTTCCGACCCTTTACATAGATAAACGAGTGGATCGGAGTCGCACATATCAATTTAATCCGTGGCGTAGGCAAGGAAGATCCCTCTAATCCTGTAGGGTTATGTCGCACGGCGTTGTAACGGCTGATGTTACCACATAATTACTTTCGCTCATTACATTTCGTCCCAATTATAATGGTCTTTGGTGTGACTTTTCCGTCCAAACAAAAACGGAGACGTTTACTAATAAGCTTTGTTATACAGACTGAATTACATACTTATTTTATTATTTAAAATAATTCAATAATTATTTAAAAGTTTAACATATTAATTTTCATGCAACTTAATATTCTGTGGTATGATAAACACATCGCTTCTTCAAACTAACATGGTAAATAATAAAAAAAGTTTGAAGAAGCAATAAACCTTGTTTCTAGTAAATATTAAAATTGTCAGTTTTACATCAGATTTATATGGCGCGGTTTTACGTTAGTATATGTGGTGTGGTTAATTGATTGAACACACTGGAGAATACTGTTGTTCAATTTATGTGGACTGCGTAGAACGTTGAACCTAATATGTAGCACAAAATAAATGTTATGTATGTATGCTCATCGGACAGACACCAACAGGACGGCGGCGGCGGGTGGCGGACGAGGCGGTCGTTGGGTAAGGGCACGGACGCCCTACTGCAGACTGCCGAGTGGTGACACAACCGCTAATTGAAACAACGACCGCGGCTGAACATTACTTATTCATGAGAACTCCATATGGCGAAGAAACGTGACCGACCAGATAAATCATTCAATTACATTTTTCATGAACACAGGTATGTAGGTACAGCATCAACGAAAGAAAAACGTTTTTGTAAGATGATCAAATTGTCTTTTGCATGCAATGCGCTCCATGTTTTTCGTTTTAATACAGAGGTATACGATTATAAATCTTTATGGAAGAAATAATATTATACTTTTTAGCCCGTTGTAAAAACGTGTTTCTTATGTAAATAATGATTTTCTGCTTTTTAGTGTTCTGTATTTTTTTTCCTGAGGCATTTTTTCGGCTCCATCATCAGAACCTGGACTGGACACCATCTCCCATTAGAGTACTTGTCAAGACGAATCAAGCTAGCTCAAACTCGATAGGGTTGTATGGTTTTATTACGAGTTCCTGTGACCTTCCGCCGGCTCTATCATCAGACACCACACCACATATTACATTGTCTTCCAGTTCTGATGTATGTTTAAACTTTCAAGTCTCTAGCTCATCGGGATGCTAGTACCTATAAAATCGTTTGTAAAATTTGTGGACAAACAAATACACAAGAAAGGGACCTAATAAAAACAGAATGTCCGATGAATGCGGTGGTGCTGATCGAATTAATAATTTGCGCCTTTGTAGCGATCCTACAGTCATTCCGGTATCGATATTGCAGTCGATGGCCGGTTTGACCGGTTGTTTATATTGCGGTTTCAGTGTTTCTATCATTTATTTGTTTACATCTCGCAATAAATCTTGCAGTACTAGTAAGTGGTGCAATCCAGGCGATTATTTATCAGTATCGTTAGAAGTGAGAAACGTTGAAGTGCCCGCTAGTGAGGAGGCAGACAGGGTGCGGTGTCGTCAAGTGGCGCGTTGCATAATTTATTTATGTCGTGGCACGTTACTCCCTTGTTGGAAGTTGTAGGCGATGCTAGAGCTTGTTCTAATAATTACAGCGCACTGAATTACTATCGCTAACATGAACGTGGCGTGATTACATGAAGGATTACTTCCACCGTGCAATTAAGTGGAAGCTTTTAACAGAAGTCATAAATAGGATTTGCGTTGAACGATATGCACATTCTGGTTTGGGTGTGTAAGTACAAAGGGAACATAATACACATGAGGCGTGCTCGAGTAAGCTGAGCGCCAGCTATCACAGCGGATCAATCAGATCCGACGCCGACATCAAGCGGGGCGTTCGCTCGCGGCATTCCCAAATGGAATTTCGCGACAGGCCGCTCTCGGATTAATATGGTGCGGCAACCCGAACGAATGGAACTGTGATTGAATTAACATTTCTACATCACCGTTGTGCTGGTCACGTACCAATTGCCAATTAGTATGTTGGCTTGTGTTTCACTTCGAGACGACCGTGGTTCATTTGGACTCATACAGTAAATGTATCGTATCGTATGCACATAATTTGAATACGTACATATTTAGATCTATTTGCGAAGATCACGATTTGTCGTATAAAAGCTTTCCATTGGAGAAGGGACTACCGTCCCGAACCGAACAAAAAATCTATGATTGTGATGCAATATTTAGCGCATTGCTATTTATTTACTTTTGATAATAATAACAAAAGGCTTTTCAGCAATGCCACTCCTAAAATATATTTAACGGTGACGTGATTATTAAACGTACATATTCACTGACCATCATTAACCATTAGGAATTAGGTACGTATGATGGCCAATACATCGAATTAGCTCTTGTGTACGAATGGAATTATCGCATTAGTGGGATCGTCACAATTTCGCATGGAGACTCCCATGGTTATCATCGAGTCAGTACTCATACCTGCGTCCGTGGTATAACTACATTTGATACAAACTCGGATAACTGCGCTAGTTATTCGACATAACAGGTGTATTGTATTGTATGAAGTTAAAAATGATAGCAATGAAAATACTCAAATTTGAATATGGATAGAAAGAA
This sequence comes from Agriphila straminella, assembly GCA_950108535.1. NCBI lineage: Eukaryota > Metazoa > Arthropoda > Insecta > Lepidoptera > Crambidae > Agriphila > Agriphila straminella. The sequence continues at coordinate 8,973,020 of OX467316.1, read as the reverse complement.
GAAGAAACAACCACGACATACATTGAAAAAACAATATAGGTACCTTACCTATAGTAGTACGTAGTAGTATAGTAGTACTTAGATATACTTCTGATATTATTTATACTTTTGTTACGATTAAGTTAAAGCTCGCTAGTTATTACACAGAATAAATTGATTATTAGGTATCTATTAAGTACAATATTATGTTCAGTATGCACTGGTATGCCCTAGAAAAAAAACATATTTACTTTAGTAAATAGTTTATGAGCAACGTGCATCATCTAAAGTATTCTAAAGTGTAAAATGAATAGAACTGAAGGCATATGGCGCCATCTGTCACAAGAGACTTGAACTAACTAAGTCGCTGAGCTTAATCTATTCATATGAAACTACTTTACAAGAAGGATAAAGATAACTTTGTACCTACTTGTAACTAACTAGATTGTACAGACGACGCCTACGTCGGTAACTAATTAATATCGTATTATGTAGTTATAATAATTGTATTGTTTGATCCAAATAAAGCAAGAAATAAAAGTAAAATGCTGAATTGGTCTTCCTCTTTCGTATTCAATGAACTTCTGATATGCGCGTTCAGTGAACGATGCAATGAAAACCAGTTATGATATAGGTAACACAACAATTTTAATTAATAAAACCACTTGAATGGAAAATGAGAAAATTAAACAGACAATCCAATGTGAAACAACCAAATCATGATGTTACGAACAAATTCATAATATTAAGATGGTAAATCATTAAAAAGTCAATTAATGGTGAGAGAGATACGACAAAAAATTTGCAAATTAGTGCAGATTTTTTCTGTTACCTAACCAATTGTGGCAGCAACCAACCTTTGCTTATTATCACAATTTTATTAAATATAGAATTTCTTTTGACACCCAATAATAATGGCGAATCACTTGACTAGGTATTCGCCGTAAAACTATCGCAAAACATATTCGCGGCATCTCAAGAGATATATAAATCCCTAGCTTCTACGAGTTTTATTTATTTTGATTTAACTTTTAAGAGTGAAATTGATCGCTAACAATTTCTAAAGTTAATTCAAAATAAATAAAACTCGTAGAAGCTAGGGAGCGACGACGCCGTAAAAGCAAAATGAGGGAGACGTAAGCAAACGGCAATATCGGTACAACCGAGAAAGAAAAAAATATTTGGCGGCGGTGGAGCTGTCTGTTCGGTGGCGGCAAGCCAGATTTTCCGTAGACATCACAATAAGGACGTGGTTTCAGGAGCAATCTGTGTTCAGCACAAACAATTTTGTAGGAACACGCAAACATGAAAGGTGTCCCGTCACTGTAGGTAAGCAGCAATCTCAATAAGAGATTAAGTTCCTTTGTTAAGATTGCTCGAACAATTTTAGCAAAACAGTTAATATGATTATGCAAATTCCGAATCAGATAGCGCTACGAATTACTTGCGGAAGGTGTTTGAAGCGAATTTGCCGTGTTCTGGAGACGAGGGTGTAACTTAATGATCGCGTACGACGCTCTGGGAGGCTATATTCTATTCGACGGCAAATTGAATCTGCGAAGAGCTATTAGCCGACACCGCAGCGACACGGCGCGGCGGGCTCCCTGCGCGTGCCAAACGATCGTGCTCATTCCTTGTTCGGGAGTTAAAGTAATATAGTATCTAAACAGCAAGGATTCTTTAAAGAAAACGAAAAGAAAAAGTTAAATAATTATCTGACATGTGCAAAATTGCAATTGTCATGTTAAACGTTTCATATTTTCCATAAATTTATTTATATTTGGGAAACATACATTATCATAATATTGTGTAAAGTAAACTTAAATTTTAACACATAATTATATCAGCAAAGTTTCCATTTTTTTTCCTTTTACTATATAGGTTATTTAAGAATATCCTGAACTAATAAAGGGTGGTTATTTATAAATATTAAATACATGGCTTAAATAGACAAAAACGACAATAATCTGAGATAGTAAAAGTACGAGTAAACATCGAACATACGCGCCCTCTGTTGGAATGGAACTTGGACCGTTTGATATTGAAGTCGGCATAATTTATTCTTTCGTCGTCGGAGCAAGATTTTCCGCTTTATTCGAGCAAGCGGTACGAGCGGCGGGAGGCAAATTGGATGGGATTGCGACATATCTTGGCTGGCGGCGAACTGTCGAAATGCACGGGGGAGTACAGAGGGTAAACTGCTCGCATTCCGCCAAGAGTACTCCTTTCGCATCGAAACAAATGTGAACCTGTACGGGTTAAGCGTTTACGCTTTTATAACAGTACCTTTTATATATTTCAATAAAATTGTATGGTTTAATTTTGATGTTAAACGACATTAGTAAATTTAGGTGTTATTACAAAAGATTTTTAAACACCTGTTTAACTTAAACACTGTTTAAATATGATGCTGTCTCTTTCAAACAATATTGTCAAAAAAGTGTTAGCATCACATTTAAACAGAGTCCAAGTTAAACAGGTGTTAAAAAAAATGTTTTGTTATTATAACACCGATTATAAGTTTGTTTTGTTTGTAACGTAGTCTACGACTACGAACATCATAGTGCTACGATACAAAGTTTTGTAATGTAGGCTACGAAAATCATAGTGCTACGATATACTTTTTCGTAATAAAAAGTGTCTTTTTTACTTTTTTTATTTCCACTATTAATAAGTGAACACAATATGACAATGACATGTTTTTTTTTTGCGAAATTTCTGATATAAATTTTAGTAAGTAAGTAAGTAATAGTTTATTTGCGTGAATATGGTACATTGTGTTCTTAAATTACTAATTACCAACATATTCTATCGTTGTGGATACGATGTGCAAAAATTTAATGATTTAATTATATAATAAAGATAAAGACATTTTAATTAAATTAGGTTATAAGTTAACAGTGAGAAAAAAAAACATGATTACAATTAAATAATAATTCCCTACTTCAGTTCACGTGCACTAGTCATCGTTAAAATGTCAAGAAAATGTCAATAGAGTGGATTATTTTGTGAAAATGAGAATAAAAAATAAATAAAAAAGAACAATAATAATAATAAAAAATGTCAAATCCTATCATTAATGAAGTCAGCAATTTTATAATACATTTTGTCCGCTAGTAAATTTAATAATTTTGCTTTAAACTTAAAATATGACAATACTTGTATATCATTCGGTAGCTTATTAAATATGCGAATCGCCATACAGTGGACATTTTTAGAGTAAAGCATTAATCTCTGGCCTGGTATACAATAATTTTCACCTTTTCTTCCTCTGTAAAATTTATTGCTATTATTAACTTTGAATAGACCATTGTATTTCTTAGCAAAAAGTGCCATCTCAAGTATGTACAGACAGGGAAGCGGTAGTAAGTTTAGAGCTTTGAACAACGGCTTACAGCTATCCAACCTATCTGCACCACAAATAGATCGAACACATTTCTTTTGTACTCTAAATGCTCTAGGCATATCAACAGAGTTACCCCTTAAAATAAGTCCATATCTTAGTAACGACAATACGTAGCCATGGTATGCCATTAACGCTGCTTCTTTAGATGCAACATTAACGATTCTATTCAGTAAATATACATACCTGTCCAACTTATTTACCAACGTATCAATGTGAGCATTCCAATTCAACATTTCGTCAATTATTATACCTAAGAATTTAGCTTGTTTCACATTGTCAACTTCATTACTCTCATACTTCACATTAATATCTATGTTTGTTCTATTGTGTGTTTTAAAGTTAATGCTTTTCGTTTTCGTCATATTTACCTTCAAGTTATTATTTTTCAGCCAATTCACAATTTTTGTTAGGTTATCATTGGCGATACATTCAGTTCCTCTTTACTTCTACTCTTAACTAAAATTGTTGTATCATCCGCAAATAGTATGCATTTTTGGTCTGTAACATTTGGTAGATCGTTGATAAATAGTAAAAATAGTAAAGGTCCCAGGACGCTTCCTTGAGGAACACCACATCGATTGTACTCATACGTTGACATATAAGATTTTCTGATGTTACCAGAAGTTTTCGCAATTTCTACACACTGTTGTCTGTCAAACAGGTAGCTTTCTAACCAAGACAAAGCATTTCCCCTTATGCCATACTTTTCAAGCTTCGCTAATAATAACTTAGGTAATAATAATAATAATGCTAATAATAATTTAGGTAATAATATTAATGTATCTAGGAAAAATTTACAGTTATAATTCTGAGCGTTATTAGTACTAGTTTTATTGTTCTTGACAAAATTCCGAGGCTGCTATATTTCATTTGTTTAGAACAATAGTTCAATCCAGGAGCTCAAAAAAGTGCCTTCGCGCATTTTATGAAATCTTTCTCTGCAATTTTGGTTTTAATTAAAAAGTTAAGCAAAATTTCTAAAAAGCGAGCTGCTAAGATTTATACTAATAGCTATTCTGCACTATTCAGTAAGTCAAAATTGATAATATATTTTTGTTTCTGAGATCACGAACGCCAAAATTGGCCATTTTACGCTAAAATCACAGTCGAGATGTAATATGCCTCTTAACCAAATTAAGCTTTCATGGCTGCCAATATTGAGCTGAAATCTGCCGTACGCCTGTGCCGATCACGTTGCGATAGGAAGTTAGCGTAGCTTATTATATAATTTTTCACAAAATTCGTGTACACTAATTAATTTTACGATCTCCGTAATCCACCGATTACACATGATATTGCTGCAATTTGTTGGTATGGCTATTTTAATTAAGGCATGAGAAATTAATAGGGAGATGCCTTTTTTGTTTAAAATGCAGGTTTGCAATTTAAGCTGAAGAAAGGTAAGCAACATCGACCACTGTAAATCGTGGTCTGCTGCATTTTATTTTAATATCACGTCGAGAGCACGCTCGGTGGCTCGTCTATCCGCCTTTCGTCCCTGGCAGCTTTGCGAGATCCGGACTGCATTGTGATTCACTTCCGTCTTACTACTTTCGCCACAATCAGAGAGTTTTCCTAAAACAACGACCGTTTATTCGGTCTCCTTTGGATCTTCGAGCTAAGTGTTTATGTTTGGAGTTACTTGAATTTGTTTGTGTTAAATTATACATTTTTAAAGGGCTTGAATTACTGTCGTATGAACAACAATTTAAAACAATAATATTTTGGGAAATAGTATGTATATAGTTAATAACTAAGTTATCGATAAACTCAAATTAAATTAACAATCAGGTTTCCGACGGTTATATTTCGGAAGTGTTTTGTTCAATATTCGATACAATTAATGAGATTATTTAGAGCGGTAGGGCATAACGTTACATAACTAATCGTATTAACGTTAACATAACACAAAGACAAAGGTAATTAACTAGCATCGATCATGTATTATGTAGGAACATAACAAAGTGTTTAACATGCAAAGCCCATTCATGCTTAATGTCCATGCATTTAAAACATTTATATTTTTTTTTATTTACACCAACTCTGATACTAATGTTATATTTATAATGTTTTGGGTTTCGAAAGATCATACATCAGGTACCAAACAGTACAAAGAAAGACCCAAACAAGCTTTTCTTAAATACACACTTGGATTTACTTTTGACATGTACTATAGCGGTTAAGAGGGCGCGTACAACGCTGGAAGAAATTTTCGTAGTAAAAATTATCGAAATTATTGACATTATCGTTTTTGAGAGCTATCTAAGGATTTTTAATTATTGTTTCACAGTTGGCACAGCATTGAAAAACTACAAAATTGGACGTCACTTTAAGTTTTAGCTATCAAGATTCTATCAATCATGTAACTGAGTAGGTACTATACTTAATCTACTTTCTTCATAATACTTTTATTGGGACCGATAAATCAAGTACCTAAGTAATATACCTACTGTTGTTTGAAATCGTTAATCAAATTGTGTATTTGACGTTGTACGGCCCCTTAATGGTTTGGTAAACCGGTCGAGATAAGTAAACAGTAGGTAGGCATTACACGCGTGTTGTTTTAGCAACCCGCTCGGAGATGAGCCGAGGCGCGTTGACAAGCAGACTGGCAGTTTGCGTACATTTTATGCGAGAAAGCGGAGCCCGGAAGAGGCACGACGATAGCTTACGGATTTAGCCTCGCTGCATTTAGACATGTGAGATCACCCAGCGCATTACGTTTAGTACGGAACGCGGCGTGGAACGCTTTGGTTACAATCTCCAATTGCAGACATTATAATTATTTGGGCGATGCACTATCATTAATTGTGTAACTCATGCAATTAATCACTAGAAGGCACTTTCATTTTCTGCGAGTTGGCAAATACGATAAAACTGCTGTTATGCTCTTATTTTAACACAACAAACTTACATGAGAGTTGACGTTGTTGGGCGGGAGATTTCGTGCCGCGTCCGCTGCCAACGCCGCCAGCGGCAGCCGCGGCTTTGTAGAGAGCGCGTTGGTGCGAGGTGAAGAAGCACATTTCACAACAGCCTGACAACAATAATAAATGTTTAGTTTAATTTTTTCCTGATTAATGTAGGTAGGTACTTAGTAGGTAGGAACTCCCTGAACGATCAAGCATGGCTTGTCAAGCACGTAAATGTTTTTGTAATGTCAGTCAGTTATCTTAGTTACTAATACAACAAATATTTAAAAATGTACCTATAGAAAATGCCACGGACTGCACGAAGAGTACATCTCCATCTAATTTACAAAATGTTTTCTTGAGCGACATGATAATTTAGCAAAATGAACCCCGAGTGGCTGCAGAGTAACTCATCCCACCCACCATAAACTTGCTAGCATTCTCGGGTCCCTGAGAAGCGCACGAATTTTCCAGTCTAAGTTAGTGATATTATGGTCCCACTTAATCATACTTAGTCTCGTCCGTTTGGCTGACTATGCATGAGTCGAGACGCGAGAACGTACTAAGTACCCAAAGTACCTAACTAGCTTCTCGTTTAGGAGCTTTGCATGTTACGGAGCGGTAAAGAACTTGTAAACCGCGCTGACTAGTTGGTTAGATAGAGTAAACACTTGCAGACTATGAACTTATCTTGGCTCCGTTAAGAGTATAAATCATGTCTACACTTATGGTAAGATAACTTAAGTTTCGTACACCTTACAAATTACATGGAGAGAAAACGTGCAGAGATTTGTCTTTTTCAGAATGACTAAGTAATAAAAATCTCGTGTATAGGTACAAAAGCGCATTGTGACAAAATGAACAATAAATAAGGCACGAGAAATTACGAGCAGCGGTCGACAATCGCATCAGAATTGAATGGTCCGCGGTGAGCGGCTCGCGTAACCGAGTCTTGATGATGAAATGTTATCGTCCCTTTTATCTGATGATCGGAAAGATAAACAATTCTTAAAACAAAAAATATGTCAGTCACACTTTGAACTTTATTTACACAAACAAACTACGAGCTGTGTTATTTATAACATCTTCCATCAGGAAAGCAAAGTGTTTTATTTTCAGAAGTCTCAGACAAAAATCTTAAAACACAGTATTTATCCACAATGCCTTACACATAAATACATTTCAAAACAGCACCAATATTGGAGGGAGATAATGGGAACTAATTGCCAAAAGCATTTTTATTAGCTTATCTATGAATCTCCGGTTGGAATTCGACGATCGCAATTAAAATCGTAGGGGTGATAGCACGTGACCATCGAGGGATCAGCACAAACAAGGGCCCTACTGACACATTTTCGAATAAAAAAAAATGTCCGGAGGGTACGGTAGGGGACAACGACGGGGTGCACAGGAGGTTGGGCGGGGGCCGCCCATTACCATAACCATTATGCTATATTCCATGCTACCGACGACACAGCAACTGAACTAAACGACAGATGCTGTCGCTTGTAAGAACGCGCAATAAAAATTGATTTTGACGCCTCGGGACAAAAACGCATTTGAATGAAAATAAACATTTAAAAACCAATTTAGAAAAATACTATGGCTTTTTAAATGTTGAGAATTTGAAAAGATAAAATCCAGTATATAGCGTAATGATAATAAGATAAAGATAAGTCAAGACAGCAAAAAATCGATATTTACTACAGTAGATACCTATATCATTAAGGCGTGACTTTGTAATATTGCGGGGTGCTATGCTACCTCAAGATGGTTATCATAAAATCGAATATATTATGTATTAACATTAACATGAAGAGTTTGTCATTCGACGTTAAGTGGCTCGTGCCGTTGCACGTGTTGCCGCGACAAACGCCGCCTAATGTAATAAATAATAACAATAAACAGTTCCGCGCCACACTGGCGATAACTCACACGCTTTGTAAACATTAACGACGTATTAATAGACAACAGGTAAAATAAAAGCACGTCGACGAACAAAATGTTTTGTTTCCTAATTTAAAATTTAAATACATTAACATCGTTTAAACTAAGCGTTGCATCGCAACTAATGAATAATAAATGATACATTGTTGTAAAATGAGTTCTTACAAAGAAAATGTATAGTCTGTTACACGTTTTAACTATAAAAATAAATAGTTTTCCGTAATGTGTATGCCAGAAAGATCTTTAGTAACTTAAAGTAAGTTAATGAGGTTTATGATCGAATATGAAAGTTAGTATTTATATCTGTCACCACACCACTGTGTCTTTTATAACACGTAAAAATTTCACAAAGTTTTACAAGCTAATAAGTGAAAGAAAAACTCAAAAGTCAGTTTTATAGATAAATCTGCGACGAAAGCGAATTCTCTTGAGAACTTTATGTGATTTCTACGAAAGACTTTATACAATTCATTTCAGTCTCATAAAAAAGTTATCACGAATTCGCAGAAACGGGCGAGCTATTTTTCTGACGGCCGCCGCGGGGCGGGCGGGCGTCTCGTTCCCGTGGGGAAAGGGAACGAGATCCAATATTATTTGGATTTTGTTAAACTAATGTTACTATAATTAACATCGGTTTAAGAAAGATAATAACATAAAGGGTAAGTATATCTCGAATAGTACATCAATTAACAAGTTGTCACAAGGTATGTTTACAACACAGCGTTAAATAATTAGTATCGGTCAATAACTCAGTGGGCCGCGAGGTAATAATCGGCTGGCTACGCCACAAAGTGGTCACACCTCGGCGAGCGGCTTGACGACAACGGTCGTTCGTTGTAATTGCTACTCCAACAACAACAAATCAATCACTAATGTGACACTCTAGCGATACTGACATTAACTATAAACAGTAATATCGCCATAATAGTTGGCCACAATCATTCATTAGGGATCATATACGTTCATTCATAAATAGAGGTGCGCCAACATTAGAAATTGAAGTCGATACTACGTGATACTACACCAGAGTCAGTTCATTTCAACTAACTAAAATAATAAATAGGTTACTAATTACTGTCAGCAATATTGGCTCACTGGCAAGTTCTAATACCCAAAATTAATCTTGATAATTATGTAGATGCAGTCATAGCAGGTCCTATGTAAATACACTCAATATGCATGCAGCGGATAAATTTTAATGTTTGCAGATAATTTGTGTAATCTAAATAACGACATGAACGATCTAGTTGACAAAATCGTATTACAATTTGAAGCTTGTCACATAAATAAGGCTGGAACCGAGTTTAGCGTAGGTCGTCGGTCGGTGCGCACTAAATTGCATTTTGTTTTTAATCTGAAGGCAGCCGCAGGCGCAGGCGTGAAGTTCAATTTGCCTAAGCTGTTTAATTAACACCGGCGGGTCATTAATTAAGTCATCAGACAAGCTGAGGTTAGAGCGGCACGGATTAGAATACTGAACTGCATGGTAATCAACATTTATCCCGCTTTGTGCGGCAAATTAATTCTCGCGAACAGCTGATGTCTTGCTTCATTCCAAATAAATAATTAAATAATAAATAAATGCTTGGACAATTTCACACAGCCCCAAACTAAGCAAAGTTTGTAATATGGGTGCTAGACAACTGATATAATTACTTATATACTTTTTAAATATATACTTATTATACATAGTAACACCCAGACCGGTCACAGAAATTAAAATTCATAATTTCAATTTCTGCCCGGCCGGGAATCGAACCCGGGACCTCTTGCGTGGTAGGCGGCATGTTGACCACTGCACCACTCAGGTCGTCAAGTCAACTGTTGGGAGATGATCTAAGAAACAATTTAAACGACTCATTAGAATATTATATAAAGACCTTGTTATATAGTTCACCTTCTAGCCTATTAGATATTAGTTTTGTTGCTAATAAGATAATTTCAAGTTTAAAAATTTGCTTTTTTTATTGCCTTATAAATGAATTGTAAAATAAATGTCAAACTGTTACCTTACAGTAGATGGGCCACTAAGATTCAATTTATGATTGTTAATTAAAATTCTTTGCTTGTCCCAATTATGCAAAATGACACGAAATTATTCATAACATAACTAAGGCAGATCAACAATGACAAATTAATTAATTTATTTAAGACATCATAATATTCATTCATTCATATTCAAATTATTACAGAATTAAAATTAGCACTTATAAAATATTTTATAAATATAGATAAGCAAATTTGTTTGAACTAAAGAAATTATTATAAGACTTAAGCAGAAAAAACTTAGCTAATGTTTGTGTAGTAGTAATAAGCTAGGTGATTGCGTAAAGTCAATCGTATTCATTGGACAGTTCATATTGTATGTAACATATTATACTTATGTGATCCCATACAAATTGCAGCCGATGGAATACGATATGAATGAACTGTCAACTGAATACGATTACCTTACGCAATTCCACCCAAGGTGTTTACTGCTAGGTGGGTATTGTAATTTATTATCATCGTTTAAGAAGAAATGATTTGATCATAAACAAACAAATACAACAAACAAATACACTTATTCTTATCCAATGTGATTTGAGATTGGGAAGAACTTATTGCAAAAGAACACTAATGGATAACTGGATGGGTGAAGATTTGACGTATGAAATCAGATATTTAATGATGATAATTTGATTTTGCTTTCATAGCACCATAAAACAAAAAGCCCTGCAACGGTAACCAGCTGATATACTTTGCATTTCTTTAACTTACAATACATACTGTATGGATTTTGATGGACAGAGTCTTATTAAATAGTTAGGGAACAAAACATTATAGAAATCATCCAATGAGTGATACGGTTGAATACACATGTTATTAAGAAACAATTATATTCAGTACGACAAAAACTAGAGAACGAGACGAAAAAACTACAATACTTATTTCAGGCGGCGCTGTACGTAGCAAAAAATGTAACAAAAACTACCAACAAAAAAGGGCTTTACTGCAGGTAGATACGCAAATCCATTAGGAAAAAATGTCTGTTGTTACCATACGCTAAGCAAGAAAATAACAGCTTATTTAATAACGCAAACAATTATAAAGTAATAAAATAAAACTTTAGTAATTATTCCAAATACCAACCTGAGTTACGTTGTGGAAACAAATTCGAAAGCCGAATAAATCATAGACATGGAAACAACATGAAAACAATTAAGAAAGTCTCATGACAACTTACAATTTAATTGAGCGAGGGAAAAAAATAGTAGCGCGCGCGGAAACAAATATGGAGGGACGTAATCGAAATGTTTGTAAACGGCTGTCGCGGCGCTCGTCGCGTGTCACGAGCCGATTACCTGTCTCGCCGCCCGGCGCCCGCGCGAGTGGGGAATAAGGCCGAGTTCGCATAAACATTTTGATCTGTAACGTGCTGTGATGGCCACTTTTATAACATTTTTGCAGACTTTTACTTTTTAAATTTGTTAAATAAAACATTAATATTTTATTTAGGGCTGATTTTTCAATCCTCAGATAACAGATATCAGTCAGTTTAAATATTATTAACCAAATGTTATAAAAGTCATTCAAAAATGTGACAGACAAATGAATGACAAGCATTTTTACTTGGCAGTATAAATACGCTATCAAACGGATAAAGCTCTATCTAGGCATTGAAAAATCAGCCCTTAATATACAGGGTGTATTTGTAACAACTCTCCATATTTTAAGGATGTGTTCAGTCAATGAAACTGAACAACTTTCTCCATGAAACATGTGTCGAAATACGCCAAAAAATTTTGGTCACGTAAAAGTATTTTTTTTTACATATTTGACCCTATGTTTCATGGAGAAAGTTGTTCAGTTTCATGGACTGAACAACTTTCTACATGAAACATATCACATGGGACACATCCCTAAAATTTAGAGAGTGGTTTCAAATACACCTTGTATTTGGGCATGTTTCAAAAGTTACGGACAGCTTCTAGTTTAATATAAATTGAATAGAATTTTATTAGAAAGTTAACCAAAAACTGAAACTGTGCCAAATTTCATCCAAAATATATTCAGTCGTTTTTGCGTAATTGAGTCACAAACATCCAAACCTTTACATTTATAATAATCACTAGATTCCGCCCGCGACTTCGTCCACGTGGACATTCGGAAAATCCCTAGGGAACCTTTGACCGGGATAAAAAGTATACTATATTTTAATTCAGGCTTTAAACTATCTGCGTGTCAAATTTCAATCATATCTGTTCAGCCGTTTTTGCGTAGTTGAGGAACAAACATCCAAATCCAATTTATAATATTAGTAGGATAAAACAATTTATTTTGTATGTTTTTGTTAAAATAGTTGCCTTATTATACCACATAAAGATCATTCAGACGCCATACATTTTTGGGTTATTTCTGAAAGTGTCAGTCAACAAAAAAAATTGTAAGTTGAAAGAACTAGCCATTTGGAGCAATAGTTTATTTATATTACAGGAGGGTACAAAAACTATAGGATTGCTAAGAGACCACTTACCTATCCAAGTTTCTAAGATTTGCAATTTTCATACAATAACAATTTTATTGAATTCTGAAAGTGCTGGAAAAAATGAAATAATGAAAGATATTGCTAGCTATAGTCACCAAAAAACAATCTGAAGCAATATTGTCATAAAGGCCTAAAAGATGTAATCCTACAACTTTTGCGCCATATTAACTATTGCTCCAAATAGCTAGTTCTATCTAGCAATACGTACCATTTTTTTTCGATAGCCGACACTTTAAGAACCTTATGTTTTATATGAATTTAACTCTTGGCAACAAAAAAAACTACCTAGTAAGCGACATTAACATGACAATGATAAGATACAAAAATAATAATATGATTTTAATCTGAAAATTATAGGGGTTAAAGTATGAAATTGCAGATTTTTTTCTCATACCCAGACCCTCAATCTTATATGATGCTATAGATGTTTCAGTTGCTTGTTATTATTTCGAATCATGACGGCCAACTGGCAAATCACTGTCTGTTACTGATTCAAGTTAGAGACCATTAATTTGAATAAATGCTTTTGATCTAAAGTTTTTCATGTTTCTTGTCGTTATAGCCTCTTTTTAGAAATCTTTTGTCCGTCCGCTTGCTTTTTTTCAGAAGTTCAAAGCACATGAGGTTTTGGAAAGTGGCCTCTGTCAACAATAAAAATATTTCTGATATTCCTTATAAATAAGCCACTCCTTTTTTTGTTAGCAGAAACGGTAACTTAGTCGATACTTATTTTTCTCATTTAACATTCGTGGCATTAGTTAGCTGAGAGTTTAAAAGTTTTTAAACATTAGCGTTAATGGTTGTTATACGAATGTAGATATTAATTTGTGTTTTTTGTAATTAATTAAATATTTTGTACGTCCAATGTCGCCACTGATTAGGCCCCACCAGAATACCAGCGCTGCGACGGCCTTGTGTAGCATTAGCTGAGGCTGGGGCCTAGTTGGCTGCACTACTTAGTTGACTTTGTTTTCGTTTTTTGTTTTGTTTCCTACTTTGTGGCCAATAAACGATTTACTTACTTACTTACTTACTATAAGTTAAGAAAACGTTAGTATGGCAATTATGAAAATTCTTTAAAATCCTCCATACAAATCGACAATTTTATACTTAAGCCTTTAACAATATTCTATCTACAGCTCGTGACTAGCATTCAAAATATTACGAAACGCGTCAATCGCGAGTATTCTAACCGGACAAGGTCTTAGAAAGCACGTCGTACATACTTCTCATATTAATCTTGTAACTAATGTTATTTAACATCATTTATCATACAACACATGTCTCAGCCAGTGCTCAGAAGTAATATAGTATCTTCACACTATTAGATTGTGAATAACAAATCACGACACGAACTATACGCAATTACGCACCGGACACGGATGCGGCAAAGTATACTTGTATTTTAATCTATACTTTAAAGTAAATGTATTTTTGTTTTTATTTCATTTATTTAAGGACAGCTAACAAGAACATACACCAAAGACAAGGCAATGATGTTGTCCTTTTTACAAGCTGCCACGACATGGTATATACAATATATCTCGTTTAATAGAAATCAGTTCGTGATGAAATTGATTACTATGATTGATTTATTAAAGTTAAGTTATTGTTTCTATAAAGGCGATTATTTTAATATGGCTTTAATGTAAATGCTTGAGATTTTAATGGCCATGGCCAACTGAGGCAGGGGTCATAAAATAATGTAATTAAAATCGTTTTTGATAGAATCAATACCTGGCTTTACAATAAAAACGATTGAAGTGCCGTCAACCCCTAAATCACCTTGCCATAGCGTCATTCACAAACTCAAATCAAAGGTATTTCAATGAAATGTAATAATTTGCTTAACTAAATCGATAAAGTTTCAAGTAGAAAAAAGGTATAATTTAGCCGCGGCGCTGCTATCGTAAAATGAGGCAGTTATTTAACATTCCTCGGAACCGCAGTTAATTCTAGTGGGACAGGAATCGCCTAGTGAATATTGATTGAATTAGCTTTAACTTACTGTTGCTAACTAACGGCCGTTTATCCGTAGTTTAGTAATAGGTTTTTAATTCAGAATGATTGTTCAACTTTCTACGCTTATTTAAAGGCACGTTTCTCACTTTCGCGCGAGTCATTCTGTTCTGTTCTTAACTTAATTTAATTGTATTTATATTTTGAAAACCTTCAATCACAGATGTTCGAAGTTTAAAACCTATTTCGTGAGTAAACAACATCATATTTATAATTATTCATAGTGAAATTCACATTATTACAGAAAACATGTAATACATAGTGTATAGCGATTTATTTCGCATCATTCCCCTGTTAAAATGAAATAAAACTGCTTATTGCTTTGACGATAAGAGTTCGAAATGCATGATATTAGCTACGGTTAAAAGCGTTAGATCCGATAAGAGGTTGTCGAGTGGCGGTGGCGATGGCGCGCTCGTCAGGTCGTCGAGTGTCGAGAAAGGAAAGGAGACGGCCACTGGGACATGTTCACATTCATTCTCGGGGGCTCTCATCAGATTGTTTAATCGAGATGGCCGAGAGCGGAGAGGGCACCACGGTCGATCGTGGCAGATCGCCGAGATACGCCGCGAGCGCCCCGCAGCCACCCGACAACCTAACCCCCTGACGTCGCCCTACAGACTCTACACCGACATCGCGAACTTCGCCACTTGGGGCACTTGGCACATCTTCTAACGACCTCCTGAAGTGGGTAATACATTTAACATTAAAATCGGGAAAACGAGCCTTTATTCCCTTTGAAATAAAACGTTTATCTTTAAGAACGGCTTTGTGCTTTGACTTTCATTTGAATATTCGCATTTATAGGTATAATATAATTTTAGTAAGATTGTTCACAGAATATGTTAAATTGACAACATAAAATAACGTACACTTTCTAATTATGTTATCTTTCTTTTCTTTGAAAAATTATTCACTATCATTTAAATAATCGCTGTTTTAAATAGTACTATGAATAAGTAAAATTTATTCTAGTTTATATAGTGTTACTTAGCTTTACATTTATTTAGACTCCCATTGGCAGTCATTGTAATTAATTTGTTTAGCGTTTTTATAAGAGCAAAACAATCAAATAGTTAAGGTATAAACACAGAGGTGTACTTTTTACAATTCTTATAAAAATTTAGTTATAGTTTTTACATAATAGAACAAAAAAAATTCGCTATGCTATCTCTACATGCAAAGCAGAGTGTAAACTTGATAGAGATATTCGTTACTTCCATTACTAAATGTGTACTTAACGACGGAACAAATTGCGTCGCAGTCGCAGCATGCCATAAAGTTTCAAGTAAATCAATTACGTAAAGCACGACTTTCCACTAAGTTCGCATTTGCAGGGGTCTTATCAAAGGAAAGCGGTTTTACGATGCCGACAAGAATCTAGTCGGCATCGACACAAATATTACTGTCAGATGCAAACTATCTGATTCCAAGGGGAAACCTAAGGAGCGTGGTAAAATAAATTGTATATTAAGTTCAATTACATAAGGAAAAAACTCAAGACGTCAGTATTATGAAACAAATATAAAAATAATGCTAGTCCATTTCAATCAAAATAAATTAAAATGCAAGCAAATTGAGTTCAATGACCTTGGAGATCCGTCATTAAACTTTCGTACATGCACAAATAAAGTGACAAAATATTAAATAAATTATAATGTGATATTGTAATAAATTAATAAGTACCTTTATCACATAAACAGTAAAGAAATAATTGTTGTAAATAAAATCAGTAGCCATAATAAAAATAAAAAATATATGCCCGCCCACCACGCGAGTTTCTTTTAGTATTGCTTGATGCATAATATTTTCTTATCAGTTGCTTACTTTTTCTGATAAAATGTAAATACAGTATGCAGTAGCGTAAATTGTAAAATATTAATGAGAGAGAACTCTACTTTTGTGGCATTCAACTCGAAGTCTGGCTTATTAGATGGAATAATTTAAGGGTCATATTGATAAAAGTAAGGTCAATTAGAGCAACTTCATCCCATTACCACAGTTTTATGGATTGTAAAACTGTGCCATTCCTATCTATAACGTTGAAGTAGTGAAGACAATGCAGATGCACAACTTTTAGGTTTATTGTTCATCAAATCATTATTTGCTTATATTGACACTATCTTTTGACCGCGACTTTTTCAGCGGCGAATTTTGTGCACCTTGGAAATTTCGGGAGTAATACTATACTATACAGGGTTGGAAAAAATCATGATTTTTTGCAAAAAATCAAAAATCACTGATTTTTTTCAAAAAATAAAAAAAAAACAGATTTTTTCGATTTTTTGCTTGAGCCTTTAAAATCCACTTAATATAGTGCGTAAAACCACAACGCACTTTTCTTTGACTCATTTAACACTTTAATTCAGAAGAAACACGAGTAAAGATCAATAAAACAGTTCAAAATAAAAATGCCTAGTGTATAATATAACTTTCAGTTAAATATTAGGACAGATGATTTGGCGGTTTTTTTTAAGAAGAAAAAACAGTATAAAGCAGTAATTCTAACATAAAGTTACATTTAATATATAGTTTTCTGTGTCTATCAATTATTTAAAATCAAGAATTTTATATTTTTATACAAATAGGAAAGAAAAAAGGCAATTTGATTTAATCAATGATTTTTATTCAAAAAATCACTTGATTTAAATCATGATTTAAATCGTGATTTAATCATGCCAACCCTGGTACTATACTAGGTACAATACAGATAATTACAGTAGTGTATAGTGTATTTACACTAGGTACAATACAGATACTCGATTTTAATGTTATAATCTACTATTATGTATTTTGTGGCAGTATGACCTTTACAATACCCAATCTGTATTACTAAAACTTCCAAAATTGGTTCAGCGCTTAAAAAACCAGACAGACTTACTTTCGCACTTAATAGCACAAAATAAGGTGTGTTATCTATTATTAGGAATTTGCGTTATTCTTCTTCTTCTTCATATCGAATGAGGAATAGTGGCCACCTCTAGTGTTTTATTGATTGCGTGAGGTTTTTGAGAAGAGTTAAACAACACAATAAATAACAGCTTATACGCCAAATCGAACATTAATCTATTCTATCAATGTTTTAATACAAAATGTTTGAGCATAAATATGTATTATTGGAAATCAATTCGTGAGATTTAACGCCTTTGATAAATATTATGAGTAGGTACTTGATAACGTGGTTCTCGAAGTTGAAGACACTTCACTCGGGCGTTGAAAATCTGAGTGGCGTAATAAAATACGAAAAGCATCCTAGAGGTAATAGAGGCGAAACGTAGCGGTTTAAAGTTGGGTCAGGTAAGTATTTATGACTAACACCGCGCTCCGAGCATTCCCCGGGGATGTGTAGTAGGGGTGTCGGGATCGTTCAGACATCGCTTTTGATCTTTACAATCTTGTTTCGCTTATTGCTCTGACACACAAATGTACATTGAGAATACAGATAACATTTACATTAGATAAATCGTGAGACTTTTCTTTAAACCTTGCTCCTATTGATTTTTGTTTTGTATTTGGTAATATATTGTTGAAAAGTCTATTTCTTCCTAATTTTAATTTTTTTTAATTAACCTTTATAGCAACTTATGTATTTTTATTACTTACATTGATCTCGCAAAAAAATACGAAAATAAAGTGGCGTGTCTCACTCACCTCGTGATTACGTTATCGCAAATACACCCTTTCAACGAGATAAAAATACCCTCTAGAAAATGGATCCGAGTTTACCCCAACAAAATCCGATGTCTACAATATTTCACGCCCACTAACTTCTCCATGCCATATCCAATCTTTTTCGACCGCTTATCAGGTAGACGGGCCTTGTCAAACTTTTCAAATTAGTGTTGAATATGCTTTGTTTTTTTAAACAAAGTTACCCAGGTGGTCCGGTGCCGATATTGCTAACGAAAGTTTGTATCTTGCCACATAACATAGCAATAGGTAAGTGCCTTATTTTCGTATTTTATTTTATTTTATTTATCGTTTATGGATAGCTAACAGCTTATAAACATACAAATAACAACAAATATATATAACTAAAAGCTATTGACAAGCTACAACATGTAGAATTCAAAGGAAATTGATTGAGAGATTGATATTACAAGGTAATATTGCCGTGATCGTAATCAGCTCTTAAGTTTGGTTCTTAGATGACTTTCTGTTTACTTATTTTTAATCTGTAATTCCTCAAATTGGTCACGGAACGAAAAGGACGAGTGTAGGTAGGTACCGTGGGAAAAATGTCAAGCACCGCAAATAAAAATACTTTTCATTGCTCTGCGGGTGTTAAATGATGGGGTCACGCTTCGCTGTATTTGAATGTTCCCATTTTCCTGGTTACGGTGACAAATCAAGGCGACGACAGTAAGAAGTTTGTGCTAGGTGCTTCGTAATTAAACAAAGATAAACTCTTTTGCTATAATTGTTATAATTGCCAAAAGTGGCCACTTTGAGCTAAAATGGATTTTAAAACTTACAGAAAGAATGAAAACTGTTGAATAGTTATTCAAAAAATATTAGAGACAATTTAAGTAATTATTACATGAGCTTTTTTAAATAATGACTTGGTTTACGAGTAATAAAAATAAATGTAGTGGCGGCGCTAGTTTCACTACCTACTAATATGACAATACCTTTGTTCGACAGACTAAAGAGTGACAGTACAATAAAATTACCATTTAATTAATGAATTTGTTATGTTCTGCTAATAAATAACAAACAAACAACTATTAGCCCCGTTTTTCGATATTATTGATATTATTATTCTGAACGATATACCTACCTAACTTCTCGCGATATAATGCGGTTTCGGATATGAAGTATCTCTACTCGAAATTATTCTGAACTTTTATCAGATTCAGTTACGATTTCGTATTATTCAATAGTTTCAGTTACAGTTATGACGCTCCATCGCATCCTGCAAACTATAACTTACAGCTGCACGAGATAATTGTTTTCTTTTGAGATTTTGGTGTAACTGTAAGTTTTTATCGTGTATATTTTCAAAGACCTGCATCAAAACATCTCTAATAATTACAAAGCGTCAAGCATGATTTAAAAGCACGACGAAGTTGAAGCTAATCAGGTAAAATGTAGCTAAAATGTAAAATGTAATTTTACATCATGTAGGTAGGTAATCCATGGAAAAATAATACCACTTGGAGTAATTTGCCTTCGACATAACCACAAAAATAACCGGTTTTATGTAGAAATTGACTTTCAGCCATTGTAAGTAGAAATTGCATAAGCGTTGCAGACCGCATGTTGTGAATTAAATAGGAGCAAAGGAACCTGTTCAGTCAGACCTATAATATACGCGGCCGCCGCACCAAAGAGCCACAAACGGCAAGCCTGTCGCCATAATTTAAAACGATAGCGCAGAGTGTAGTTTTATTGTGCACATACGAGACTTCAACGTACACAACATATTGCCATTTGAGGACGGGGCAATAAATGAGCACAAACGAGCGAAAGCCACTTAGACCAAATTTACACTTTGTGGGAGACCGCGACCGCGACTGCAGTCGCAGAGAGCGGGCGGCGCGGGGCCGCGGGCGCGCCTGTCAGCTGCTGGCTGCCACTATACACATACATACATGTACACACAATACCACCTAACAATACGTACCGCATAATAAAGAAATCTATAAATAGGTACTTACTCTCTAAAACTACTTTCACTAATTCTAGGATAATTATTTATTACATAAACACCGATTTTAAAGTCATTTGCACAGGGTTCATTCGATGGGTCAATGCACTTCCGAGACGACGTCCAAAGCGATTACAGAGCTCCGTTTTTATAATGAGAATTTGACTTAGGGACAAATAAATATCAAAGAACAAAAAATGGGTTGAATTGGATGGAATATAAAGAATTTTGCCAATTAGTTAGGCAATTTTTCCATTTATTAACAAAAATGTTACTGTATGTAACCAACCTTGGTTGGGACTGAAAAACACTGCAAATTCTTGATAGATCCGATTCCCTGATGCCTACATATTATAGCTGCACGTGCAACATTCTTATTCCTTTAAAAACCTGAATAACACTTTATGTTTAACCGACGTTTAATGTAAACAAGATGTATGTAGCGAGATCATAGTAGGGTTTGTTAATTTTCGGTTTAACATGATAGTTTTCATTGTTTAGATGGACTACACCAGAAATCTATCAACTGATCAAAATATAACCTTCTGCACTCACCTCTAGATCTTCATAGGTGCGAAATGCCATTATGGCGAAACCATCGATGATATCCTCTTCTCCCAGCGGCTCCTTCGACTTCTTTCTCCTGGCCGGAGGACGAGGCGGCTTCTCTCTCGCCGGAGACTCGTCCTCGCCGCTGTCCCCATCCTTAACTTTGCTCTCTCGCTGTGCTTGCATGCGCTGTGCCCGCTCCCTTCGCCTATTTCTCTGATTGCGCTGCTTCACTTCGTTTTCCATCGTTCGCACATTATTCGAAACACCCGACCACCGTGCTTCACTACACTAAAGTCCGCACTACACTTATATCACACATGGTTATCCTTGGTTTCTATGCGGTGTTCGTGGAGAAATTACAAATCTTGCACACAGAAAAAGACACTAGTCGTTTCCAATGGCGGATCGTACACCGTTGCCGCATTGCAAGTAAAATGGCCGCGTAGCACCCGACTGGCTGTCTTTTTACACATTCACGTAAACGGAAACATAATTACACTTAAACTAAGACATATTACAATATATTTCAACAAGAACTAAAGCAATAATAAGTTAAATTAACTTTATACATTATTCTCTGTGTTCAGAATCAGTCAATAGTCAATACAATGAAAGGTGTTTCACGACGCCAGCGCTACGTTGCGGTCGCGATGGTGAACTAATCCAGTGCTGCCACCATGACCCAACGTACATTCCGCGATATTGGGCGTCATTGGCAATGTGGCGCTTGCTCTACTATTCTAACAAATACCGCTGTCCTTTTCTACGTCGTAACATTTATTTTTCGTAAATAAATGCATGTGAGTACTAAAATAGAATAATTTAGTAACTTAAAGATATAATGTTTCTACCCGAATGATCACTATTATTTACAACAAATTACAACTAAGAAAAAATGAAATTTGTAGGAAAAATCTTCTAATTACTAAGCTGAAATTTTTGTGTTGGCTAAACTGTCTACACTACACTGTCTACATTTTGCTGTGTTTGTGTTTTCCAGCTACGAAAGTCGTGCTTTTATTCGTGTGTATTTTGTGAACTCGTCGCTTGTTCAAAAGACGACACAGTGTCTACCAAAATTTGAGTTTAGTTTATAATAAAGACATGAAGTTTGAACGTGTGGGTTTTGACATTTGAGTTGAGTAAAGATGCGTTCTGAATCTGAATGATTAATATAATTTGAGAATGAGATTGCGTTCCAGATAGAATAAATTAAATTATTGCTAAGAAATAAATACAACTAGTAAGAAGTAAAAAAGCTTATTATCAATAATTTATTGTTAAATTTAATAATTTATTTAATAATATATATTTAATAATTTATTGTTTAATTTGGACTTTTTTAACGATAATATTATCTTCTTGTGTAATTTTATGGGGTATTACGAACGTAGATTAAAACAAAAAGTTTTAATCTAAGATTAGGAATGTCCAAACCGGGGAAATATTTTTGGGTAAGAGTATAATAAAAATAATGAATAGATAAAGTATAAGTGCTCTGAGGATAGTATATTTTGGTATCAATATTTTGACCGGCTTTTAAATTAGCTGAATTCGCGGCAAACACAAGCCATCCCTCTCCCCCAAGCCGGCATCGCCGCGCGGGGGGGCGCGGCGCGGCGGGGATTACAAGCCCTTCCCTCCCCTCACACCGCGCCGCGTGCGCTTTTATGCCATTTGAATGGGGTGCGAATTTCATTGGTTGACCGTATACTTACTACTACGTACGTAGGTCAATGGTCATAGTACGCTTTCATTGAGTTCGACGTATGAGTCGATATTATGTTTTTTTCATGGAGTTAAAGAATTTCAAATTGCGATAGTATTCAATTCTACTATCCTTATTATCTTACTAATAATAGACATTAGTTCTATTTTACCGGGTTACTGGAAATAATTCCTGCTAAGGTTATAGATGGGGTCAAAACAAAAGTTTTTTGTTTTATAACTTTTTCTCAAAAAGTTAATAGTTTTTGAGTTAAGTAATTAAAATTAAGTATTTTTTTAACAAAAGTACGTTTTCGGACACAAAATATGAAAATAAAAAATTACTTCTCATTCGATTCAGGTTTTTTTACTATTTTGGGATAGAAAACATTCTGAGTGTTGATAATGCATAAAAAAATATTAAAAAAGTACAAGGGTTTATATAAAATTCAATCTTTAAATGCATTTTATCTTTTTTACTTATACAGTTTTTTATGGAAATAGCAGCTAATATCTTTAAAAAAATCCTAGTAACTAAGCGTGAAAATATTTTAATTTTTTTTTAATTTTTTTTTAGATGAGGTATAAAACTTATTTATAACTTTAATAAAAAATTATAAATTAAGACTTAACTAACAGCAATCCTATTTCGTGTGGCAAACATTTTCTATTTCGAGCGCTTCGGAGGTTCGTATTATCCTACTTATATCATAAATCATTGTTTGGATGTTTGTTAACCAATCACGCAAAACGGCTGAACGGATTTGGATGAAATTTTGCACACAGATAGTTTATAAGCCGGATTAAAACATAGGAGGATACTTTTATCTTGGTTAAAGGTTCCCTAGGGATTTTCTCGCATAACACACCACGTGGGCCCAATGCGGATTGGTCTGTGTTAACGACTGTAAATGCAGCTAGGCTCAATGCGCCTTCATATGAAAAAAAAATAGATAGCGTTTATCAAAACCCAATCAAAAACCAGTTATCCCTCACAATAACGGAGATGTTTGTCTAGCAGCAAGACATAAATACCTTAACATGATGGTTGATTCTGCTTAGAACAATGCTATTTATTTATCATTATTAAAACACAAATTACAACAATGTTTTCTTACATTTAACAGTGCTATATAAACCTATTTAGGTTTTACCAAGCACTGAAATATGAAAAGCAACTGACTATTGAAATGGTTAGGTTCTACTATTCCAAATCAATCAATGCATTATTATTAATATTATTAATAGTATGCCAGCTATAGATACATTAAGGTTGTCTTAAAAGTTTTTGCACATTTGATAACTTTCTTTGAAAAATGGCAGTTCTTTTAAGACTACAAGGAAAAAGTAGCTAGCAAATAATGTATTTAATCTTCATAAATTCAATAACGCCTGTAGAATATGACTATTTGATAAATTTTTATGAGCTCTCAGGAAGTATTTTTATCGAAAAACTACAGAACGGATCAAATAATTATCATGTTTTGACTTAACCAGCCATTTCGACCATTTACGCGCTCGAAATTTTTGTCACACGAAATTGTTAGTTAGGTATGTTTTAATTTATAATTTTTTATTTAAGTTATTAACACGTTCACGGACACTCCGTCTGAGGACGTTGAAAGAATTAATTTTGATATGACACACCGTCTGTAGACGGCAAGTTTTGTTGCTTTGAAACTGACGTCCCGTCAGCAGACGACCGATTTACTAAGCAGCATAAGGGATCACGTGACCCTGTGTCACAACACTAAATATTTTATCTTCCTAGTGTCACTGCAAAAGATTTTATGTCACGTTTTAGGAAGGTTTGTATGTGTGTGTTGGCTCACACATCGAAATGCGTGTTGTGACATGTCGTCGGCAGCCGGCCGATTTCCGAACACGTTCGTTCGCGCAGTCGCCCGGTGTCACAGTACGAGAAGGTCATGCGCATCGCAATCGGAGCGGCTACAACCAGTTTCTAGATGATTCTAAGCTGAGTTATTTCAATAGTTTTTCAATTAGAGTGATGTTTAGGTACTTGTAAACATAGTAAGTGCCCTAATATTACTGTTCTGTGTTCATAATTTTCGAATTCAATAAGGAAATGAATAAAAGTAGGGTTGATAGCCAGTATAGTACCTACCTCGATATTTGTTGTGATCTGATTGTTTTGCTTGTAATATTTAGCAATATTATTGAAGTAATAAGCATACGGTGAGTAGGTACAATATATCAAAGTAAAAGACGTTAGTACTATTATATATTCTGTGGTAAAAGTTGATAATTGTGGTTACTGACTGATATATGATCGGGGTGTTTTGTTTGGGTTATTTATCGACTTTGGGAGACGAATAGGTATACTTACTTAGCGTAAATTCTGCCCCTTTTGCAGATGGCTTATGATATAGCAGATGACTGATATATGGTGATATATGACACATGTTTTGTAGTATGAAGCGTGACGGCCCGTCCGCAAACGTTGTCGTTTGTAGCCGGTATCGTCATAGCACATATATACTTCAAGTCAAAGCGTGACGTTTCGTCTGCAGACGTTGACGTCCATGAACGAGTTTGTCACAGCACATGTGTAGAAGTATGGCATAGGTGACATTGCGTCTTCAGCCGTCATGAAAAAATGTATGGGATTTCGAAGTGTCATATTTCAAATTATTCTTTCAACGTCCTCAGACGGAGTGTCCGTGAACGTGTTAATAAGTTTTATACCTCAGCTGAAAGCTAAATGTTATTAATAAGTTTTATACCTCAGCTGAAAGCTGAATAGATGGAGAAGTTTTGAAAATATTTTGCACGCTTAGTTAGGTACTAGGATTTTTTTTAAATATCTTTTTTTAAAATAGCTGCCATTTCCAAAAAAACTGTAAAAGTAAAAAAATAAAATGCATGTAAAGATTGAATTTTTATAAACCATTGAATTTTTTCCTTACATTTTTTTGAACATTATCAACACTCGGGATGTTTTCTATTCCAAAATAATAAAAGAAGCGGAATCGAATGAGTAGTTATTTTTTATTTTCATATTTTGTGTCTGAAAACGTACTTTTGGTAAAAAATACATAATTTTAAATTAATTAAGTAACTCAAAAACTATTAACTTTCGAGAAAAAGTTATAACCAAAACATTTGTTTTGACCTCATCTATAACCCCTTAGCAGGAATATCTCGACAAACGTTTAAAAAGCATATAAAATCAGCACTACTCCATATGCAAAAGTTGGGAATAAGCACGAGTGATCGCTTGATAACGGTTTCTTCTCCTGCTACATCCTTTAAATGAATAAATAAGTCGGATATATAATAATTATATTCTAAGATAAATAATAATCATAATAGTAATTACTTATATAATAATTATTTACAGTGTTTATAATGATGATAATAACAATAAAAACTAATAATGGTAATTTTGGAATGTTATAAACGAAATCTAATTTATTTTTATTATTTTTATTTTATTAATTTTATATTTTTTTTTATTTTATCTAATTTCTAATAACTGCATACACGTCTGTGTCGTCACCGGCGACCACGCGCTTACGTCTGGGCAAAACTGAAAATCAGTGCTTTGCTTTAATTAAAGCAAAGATATCACTGAGTTTTTGCCTTTTTCTGTCGATGCGGCACACAGTCTAGTTTTTTTTTTCTCTTCTTTATAAGTTATGTAGTCAATTATCATCTGTGTACGTATGTGATGGAAATAAACGATTTATAAGAATACGTAATATTTCCAGTAACCCTGTATATTCTGTGGTAATAGGTAGTATGTTTGCATGTTTAAATGTTTGTTATTCAACCTCGTAAAAACCGCTGAAC
Organism: Agriphila straminella; assembly: GCA_950108535.1. Lineage (NCBI taxonomy): Eukaryota > Metazoa > Arthropoda > Insecta > Lepidoptera > Crambidae > Agriphila > Agriphila straminella. Next base: position 8,946,504 of record OX467316.1, on the reverse strand, counting down.
GGATTTGGATGAAAGTACAATGGCAACCCGCCAATACATGAGATAAAATTTTAGCGTTTAGAAATGAAAAACTGCCTAAACGATCTAGAATAAATTCTTGGAGAACTTTGCATCAAAATTCTTAGTTGTCACCATAAAGTTAATATACCTTTAGGTGTATTAACTTTATGGTTGTCACAAACAAAGCGGAAGTGTGTTTTTTCTTCAGCGAGGAAAGCTGTTAATTTTTTTTGAAAGTTAATTTAATTTTAGACAATTAAACATTATTAAGTAGGTAATGTACCTACACAATGTTGATTGTGTTTGTCACTCTATACTTATAGATTTTTTATATCAAAATGTAGTACAGCTACCTTAAATGAAAAAATGTTGCAAATATTTTTATTTTTCCTTTTTAGACTTTTTTTTTAAGTTCAGATATTTTTAAATATCAAAGGGTTCGATCACATTTTTTTTAAACTTTTACACAGTTAGTAAAAGTAACAGTGCTACCTGACGTACAAGAAATCAAATACCCGACTACTGACTAGGTATATCCCGAACGGGAAAAATGTTTGTAAAGTTAAAGTTTCTAGCAGATTATTAATTTATTATTCAGTGGTAGGTCACACATATTAAGTCGAGACAAGTCTGAGCCAACCCCTCGAAGAAATATAATATAATTATGCTAACGGATTATGAATATTAATAATCGAGTGATGATTGAACCTGTTATTATGGGGGCATAAAGAGTGTTTAATTCATGTTTAGTCAGTATAGTACAAGATCTCTCTTGGCTAACCCGTGTGTTAACAGAAGCTGTGGTTTAACTATAAACTATAATTAAATATTATCACGGCCGGTGATCAAAACTTGTTTCGACGAATTAAAATATCTTATCGCGCCAAGTTCAAGGTAAAATATTTACAGGTCCGGTCGTGGCGCAAATTATTACTGAAAAAGTTATGTTTTTTTTTTATTTTTTTTTATTTTTGCTGTCTAAACAGTAAAGATAGGTACTTAATTCAAATTCTAAGCTATTTTCAAAAAGTTAGTGCTTTAGGAGTTGAGTAGGTATGTCGTAAAGCTACTTGTTTAATATTTGTAAATTTAGAGTTTGTATTCATCAAATAAATCGGCATAATACGAAATACACGACTGTTCATAAAGCACATATTAAAAGTTTGGTTGCTGACTTTGGCGACGCGACTAATTCGCCAGTAAAGGATCGTTAAAAATAACATTTATTCTAAAGAAATTATTTTCCAGTTTAATATCAGTACGTGTGGTAAATAAAAGAGTAATGAGTGAGTCTTGTACAAAAGTGAGTTTACTGGATCTATCTTTCTTTAGCTTGGTTGGAAAATGGTATTTGGTTTCTCTGCACATGTGTGTCTTGTCTTTAATTTTCACCTCTTATCAAAGTTATTTTAAGATAAATATGGGGTTTGAATAATTATCATAGTCTCCGATGAAAATTAACGCTTATTAATCAAGTCGTTCAACCTATACGACGAGCTCGACCTCAAGTGCTAGCTAATATACGATTATATTTACTGGCTATTAAACCGAGACCACCGCACCATCGTCTGTTTGTTTTCTTTTTAATTTTAAACAGCAAAAGCATAATGCCGAGTGTACACGAAGGGGTGCGGGTAACGAAGTAGGTAGGCACCACTGAGCGACTTTTTTATGCTTTTTTTTTCTTTGTGGCTGTCTACGAACGTACTGCTCCCCTTCTAAATAAAATTGATTTATATGACCGTATGAAGTGATTTGAAAATAAAGTTCCGCATTTTAACGGATCTTTTACGAAGTGAGAATGCGAATTCGGGAATGCTAATATTTTTTTGTGGCACGACGATTAAAGCCAAATTATTAATGTACCATGACCAAGTCATGATTTGAATTGAATGCATTACACAAAATTAAGAGATTTTTACCACATCAGTAACACATACAGACTTTTATTATGCTACTGCCACACCTGCGTTAACGTTAGTGGTAATGTCCAAAACTACGCTTTAGCTAAGGCGTTAAGTAAATTTAGTACTGCCGTTTGTAAATTATCACCGTTAACTTGGCCACGTCTGCGTAACGCCTAGATTAACGCTTTAAGCTATGTGTTAAGGCGTTAAGACGCAGGTGAAGCCGCGTAGCATTACAATACAATATAACATTGAACTGGAAAGAATAAACCTTGAAAAAGATTAAAAAAATAGATGTAGCTGTAAATACTTTGAATGTTTCTACTGAAGATTCAATATGTAAATTGCTACATTGTATGACTACTTTACAATTTAAATTATTTGTACATTGAACGTCCATACATTTTTACACTGCACATAACATACAGAAGCATAATTTTTTCATTGCGGTTGATGGAGTAAAAGCGTATCATTTATGTGAGCAAATATTAATATTAATAAAACAGCCACCGCACCGCGCTGCTCTTGTAAAATAATTATTAACTTGAATTGTGTGCTCGAGCATTTTAAATGTAAATTGACGGGCTTTGTGTATTATAAGCGATAATATTCCAACGTTCACAATAATTTCGGCTCGATGTTTTAATTTGCGATGCTACATAATTAATATCGTATATTACGTTATGCGGATTTTAACATTGTTATGTTTGGGTTATTGGTTGTTCTTCAATATCTGAAGATGTCACGTTATTTAAACACATTTCAAATTTTTCATTGCTTCTATGAGTTTTTTTTATTTCAATGGTAGGTAATAAACCAAATAGCCCACCTTTTTAGGGTTCCGTAGCCAAAATGGCAAAAAACGGAACCCTTATAGATTCGTCATGTCTGTATCTATGTCTGTCTGTCCGTATGTCACAGCCATTTTATTCCGAAAGTATTAGGATTACACAGTTGAAACTTAGTAGGCTGTATTCTGTTTACCGCTTAACGATTTTAACACAAAAATAAAAAAAATAAAGATTAAGGGGAGGCTCCCCCCCATACATGGAACTGAAACTGAAAAAAAAAATTTTCTTCAAACCAATACGCGCTTAAAAATGACATTGAGGTTCAGACAAGACAATTTTTTGTCAAAGTCAACCGTTTGAAAGATATGCACTGCCAAAGTGGTAAAATGTGTGTGTGTCCCCCCCCCCTGCTGGAGTGAAAATCTAAAAAATATATATGCTATAAACCTTAATATAATATAATAATAATAATTCATTTATTTCGGATCAATCCATATCATACGTATACATTCATAAAATAATAATAAACAAAATCAATCAATTCACTAAAATCAAAACAATTAGACTAAAATTCATTAATAATAATAACCAAATGATCCAAAATAATAAAATAATAATGCTTAATAAAATTAATAAAAAATCTAAATAAAACCAATGTCAAGATATAAAATTAAAATAATATAAAATCAAATCATTATCGTAATCTAAATTTAGGTTTGGATCCAAAGTGCTCAACATGCAGCCTGTTCCAATGCTGCATTATTGAGCAGTCCTGATCCATCCTTGAGGCAAACAGCTGCAGGTAACTGTTGGAGCTGCCCCGGACCTTTAAACACTTACAATAAACACTTTCAACGAGTTTGAACGAGATATAGTATAATTAGCTTTTACCGCAAATATAACTTTGTCATTCATACCAACACTGTGAAAAACAAAGAATTTTGCAGACGAAAAATTATAATGGTATAAGGTAACTACGGAACCCTACGGCGCGTGGCCCGACACGCACTTGGCCGGGCTTTTTATTTTAATACTCTGCTGAAATAAAGCGACGAGTACGATTTGAATAAACGGGTTTTCAATATTATTATTACCTATATCATAATTATCATATATCATGGTATCATATAATATCATGGTATTATGTATTAGTTAGATTGTGATTATTGGTGACATTATCATTATGAGGATCTTTGTTGGCCATAAGGATTAGTATGACAGAACCGCTTTACTTAACTCATCTTTAGATACCCTATAAATATGCAATTGCTATTTCAATCTGCATCCAAGTAATAATCGACTGACAGTTAATATTGAAAATGCGAGTTTATTCCCAGAATATTCCGCTCAAGCGGACGATCATGTCGGATTCACTTTGGATCGCATGCTATGTCGTAAAATCGGTTATTTTATAGAATAGCTGAGCTGAAATTGTGTTCTCTGCCTCGATAAAAAACTTGGTATTTATTTTACCAAAAGGCTTAATTTTTCTTTTAAGTTTATTTTGAGTTAGGCGATAATATTGTGTTAAAATGTTATCCTGCATATCTTTTTAAACCGCCAACATTAAATTTTTATTAAGGTTAATTAATTACCAACAAAATCAAATGATAAGTCAATCGCACATTTTACAAAATTATAAAATCAATGCTCTGCTCGTAGAAAGCAAAAACACTTATAAGTATTTCATCTCTCTGATGCGAGTAACAAAGAAAAATAACATATGTAGAGAATTCATTATTAAATAAATGTTAACTGACCGCTTGCAGTTTTGAGGGTATAAACTTAAACCACACAAAAACGTTTTATTTTAAATATAGGTTGTTTTGCTTGCTAATATTCTTATCATTGTGTCTACGGTCAGAGTGATAATAAAATACCTATAAAACACCACGAAATTCAGCTATTCCATTCTCTGAAGTTAGCAGCGGCTTCTGGCAGGTGTCATATTACCATTTCTGGTTAAACTCATTGGAATCTATGATATTTCACCTAGTGACTCAGTAATGGGTATAAGACATCTGTCAGAAACTCGACGAAACGATGGCTGACAGTGAAGACGTTTGTTAGAGAATAGCACTGCTGCTGCTACGACAACTACCTATACAAAAATTACGCTGTTCAGCTGTTTTCATCATATTCTTGGTTGATTATCATTTATTTCGCTGTCCAGCAGGATGAAGTCGACGCAGCTTAGTCGTGCCATCATAGCCACCGCCATCGTCGGCGTCCTGGTGTCCACGTACGCTCTGTACGTCGAGATGGCAGCCGAGGGCCGCCCCGGGTATAAAGCGTTGTGCGACATATCGGAGTATGCTAGCTGTTCCCGAGTCCTTACTTCAGAGTAAGTTTGCATCGCTCTCCTTAGAAGTACACCAAGAGGAAATGGATTACTAGGGTTTCACAGTAGTAGGTTAATATTTAAATATGTATTTAACTGAACACCATTGAAACAGTCAATGTTTTTACCTTATAATTACATTATTTATTTATTTTATTTTATTGTTAAATATACAAACTATTACATTGCAATCTACATAAAAAGCACTTTTTAAATTTATATCCCAATAATAATTGTACACAGCATTGACACAAAACAACAGTAAACAAATATTTAATTAACATAACTTAATAAGCTAAAAAGCTTTGAACAATTAATTTTAAAAAGAATAAATGGAAGCAATACAAACAAATTCAAACAAATAACAAATGCAGGTCAATTAAATTTCACGCAGCAGTGACACTTTAAATGAACATAAACTACAATTAAAAATATCTTTTTGCGAACATAAGTTATTATAGGCAAGCAACATACGTAATAGTGGTGCATTTCTTGATACATTATTGTTCGTACCTGGTATACTAAACAATTGGAAATTACGTACTGAACGAGTAGGTAGTAGGTACTTTAAAGTTTATCTGTTTTATTTGTCTATTAGGACCTGTAGCCATATTTGCATATCTTTCGTTTTCGATATCTTCGTTTTAGGATAGGATTATGAAGTAAGTTTTCGTTACTAATCGACTTTAAATCAATATCTTGAAAATTTTGCAAAAATGTTACTTTGTCTATGGGGCAAGTTTGATAACATTATGTAATTTAAGTACTAGAAAATCTTTGAACAGGATAAAAAGTAGTCAATAATGTAAATCCAGTAAATCTGTCTACCAACCCATCTGTACACTTATTTTTTTCAAAGTCCTTTTCTTATTAATGTAGCTTTGCTTGCTTGCTTTGTTACCTCTTAACACAATGCAATTAAGTAATAAAAAATGACAAAAGAATCGCGGCTTTAATCTATATCCTCGTGTCGTGTTGTATCCTTCATTCGTAACCAAAGGCTTATTTAGAAACTTATTTTCCTTCAAAGCATCTGAGACCGTTTTATATCTTGTTCCGCAGGTATTCCAAGGGATTTGGGATTATCCCCAAGGAATCCGCGTTCGAAGTCCCGAATTGCATCTACGGGACCTTGTTTTACTGCCTCATGGTATTTTTAGGTTGGTATCCATTATCAGGTGAGATTCAACACTGCTATTCTAATGTCTAATTTTGATAACCTAGTTCTTTGTCGTAAGACAATAATTATACTCATTCGATCAACACACAGACACAGCAGTCACTTTTACTTCTTTAACATACCGATATCAGCCCGAGGCCTCGGACACTCACGATTAAGCAATAAAAAATTAAATAAGTAAGTACATCCTATATACATTTTGTCTAACACTTCATGCTTTGAAGTCTACTAGCTATAGAAACGTATTTATTGCAGAGAAAATAATTTAATAAGTTCTCAAGTTATTATGATTTCGATGGATTTTTTTTTAATTCGTTACTTAGTCTTTGTTTATTACCTATTATGATTATTAGTTTTTTATTTTACTTAGTAGGTACACTATATAAAAACACCGTTACCTGCTACCCTCCGCCGTAAATTAGGAGTTTTGTTAGCGACGAATCAATTTAATGGCAATTGCTATCAGCTGTTCTAATTTTATCGAAACAAAGATTTAATCTAGGTAGCATGAAGAAACATACCTCCACAAAAATACCTATAGATATAATTATCACAAAAAATGTACCTATCTGCTTCGATTTGTTTTCAAATTCCTTGTCCATGTAAACAAACTCAAAAGTCAATCTAGTTGTAAGTAATATATTTCAAGCTACAGCTACAGGCCAGAACTAGGCAATGAAGTAGTACTAAACGTATGTTGCTTAGATTTATTGGAACCGTTTCGGTTCTCTCCGCTTTAAAATCCGAAACGGAGAAAGACAATTTTTGTGTAGATTCACCTCAAGCGGCGAGCGATCCAAGCTCACGTTACGGCATTTTTCGTTTTAAAAAGCATTCTACAAAAAGCCAAACGATTTGTTCCGATAGGTAGACGATTTAGCGTAGTTCGAAAATTGTTTTTCAAGCTTTTAGGGAGGTGCTTTCTATAAAAGTTTGGTGAAATAGCTTGTTTCTGGGTGTTTGTCCTTACCATCAGTCTCATCATCTTAATTATGTTTAGGAATGTCCTATTGCTAGTCAAAGCTCCTCGACAAGCTCACGGGAAAATTTAATACAATCTTATGGGACAATTTTGAATTTTTGAAACGCTAGTTGATGGTGATAATGTAAAGAAAACAATTCGTAGGGATATAAATACGTAGTTCATAGATTTTACTACGTTTATCATGATTATTATGTTTCAATTTATAGGTGAATGTGAATCAATCAAAGCTAAGCTATGTTTGTCCCTCGTATAGTAACGTAATTCGAATTTCCCAAGAATGTGAAGCTTCAGTTATGATCTAAATAATTTGGGGAAGTATTTAGTTAGCTGGTAAACCAATTGTTTAATAATTTGATTTAAGTTTCAAAATGTTTGTGACAACCATCGTTGAATGTAAAAATGCGCTAGTGATTATGCTTACAAATTGCATAGCGAATACTATAATCGGGAGCGCATTACAGTGGTCTCTCGCAATTCTCACTTTGCCGCCAGTCGTGCAGTCGTGACTGCAGCGAGGAAAAATATTGCGAAACCGAGCTTACACTACGCTTATTTGGTAGCACACGAGCTGAGAATAACTGTTATCGTAATAGGCTAACATTTGTACTCCTGAGAAGTGTGAACTATCGGCGAAATACTCGCGGATATTTGCATATTCTATTCCTTTACGAATACCAGTATCGTTCTATCGTTAGCTCGTTAACTAGTGGGAAATACCCGTTTTCGCATTTAACAAGTTTGGAATTCCGAAATTGATATCAAACAGTTTTTTTTGATAGACTGATGTATGTAAGTATTAATAATTGACATATTGGTTTTTATTTTATCGCTAAATAATCAGTGTTTTCTAATCTTTTCGTAGCGTTTATTGGGTGTGTTATTGATACACGGATTACTTGATCAATTATTGTGATTACTGAGTTAGGATTTCGATAAAATTATATGACAAGGAAACCAAATTTTCAATAAAGCCGCGGTATTTATTCAGGATTTATTTTTGACTAGTTTTCTGAAGAAAACTGGGTAGGTACCGCTTTCTATCGGAACAAACTAGATAGGTAAATGAAAATTATTATTTTGTTTGCCTTATATCACAGAAATAATAGTAGCGGGCATCCAAAATGTATTAGATCGGGTAAAAATGACTGTAAATAATTTGTGATATCGTTGAAGTAGATGTAGATATAGCTAAGCTTATTCTGTCTAGGGTCCTAGGAGCTGAGAAAAAATATTATTTGTTATGTGGTTGCAGTCATAAAATACTTACTTAGTTGCTAAGTGCCTCTTACTAAAAAGGCTGTAAATATGTAACAAGTTATTATTCTAAGCTAATGTGTTTTGTTTTCTAAGTTTGTATTCACACGCATTCGTATAGTCAGCCGCCAACAACTGCATAAAAATTACCACTTTTAAGTGTCTATTTTACCTGAAGACATAACAGATAATCCTCAACAGTACTTTCGGCAAAAAAGTATTTCTCCACAGAATTATTAGAATTGCTCTCTCTTCACCTCAGTCGGCGGCTGATGGTGTGAACGCATCCTATCCTATGTAATTGAACCTTGGACTAAAGTTTAATAACTTACCTAATTGCTGATATTTTTTACAGCCACTTTCGACCACAAAGCAGTCGTCAAAGTTCAGCTCCTGCTATCCCTGACGTCCTGTGCGTCGAGTGTATATTTAGCTTATTTGCTTGCATTTGTTCTACATGACGTGTGTGTAGTCTGTATATCGACTTACTTTGTTAATGGATTACTACTTTGGCTTGTTTACAAAAAGAATAAACTGTTAACGGAGAAGAACAAGTAGGTAGGTAACAAAAAAGTTCTGAACTTTATGCCATGTTTACATGAGCTTAACTACTAATGCTTAGTACCTTACTTGTAGAAATACTGACTAAGCACTTGTTTAGTATGTTTACACGCAAGGTATTACTGACAAGTAAAAAGTAGGTACCAACTAAGTATTAGTAGCTAAGCTCATTGCATTTTAAGAACTAGTAACGCCATCTTACAGGAACTTTTACTATTTCATTCCAAAACAAGCTAGAAAGCGCCATCTATAATTTCTACTTCTTTAAAATACCGCTAGATGTCACTGTTTTTTAACTGCCATCTAGGGTCGAGTAGCGACACTAAATCATCCATAATATAGTATAGATGGCGCTGTAGTTATTTTATTATTTTTATTTAACATATTTTTTAAAAGCACCAATTACATTTTATTTTAATTACCCTTGACTTTTATTTTGTGGAAAGAGGCATACTGACCTATTTGATCATTATTAGCCGTGTCTGAATCGTCACCTTCACGCCAGCCATAAAAGGAGACAAAAATGCTGGCATACCAGTAAAATACAAAGAATAGCTGACATTTCCTTGTCAAGCTTGTGTCGCTTGTTGTCGCAAACGTGATACCCATTTATGTTATGCATTCATGCCAACGCACAACGTCCTGCGATCCTTTTTTGATTATGGTTATGCTGCGATAATTCCTTTAAGATACGGTACGTCAGTACTATTATTAATTCTGTGGATACAGTTAAGACAGAAGCAAGATTAGCTTATGCTTTGTTTGGTAGGACCATTCCTTATTTATTATGCGTTTTGCGGTTAGTGGCAAATTATAATTTAATTGGATAACAGTACTATCTACTTAAACAAAGTCTCTACCTACATAATAATGTTTTGATTTGAAAGATCAGACTGAATTCATAGCAATGTTTCTTAATAAGCACATAATCAGAAAATGGGAAGAACTTTAGTGATATGGTTTAAAATGATCTAAATAAGAGAAATTGACATTATTTAACGCTTTTCGATGCCATAACTTTGTTTAAAAGATGAGTATTAAGGAAATAAACACTTAAGGGAATTTATTCATAAATGTAAAATAATAAATCTGTAATTTGACGGCGGGCGGCACATAATATTTATCGATCTAACGACTAGCATCTGGCTAAGTACAATTAGTGTAGGAAATAAAGCGATCTTTTGTATGGAGACCCCAACATTAAATCCTCAGTCGATGAAACTTTGCAGGGATGTAAAGTATGAACCAAAATCTATGTACACATTATAAAAAAAACGATTAGGGTAATTTAAAAAATATGTTCAATATATGATACTTTATCATAGGTACTGTAGTTTCGTCTACTGAGGATTTACTGTGTGGGTCGACCTTCCATTCCTACACTAAATGTTGTGTGTGTGAGTTCAAATCTCGCCAGAGGTAATTGGCAATGCGATCATAGCAACAATTTTTACAATACTTTTAACAGTATAAAAATACGTCAACAAAATACAGCGCTCGTTGATGTCTTTTCTTTGAAATGCCGATGATTTTGCGTAAGAGATCGAAATTTCTTGTATTCTTTTCCATTTGGTTAAACGATACTGCCAAAACTACAACATAATTTTCAGTGAATAAATGAATAACCCAATTATCGTAATGGAGCTACACGGCCCAATCGAAAGTCAACCGCAATTTTTTTCTGTTTCGGTTTTTTCTAATCTTTAGTAAACAAATACTTTAGTTACTGACAAAATTGTTTATCCGTATGATTAAGTATTATATCAATTGGTAACTATAGTTTTAACATTGTGTTTGTTTGGGCCCATTTGCGTGGTCTAGTGCATAGAACACGGATTAATAGCATTCACTGCTAACGTAATGATTAACACAATTTGTGATTAACGTTGTTTGGTCAACAATGCACTCATTATGATTACATTATTTAGAAAACAAAGTGATCGGAATGAAAAATACGATGGTCAAGATTGTTTACGGAAAAGTATAATGCAGCGTTATGTTCAGTTATTCTGCAAAAATCCGGACTAAAATATTTGTCTTTTACGTATCTATTTATAGAGCGAAGTAAAATAGTCATGATTATTAATAGTGTAAATATCTTACGCAGCGCGTTTCCAAATGTGTTAACCGTCTTAACCCACGCTACAAGCACGACTACGTTTTACTTTTGCGTTAAATTCCTCGTAGTCGGTAATGAAATTAAAAAAAAAAACTAATAGAAATGCTATTCCGAATTGCTTCGAATCCTAATTGTAAAAATGCGGCTAGTGCTAAAAAGCTAGTTTTTTTAGTTCTCTTTGGTTATTGCCTCTATTTTTACAATTGAGATTTGCGTAGCAGCAGTTTATTATAAAATTTTTACTTAGTAATGCGAAAGTGAGCTTGTTTGTTAGTTTGTAAGTTACGCTTTCACGTCTTAAAATTCTCAATTGATCATCATGAGGACAATGTCTTTAATGATACCACCTTTTTAGGTCCTGTGCCTCAACAAAATAAATCCAATAATTTTTTTTTTCATTCCTTACGATATATTTGAAACTATCTTTCGTTTCCTGAGATTAAGGCTCCGTTACGCGAAATCACTTGTCTCTGTCTTATTCTTTATGTGTAAAGAGTATGGAAAATAACCTCACTTCTGCACTTTTTCGATGTTTTTCGTTGTTTTTTCATCATAATCTTTAGCACAATAGTTATTGGAGCAACTGCTCAGTACGTTAAAGTGTATTTTGATGTAGAATTCAATACGTTTCCGCTATTATTTACGCCAAAAATATGGCCCGCGACAAGCGCTTTTGATGATATTCTGTTTTTTTTTTACAATCATCTGTGAAATTTATACGCAATTTAATACTTGTAGGTACTATCTAGTACACAAAAAAAACATACGACAAGCTAAAGAGATAATCTAATCTCTTTAGCTTGTCGTATGTTTTTTTTGTGGCTAAAACTTTACGTATTCTATATAAAAATATGGCCCGCGCAAACTATGTTTTCCTGTTATGGCTCCTTAAAGACAGTTTTATTGAGTAGCTAATTGATTTGACATAACTCAGTCAACGTCTAATGTAAATGTTAATGACAATCATTTCTTATACCTCCCCCTAGAATATTACAAATGTATGTAACATAGGTAAGTACATACAAAAAAAGTGATATCCCACATGTTTCGTTTGGCAGAGCTTTGAGACTCAGGAACTAAAAGCTACACAATGCAAATGGCTACGTGACATTGGCGAAAATGTAACTGACACAAAGAAGACGCGCCGAACAATGTCCAAACCAAAATTTCAAGTTTGTTTACAATTCATAAGCACGTCACTTTACGGACAAGTCGTAATTCAATGACGAATGATCCGTAACAATCAAGTAACAATCATATTTGTTGTTGTGTGTGGGAGTAATGAGATCATTGGCTGCTATAGGCCATTGAATTCTCGACTGCTGTTAGATCATGAGTAGACTTAATAGTTATGGTCCATTACATTTGTAATAATGGCTCTGTTAAAACTTATGTGCGATAGGAATCATCATCATTATAATTCGAGTGTCTGCCCCATTATTGTTCTTAGCCAAAATGTTTGTTTTAAAAAAATCGCACGATAAAGACTAAATTAAGACAATGAGTCTGACAAGCGCTTCCAATCTTTAGTTTATAGCCCCAGTCCTCATTATCTATCATTATCCTACTAATATTATAAATGCGAAAGTTTGCGTGTGTGTGTGTGTGTGTTCCTAACGCCTTAATGGCTGGATGGACTTGGATGAAATATAATAAAATATGGCACACAGATAGTATAAACTGGATTAAAACATAGAATACTTTTTATCCTAATCAAAGCTAGTATAACTAATATAGTGTTAAATAAGTTTCTTGCACACGTTCTTCTTGCTATCCAAAAGATGTCCTGAATGGAGGGGAAAAAAATAAGTTTTAATCTATCTTGTCTACTTATAATAATAAATTGTATTTTCAGACAGAATATTGATAAGGAAGAAAAGCCACGATAAATAAAACAAAACATACCTAGGATAATTCTAATCTTTTAAAATATTTTCATAAATATATGAAGAGCTTAAAGATTAGAATAATTTATCAACTTATTTAATATTGACCTACAATTTGATTTGATTTGATTTTGAACAACCTCCTTTGAAACACATTAGATCCGGCATAAATAGACATGAATAATATACTCGTATTTTGGCATCGCCTTTTGTTACAAAAGAAGAATTTATAATGGGCATTGTCGTAGGCGATTCTCGTCAACTATAGTAGAGTTTCCTTTTTCGCTAGTTCGCTACTATGTTAAGTGATGAAACACAAAGCTAGTTATACTAAAAAGGTGATTTATCTTTCAACTCTTTTGTGCTCGTATTTCTATAATCGCATCGAATTGGTATCGAGTAAATGTCAAAACAGTACAATGGAAACCATGGCAACCGTTTTCAATGTACCAAAATAACAGATTTTTGACGTTTATTCGATACCAATTCGATCTTAGAACCTCGTTCGTGTTTTGAAAGCATAAAACCTATAACAGAACATTTTTAATTTTCAATTTCATTTCATTACAATATTTAAATTCTAAATAGTTTGTTTAATATTTACCGATTTTTAACTGAATGTTAATTGAATGAACGATTATTTTGTCACGTCACTACTTCTATTTTGTCCTAAAGTCACACTGGAGCTGTCAAATCGCTGCACCGAATTAAGTGTCGGAGTATAGTAGCAGTTATGTGGGTGTGATGGTGCTAAACAAGTGAATAAAAACTTCAAAACACAAACTAAAACAGTACGCAAAAATGGCACCTCAAATAGCGTCCTACTTACTAACTTGGCGCTTATTTTGTACATAATCACCTCTTATTTTGTAAAAACTCTCATTTTATATCACTTATTTTGTACAAACAAGCTTATTTTATCACTTACTTTGTGCAAAATAAGCGCCCAGTTTGTAAGTGGGACGCTATTTGAGGTACCATTTTTTAAACTCTGACCGGACATCTAGGATATTCTTGATCGAAGCTACTAATATTCTAAATGCGAAAGTCCGTTTGTTTGTTACGCCTTCACGTCTAAACTACAGACCGTCATGAAATTTTGCAAACACGTTGTCAGGGGCACAGAGAAGGACATAGAGTACCTTTCATCCAGATAAAAAGTCGAGTAGTCCCGAGTGAAAGCTAGAAAACTTTCCACGCAGACGACGACGCGGGCGGCCGCTAGTTCTAAAATAAATAAAAAAACGAAAAAAATATCTTTGATCAATTGTGTTTGTATCATAATCCTCTTCGTCTATCGTGGAATTCTAGTATCTTTGGAGAATTTCTAATCTTATGTAATGAAGTGAAGCCCTTTACGTCCGCCTGGGTGCTTCGTACACATTTGCGTTGACATTCGCTCAACACAAGCCTGATATTAAAAGATTACACTACCTATTGTTAACAAAATAAAGGAACTTCTATTTTTATTGATGAAATTATTAACTTGTTAGATTACCTATGGACAAGTGTGTCATAATAAATTGATTTTCGAAGTCAACTGGTGATTGCTCAAGAGTTTATTATTAAGAAGCAATTAGGTCAAAATTTTAATCCGATCCACAGTTCACAAAGTATTGGCTTAACGAGCAGGAAGCTGACCATTAAGCATCGTGTATAACAACCATCAGTCGCAGTACCCTATTACCGAATGACTGTAATTTCTTTAATTGCTTCATAACATGGGTTGTTTGAACAGAACAGAAAAAATTATAAGTATTCTGTTTATTTTCGTATGTTTTAGAATATAAACCTGGCAATGTTTATTTAATATGCCATGATACATTCTACATTTGCTAATGTTTGGGTGGGAAAGAAACAGGAGGAGAGTATGGGGCAGCAGGCAGGGCGAAGGCAGTTGTAGCCGTGAAAAGTATAAAATGTTTTTTTTTTTTAATGTACAACGGGATAGTACTTGGGCTTCACCTCACCTGATCTTAAGTAACGATAAGGCTGAAAGTGTAAGCACACTACACCCGGAATCCTCACCACTGAGGAACTGGCTATCTTACCTCGGACTGACGGAACACAACTATTTTTTAATTGTTGTTAATATGGTGACAGACTTAGGTAAGGTGACTTGAAATAAGCCCTACTACAAACCAAACGGAGTACAAATTGTACCACTCTCCTGGGAATCGAACCCGGGACCCCTGCGTCTTGTTGGTGGGCGAACTACTTTTTTAACATCGAAAGAGTTAAAATAGAAGTAGCTGTTATAATCAAGTACACAAATTAGGTAAGTACATAATATTTCTTTGCCTCAGAGTAACTTTCGCAAATTATAGGTTACGAAGATTACACAGAAGGCACAACTCAATAGTATGTGCCAATACATATGTCGTCAATCTTCACACTTTCGTCAGCTGACCAAACATCTGCACAATACAGCGATAAATCGAAATGTACCAGCATGGCATATTACATACATTTTACTCGAAACTTTCAGAAAAATAAACTCTATTGATAACCGTAATAAGGTTTATGTTTACAAGTATGACAATAAGAGGTATTTCGTAATGTGAAAGAATGTAGCGTTTGCCCTCTGGGTGTATTTTATTAGATGCTGTATCTTTAATGGTGGTAATTACGCGCCAGTTAGCCGTAATTTTATGCTATTGGTTCATGATTAAATGCCCACTCAGACTGTTAATTGGAAAAGGCGCCTATATCGAGGCATGTTTATTGTATATCTAGATCAAAATATAGGCTGTTATTATGTTTGTTAGATGAAATTTACCTTTTATATGAATAATAATTAGACATTGAATAAAAATCAAACGGCTCTATATTTCACTGAGATACGGATATTTTACAATGCAAAGTTGCTTTTAGTTTTACCTATACACGCTGAAATTTTAATCATTTGGTTCCGGCAGTGGGGTGGTCCCACTCATCTTATACAACTTTTTATCAACTTTTACTATGGGGCCAACTCTGGTATCGCGAAAAATATCAGCTGTTCCATACAAAAGTGGAACCTACTCGACCTGAATGTATAGAACAGCGGTTTTTTTTGCGATATCAGAGTTGGTTCCATAGTAAAAGTTGCTTGTATACATGAGTGGAACCACCCCACTGCGGGAACCAAATGATTAAAATTTCAAGCTGTATAGAGGTATAGCTAGTAAAAATATATTTTCTCGACGAATCGTATCTAATTTTTAGTAATAAGTCATTAATTTAGTAAACAGCGAAAAAATATAATATAATTACATTAATTAAACTAAGAAACAGTTTGAACATGAACTTTGAAAAGTCTGTAAACACAGATACATAAGCAAATTATAGAGTATTTTTAGTAGATGTATTTTTTTGCGATGATATTGAAGGCGACCTCTCGAAATGATAACTGTTTTGACAATCCATTCTATGAAGTGTAGGAGTCAAAATACCGCCCACTCGGCGGTAGGAGGTAGGTAGAGGTCTATGGCCAAAATTGAGACTTTGTCATGAATCACCATTATAATGCGTAGGTACTCGTCGAGAACATGAGCGTGTAATTTAACAAAAAAAATATAATAGAGCGACTTAAATTATATATGGATGAAACCTGCTGATTTTCACAAAAAATCGATAAAGGCTACAAGTATGTTATAGAAATAAAAGATAATGACGATGTCACCACAAGAATCTAACCCCTTACTAATAAAGATTTTATAGCAGATGTATAGTTACACAGTGTTTAGTCACTTTCTTTTCAATGTCAAACTCAAATAGTTTGACAGAGAGTAACCATTGTGTAACTATACATCTGCTATACAATCTTTATTAGTAAGGGGGATAGAATATTATTTTTCCGATACATGATTATTACCTACTATGATCCGTAACTTAAAAGAATCATAGAATACCTAATTAATTTTCCGATACTTGATTACTATGATCCGTAACGTACTATGAAACCACCTAAATAATTTTGTTGCTACAAAAAATTTAAGTTAGTAAGTACCTGCATTTAGAAATGTTTCCCAAAGTAAAAAAAATACGACGTGCTACACTACAATAGATCATTAAGGTGAACGACAAGCGTCTCATCCATATTGTGATGCTACTACAAAAAATATCTAATACTTCTATTATTATTACTTAATACAACGACATTTTACTACCTCATAGTAAAGTTGAGATAATATTTATACATTGTTGTTGGTCTTAAATTGTTATTACGTATCGCGTAATACGATTTCAATAAAATATGCAAACGTAAAGTGTGGCCTGAGCTGCATCGCTATTTAGCGTTAAGATTATCAAACAGCGCATCTATGGTCGCTATAAAATTAATGCATCGTTTTGTGAGCCTTTACTGATGAACGTTGACCTGTGCTGTTTTGTGCTCTGACGATTGTCAGCACAGATGAAAGAGACAAAACAGCTCAATAATCAATAACGCAATCCCTTCAACGAGTATTTTTGTACAAAACACAGCTTAAAAACGTGATTAATTTGTTACGTACTAAACTACCTCGTTGGTATTTGTGTGTTCCTGACTGATGGTTTACACAGAATAACTAAATTCAACATTTAGCTGTGCTGTGCAAACTATCAGTCATCTTTATCTTGCAGTTGGACAAGGATGGGAACAGCATAGATCACAATTCGCTCGCTTATAAAAAAATATAGACTTACATTTTTCGTGAATTTCGATCGCACTGTTAGCATAGCCTTGCACAGCACAGCTTGAAGTTGAATTGTCACCTTTATCTCGCAGCAGATGATCCGATTGGCAGCTCGGGCGGCCGCCACAAAATGACCATAACCACCATAGCACATGGTAATCTCATCTCACTCAATGACTCCCGACCACATAATAGTGGCGGCGTTATTGTCCGCTGTGACTTGCACTATTATTATGCTTAAACTTAAATGCTTTTTAAATATTTGTGCGGCAACTGTTCCTTAGAAAGGGCTCGCAATAAAATCTTCGTCGTTTATCTCTCCGATTGGATACTTCGTTTTTACTTGAGAGTTGAGAATGAATGAATGCCTTTAATGTATTTTATTTGCTTGCCTCGTGATTTTCTTAAATTTTAACATTACTTTTAATTAATTATTATAGACTTTAATTACTTTTAAACGAATGTTACGAAACGGGTTATAAGATTCAACAACTTTTTTCATTGTCGTCGCAGCATTCAGACTCTAGAGAGTGTTTAACTAATAAAATTATATCAGAAATTGTTACTTTAATAAGTGTCTAAAGTCTACTCGACCTAAATTAATTTAGTATAAACTTGATGGGTGGGGTGCGCCCACAGTTCATTGCAGATATTAATGTCCTTACCACCCAGCCCAAAGGCGTTGGTGTTGGTTTCAACTATTATTGATAATATTCGTGATACTATCATTTCCCAATATCTTAATCACAGTTCTAATATTCGGATTGATGATGAAACTGAACAGTAATTTCGTGATATTGGAGAAAATATTGGTAACACATGGATAAACATTACAAAAAGATGTCTTGTCATACCTAATGTATTTATAATTTAATTTTCAATCATCTTTGAATTATTTTTCAATATCTTTTTATTTATCACTAAAAAAAACTTTATGAAAATAAATAGTAGGTATTAAATGTAATGCCACGCGAAAGATTAAGAAAAGTGTAAATGAAATAACTTTGCCTTTCAGCATATTCTCGAGGTATTTGCATATTATAAGATGATGATAACACCATAGAACATCTGAAATGTTTTCTATCTTATGCAGTTGTTATTTCGGAATGCCTCATAATCTATTTAAATGTATGGAATGTATGAATTACTTCCTTTGGATTATGATATCATTGGAGAGGTCCACGGAACCTCGCCCACGCCATATTGACATGCATCTGGGGTTTGCTGATAAACAGGATACGTCTAGGGATGGCTGTAAATTCACTTTAATAGAAGTAAATAGGTTAGGTTTGATTTTGCCTTGATTTTGTAAAATATAGTCTTTTACTTTGGACAGACCTTTGTGCGATGTAAGTCACTTTCGCGATTCGTCACATGAGATGTTTGCTACTTTATCGAAAAGCAAAATTAGGTTTATTTAGGATCCTTTTAGAATTAGGCATAATATCTTATAGTCGCATGATACATATTTATGTCACAATATGAATATTTATGTCATCATCATAATTTCCTACCTTTCTATAACTTGACGTGCTCAACGGGCTTTTGACGGGCCTTCTTCTGATAGCAATTGACGAAATAATAAAATAAATATGAATGACAAATATTTCAAAGCATAAGATGCGTCATTAGTTTATATTTTTTTTAAAGTAGTTAAATCTTCACTGAGGTTGTGCGGATTCCGTTGCCTGCATAAAAATGAATATTCATTATTCATAAAAAATAATGCGTTCTCAAAATGTAATTGGAGCTCAGTGGCGCAGTGGTTTAGCTCCTGGCCCTGCGATTGTAGAGGTTAAGCAACTCTCGCAAGGGTCGGATGGATGACCAAAATTTTATTATCTCGAGTTCTTCCGTGCTTCGGAAAGCTGTTGGTCGCAGTTGCATTTTCAGACGTTAACACCCACCAGTCAGCATTGGGCCTGCGTGGTGGGTTATGGCCCATCCTTCTTATCCGGACATTAACAATGGCTGATGTCAAAAATGTAATATTTAATTAAGTTAAAAACGCCATTGTCTTATTTATTGTGTCGGCAGCCCTTGGCGAGACTAGCCGGTCCTCCCACCAATCAGTTCGATCGAAGGTGCTCCGGTTCACGTAAAACAAGTCGCTAAGCGTTTTTAAAGTGTACATGCAAATGCTCTGCAAGTAAGTACATGCAAACTGCATAAAATGTATCACTAACTCATTTATTTCATACATATGTATTGTTGAGTAATTTGCTAAATTCGTGTAGCAAAATCAATATTTAATACACAGTTACTGAATATGCTTTATTTTTATAACTAAGTACAGAAATATAATATTGAGTTTGATTTTTAAGTGTCGGTAAATTCCCTTTGATGTTAGCCACAATAAAAAAAATATTATTTTGTAATACATTACACTATAAACATAAATAACTTAGAAAAGGAAGCAAATATCAAACCCACTTTTAACTACCGTTGTTTTAAAACAACGTGGTTGTTTGAAGAAAATGTGGGTACTTTTATTTTATTTGTGTTATTTGATAGGCAAGCGTTTTTTCAATCACTATCAATTTTCCATTTTTTCCACTTGGAAAATATTTTTTTTATTATTTTTCCCCGCGTCATCTAAGAGTTATAAAGCCGCCTCCAAAAAATCATTAAGTTCGAACACAATATAATATGTCAGTAACATCTGGGTATGGCAAAGTGTGATCTTGCCAGAGGAAAATACGCGTCTATTATTATTGATGATTCAATGTTTGTACACACTGATGCTTTAACTTAAGCATCCAATTAAATCACAAAATACATTGTCTATCTTCTAGATGACTTCACTTCGCTGGTAGATTATTTAGTAACCAGTTCTCTCAGGAAAACCTTCATATTATCAAACTTTCGATAAATATAGCAATCGAAAGAGGAGGACATTAAAAAAACAAGTTGACAATCGCATTAAAATATTTCGTTGACAGGTAAGGTAGCGCTGAGGCAGTTTTCCATATGAATCCTCGCCCCACTCTGCGACGCGCGCGCACGTTTCCGCGGCGTATCATAGTATTAGCGTTCTGTCTCTGTCGCGATAGCGTGTGCTCGATCGCTCTCTGATTCCGAGTTCGATTTAACTCGCTTTTCTGAATGAAAAGCTCGTGAAAATTTATTGAGTGTAGTGTTTGTGTTTCATATACTCTCCATACATAAAGGAGTTAGTGTGGTAGGTCTGTTGTACGGGAGTTTCAGTGGCAGAAAGTTTCATTCAGTAGAAAGACACGTGGGTCCGCTGCGCCTCTGAGCCTGAAGGCTGAACTATCTAACGGAGGTTTGTAAACAAACGTTACATAATCCTTTAATCACTCCATTTGTTAAATTAAGTACTTAATGTTAAAATACTTTTTATTATGTTTATTTTATTTATTTATTTAACAAACTTTATTGTACATTTCAAACAAAATGTTACAAAAGGCGAACTTAATGCTAAAAGCATTCCCAGTCATCCTTTAGGAAACAGATATCAATGAAGGCGGTACATAGGGTAAAATATTAATAAATAAAACATAACATATAATTTAATACATATAATACGTTTAAACACTAATCTTTCTCTATCTTGTGTTTTATGTTGTAGGTGTTAATTTAAATAACATGATTTTAGAGTTTTAAGTTAACAAAATGTTAAAGCATATACAATCATACAAATGTTCGATCGAATGACTAAATATATATTTTGCTCTTAACTTATAAATGACATTTATAAAAATCATTTTGCACACAATGTTATAAAAACATAACTCGTTTTTAATTCTTTTTGAAGATTTCTGTTAAATCGTAAATATGTTTATGCAAATAAACGAATACCACAAAAATCAATACCTGTAATTCTTAGATTAAGAAATGACGTAATTTTAAATCAACAAAGAGTCATATAGACATGAGAAATAATCGATGATGTTATTTTTCTTTATGCGATTTTACAGAATATACTTACTGAAAAAAAAATTGCTACAGCTGTAAAGCTCCTGGGGAAATTAGGGTCTGCAATAAAAATAATTTCGTATACCGAGTAGTGTATTTTGAGCTTCACTTCCTACAGCAAAACTATAAGAAACCTTACAACACTATTAGCGCCAACGCTCACGGGCGCTTAATCGCCGAGCGATTTTTTGTAGCCCAGAATAGAACATATGGAGTTCAATACGTAAACGCCCACGAGCTACAAAAAGTAGCTCACACATAGCTCGGCGACTAATCGCCCACGAAATGACACTGACAAGAGTGACAAGCGGCTTTAACCCTAAAAGACACCACAATTTTTTTCGCAGGCTGACATAATTATTTTTGTAATGGTAGAGCTTGCAATAAAAAGTAAGAGAATTATTATTACATGATATGCTTACCAATTAATATAGTTTTTAATCCTGTTCCAAAAAAGGTAGGATCACACTACGAACCTAAGGTCGGTTAATGCAATTATTGTTCTGGGACTATCATAAGTTTATAATTTACCTATATTATTATGGAAAACTTAACGTAAACGTAACAAAAGAAACATCAAGTTAGCTAAAGAATTTGACTTGTCGCTAATAAAATTGTATTGAAAGCACTGTCGTTTTGTCTAAGAACAAACATCTAGTAAATTTTATTTATTTATAAATAATGAAAATCAAAGAAGTCGCCGTTTAAATATGTTTACCATAACAATGCCTAATGAAGTAGGTAAATCTACTTCTGTTTTGCGTAAAAGAATCGCAAGATTTAGTTTTTTAAGTAAGATGATTTTGGTCAGGGAATAGGGCATAATACTGAGGAAGTAATGGCGCCACATGCGACTCTCCTAAATTCGTTAAATTTGTTGTTTCAGATGTAAAATGTAATTTCTGACGTATTTTAGCCAATCAAAACCATTTTTGTTTACCTCAGAGTACAATGGCGCCATCTGCGAAAAGTTTTGCGTATTATTTCGTATTGCGAGTTTTTACACAAAAAAAGAAAAACCATAAGCATTATATGGGTTCTTTATAGGGGGTTCATAGAGGGTTCCGTAGCAAAATGGTAAATGGTGTGACTCAGTCTGTCTGTCTGTCTGTCACAGCTGGATATCTCGATAACTACCTATTAATGGTATCAACTTGAAATTTGGAATAGTTTAAGATGACGTTTGCCCAAATATTTTGCAAATAAGGATGTTTTCTTTTTTACAGCAGGGATTGAAAAGGGGTCTTAAAAATTTGAAGTGAGGCTACTATAGTAGGGCATGTCAAACATTTCTCTTTTTTTAGGCCGCATAGTGTTCGACTTATAATGAAAAATGTAAAAAAATACCGTTAAATTTTGTTGTTATTATAACTACGTGTTTTTCGAGGTATTTAATTATAATTATTCAATAACTGTGACGTTCGAAAAACATGAATAAAATATTCTATTGTACTGTTAGCCAATCGGTAATTATAGGGTTTGAGGTTAGTTTTCGCACAAGTCATCTCGAAAATACGAAAATGTGGTATCGATGCATTCAATACGATGCCCTGATCACAAATATATAAGATGAAAAGCGTGAAAATGGCGGGGGTAGAAACTGTGATGTCATAAAGTTTTTAGTAGGTACTTACAAAGATTTTTTCATACCATGTGGTATATAAAATGAAAGGGCTTTGTGAGTATATTGCGAATATAAAACACACTATAACATGTCATCAAAATCTGACCATAGTAACATATACAGTAACAGTAAAACACATAAAAAATACCGTTTGTGGAACACAGATAAAATATTATTTTTTAATATGTCATAAAATGATGTAATACAAAAACTAGCTTATCTCTGCAAAACAAATACTTCTAGCGACTCGCAATACTTTTTCCGGGTCAAAACCTTCCAGTAGGTATCGAACAAATTTTTATTAAGTCTTGAATTTGCGCATATAAAGTAAATGCAGAATTTTTGTTCTTCACACTATTTTGACGATAAAAGGATCTGAAGACATTTGAATCGTATACATTGTTTGCTTCATTTGTGAAAAAGTATATAATTACTGACATAAATAAATCATAAACTTTATTTTATAGAGCTTAGCAATAATAAAAGTGATTGTTCTAAATTATTATTACCGGGTGCCTTTTAGGGTTAACCTACGCCAGCGACAAAAAAGCGCCGCGATTGTCGCCGCGATTATCGCCGCGTTTATCGCAGCGATATCGCCGCGATTAACGCCGCGCTTATCGCAGCTACAAAATAGCGCCCGTCAGCGGTAAGCCTTATGCTAATTTCAATGCCAATAAAATCTTCAACAGGCAGAATTAATGCAATCAAATATTTCAGCCTTAAACGGACGACGCGCGACGGTGACATAACAATATAATTATGCAAATATTTTAACATAGGTGTATTTATTTTGAACTAGCTTCCGCCCGCAACTTCGTCCGCGTGGACATTTGAAAAATCCCTTGGGAACCTTTGCCCAGCATAAAAGGTATACTTTGTTTTAATCCAGGTTATAAAATTAGCTATCCTAACTGTATTGATTGATACTCCACTTTTTTACATCCGATCGTCGAATAAAGGCGGAAAAACCACTTTGTAATTTTAATTTTACTTTGAGTTACTTATATTGATCGTTACGCAGACTTTGTATTTTGATATCGTTTGCCGTAGTCACATGCGCATGTCGCAGGATACCGCGACCTAGCACTAGCCGTCGCAAACACTAAGCGAGTAATCACTGTGGTCGCAAATGTTGCGTTACTTGCTCATGGTCCCCCAGTCTAAGTTCTAGCTATCCTAACTATATTGATACTCCACTATGTGACATCCGATTTAATACTAACGTCGAGTAAAGGCGGAAAAACCACTTTGTAATTTTAATTTTACTTTAAGTTACTTATATTAATCGTTATGCAGACTTTGTATTTTGATATCGTTTGTCGTAGTCACATGCGCATGTCGCAGGATACCGCGACCTAGCACTAGCCGTCGCAAACACTAAGCGAGTAATCACTGTGGTCGCAAATGTTGCGTTACTTGCTCATGGTCCCCCAGTCTAAGTTCTAGCTATCCTAACTATATTGATACTCCACTATGTGACATCCGATTTAATACTAACGTCGAATAAAGGCGGAAAAACCACTTTGTAATTTTAATTTTACTTTGAGTTACTTATATTAATCGTTATGCAGACTTTGTATTTTGATATCGTTTGCCGTAGTCACATGCGCATGTCGCAGGATACCGCGACCTAGCACTAGCCGTCGCAAACACTAAGCGAGTAATCACTGTGGTCGCAAATGTTGCGTTACTTGCTCATGGTCCCCCAGTCTAAGTTCTAGCTATCCTAACTATATTGATACTCCACTATGTGACATCCGATTTAATACTAACGTCGAGTAAAGGCGGAAAAACCACTTTGTAATTTTAATTTTACTTTGAGTTACTTATATTAATCGTTATGCAGACTTTGTATTTTGATATCGTTTGCCGTAGTCACATGCGCATGTCGCAGGATACCGCGACCTAGCACTAGCCGTCGCAAACACTAAGCGAGTAATCACTGTGGTCGCAAATGTTGCGTTACTTGCTCATGGTCCCCCAGTCTAAGTTCTAGCTATCCTAACTATATTGATACTCCACTATGTGACATCCGATTTAATACTAACGTCGAGTAAAGGCGGAAAAACCACTTTGTAATTTTAATTTTACTTTGAGTTACTTATATTAATCGTTATGCAGACTTTGTATTTTGATATCGTTTGCCGTAGTCACATGCGCATGTCGCAGGATACCGCGACCTAGCACTAGCCGTCGCAAACACTAAGCGAGTAATCACTGTGGTCGCAAATGTTGCGTTACTTGCTCATGGTCCCCCAGTCTAAGTTCTAGCTATCCTAACTATATTGATACTCCACTATGTGACATCCGATTTAATACTAACGTCGAATAAAGGCGGAAAAACCACTTTGTAATTTTAATTTTACTTTGAGTTACTTATATTAATCGTTATGCAGACTTTGTATTTTGATATCGTTTGCCGTAGTCACATGCGCATGTCGCAGGATACCGCGACCTAGCACTAGCCGTCGCAAACACTAAGCGAGTAATCACTGTGGTCGCAAATGTTGCGTTACTTGCTCATGGTCCCCCAGTCTAAGTTCTAGCTATCCTAACTATATTGATACTCCACTATGTGACATCCGATTTAATACTAACGTCGAATAAAGGCGGAAAAACCACTTTGTAATTTTAATTTTACTTTGAGTTACTTATATTAATCGTTATGCAGACTTTGTATTTTGATATCGTTTGCCGTAGTCACATGCGCATGTCGCAGGATACCGCGACCTAGCACTAGCCGTCGCAAACACTAAGCGAGTAATCACTGTGGTCGCAAATGTTGCGTTACTTGCTCATGGTCCCCCAGTCTAAGTTCTAGCTATCCTAACTATATTGATACTCCACTATGTGACATCCGATTTAATACTAACGTCGAGTAAAGGCGGAAAAACCACTTTGTAATTTTAATTTTACTTTGAGTTACTTATATTAATCGTTATGCAGACTTTGTATTTCGATATCGTTTGTCGTAGTGACATGCGCAGGATATCGCGACCTAGCCGTTGCAAATGTTGCGTTACTTGCTCACGGTCCCCCAGTCTAAATTCCAATTGGGGTACCACGAGCAAATATTTTAGCCCGTGAAACACCCAACGGGGACAAAGGGGTACCATGGGAAAATTATATGGCCCGTGGTACCCCTAATCTTTTTACGTCAGATTGAAACACGGACAATAAAATATGTATTTAACTAGTGGCCTCCCGCGACTTGGTCTGCGTGGACAGTTTTTTGCTATCCCTCGGGAACTGTACGTTTTTTTGAAAGAACAACCCCATGTCTTTCTCTGTACCCCTGACAACGTGTATGCAAAATTTCGTCATGATCGGTTTAGTAGTTACAAACAAACAAACAAACGGACTTTTGCATTTATAATATTAGTAAGGATAAGGAGATTGTTATTCAGGGGGTTCCACGGGCAAAAATATTTGCTCGTGGTACCCCAAGGGGAACTTAGACTGGGGGACAATGAGCAATTAAGTAACGAAATGTTGATCGGAAATACTGTACAATTTACACTAAAGTATAATGTGTGTTAGTCGAGTTACGAGAATAAAACTACAAATGAATAGTTATATCAAAACAAACAAAAATCATTAAAAAACTAGTTTAAAATTAAAATATTTTGTAATTTATTCTAGTTACAAAAAAGCTAAAAATAAAAACAACCTTTTTATATTTTCATTCGACTTCGTACTTAAGATACAGTGTTTGGTTACAAACCAACCGCAGTCTATTAAATTTACCCGACAAAAACGGGCAAAAAACGTGCATAGGCGTTATTATATTAGATTGAGGCATAACGACAGTCGCCCGTTTGACAGGCGCCCACGCACGCAGATCGCTGCGCACAGATTGTAATTATTTACGTCGTTTACAATGTATTTAGATCATTGATTGATACTATAAAGCGGTATTATTTAAAGCACTTTTGGTATCAAAATTAAAGATAATTCTATCTACGTTTATTGAAGACTAGCGACCGCCCGCGACTTCGTCTGCGTGGAAAGTTTTTTGGTATCCCTCGGGAACAGTACTTTTTTCATCATTTCATACACGTTTTCAGGGGTATAGAGAACGTACCCTTGAGAACGTGTATACAAAATTTCATGATGATCGGTTCAGTAGTTAAGACGTGAATGCGTATCAAACAAATAAATAGACTTTCGCATTTATATTATTAAGTAGGGATTAAGTTTCTGAAAAAACGAATTCATTTGCTTTATAATTAAAACTATTATCAAGGTAACGGTTATCATAATAGTCCATCAGCCATTTTTGATGTCCCCACTGCTGGGCCACAGGCCTTCCTTATGGGTGGTAAGGAGGATGGGCCGTAACCCACCACGCGGGCCCAATGCGGATTGGTGGATGTTAACGACTGCAAATGCAGCCGGGACCAACGGCTTAACGTGCCTTCCGAAGCACAGTGGAGCTCGAGATAATACATTTTTGGTCAGCCATCCCATGACCGACCCTTGCGAACGTTGCTAAACTTCCGCAATCGCTTGGCCAGGCGCTAAACCACTGCGCCACCGAGCTCCACTCATAATATCATATCATAATAGGTATTATATTTTATCATAATAGGTATTCTTACATTTGTTGTTTTTGTTAAAATATCATGAAAGTTTAACTTAGATCCGAATAAAATATTTATAAGTGTGAGTGTAGGAAAGAAATAAATCCACAAACAAACAAATCAAATGTTTATCCGTGATCCGGTTTTTTAATTTGATGTAATAGCAGGACTGCAGAAGCCTTCTAGCAAATACCTGCCTGTCGATTCTGTAAACAAACTCGCATCTCACTTTGAACCTCACTTCACTTCGCGTGAAATTGTTATTAGAAATTAACGGAATATAAGCTATTCTACCGATTGCAAAAGGTTTTAGGTAGCTACTATAGCTATCTAAAATCTTTAGTGATTAGAAAAACAGCCTATCATTATCTCATTTAAGATTTAAAATTCCCGTGAAGTGAAGTGAGGTTCGAAGTGAGATGCGAGTTTCTCACAGAATCGACAGGCTGGCGTAAAGGAAACTAATGACTTTTATGGCTGTATAGCCCTGAGACCGCTAATAAAGTATATTTATGTCATTAGATTTCTGCTAGAAGTGAGCCCATAAAAGTCAACATAATGCGTCTAGCTAAGATATGTTAATTTTGTTAAAAGTCCCAAGTAAGTACAATTTTTTTGTTGAAAGAATCATTTTGATATACGATAACTTTTTTAAGGCTATCTAACGAATTATCGGACCGGTTTCACCAAAAGATTGTGCTAGTAAAAAAACTTACTAATCAAGGTATATTGTATGCATTGAAAAAAAAATGGCCGCATCAAATTGATGTAAAAATTGTAGTTGTGATGTGAGACGTTAACACCCTATTTTAAATAGTAAGTAATCAAATTCAATTCAAACTCGATTCAATATGATTAAACTATTCAGCGTTTATAATAGTAGTGAATAGCGAAAAAAGGAAAAACCATAAATACTAGTAAAATCACTTCGTACATAAATAGTAGTTAAGAACTATGCTTTTGACTGTGACGCTGTTATTATTTATTTACGTATTTATTTACTTACAGTTCATAAAAAGATGTTCTTTAGCATAAATTTAGAAAAATACTAGTAAATTTTTATAACATGAGCAACACAAGTAATTAGCTGTTTACTTGGAACCACGTGATTCATGCCATTGATTACGAGTCGCAACCTTAACGCCTTATTAAGTAACAGTCACAGCAAAGTGGAGCCGGTTTGTAGCACTAATTTAGCAAAAACTGGCCACGATATATCTCAGTCACATCCGTGCATGATAAGCCAAGTTTCTCGGAACTTTGACATATGTTTGAGTTTCAAAACGTCGTTGAATCGTAGACTAAACACCGGGAAAACTGTTGTACAAGTATTTATTTTTACAACTTTACAAGTTCTTTGAACTGGTGATAATTGTGATAAGGCTTTACTACACTTTAAAAACTTTAATACTTGACAAGTTATCGCTGCGTTCGTCATTAGAAAACATTAAAATCATTCGTGCCCAGAATAACTTGGCGTATAGTAGGAAAAGGAACTGTTATGAGTGTTGGCAAAGTCTTTACTTCAATAATTAATAAAAAGCAAAAGGCACTATGGAACTTAATATTTTTTAAACTTGATATATACGCTATTGTGTCATCAGAGGTGCCTCTGATGACACAAAGGCGTAAGCGTAGACAAAAGCGTAAGGTAGCCTGTGGCTACCCCTTAAAAGACCCTATGCTTAATGGAATTAGCTCGAGAGGAGGATAATCTAGAAAAACCAGACACGGGTTTTTAGAAGTCATCGTTTTTATCGTAATTTAGTTAGATTTTTAAGTATTACCTTCAAACACGACAGAGGTCACTTTTACGCATCGATGATATTGTAAACAACACATCTGGCTAGACTTTAATAATGTAATGTACCATCCAAGTGTCTGCTGCAACCAAGTACCACTCAAATTTTTCATAAAAGATAATTTTCAGAGTAGTAATTCCTGGGGCCTTACAATGAGCTTTTATAGCAACCTCAAAATTATGTTGTTATAGGGACAGAGCTATACATCGCCTATAGCGCCATCTCATTTACAACATTGCTTCGATATTACTTTTGACAGTTATTGTAGGGGGGCTGCCCCCCTAGCATGAACATTGAAACGCGATATGATACAGCAATTTATTCAGTTTAACTGTCAAAAGACAATGGATTTTGACAGTTGAGTATCGATAAAACGCTATATAACGCAATAATATCGTGTTTCGGTTCGGTGGTCATGCTAGGGGCCAGGAGATTACTGGAATGCGAGCACAACCATACTATGTATTCTGTGGCACAACTTATTTAATTGATATTTGCATGCAGAGTTCGTTCTCTTACCGGTCATTTACTTTACATCCTAACGTAAAGTTCACATTAGTGAATGGTCCGTTTACTATGTTTCTGCAGTAAAATGCGCAGTTAGCAGCTTCAGGCTACTTGGATATCGAGTACATTCCGGCCTTCTCAAGGTAACTATTTAGTACTACATCTAAGGCTAAGGCTACAAGAAGAGCCTCGCTTATTGTTAAGAGCCAAGTTATCGCTTAGTGCCTGATCCTAGTAAACAGTACCCTTAGCACGAACAGCTATCGAGAAAAAAAACACGCGTAAAATTACTCGATATACAATTCTCTATGGAAAATTTCATTTCGCTTATCGGCGATAGATGGCGCTGTACAAATTTTCAATACAAAATTTATCTATCGAATGATTTACGTGCGTTATTTTTTTCGATAGCTGTTCGTGCTAAGGGTACTGATACGGTATTCATACTATCGCAACTGACCACTTTGCAAACGACGCGGGTAGGTCTTTGGTAGTCACCACACCACCAGTGAATCTCGAAGCTAGGTATCTATAGTGTGGTCTTGGCCTAAGTACTATTTAGCGCTGTTCGTTTCTTAAAGGCCATTAAACCTACAAGATATACATTTTTGATCGTTATGCATTTTCATTAAAATGCAAAGTTGTTAGAATATGAATAGCGTAAATTATGCATAGGTACCTAGTTACTTTGTTTAGGGCTTGGTAATAGAAGGAAAAGATTTTGTTTTGTTGCTTTTAAACAATTGAAGCAGTTAAGTTACCAATGTGTTTGTTAGTGATACCAAATGACCGATTAGTTTACTGTCGTAAAGTATGCCGGTTGGACACATCACGGCTTTTATCAGGTGCGTCACTTCAACAAAACTTTACCATTTTTGTAAGTTGCGATTTTTTGTATAATTTAAAAACTCGTGAGAAATCAGCTTCAGGGCCCCCTTAACGGCTCAGACACAACCTACCGTGGTGGGCGGCGCGGCAAGCGCTCACAGTGGTTGCCAAATTCGCTTGCCACGCCGTTAGTCCAACCATATCATTATCATTATGTCAGCCGCACCACGGCTTCTTTGGTAAAGGACTTACCGCGGTCCGCTTACCTGCGTGTCTAATGCGTAACTTTATGGATATGAGGTTCAAGCAAATCTAAATATTTGCTAGGAAAACAGCTACTAAATCCGTAAATCCTTTAAACATTTTCAATTAAGTATCAAGGATGTTCTCTTGCTCGCCACAAAATACCCAACAATTATTTGGAAGTACTGAATATGTGTGGCTTTTATCTAAATAGTTATTTGTAAAATTGGAGTATTGATTCTGGTCAGAGTAGACTGTCAACGAAAATTGTCAAAAACATTTAATTATATTTCAAAACTAATTAATGTTGTCAGGGGAAATAAAACTTTATAAACTCCTTAAGCGGAGGCTTAGAAAAAATCTGGACGCAGTGACTGTGCAAAATTATTGGTCATTGGAAATGAATACAAATATTTAAATAGAGTTTACCTTAGAGACAAACCACATTTAGCCTTCGATTGTTTTTGCTGTAACTAGTCATAATTATTCAAGCGCAACTACTACACTTGTCACTCTGATGATGTGATTTTTAATTTTAGATATTGACGATTAATCCTAATGATTTGGGAAAATACTAATATCGGATTTAAAAGTGCCAACCGTTTTGCATTACACTCTATAATGTTAACAACCACTTGTCATTTTTTTTATCTAATATTTCTCTAACCAAGCAATGTTGAAATCAACTGTGTGTTTGGTTCACCAGAAAAACTTTAACAATAATGCAAATTGAAATGTGTAAAAGTGTTTTACTATAAATTTTATTGATTGAATAGAATGCGGGGTAATCTTAAATGCGTAAGTAAACACACATTCAAGGCGTTTTATTATGTTATTAAAAATGTCGAGATGGATTTTCCATTTGATTTTATGGCCAACTTACACATTTGTCACGTCAAATACTTAAAATACGCACCTGTGACATTGAAGTGCGAACATTCCCAAGAATTCATATCACGCACGGTACGCGTCCGCCGCCGCTCCGTCACGCCAGTGTCGAGGTTGTGACTGTGACCCTATAATACCCACGCTTTTAGCAACACTTGCACACGTAAATAAACCTTATCACACAACCATAGATCCGACATTCCTATGATTGCCACGTCGCATTTTTGCACACTTTTCTGGTGAAAACTATACTCTATCCAGATTGTTTTAAGATCAGATTCGTGTGATATGGTTGTCAGGGCTGCCAATACTATGAAGTAGGAATAATAAGCAGGTGACCTAACCCATGCCATGAAGCTACTTTAATATGGGCATTAATGTTTGTCGTGACAAGTGTGTGAATGTTTTTCCTCGTTAATTACAATGCCGTTTATGGTCAATAGTTGGAAAACTTAACAGTACTGACATGCGCTAAGCCGCAACTATAAGAATTATTAAATAGGTTATATACATATTATTTTTTTTATTTATGAAAAAAATTAAATGGTTAAAATGTAAAAGTATGAAATCTAACAGTATAGAATAGAATAGAATAGAACAACATTTATTAACATCACACAGAAGGATTAAGAAAAGAAAACAATGTTGTACAATAATTAACACATTAACACAGAACAGAAGAGAAATAAAAAGGGTGAGAAAGTGTGCTGCTAATATAAGTATAATTATGATATGAATTATATGAATCTAATATTTAGCAACAAGCCAAGGAGGACAGTCTGTATGCAAGCAAAAAGGTTTTAAAATGAAGACATTCTTAATTTGGTCAAAACACCTTCGAAAATAAAGATTATTTGCATGCGACGTAAATAAATTGATCACATTAATAAGAAAGACAAGAGAGGACGTGGCGACCATACCACCGCCATTGTTCTGTCTTATCATTGAAATATTGAAGTAATTTATGGCAGAACAGATGTATCGATTTTAAAATGTTTTAAATGGAACTGATATAACAATTTAAATGGAATCGATAAAAAATATCACAAGGAAATATTTTAATTCGATGATGCTGTTTCGGAATACGTATAATGTATGTATCGCAATCTCGACGAGGAGCTCGACGGTGCAGTGACTTGGCGTATTCGGACTGCGATTGCGGCGGTTGAAGTCATTGGATGGGTGACCAAAAATGTTATATCTTGAGCTCCATGCTTCTGGAGGTAGGTACGTTAAACTATTGGTCCCAGCTGCATTTGCGGTCGTTAACACCCACTAATCCGCATTGGCCAATGTGGTTGATGCCTATTTTAGTAGTTTTAATTAATTAATTACAATATAAGTTAGCTCTTTCGCATTGCAACGCCCTTACAGGGAGTCACAGGATCTGCAGGATCTGTAAAAACTAGTTAGTTATATACAATCTATTAACTTGGTGAAATTAGTGAATTATTTCCATTCATAAGAAGTCCCGTAGCCATGGCACAGCAGTGAGGACTTTAATATGGCCAATAATGAACATGCAAACACATTTGTTAAACTTTATGCAATGTATCGTACATCGTAATAAAAACTACTAGCAGGACATCTATTAGGTGGAGGAGCTAATAGTGATCACGCAGACCAATATGATGTAACTTTGTATTAAACGCCGGGTACTATTCAATTCATTCGTACCTAGTAATAAAACAGATACATGAGCGATAACCAATTATGAAACCTAATTAGGAATACGTGTTCGTACCACTAACCTACATAATTGCAAACTCCAAACAAATCGTAGATATCTTTCTTGTTATGCCAAATAGCTTCCCACGGAGGTAGACTCTAGAGTCCAGTCTAAAATGAATTCTGTATTGAAAGTCTTTGCTCGAGAGTTTGAATGTGAGCAAAGTTCTAGATGAGCTGGTTGTATAGTGAGCAGCATGTAAGTATTAATAGAGACGACACGACAAGACTGCTTGTCAAAACGTTTGCATAATAATGTGATGTAAGTTTTCGCCGCGCCCCGACAGATGCCTCTGGCCTGCAAAGTACAGTCAATGAGACAGACAGTAGTTATTTTTGCACAATAGCAATAAAAAAGCCAATGTATTGAGGTAAACAGAACTTATTGAAAGAACTTACGAACCTTTCACTTTTAGGGGTAGGTATAGGCATAGTATAATAATTTATTCTGTGGTATCTACTAGTAATAGGAATACAATACAAGTGGGAAATGGAAATTTTAAGATGAATTAATTACTCACTTACTATTAAAATTATTTTCTCCCAGTCTTATAACGACTGACTTCCAGCAGATTGTTAGAGTTTTCATACAATAATGATCATGGTGTATTCCCGTTGTCCCCATTGACCGTGTCCCCATTAATAGGGACAGCGGGAATTCAATATAATAATTAAAATTACTTCCCGTTGTCCCTATTCG
Organism: Agriphila straminella; assembly: GCA_950108535.1. Classification (NCBI taxonomy): domain Eukaryota; kingdom Metazoa; phylum Arthropoda; class Insecta; order Lepidoptera; family Crambidae; genus Agriphila; species Agriphila straminella. Next base: position 8,911,977 of record OX467316.1, on the reverse strand, counting down.
CTGTCCTATAATCAATGGAGACAACGGCACGGAATTTTTTTGACGTGCCGTTGTCCCCATCATGGGGACAACGGGAATATTTATTATACCCATATTAAATCATGATCATTATAGTTATTGGCCATCAAAACGATCAAAGATGTGCGCGACAGTACTTGTGAGTATTCTTGATACATGACAAGCTAAATATCTTTTTAATGATGTTAAACCGGTCAAGTGTAAGCAAAGTCATTTGTTATGCGATATGATGAGTGATAAGATATTTTATTTGCATTTGCTACAAGTCAAATTCTTTTGTTCAGCTTAAAAAGTGACTGGGTATGCAATACGAGTAGGTAATTGTTTGAAAAGGACTTTATTTATTCTGTGGATTACTTTACCTATATAATTAGAGGTGGAATCTGTCAATATTATGACACTAAATAATCTTCGTTAAAATGCCTACCTATATAATTTGATTTGAGTTCAGTGTACCAAATGTCATTTTAAAGTGACGGTGATGACAAGTCAATAGTTGATTGAAATTTTTGGAAGCGTCAGCGCACCTGATTGGGTATGGCTTATGAGTGGTGGCTTTGACGATAGCGCCGCGGAGATGACAGCGTAATGACAGGCCGATGGGCGAGTCACGAACATTATGTAACGAAGGGACCAAATGTCAGTTGTAGGTTGTAGACCCTTCACCGCTTGTCTGAAGCCAGTGCTCAGGCATGTATTGAAGATGAGGTTAAACCCTTTATTGCGTAACGTTGGATTGGACAGTATTATATTCGTATACAGGGTGTAACAAGACCTTCAACGAAGCCGAGGTCTACGTATTCTGCCCATCATCAGGACCATTTCTGTTCAAAATTATTACTGGGAAACCATTTTGATTTTTGGAGTTAAAAAAGCATTGCATGCATTACCACGCAATGTGACGCGTACAACAGGCCGCGCCTGCGAGTGTATGCTACACAGCTGCATGCGGCCGAGTTGAAAGGCAGCGTTTATGTGCGTGCTCGTGAGATACGTCGAGTGATGATGTTTTGAAGCCATTGTTTGTTACGAAATACTTAAAATTTTGATAATGTTTATTTAGTCAAAAAGTAGGAAATAACAAATAAAATAAGATTTCATAAAAAATTTGAAAAAAAAAAATTGACTTTGACCTTCAATAACTTCGTAACTATTGGTTTCCCAGGTATAGTCTAAAAGACAAAAATGATCCTGATGATGGGCGGAATACGTGGACTTTGGCTTCGTTGAAGGTCTTGTTACACCCGTTATATATATTTTTTAATACCACCTAATGATGTTAATGGTTTTAGTAAAAGTAACTACACCAGTTAAACCACAGATTACATTAAACAAATTAGTATTTGTTTTAAAATTTTAATGTCGTTTTCATTCTGTACCAACATTTTTCATATTTTAATTGTTTCATCAATAAAAATATGAAAAATTGTAGGTACAGAATGAAAACAGTCACCACTGAATCTGTATTTTTGCCAAATATAGTAAAGAGCAATTCTCTGACCGAAAGTAATTTTCTTACTTTACTTTTCGCTGACTAAACGACAGTAGTGAACTATCGTCTAATCTTAAAATAATTTCTCTTTTCCCATAACACACGGCACGTCCAATGACTCTAGAGTCAGAGATTATAATCGTACTTTACCACTTATCCGCAATCCGCAATGATGAGTGTTCAACGTGACAAACTTTTCCATGTATTTTCTATAACAAAGCTAATTTTACGTTTTGAAAGAGTTCACAAAAAAAAGTAAGTATGTAGTTGCTAGCTAGAGCTTACCTAAAAGTTTCTGTTTATTTTTTTATCGAAAAGGTATTATTTATTCAGTTAAATGCTGACCCCGTCCTCCGTTTTTTCAGCTACATACCTGAAATTGGGAAGCACTTTCATTAATGCGCTAGTAGGTAGGTATTCTTTAATCACAATTATCGCATAATGGACATTGGAAAAAAAAACTGGTGTTGCAAATGAAATAGAACTTGCTACATTAAACTCGTTTTTTAACCGACTTCCAAAAAAGGAGGAGGTTCTATGTTCGTCTGTATATTTGTTTTTTTTTTGTGTATGTCCACCGATTACTCGAAGACGGCTGGACCGATTGAAATGATTCAAACGTTATTACATTAGGTACACTGCCAAGTTGGTCCCATTTTTTTAAATTTGGAAATCGGTTCAGTACTTTTCAAGTAATTTTGAAAAAAGCACGAAAATAGTATGATTTTGTGTGAATTACCTCGATGATTGGTCGTATTACTTCTTTGTTTATGAACTGAATAAGTTAAATTTTTTTTGTTGGAAGAGGGTTGGAATATCTTAAGTGTAGTTTTTTAACCGACTTAAAAAAGGAGGTTCTCAGTTTGACCCGTATTTAAGTATGTTTCTCTGCGATTATCTTACGTTTGGCTGAGCCGATTTTTCTACATAATATAAAATATACCTTACGTACAAGGTACCTACACTAAAAATAAAAAAATAAAAAATTGTTTAAAAAAAAAACAAAAACCGACTTCAAGAAACCTACCTCTAAAAAGGAAGAAATAATATTCGTAATAATAAAAATACGTCTATTGAAGTCGGGTGGGAGCTTTAAGAATAAAAAAAAAGGAATTTGTACTCCAGCCCCACCCGACTTCAATAGACGTATTTTTATTATTACGAATATTATTTCTTGCTTTTTAGAGGTAGGTTTTTTGAAGTTGGTTTTTTTGTAGTAAAAGGTACGAGTGACGGTCTCTTATCTTTTTATCTTAAAACATAATTTGTTCTCTTTATATCTTCATAGCCGACACTTTCAAAGGATGCTATCCATCACTTAAAAATTACTTGAACAACATGCATATTTATTACACTACTTGACGTTGTCGCCTACGTACGTCCTTCAGGTAACTCGTTTGCAAATAAATACCAGAGCGAGAGCCTACACAAATATTGAAATTAGTTGCTCGTTATAAATAATCGATTATAAGCCCACTATTCGGAATTAAAAGCTATGCGGCAGAGAGACAGGTTTCAGGTTTATCATAATATCTTATCTACATGTTAATAACTACAATAAAGACAAAAAGGTGAAACATCATATTAATAAATAGGTTTAGGTATTGGCTTTTCTCTTCTTTTTTGTAAATAATTCATAGTAAGTTGTGATATGATTTATAACATTGAATTAGATTAGTGTATAAGCTTTTTACTAGATTTTGGTAGATTTAAAATGTTAGACGTTTAGTAGAAATAGTAGTAGTAGAAATAGTAGAAAAAGTTTGACTCTACATTCTATACTATTTTTGCTACCTCTTCAATGCTGAACTGACTAACTTCATCACTTATATATCATTAAATATAATCATTAATCGCTAGAGCCAGGTCGAGAGCCACAAACAGTGGATCGTGCGTGAGAAAGTTAACACTTAACTGAATCATATCATAGGACAACTCGAAAGAGTTACTGCAACTGCTGGTCAGCATATCGCAGTTTCTGGATTAAATTCTTCAAATTCATGGTTATAGCACAATATGCTACCGTGAATTCACGGGTTGCTCCTTGACCCACGTAATTCACGTAAATACCTATTATAATTATTTTATGTGGCCCATCTCATAATCTATTTCCCCATCTCTCGCATAGTATAATTTTTAGACACTTAATCTAACCTTGAGTTATCCTTTCTAATAATATAAATGTGAAAGTCCGTTTGTTTGTTACACCTTCACGTCTTAATTACTGAACCGATAATCATGAAATTGTTCCCGAATCCCGAGGAATAGCAAAAAAAAATTTTGACCGCTGGTAAATAATAATCTTGTATCGTAGTTTTGTTTTGGTTTCTGAAAGTATTTAATGTTCGGTTTGATATAATAAGAGTATTATCATCTTTCTAGAAAAACATATTATTTCAAAATCCAAATAAGTCCATCTACAAAACAAATGCTTATCGTTTTGTTATAGCTTTCAAGGATGTAAGCTAAAACAAAATTAAATAATACTACTTACATATTCGTAAAATCTAAATTTTATTCTATAAAGTATGTTCTCTATATAGCTGTTGTAACAACGCTATGGTTGGTATTCACCGTTAATAGCCCCGCACTAAATAGAACCAGCAATAACACATCGAAGATGCAATTCTACCTACTAAATCAATGTAGTAAATTAATAACATGGTAACTAAGGCAGACCTCACGTGCAGTAAACGCAGCGATCGGCATACAATGGAGTCGTGAGGGAGCGAACTTCAGCTGAGTGATTGAACAAGAGGATGTTATTTATCGCAATAACTAGTTCAACAGGTAAGTACTTGGCACATGAATATTTATTCATTAAGTCCTACACACGTGATCTATTTGGGTCAGCATAATTTGACAGGTTTTTTTTAATCTCTTTGTTTGCAATCGGCTTAGTGGATGTTGACAATGTTTATTTTTAACTCGCATAAAACACGTGAATCATTTTGCAAGTGAAACCAAAAAGCTTTTGATTTCATTTCACTATTTGAATTTAGGCTAGCTAATATTAACAACCATTAATATTTTAAGCAGACTTTTTTTCATAATGTTCTTTGGGAAGATCATTATTCAAATTCTTGCCCAGAAGGATGCGGTATTGTTTTATCAAACGCGTCCAGTTTTTTGCCAATTAGGGTTCGAGAGCAACAGAATGGTTGTTTTTTTACTATCAGGTTTTTCGGGCTTACAAAGCTGGCCCTCTAATTTGGGCAGAGTATTCAACCTGCATCTTATTTCGTATTTCTTTCTCATACCAATGTCCATAAATATTGATTCCGCAAGCCCTATTGTGCGATTGAATGCTCATGAATTATTTATCGATTCGGAATCTTATATCAACGAGTTTGGCGAGATTTCGAAAACAGATTGAGCACTTACAGTCGTTGAGTCGGCATGCATAATTAGAGGTGTAGATGACGATTTATCTTTTTTTTTATCGATAACACTTGCAACACTTATATCGCAACAAGTTGGTTCACGCCCAATGTTGCTCATAGAACAGTGTTTGACAAATATGAATTCATAATTTAGTTGAATAAACATGTGTAATGGAATGTGTACTGCGCGTGTAACATGTAGATGTAACATAATGAATTGAAAGAAAAGACTACTTACTGCTCTACGATGCTTAATAATAACAATTAAATGAAAATGTTTCTTCTAAATAGGTATTCAATTAAGGTAACTTTCTAAACACCTAATTAAAATTGTAGTTTAACAGGGGTAATCTGATTAACGCTTCAGTAAACATCCTAAAGAACGTTTAGTACTATTATATGTTCTGTGCAATGTGAATTTAATTAATCAATATCCTGTTGAAGTGAAGTCTCAATACGATTTATGCTAAAAATTTAAGCAAAGTCGAACAATGCGTTTGGCCTTCATGGTTAATTAGTTAGTTGAATCGTGCAATTAACGCAGTAAGGAGGATTCTTAGGTTGCTCAAACGCAAGTCTATATTCGCAGTATACTCCTACGCCCGTGAGAACAAGGTATACTCAAAGGAAACGGCGGGACACTCGATAATTGATGCAACACTTGATCATTCGATTGCGTAGTAAACGAAGGAGTCCATAGTTACATAAATAATTGTGTATGTAAAAGAATTTAATGATAGTGACCGAGATCCAATGATTGGTATGTAACTCTTACTTTTTTACGGTAAAAGAAAAGGTTACGTTTTAAAACTTACTTATCATGCAAACTTAAATGAATTAAAATATGTTGAAATATTGATACTGCTCAAGTAAAATGATAAAAAGATAGGTTATTTGAAGAATAATAGTTCTGTTAAATGCTGCATAGACACAGGTGCTCCGTGGTTGGGTAATGAGGTCAACAGGTTCCTACTGTGTTCAGTGCAACTTGATAGAAATACTGGCAACGTTCCAGTTACTAAATAATTAGAGACTTCTTTTCGCTATTAAGTATGTAGGACCTGTAATAACGGACAAAATACTGAGTTCACTTGGCTTGTGATTTGAAATTGAGGCGTTATTTACAAAAACGACTTTTGTCCACTTTTGAAACATTTAACTTGAGATTGCTGTCTTTTAAGATGACAAAAAAAGCCTACAGTACACATAATCTTGGTGTGAAACCTATATTGGTGTGGTGGTTTTTTTTTTACAAAAACCGCCAACTTCTGTATGTAAATAGATTGCTTTTATTTTAACAAAAAGGGCCAAAGTACAAAACTGTTTTTACTGTGTCCTGAAAAAACAATGTTTTGGACAAAGGCTGTTTTTGGAAATAACGCCTCAATTGTTTAACGCGACTGAAAATTAACTTAGGTAGGTTTTGAATTAATTGAGCTTTTGGAAATTCTTAATGGATCAATTAAAGACACGTTTGGCCATTTAAAAATATACACTCGGGAGAGTGTATATTTTTAAATGGCCAAACGTGTCGTGGCATATTTAAGTTAAAATTTAAATTCAGAATTATTATTCGAGCGTTATAGCATAGAATACAATAGTAAAGTTTGCAGGTTGGCTAATGCATGAAGTTACGTGATGCAGTTCCATGGAGCGCATATTTGAAAATGGATTGTCCAGTTATGGATGCCCTTAAAACAATAATACGGAGCATTACATACTTACTACTTAAGATTACTATGTAATTACTGAAACGTACGTTGACTCGCACACGTTGACACTTGATTGCCTTATCCGTACAGGTATATTACTTCCAGTTTCTCAGTCTGTAGGTTATATTGGTCTGAAGAAAGTTCTTGTGACCAGTTTCCTTTCTGGTTGAGGCCGAATGAGTCACCAAAGGTCTCATACGGGCACGCCTTAACGAAACCATGTTAATGTTAACTTGTGAAACAAAATACATTTCGATTGCAATATTTTGACATGAAGACAGCTATGTTAATTTTATTGCTTTTTGTCGATTGTTAATAAGCAGTGTAAAGATGATCGTAAAATTTTGACTAAAATGTTGCTACCTAGTGAATACAAAGTAAATTGACAACAGTTTAGATTTGCTTGGTTTTATTATTATGTAATAATAAGCAAGTTGTGTTGTAGCATGGGTGGGTTTTTCAGGGATATGATTTATAACTACGACTCTGAGTAATAAAAAGATTTGACATTCATATTATGAAAGAAAAAGACAATGTTCATTCTTGCTACTATAGTTTTAAAACGGTATCAAAATTAAAATGGCCACTTTTGGTTTATAATAATTAAATAACGAATATAAAGAATGAAAAGTATTAAATAGTTTAAGTTACTTAATATAATTGAAAAATACTAGAAAAGTATTTTTCTAGTATTTTTCAATTATATTAAGTAACTTAATATATAAAAATAGCATTGTGAATTCTAAAAATCTAAAAATTCAATATTAAAGAGTCATTCAATAAATATTAAATGGTTGTTGTTATTTTTTTTAATTTGGCTGGGTTTTGGATTAGGGTAGGTGGTAATAAAATTATTATTGGCGGCGACTAAATGCACCCTATTTTGTGAAATATCTAATTTAAAAATTACTTTAATGAGTACGTAAGCATACTAATCTGATGAAAGGAGCATTCAAAGATTTTTCTGCGAAAACTATTGAAAACCATTATGATGCAATTTTTTATTATTATCATTTGTGCTCATGTCGGATTGACGAGGAAATGATGCATCATAGAAAAGGCAAAGGTGAACGCGAGTTTCCTTATTATAATGTCATACCTATACTTGATTATTCTAATTGTATCTTTTTAACTTTTGTGCATACATTAATGTCATTAACTTTTGTTCATACATTATTATCATCAGCTATATTTAATGTCCCCATTACTAGGCCAAAAAAGGCCTTCCTTATTTAAGATTGAATAAGGAGGATTGGCCATCACCCACGGCGCGCGCCCAAGGTGGATTGGTGGGTGTTAACGACGGCAAATGCCACTGGGAACTACAGCTTTACGTGCCTTCCGAAGCACGGATGAGCTTGACATAATACATTTTCACCCTCCAATGACTGACGCTTGCGAGAGTTGCTTTGCTAACAATCGCAGAGCGAATGCCCTATGCTAACTTACTGCACTTTCATACATTTTATCTTTGTGATACGATTCCTATAGTTGTTGTTGCATTTGTTATCGATTGTATTGTAGTTTAAAAACGGCGACAGAGTGCTTATGTTTTTACTACAAAGGAATATTACACCTGCACACTAACATTCTTGTCTTGGAGACCTTAAAATACTCGTACAAAAAGCAATCTCTACAAGGGATTCCCAAGTTTATAGAGTGTAAATGTTAACTGTAGGAATAAACATCAGTGTATAATATTTAAGGGTATCCGGGTTTATCGGCTAGTACCGTTGAAACCGTTCAGGTCAAATGTCCAGTTTGGTGATAATGGATTCTTGAATTCCATATGCTAATTGTGTCGATGTTTGACTTGCGAGTTGACGGTATAATCGGTTCCTAACTTTTATGCAGTTAAAGAGTAGAGAAGGAATATTTGTACCATGTTCCAGCGTATGTGTTGTGTCATACTAAAACGTTAACAATCTAGGTAGATGTAAAATTTCATGGATTCCTCCTCATTTCATAAATATACCGTGTCGTGAACTAAACCAAGGATGAATTCATTAATACGAATGTGTTAGCATAAATTACGTTATGTTCAGTTATCTTGCATGTTTTCAACTTCTGCTATTCAAGGTATTACAAGGTTGTACTTAACTTAGTACTTAACCTATTTCGTTTCGTTTGAGCGTTGTTAAGAATCCTATCCATGACGATGACGACTTTAATTCCCAACGTAGTTTTTTATTCTAAAAACTTTCTTTGAGATGGTTTCTAAAATTGATTTGTCACCTTGATTTTGACTAATGCTTGGTAGGTACAGTTAGAGCGCTTCGATAACTCTAAATTACTGATTCAGTAGCAAGATTTTCCAGTGCATTTTTTTTAATTTCCTCGCTCAAGGCGTCTCGTTGAGATGAACATGAGGTTCAGCTCTGGTAATTCATGGCGTTATGTATGGTAATGAGTGTTTATACAATACCTTGAAATAAGTTTATTTCATATTCTAAGGGAGAATTCTCAAAAATGTCCCAAGTCTACGAGAACTATATCCCGAAAAAAAATCGAAACTAATTATAAGGAAAATTGTTCAGGCTTCCCATCCTGTTGTCCTTTACTTATTTCACCTCCATTTCCAAACACCTAACGCCATCTCTGGCGCTAATAAGTAAACCTGGCTGCGCGACATTAGCGCCCTCAAAAGAAGACTGGAACAACTGCTTTTTCGAGACACCGCGTGCACGCGCCGGGTCACTGCCCGCTGAAAATCCTTAAAATCTTATGAAAAACTGTGTAAAAGACGGAGCCGGCTCCATTGATCGATCAAGGAACATAACAGAAGTGAGTGCCAGTGTGGTGCAAGTGTTAACAACCACCAGCATCTTCATTTGGAGTCGTCGCTGCCGCTGGCGAAGCGGTGGCCAGCCATACACGTAAGTCCTTTTCCTTTCACCTTTCACCTATCCACATAAACCTCTTGTGTAGGTACTTGGTCGGGAATCAAGGAAATTAATCTCAAACTCCGAAACCAAGCGGTTTCATTTTTTTGGTCCATACGAGCACAGATACCTATGGTTACCGGTTTTTTAACCAGTTTAAAATTCCATTTACAGTCCAATTTAAAACTTATAAAGCTAAATTTTAATCAAAACAATCGTTAACGTTGCATTCCTAGCGTAAATTATAAGTACCTATTTATTCAACTCAAGCGCTGTGTGTTCACCGAGCGCCGGCCATTTTTTGTTTACCGATCATTTACGATAAAGTCAATCACAGTAAATCTCATTCATAATTACGTATTTTTACATAAAATTACATTTTTGCTAACGAATTTTATCGTTAAAATTTGTTCGTATATCGATTTTTACTTTTGGGTAATTTGGTGTTAGGTACTTATAGACAATGCCTGAAGATTCACAGCCTGCTAGTAATAGTGCAAATAGTGCATTAACGAATGAAAGACAATTAAAACTGGTTCAAACGCAGCGAGAATATGCGTTTCGTGATATGCAAATTTTGACGGATTTATCTAATAATATTCACTCTGATCAATCAGCATTAACTAAATTCAAAGCTAGGTTCAAACGGATTGAGAAATTACGTAGCGAATTCTTCGAGTACACTACTCAGATAAATGAATTAAAGTTGATCTTAAAACCAAGTGAAAAAATTGATTTAAAAGTTGTCCAAGCATTTGACGATTTATACTATAGTGTGATAGCCGTCGCGGATAGTATTTTTCCGAGCGAAAGCGAAGGTAGTGTCGACACGGCTCACGCCGCTCGCGTCTCGACAAAAGTCGGCGCGTGTGATAATTGTCATACCGCGAAGCCATTCTCGCAAGTGCGTTTACCTAATCTTGAGTTACCCAAGTTTGATGGTAACATTGAACATTGGCAAACATTCTTTGACACATTCTCGTCACTTGTGCATAACAATAATAGCATAAGTTCGATTGAGAAGTTCCATTATTTGTTATCATGTCTTTCCGGTCAGGCTTTGTCGCTTGCCAAGGGCATTCCGGTTACGAGTGAAAATTATCCAATTGTTTTCGATACTCTTATTGATAGATTTGAAAACAAACGCGTTTTGGCTTATAATTATTTGGAAAAAATTAGTAATTTTTCACCTTTAAAAAATAGTAATTTTTCCGATCTTAGGAATTTAACTAACATTTTAAACGAAACGGTTAACGCCCTTCGGGCTATGAAAATAAAACAATTGGATGAGTTTATACTTTTTTATTTAGCTTCGCGCGTTCTAGACAGCGATACTCGTAAACGTTTTGAAATTCAGAATAATGAACAAATACCTACTTTTTCTGATTTGTTAACATTTTTACAAAGTTATGTCAAAGTATTGGAGGTCAGTCAATCCGGCACGATATCCGGTTCTGGTACTCAATTAAATCAATTAAATAAAATAACTAAACGCCCCTTAGAGGTTCGAAACAAAAACAATTATAAATCTAATTCGTTGCCGTCCAGTGCCGGCGCCGTCAATGCTTCGATACCTAATCAGTATTCGGTGACCTGTATGTACTGCGGTGAACAACATAATATTTTCAAATGTTCTAAGTTTCAATCACTTAACATTCCTGAAAAGAATAAAGTCGTGTTTAAACAAAAGTTATGTAAAAATTGTTTACGTCCGAATCATAATGTTGATCAGTGTTTTTCTAAATCTTCTTGCTCGGTTTGTAACAAGCGTCATCACAGTTTGTTGCATGACGATGGCGGGACCACTGTCGCGGTACCTGGTACTTCAACCGAAGTGACTGACGGTTCAGATGGGTTTAGCGTGATCGAACCGCCTGTTGTAAACGAAACGTCGGTAACTACTAGTACACACCTAGGACATAGCCGCGCTTTGGTTCTACTCGGCACTTGTACGGTGCGCGTGTGCGATCCGGCGGGCTCCGCTCCGCCTGTTTTGGCTCGCGCACTCATAGATAGCGGCGCGCAGGATTGCTTCATTACGTCATCGCTCGCGCAACGTTTGCGCTTACCTATGCGCCGTTGCAAACTAACCGTCGCGGGTCTAGGTAAAAGCGTAGTGCATCAAATAAAAGGGGAGACATCCTGTACGGTACAGCCTCGCGATTCGGATAATCCTAAATTTAATATTAATGTAATTGTTATGGACACAATTACTAGTAAAATGCCTACAGTTCCAATACCGCCGGTTGTACGTAACAACTTTAAACATTTAGTACTTGCTGATACGCAATTTGACAAACCGACAGACATAGACTTATTATTAGGCGCGGAGCAGTTCCACGCGATTTATGACGGCCAACGCCTCGATTTGGGCAACGGTCTACCGGTTGCTTTACACAGCGTGTTCGGGTGGGTTCTCACGGGCAGGGTCGATCCCGTTAGCCGTCCCCCATCCACAATCTCTTCCCTCGTGGCTTCCACTCGTGCATTAGATGACGTGGTCAAGCGTTTCTGGGAGGTCGAAGAGCCACCAAAAACGGAATTAACGAACCCGGAGGACGTCAAGTGTGAGGAGCTTTTTATCAGTCTAGTTTCTCGTAAGCCTGACGGGCGATACGTGGTACCGTTACTGTTAAAAGAATCGTGCGAATCTTTAGGCGATTCTTTCAATAACGCAAAGTCTCGCTTAAGTAAGCTCGAAAAGCGACTCGAACGGAATTCCGAGTTAAACAAAGATTACGGCGATTTTATGGCTGAGTATCAGAACTTAGGTCACATGCAACCTTCAAGTTTAGGCTCAGGTAAATTCGTCATTCCACATCATTGTGTAGTCCGCCCAGATAGTGCGACCACAAAGCTCCGTGTTGTTTTTGACGCCAGCTCGAAAACAACAAATGGAAAATCGTTAAACGACATTGTTTATACTGGACCTAAGCTCCAGAATGATGTCGTAGACATACTTACCAAATTTCGTTTGCAACCTATAGTGTTCACTGCTGATATTACCAAAATGTATCGTAACATTGATTTGCGCCCTGAAGATAGGGTGTGGCAACACGTACTCTGGCGATCGTCGCCTTCTGATCCTGTCTCGGAGTACGAGCTAAAAACGGTTACCTATGGCGTGACTAGTTCACCGTATCTGGCAATTCGTACATTGCATCAGCTCGCAGCCGATCACGGCTCTGACTATCCTAAAGCTGCTGAAGTGGTTCGTCAGGACACATTTATGGACGACATAACGGCGGGGGCACCTACCGTAGCCCAAGCACTTCAGTTAAAAGACCAACTTGTAAACCTTTTGGCTTGTGCTCAGTTTGAACTCCGCAAGTGGAGTAGCAATTCACCTGAATTTAATGCATCTCTTCCTGTTGAACACTGTCAGGTTCCAAAATCATTTTGTGATGAAAATCATCAACATATTATCAAAATCTTAGGCGTCCAGTGGGACCCTCTTAAAGACTTTTTTACTTATTCAATTTCAGCATTGAATTCAAGTTTTACTAAACGTGCTATTCTGTCATGCATCGCTCGAATTTACGATCCCGTTGGATGGCTTGCACCCGTTGTACTAATAGCTAAATTTCTCTTGCAAGACCTTTGGCGTCTTAATTTAGGCTGGGACGACACTGTACCCACAGATATCGCTAACAAATGGCGAAACTTCCTCATTGAATTAGAATATGTTAAAAACATTACTGTTCCTCGTAAAGTTACAGCTAATGATGCTGTTCAACATCAATTAATAGGATTCTGTGACGGGTCTTCAAAAGCATACGGATGCTGTGTCTATTTGCGCAGTGTCGGTATTAATGAATGTCAAGTGCATCTATTGATTGCCAAGTCTAAACTGGCTCCCATAAAACCATTAACAGTAAACCGCCTTGAACTCTGTGGCGCTGTTTTACTTGCACGTGTCCTTAAACATATGCATAATTTATTAAAAACTAAAATCCCAATAAATAAAATCATTGCGTTCACTGACAGTAGCACTGTGCTTGCCTGGCTACACATCGAACCCCATAAGCTGAAGACGTTCGTTGCACATCGAGTTGTTAAAATAACAGACGATGTTCCCCTCGAGCACTGGCAACACGTCTCCACTCATGACAACCCTGCGGACCACTGCAGTCGAGGCTTAAGCTCGATAAAACTCGCTGAATGTTCCTCCTGGTGGGTGGGTCCGGACTGGTTGGCGAAAGATACTTCCTATTGGCCAGGTATTCCTCATTTGGATTGCTCCGATGAGATTCCGGAACTGCGTCCCAACGCGTGTTTAGCGCAGGCTACAACAGCTGAGCCTGGTCTCATATCGACATTATTAGAGCGCTATTCCTCTTTAACGCGTTTGCAGCGCATTCTTGCTTGGTGTTTGCGATTTATATCGGCGTGTTCACGCCATTCCGAACACAGTAAAATGCTTACCTTTAAAGAATTAAACTATTCGCTTCAGTGTTTAATTAAACATGAACAACAGTCGTATCTTACTGATGACGTGCAGAGTTCTAAGGCTATCCAGAAACTCCGTCCATTTGTAGACGACCTGGGTCTCCTCCGAGTGGGGGGACGACTAAAACATTCTAACTTACCTGTATCTGCTAAACATCCAGTTTTATTACCTAAAGGTTCACGTCTGTCCTTGCTGATAGTAGATTATTTCCATATAACTTACTTGCATTGTGGTCCTCGTACCCTGCAATCGATTATTCAACGTCAATTTTGGATTCTTGGGATTCGTAATTTGATTCGTTCCAGACTCTCAAAGTGCGTTCTATGTTTTAAAGCAAAACCTATTCCGTGTCAACCTTTAATGGGAGATCTTCCATCTTCCCGAGTCCAACAAACGCGTTGCTTTCAAAAAGTCGGCATCGACCTTGCTGGAGCTTTTCTAGTTAAAGAAAGTCATAGACGAAAGGCGCAAACTTATAAGGTCTACGTATGCGTCTTTGTATGCCTTGCCGTAAAGGCAATCCACCTTGAAGTGGTCACCGAACTATCTACTCCTGCGTTTATTGCGGCTTTAGACCGTTTTGTTTCCCGTCGTGGGCTTTGTACTTTTATAGTTACCGATAATGGTACCAATTTTATCGGCGCGAAACGCTATCTTAACGAATTATATAAACTTATATGGGAAAATCGCGATCCCATATCATCTAATCTCGCAGAACGTGGAATCATCTGGCAATTTAACCCTCCAACCGGTAGTCACTTTGGTGGAATTTACGAAAGTGGAGTTAAATCCATGAAATACCACTTAAAACGGGTAATAGGATCGCAGATTTTAACTCTCGAAGAGTTGATTACTGTACTTACTAAGGTCGAAGCGGTATTGAACTCGCGACCGTTGTGCAACATATCCTCGGATCCGGACGAAGTAGATATTCTAACACCGGGGCATTTTTTAGTTAATAGTCCTCTAGTAGCGTTACCTGAACCTGAACTGACGGATCAATACGTGTCGCCTCGAGAGCGTTGGCGGATGCTGCAAAAACTTACCCAATCATTCTGGCGTATCTGGCAGCATGACTACCTCCATACGTTACAACAGCGTGCGAAGTGGTTTCACGGTCAAACGAACGTACAGTGCGGTGATATTGTATTGCTCGTTGATAACAATTTGCCACCATTAGATTGGCGATCAGGGCAAGTGACTGCCTTACACCCTGGCGTTGACGGTGTGGTCCGTGTCGTTACACTCCGTACTACGCGTGGCCTCCTTCGGAGACCAGTCACTAAACTTTGTCCGTTGCCGATAGAAAATTAACTGTATCGGTTTTTATCGGTACATTTTCTTAGTTTTAAGTTCTTAATTTGATAATTTCTCAATCTTAATTGTAAAACCAAATTCATTATTAAATGTTAAACTATTGATAGGAAGGAATGCAACTTTAACAATTAGTTCTTAATTGGCTTCTTTCCTTTTGTACTTTTGAAATCGAGACGATTTCAAGTGGGGGGATTATGTTCAGGCTTCCCATCCTGTTGTCCTTTACTTATTTCACCTCCATTTCCAAACACCTAACGCCATCTCTGGCGCTAATAAGTAAACCTGGCTGCGCGACATTAGCGCCCTCAAAAGAAGACTGGAACAACTGCTTTTTCGAGACACCGCGTGCACGCGCCGGGTCACTGCCCGCTGAAAATCCTTAAAATCTTATGAAAAACTGTGTAAAAGACGGAGCCGGCTCCATTGATCGATCAAGGAACATAACAGAAGTGAGTGCCAGTGTGGTGCAAGTGTTAACAACCACCAGCATCTTCATTTGGAGTCGTCGCTGCCGCTGGCGAAGCGGTGGCCAGCCATACACGTAAGTCCTTTTCCTTTCACCTTTCACCTATCCACATAAACCTCTTGTGTAGGTACTTGGTCGGGAATCAAGGAAATTAATCTCAAACTCCGAAACCAAGCGGTTTCAAAAATTATTCCTGATGTCTAGAATATTTTCTACAAGGGTCATAGATATTTTCCACCTCGCCAAGTAGAAATAAAAAAAGAGAAATATTACGTGTCCTTAAAATTGCTAAACTATAACTAAATATGTCTTTCTGAGAAGAATATTTCCTTCAAGCGTCATAGAGATTTTCAACCTCACCAATGCCGCTACAGGATTTTCCAGATTTTCTTACTATTTTCTGGAAAATTCTCATATTTTCCTTGACTCAGGGCGTCTTTGGGTGTCTAAACAAAAGCTTCAGTGTCAACTCAGGTTAGTCACGGCGTCATGTATGGTAATGAGTGTTTATACGACCGCCGCGGCGACGCCACTCGCCAAGGTCGCGCGACTATTGTTGCCGACGTGCCAATATTTAATCAATACGTTTACGCGTTTAGCTACATTGATATTGTAGAAGACGAATGACTTTCCTTTACATGATTTAATTTTAATCTTTTGAAGGTTCCTTATTGATTTTTTAATCCTGTTTGTGGTCACAGACCTAGTTTCAACTGCTTATTCCGGCTTTCTCATTCATTAATTTTCCTCAGTTTTCCAAAAGTACAAATCCATTTCTATTATTTATAAAATCTATCACAGACTTATTACATTGCTTTATCTAAAACTGTAACGCTTTAGCACTATATTTTTTAATTTTAATTTAAACAACTTCTATCACTCATATTCAGAAGCAAATTAAGCTCTTTAACACCTACAGGTCATGAGTTCTACAAGTTAATGACCTTCAAGTCATTGAGTCAAGTTTTTTATCCTTAAGCTGTCAATAACAAACTTCTAATTGAAAATGGTACACTCAAAGGAACCGCCTACATATACACAGTGGGTGGTCATTGGGCAAGTATTCCAAGTAAATATTCTTTATGTTATAAATTCTAAATAATGGTTCATAATAATAAAAAGGTTTAGAGCTGATGCTCAAGGGTTATAAATTAGGATGAAATGCTATAAAAAGTAAAACTCATTTTATGGTTATTTGGGGTCCGATATTTAATATGTGTTGGGTAATGTATGTGCTTTATTCAATAAATTGTCAAAGATATGTAATTACGGTAAAGTTTAGTTTTTTAAACTTAGGTATTATTTCTTACCTTAATGACAAAGCAAATGTTTGTTCAAGTATACGGATGACATGTGATTAATGATAGTCAGAGCAAATAAAACGGCTTAGTCAAACTCATCAATTGTTTCTTTTTAAATACCTATCTTAGAATTTATTACACTCCTTTTTTGGCAAGTCGTGTCAGAAATCTCTACTTAAATTGCTTTTTTACCATCGCCACTCAAAAAAGTGCGTCTTATTCATTGATAATAGTGAATAAAACGCGTTTTTCTTCACCGAGTGAATAAAAATATTTTGAATTTGGAACAAGCGCGCATCGTATGAATTAGGTACAAAAAAATAAAAGGTGCTGAAAAAGTATGGAGCTATTCCATAGATAAAATTATAGTTCTACAAAAATAATCCCGCCAATTTCATTTAGGTTCTTTTTAGTGTCTTATCTTTGGGTTCTTTTCTAAAAAATATCCCGCTAAATCAATTAGGTCCTTTTTAGTGTCTTATATTTGGGTTCTTTTTTATATATTTGAGGGAGATTAGTTGTTCAGTCTTGCATCAGTCTATTCCATCAGTCTGGTACGATCTTCAGTCTGTAAAAATTCAGTCTATACAAACTGATGAAGTGGACTGATGCCAGACTGATCATGTAGTTTCCCTCTTAGTTAGCTTGGTGGCGCAGTGGTTTAGCGCCTGACCCAGCGATTGCGGAAGTTAAGCAACGTTCGCAAGGGTCGGTCATGGGATGGGTGACCAAAAATGTATTATCTCGAGCTCCTCCGTGCTTCAGAAGGCACGTTAAGCCGTTGGTCCCGGCTGCATTTGCAGTCGTTAACACCCACCAATCCGCATTGGGCCCGCGTGGTGGGTTATGGCCTGTCCTCCATACCACCCATAAGGAAGGCCTGTGCCCCACAGTGGGGACATCAAAAATGGCTGATGGACAACTATAAATACTATAGGTAGGTACTGCTATTTTTTTTTCTCGCAGTCAATGGTAAAAAGTAGAGTACACAACTCGTGAAAAAAAAATTTCATCTCGGTCCTTTGTATACCTCGCTTCGCTCAGGATTCTACTTTTGAATCCCTCGCTACGCTCGGGATTCAACTCTAGAATCCTTCGCTGCTCTCGGGATCCAACTTAGTCCCTCGAACTAAATTCCCTCTTTTTTCACTTGTTGTATAATCTACTATTAACACGATAATAAAATCTATATTACCGTGCTTTTAATACCTACTCACTGTTATTAAGAGTTATGGCATTTAATTAACAATTCTTTGGTTGGTGGTTCGTGAAATAATTTATAAATGTAATTAAAAAATAGAATATTGTAATTTTAATACTGTGATTAATCTGAATGTGAAAGGGTGAGGCGTTTATTTAAGTAGACATAATGAAACCCACTTCACCAATTATTATTTTCTTCTTTTTTTGCACTTTATTTTTAACCGTTAAAGTAGGCATTTTGAGACATTTTTGAAAACAGCGATTAATAGGTATTTTTAAGATTTACAGCAATCCTCGTGTTCATAGTTTATGACAAACTAGTATGACCACCAAGACCCATTTTAATAACGTGACAATTTGTCAATTGTCATGACAATTTGGTTTACATTGCGGTGTAGATATGAGTAGTTTGTTGTATTTTCTAATTGGCTGACGTAATGGATATGAAATACGGCACGTTAAGCCGCTGGTCCCGGCTGCATTTGCAGTCGTTAACACCCACCAATCCGCATTGGGCCCGCGAGGTGGGTTATGGCCTATCCTCCTTACCACACATAAGGAAGGACTGTGCCCCAGCAGTGGGGACATCAAAATTGGCTGATGGACTACAATGGATATGAAATTGTCATGACAGATGACAAATTGTTACGTTTATTAAATAGGGCCCATGAAACAGGGAAATTACGATGTGATCCACTTACGATTGCCATTTTACGAAAAAGATCAAACGACTAAAGAGGTATTGTGTACCTATCGTATCTTAGAGATGTTTAAATTTTCTTTTTTTTGTTCGTAGGCCAGTGATGTGTTGACATGCCGATCGCAGCGGTATCACGAGAGACGCCCCCCGCGTCGCCCCCGCTCCATCCCGCTACGTACCAGGAAGCTTTAGCTAATGTATGTATAACCTTGGGATTTTGCCTAAATTATAGCATAAGTGACAATTGGTACATAGGACAATACTTGAACATCGTTTATAAAGACGCATAATTCTCAAATACAAGTTTTAATGTTTTACTATAATATTTTTTTTTATTTATGCACGTTTTGTACGTACTTGAGGCAATGAGGTGAAAAACCTAATGCTACTACACTGAAATAACGCAAGCATTTTACGCTTATTAAGGAAATTAAATAGTGGCTCCATTGCATATGCATATGCGTAAAAATTGGCGGTCCCTAGACAAATTTAGCATCAATAGCTAAAGAACCGTAGCAAACAAAATTTTATTTCATAAAATAAAACTCATGCGCATCTTTAACGATTAACATCGATTTGTTATGCTAATTCATTATCCCCTTGACTTCTTTCCACAAAACATTGCCGAAACGTCGTCGTCGTGCGGTGGCAGTCAGTACATCACGCGTCTACTCAAACGTTACTATTGCCCCACTGTGTGAATGGAAAATAGCCATAATAACGCAAATGGACGTAAAGTACAATCCACCTGCATACAATAGCTTAGTAGTGTGCGATTCCCAGCATCCGACGGCCAACTTCGCTGGTGCTTTTAAGAATTAAACGGAAATTAAAAAGGTCTAATGAGATTCGATGCCGCGTTCAAAAATTAAAAATAAAAGTTTTTGAATTTCGAATTCGATTACGTTTGTTAGGACACAAGTGTAGTAGGTATTTTGTTTTAATGCTTGGTGCAGTGTTTTTGGTGATGTAGTGACATATAAAAATATTAGATCAAGACGTCGATTATTAGTGGTTTCTGCGTGCGTAATATGCGTATTGGGAAAGAAAATCTATCACTGGTCTTGTTAATGAGGCAGTTGGGAAGCAGGTATCAGGCATGAGGTTTAAGAATTATTTGGTAAAAAAATACAAATTATTGAGTTTTTCAATTCTTAAAAACTAGTGAGTCATTTACGTATAATAAAACTCTTTGTTCATTGAAGCCTTGATATTATTTCATTGTAATCGAGATAATTAGATTCATCACCGTTTTAGATCTTTCAGCGCAATATCTTGCACGAAAGAACGAAGATTCATTTCTTTTTAAACTTTTGGTCTAAATAGCTTAGAAAAATAGCTACCTTTATTTTACGAAGAAAAAAATATCATGTTTTCCAATTTCCTTAAAGTTATTTCGTAATTTCTTTAAGGTCGTGAAGTCTTTAAGTTCGTCAGTTAAGGTTCGTAAAGATAATTCTAATTAATTATCATTGATCAAATCAAAAAGTTTTGCTTATTGATAATTAACGATAATTTAATTAAGGTTATAAAATTACTTTAGCAGAATAACACTTTAATGACAGTACCAATAACATATTGAATTGATAAATACCAACATTAGAGAATTGATTTCATGAGTCTGCTATTTTTACAAAATTCCATAGTAAGTAGGTATACTATGGAATAGGCATATGCCCCATTGTCCCCCACTTTGTCTCCTACTGGTCGTTATCGGGAAGAAAAGCTTTTTTCAATACATTTCTTCCCAATATCCCCCAATGGGTTACAACGGAAATATACCGAAATTAGCGAAATTATTTCTATCTCAATGTGATATTGTAAATTTTGACTAAAGCATAATTATGCAATTGGGCATAAGCCTGTTTAATTATGATAAATAAAATAATAAATACCATCCATACTTTATTTCCCGATTAGCCCCCAGTGACAAATGTGGGAGAAAAACTCCATAGAATCAGTGGCCCTACCATGAGTTGATGCAAACTGTTTACGTTACCGTAAACTATCGTTTTGTCTCTTTCACTCGCACTGACTGTGAGCAGTATATCCGATAGTTTACGGTAACGTAAACAGTTTGCATCAACTCATGGTAGGGCCACTGGGAGATGTAAAGACCGTCCTAACTAATAAATCGCGTGTGAGATCATTCTCGATGCCAGTAATTAAAGTTTGATTTGTCATCGTGTACACTGTACACTTCCTACACTATTTATACATACAATATAAGTATATATTACCGTCAGTTCAATCTCTGTACTACATGATACTCATTTACGTCGTCGAGTTACGTAATGGCATTCACAAGTACACACAGCGACAATTTAAGAATAGCCAGTTCACCTTGCCTCGTGGGAGCGGTGTCCCATGGAAATTCCATACAATCGCCACATTTCTATAAGTTGCGTCAATTTGGTGAGATCGAGATCGGGTCATAGGGCGAAAGTAATGGGTAATTGCAATTGTTGATTATACACTGACTTTTTAAATGGTTTACATTAAAATTTTATTATGAACCCAAAATGGGAAAACCGTTTCTTCAGATCATCAAACTGTAAAACTTTTACTATGGGACCAACTCTGAAAAAGCGAAAAAAAAAACTCAGCTGTTTCATACATTTTGATATTTTCGTTATTAATTTTTGTATGAAACAGCAGTTTTTTTTCACACATTTCTGTGAAAAATTGGTTTGTAGGTAATAAATAAATATGTAAATTAAAGTCTGTTAGAAGCGACAAACTTTAATACTTGATGGATTTTGTAAGCTAATTACAAAACGAGTTACCTATACTTACGGCAGCAATCGAAGGGTTATCCAGGTTCAGAAGTGTCACAGATGGTTGCTGTTTTTACAACCAATCAAGTCTACTACTAAGCTACTACTATTTTTAACCGACTTCAATAAAAAGAGGAGGTTCTCAATTTGACATTTATGGACCGATTTTAATGATTCTTTTTTTGTTCGATTGAGTTTTCTTGCGAGATGGTCCCATTTTTTTTTCAAATCGGTTCAGTAGTTTACAAGTAATCCTGAAAATACTATGATATTAAATCAACTACCGTGACGATTTTGTTATTTATGAACCGAATTAGATGATTTTTTTTGTTGGGAAAGGGATACCTTTGTTATTAGACAAAAGTAAATTTTATGTTTTGCATAAAATACAAAGCGCCACGAGACGGAATCACGAAACATAAATTAATAGCTCTATCAGATCTAACCTTTAAATTGGAGTAAAATTATGCGAATCCCTTAATGCTGCAATAGATGAGTGGGTGGACAGATGACCTTTTGGAACTAGTAAAGTGCAGAGCGTTAAAGTGCGCTGAACGCAAAATGCGCTTAAACATCCGGGTGCATTAATTTAAATATTTTATTCAATGGCTTTATTATTACAATGTTTATTTAGAAACTTACCCCAGAATACTGAAGCAACTATTTTTATGACTCTCTTAACTGTATTTCAGACCTCATCAGTTAAATGATTTTTTCGCAGATTAGGTATTTCAAAAGGTCTTTTCGGATTGATATTTTTGAATATCAAAGTTTATCTCAAGTTCTTGTTTCTCTATTATTAAACTAAAGCTCTAGACGCCGTATGTGTCAAGGTTTTCACTCTATAAATTCTATATTAATATGCTTTTGTCAACCAAAATCGGCATGTTTGAATCTTAGTTTGGTCAGTGCAGTCGCCTTGCACGGGACAGCCTCGCTGACTCACGAGACATATTAGGTGTCACTACGTCGATTTGTTACATATAACTTATGTCTAATAAACAGATTGAAGGTTACTAATTAGTTTATAACCACCCGTTTTAGTATTTGCCTGATGCTAATTATTGGTATGAAAAATATTTTGAGTCGATTTTTCTCATGGATAGGATTTGTCACCTTACCAAATCACTACAACTTGTAAAAAACACTTTATTTTGTTCCTTGGTAATTATTTATACGGGGTATTAGGTAACCTACCCAACACACAGACTATTTTGTAGTCTCTACGCGTTAGGCTGCGTTCAAACGATAACACACGACCCGACCTCAACCCGAACTCACCTCAACTGCACTGCAGCCCAAAAAAAGCTTAAATTCTTCTTATGACACATTAATAAGCTCCTGTGTAATGTTCAGTTGAGTTTGAGGTGAGTTCGGATTGAGCTCGGGTTGAGATTGAATTGAGTTTGAGTTGAGTTCGGGTTGAGCGCGGGGCGTGTGCAGTTGCATCGACAAAATACTCGTATAACGAAGCTTATTAATGTGTCATAAAACTCAAAATGGTAAGCGCTGTATTTCAAGGAGTGGGCTCCGGTTGAGTTGAGTTCGAGTTGAGTTGAGTTCGGGTTGAGGTCGGGTCGTGCGTTATCGTCTGAACGCAGCCTTATATGTTTGATCGCTTATTTGAAAATCGTCATTTGTTTCGTTTGAATACTTTTCGATATTCAGTTATCAGTAAGTAGAATCTTCGTCTCCCCACAAACAATACTTTACGGCTGAATCAAATTGTGATTGACATTATTATTTGGATATTATGACCTCAGGAAAGGCAGTGCGTTCACCTTGCTTCTGAGATCGGCTTGCACTGACTCACTTGACATATGATACGGTGATTCTGTTACAATACAAGCTGTAACTTGGTTAAGTACTTCCATTTTCATCATTTGTTTGCGTAATAATCGATGTGATACAATGTAATTACAAATTAACAATCCCTGCAGATATTCAAAGCGACGTTCTTATTTTTAGGTTTACAGTCATCGGCGTCGTCTTGTTCATAATGTTGGCTATAATTTTTCCTTTATCAAGAGTAGTTATATGTTATTAAATACTACAATTTTCGTAATGATATGTTCTTTCTTTATGAATAATAAAACTACAATTTAACAATCACGTTTAAGCATTTACTTTGAGCTTTGTTCCAATGAACAATAAAAGAAAAATTTCATACCATTTAATCGCAAAGTATATAAACGCCGACGTTACTAATGCATCTTGAATTTTTTGACTGATTAAAACAAAGGTCATATGAAAAACAGGTAATAACAAAATTACCCAGGTAACGAGGCTGTATGTAACTAGTCATTCGTAAATTTTGATAATGATCCTCACAAACATAATTTATTTTTAATTTAGATACATCGTCAACATGTTCCGTGTATAAAATTATTATGTGTATGAGTGATTACTCGAGGCTACTCTTGATTGGTTCAGCAAATACGTTGTTTGACGATGTAATGTATCCATATGAAATAATGTTTCGTTTCATAAGACAAAAGAGGCATCATATCCACCTTGTTATAGAGTTCATTTTGTAATCTCGATTGAAGTACTGGTAAAATTAAATGCGCTAACGCAACTATGCATTCGGATTACGTGCGGGTGACGTAGAACAAAGCATGCTTTAAATTATGCTTCAATAGGCGCCTAACTCCAATCTGTTTATAAATATACATATTATTGAATCTATTGTCTTCAATTTATCCGGATTTTAAGGCTTGATAGTTTTTTTATGAAGCATTTAATTATTTCAAATATGTACAGTTTATGTTTATTGATATTGTTTGATTAGACTTTGAAAGTGGGTTATTTTATTCTTAGATTTATAATTAATTTATATGAGAAAATAATTTTCAGTTCAATTAACCAACTTTGGTTAAGTTTAATTAAATATTTTTTAAAAACGAATCAAAATTGAATCAAAGGATAACAAAATAAACTTAACTGTTTTAATAACATTAGCCTTGTGTTAAAAAAATCTATATTTTTCTATTATAGCAATAAAAGTATAAACATAAATTACTACGCTAATTGAATAGGGGCTATCAAGGTATCTACAATATTATTTCTAAGAACTTCTTCGGTTGAGTCGCAATCGTAAATCTCTATGTTTCCACAACTTTCTCTAAAGTATGGGTTAAATTAAATTTGGTATGAATGAAGAATAATTTAGGTATTGTTTATGTCTGTGCTTAATGAATGGCTTGATAGCTAGCTTGTTATGAGTAGGGTTACCGACTTACCTGCAGAAAAGTATTTACCGTGCAGTTTAATATAATTTTATTTTAGACAATTTTTATAACCAGAAATAAGAAAGATCTTATAACTTGTTTTAAATTTTCTTTTTTATTAAATTGTCTGTTTTAAAAAAATAATCTGATTCATACGATTCCAATTTCAAATTTTACATTATACCTACAATACATCAGTCACTATTTCATGGAAACTCCGTAAATGTCTTTCTAAGGAGGGAAAGAAAAAACTTGTAAATAAAATAAATGTTCGAGGAAATCTACACAACCTTATTGTATAATTGACAACCCTATAGGAGTTGTAGTAGACGAGACGGCCTTGTGTAGGGTCGTCAGTTCGGTCAGTGGCCCACTTTGACTTTCCTTCGTGTTGTGCCATACTACTTTCTCCTCCTTAGCTTACTATTATCGTACAGGTATTGGTACTTAAACCTTAATATGTACAGTCAGCAGCACATCAGACTATACATGTTGACTTTGAGACCGCCTTTATGCCGTACGTAATAAGAGCTGTTTTCGTAGTTCAACTGTTTAACCTAGCTTGCTGTCGTGCGTACTATGAGGTACACGTACAAAGCATTTCGGCAATACCCAATTATTTCTACACATTGAAGATTCAGATATACTGGAAAAATCATCAAATACATATATTTTTTAATTATATGTACTGTATCTC
This sequence comes from Agriphila straminella, assembly GCA_950108535.1. Lineage (NCBI taxonomy): Eukaryota > Metazoa > Arthropoda > Insecta > Lepidoptera > Crambidae > Agriphila > Agriphila straminella. The sequence goes on along the minus strand of OX467316.1, from coordinate 8,886,349 downwards.
ACTCTAAACAGCCACATAAGGCGGTTGTATGACCGAAAGTGGCACAATATTCTAATACACAATTTTAATAAAACATTACGTGGAATTTTTAAGGGCCATAGTCAAGTCGTTTTTAAACGGTATCATTATTCATTACATTCCCTCATAGTCCTGCTAGAAGTAGATAGTAAAACTGCTAAAAAGTGGCCGTTTTTAAACATTTATACAAATGACTGCGTGGGAATATAGTGATACCTTCTAAAAATACTAGACCATGGGCCCTAAAAAATCCACGTAAAGTTTTATTTAAATAATTTGCCACTTTCGGTAGTAGTTGCCACTATGCCATGTGGTAAGATGAAGTCTCATCAAGTAGCAACAATTTTTATACCATTTACGACTTTATTTAACCATTACAACACCCCATTAGAGTAGAGCCACAATAATGTTCTATCAGAACAATTCTAGCCGCTAAGCATCATTTAAGTTTATACGTTACAAAAGCATCATTGAATATAAAACTATTACGCAACTAAAGTTCCCATGCAGTGAAGTTTACAGGTTGTAGAGGAAAGAACTTGAATGGAGCAAGGAGTAAAGATAAACATTGTTAAAACAAACAGTTGTCCTATCTTGGTTGTATGTTTCTTCTTTCTTTAAAATAAATGTAAATGGGGCGAGTTAGCCAATAAAAACAATTAATGAAAATTATCAAACTATCCCCAAATGGATCGTAGGTTCATGGGATCAATGAGGGTGGTAAACAAGTTACCTGTTTGCCACTTACCAGTCTCCTTCACCTCTCTAGTTCATAAATTCTTACCTGTAAATCATAATTTTTTAGACACCATAAACTTAGTAGTAGTTAATAGTAGATGCAGTACAAGTATAAATTAATATGTAGGAATTTGATTTGAGTTTTTTACGGCCTAAGCATCTGCCAACCCGCTGATGCATTGACTAATTAGGCCGGTGATTAAACTGTTCAATTAAATGACTAGGCCGTTAATTCTGTTAATTGGATTGTTGAGTTGGCTGTGACAGATACATTACTGACTAGGTAATAAAAGATAGCTTAGCATTGTTCACTTCCTACTTTTTCAAGGTTTTTCGCATTCTTCATTAATTTTCGAAGTTTGTTACTTGTCCGTTGGTACCAAGTGCTCTTCATAACTCCCTCAGGTCAGGCGAGTGACCGGCCTTGTGATAGGGTCAGGTGGCCGGTCACTTACCGGGCAGTTACAACCGCTCCACTCTCGGTTTCCAACGCAATTGTAAAGCACAGCACTTGACCAAGCGCTCTGGTGCAACGTAAATTGGAACAAAGAAATTTCAACTACTTATATATCAATAACTGATTTTCTCTTTATGAGTGAAAGTATTTTCATTTTCAGATTATCGGTAACTTCGGAGATGATATTCTCATAACTTTCGGGATAGGTATGTTTAGTTTTCCGGTTATAAAAAAAAAATTCGTGGATAATTTTACCCTTTTTTGATTCTTGGTTTTCAATATTTTTACGTAGCAGTAACATTGTATCACATAGACATAAAATTATAATCATAATAATAATCTTTATAATCTTAGTATCTATTTCATTTTACTAATAAAAGTCATTTTTGTTTCATGTTTGCGGATTTACAAATTTGATTTATTATTTTATAGCGATCGCCAACAATAAAAGATATCGTAATGATAAGATGAACAATTTTTGCTGAATGAAAATAATATCGTCAAGATTGTATTTTTAGGAAGGTATTAATTTCGTGTATCTGCAGTGAAGTCTCCGTAGATACAAGGTATATAGGCACGTTTATGACAGATTTCAATTCATATCATTTTAACAATCCTTCCGACATGTTCTGATGGGAATCATCCGTAACTCTGTGTTATGTAACTCAATGATAGTAACCTATGACAAATCGTGCGCATTTGTTATCGTGTACTAGGAAACATTTTCTAAATTAATTTTCTGACAAAATACGCCTTATAAGTTCGTGTTGTTGTGGTATTTATTTCATGTATCTTCTTCTAAGTTACCATTAATTTCCCGCGCTCGTTTAAGTACACTCTTTTAAGTAAGTGGGAATACCTACTCAATATGATGATATTGCGTTTTTTCCAAAATCTTCCATTTTATTCTTATGTTAAAACTTAATTTCATTATTAATTAATACTTTAGTTTAGAATATGTACACAAATTACTTAAATTTTTCTATACTTTTTTATTGATTTGAGGGTTTGAAGTTTTATTGGAACAATGGGTATTGGATTTACTCACGAAAAGCCTTCCATATTCGAATACAATGCTACCAAGTTTTGGTTCATTGTTTCCTTTTTGTGTGATTAATGATTTGATTGATCAATATGGATGCGTTTTTGGTGGTACTAGTTTTTAGTGGTACGTACTATTGTCTTTCTGATGCACGCTACGTTATACTAAGACTATTTTTTTGTTTTATTCCACCTCTATTTTTCCTTCAAAGTTACTTTTATAACCTGGAAATTCGTCGGAAACGCTAGCAATATCAAGAATTGGGATTTCGCAACCTGCTTTAATTTCCAAATAATATAGAAATAAATAGGATTGTAATTGAGAAAAACAATTAACAAAGTTTGCATGCAATATGCTTTGTAGATTTTTATGTATTGTTCATTTAGTTAGTCCAACTCTACATACGCAAAAGAAATTAAAAACATACATGAAATTCTGTAATTAAAAAAGGAACTCTGAAATTAAATAACAACAAAAAATATAAATATTCCACAACAGAAAACTTCGAAACTATTTCAACAACCGCAAACTGCTATTGATTCTTATAGTAATGTGAGTATCTCTGATTGAATTTCTAAACGGCTTGATAACATCTGATATATTATATCTAAGGGCACACCATTAGGTATCACAATTACTGTAGCAATACTTACTAGTTACCATTAATGGAATAAAGCCGGCGATTCGACCTTTACAAGTCAGGCGGTACAATAATTTCAGTATAACATTACTATATCGTTTTTGGCAATCCATCCGATTATAACTTGTGGCCTTTGCGGCTGGTTTCTTAAATTACTCGTTACTGGCATTGGATATATGAATTAAAATTCTCGAGAAAAGGTGATAAATTGGTTTCCTGACACTTTATTGATAAAGGTCATTTTTTTTCTCGATCTTGATAAGAACTTTTAAAACAAAATTTATAAGAAGCTGATAAAGCTTAATTCTCATTGATATGATGTGTATTAACCAAGGGCTACCAACGCAATAAAGTTTTTCTTAACTGCGATAATAATGCTAGTTAATTAGGTAGTCGGAAAAGATCGCGGCCTTTTTGAAACATGAATTTCGGGTGTTATATTTCTAGAATATAATATATTGTTTGACAGCTGACTTTCTGTAAAAGCGCGGTAAAATTGAAACAATTTTCATATTTTTACCAAATTTTTATTACATACAATTTTTTCGATTAGGGTTCAGACCCTTAATAGAAAAAATGAATGCTGCTATAGGTACTCAAATAAATATTTGAAATGTTAATGTAGAAGACGCTTTGTTGAATACTTACACTGCAAAAAATGGGTCAGCAGCTTGAGGTCTGGTAATTTCATAGATATAGTATAAAAAAGGCCGCATTCTTTTCCGACTGCCTAATATTTTGAAAATGGAACATGGTTAAAATTAAAAACAAAATCTTTATGGTCAAGGGTGAGGCGAGAAGCACCTTCATTTCATAGAGAGGTGGTTGTAAGGAACATGTAGAGATTGTTTGATACCGTCCATTGTGAGTGGCTCACACAAGGCGATATTGGCCATTAGCGGCCGGCCGTCTAAATATTGTATTGTACATAAACTCCGTCCTAAAACACAGCATTGTTTCATACTTGGTCCGTAGGGTTAGCAGTTCTAAACATGAAGAAAGGTATAATTGTTTACTAAATTGTGGAGTAGATTATCAGAACTCTTCATTATACTTAGTGCGTATATTGGACTTAGCCAGCATTTAGTCATATTATCAAACAAATCGTTTGAGTTTTTTTAATCTCATCATCTCAGATATCTTTCCTTCAATTCCTTTCTCCTTAAATTATAAATTCTGCTTTAAGTTAGTTAGTTAGTTTATTTATAATAGCGGGATTAGTAGTTACAGCAAAATTTTTAAACTTTAGTCTTAGCTATAATGATAAATATAATTATGAATATGCAAACGATGGAAACCCTAAGCATGTGTTCGAAATGGATAGGCAAAACAGATTGTTACCGACTCCGCCGCCAGCGTTGTTCCAGTATTTAATGCTTGAATGCAAGGTCCGAAACGTTCCGTCGAATCATTGGCAATATTAATTGAATAGCTCCGATAATTGAGCAGCTATTATAAAATCTCTTTTTACGCTGCAGGCAATGTCTGCGATGCAGATGTCACGGTTTTGTATCGAGATTAAAGCAGACTTTATTGATCCATTTTAATATAGGTTAATGGTAAAATAGCAACGAAGAAGATCGAATTTTAAGAACATAATTATGTACTTCTAAGGGATCTGTTGTTATAATTTTGATAGCTAGTAATATTTTAATGTTAGTTTTTGATTAATAAAATAATTGAAAGTGTTATTCTAAGGTAATTGAAAAATATTAGAAAAAATCGACTCATCAGACGGGACTCGAACCCGCACCCTTAGGATTCCGGCCCAATGCACTAACCGAGTAATAGTGTTATTCGCCTGTAAAACTGCAGTAAAACTACAATACGTACATTACAGTTATCAAAGTTTTTTTTAAAAAGAAGATAGTAAAACCAATGCCTAACCTATGCCAAAATCGATATGGTATGGTATCGTTATATCAGCTCCTCCGTCCTATTGTTCGTACACCATGACCCGATTAATCGCACAATACGTTGCACCTACAACCATCTACAACTGAAACGGGTCCACAATGGACGGCCTCGCGTCGCGCTGCACCGAGCACAAGGGCGCGGCCTTGCGATGACACTTGCACACGGTGACATCGTGGGGTTTAAAGGTCGTCCTTTAAGGACCTTTGGACTCGTATTAATAAAACGCTCTTGACTCTCAGGTTCCAGTAAAAATCGGAATCTCAAGAGAGAGAGCTTCAGTAGCCGCCGTAATTACAAATCGCTCTCAATGTTGAGGGCTATCCCTAAGAAGAACATCTCAAGTACCTATGATCTCAAGATAAATTTCAACATTGAGAGCGGTTTATAAATACTGGCCTAAAGCGTTTCATGTATACAAGGGTGCACTCTTTGCATATTTTCATTTATGATGAACATCTCATGACCATCGTCATTTTTCTTGTTAATAACATAAATAAATAAATAACAATTTTCATCATGTTCGCAGTTAAATGTTGGCTTTTGATAAACAAAGTTTTGACTAAGTATTTTAGATGCTATAAAACTTAGATATGATAATAGGCACAGGCAATGAATAGGATTCACAATAGCCGACCTTAGATCGTCAAACACGCGATGTTCTAGAAGTCTAGAAAATAAATGAATTTGTGAAATATTTATTTTACAAGTGTGTTTTCTTTGTAGGTAGGTACGTAATTGGGTTGAAGTATTTTGAACATTTATTGTTATTTTTTTACCTGTACCGTTTATTTTATATCTTCGTTTCTTTAATATCTTCCACAAAAAGAGTAATAAACAATCCAATTCATATCGCGATAATAGTAGATTATACAACAAGTGAAAAAAGAGGGAATTTAGTTCGAGGGATACAAAGGACCGAGATTATTTTTTTTTTCACGCGTTGTGTACTCTACTTTTTACCATCGACTGCGAGAAAACAAATAGCAGTACTTATACCTATAGGAGGTATTTATAGGTTATCAGATTTTGATATTTAGGTAGCAAATCGATAATATTTAAAATATTAGAAAAATTAAATAGTGAAATTAGAAATTTTGAAATTATCTAATGAACTGTATACGCGCGCAAGCTTTAGAAGTGTATATGAAATTAGAAGCTTTCCATTACATAAAACAACCACGATAAGAGGGAGACTACATGATCAGTCAGTCTGGCATCAGTCAATGCCATCAATCTGTATATAGACTTTGAATTTTTTCCAGACCTGATGATCGTACCCTGAAAAAAGGACTGATGCCACAGACTGAACAACTAATCTCCCTATAGAAAAGAACCTAAAGCTAAGACACTAAAAAGAACTAAAATAGGTGGGTTTTTATTTATTTAATTGTAAAACTATGGCTTTATCTATGAAATAGCTCCATACTTTCAGGACGTTTTTTTTGTACATAATTCATATGATGCGCGCTTGTTCTAAATTCAAAATACTTTTATTCACTCGGTGAATAAAAACGCGTTTTATTCACTGTTATCAATGAATAAGACGCACTCTTTTGAGTGGCGATGGTAAAAAAAAATAACTCTCTCTATTGTCCAGATTAATTAATACAACTCTAGGATCTCAGTTAATTATACTTCATATCTCTCCCGAAGATGATTACCAATTACATGCAGCAGCACACGAGGTGATGCTGTCCTCACCACCTTTAAAAGTTACTTAAACAAAGGAATTTGTTTAGACTAAATTTTTATCTCCCGTGCAGCCCGCCGACCTGCCCGGAAACGATAATCATTACTCGTTTTGGTGTTGTCCGAGCCACACTTCCTTTTATAAATAAAATTCGTATAGAACTTTATAACGTATCTTATATAAGTGAATAAAATGGGTAAAAGAAAGCGATCTAATAAGGATGAGAGTGATTTAGTGGAAAGCCTGTTAAAGAAAAAACGCAGGAGGATCGAATCGGATGATTCCTCGATAGATGAGCCTGTGCTCAATCATTCTGCAATGAGTGATCTAGGAAATGCAAGTAAGTTTTAAAATTCTATAAGTATTTAATTTAAGATTTTAAGTTACATGTATATGTCAACGTAAATACGTGTGTAGATATTATGTGTCATTTGAGTTTACCAAATGTGTGGGTTATGTTGACCGGTTGACCAGCCGTCAACTTACGTTTTCCCGACGTATATCGTGTGTGGATAAACGTGAATGTGCATATTATATTGCCATCCATTTTCAATTCTGATATTCGAGTTGACAAACCGTTAACTTACGTTATCCCGACGTATACCGTGTGTGGATAAACGTTAAAGTGCAAATTATTATATTGCCATCTATTTTCAATTCTGATATTCGAGTTGACAAACCGTTAACTTACGCTATCCCGACGTATACCGTGTGTGGATAAACGTTAAAGTGCAAATTATTATATTGCCATCTATTTTCTATTCTGATATTGGAGTTTCTGAGCGCGCGATGTTGACATCATCGGTGCGGTGCGGCACGTAGGTAAGGGTATCACATTACAAGCGCTCTGAGCATTAGAGCGGAAATGATCCCGACGTAATAGTGTGTGGATACAATTAAAAACTCTTATCTTTAAATGACATTCTAGAGTTATTGGGCACAGACCCTACCCAAAACAAAAATGTTGGTGATAATTTACACAAAGATTTGGCAATTAGATGGAAACATATTTTAATCAACGGCTTGCCTAAAGATGAGAAAATGAAACAATACCTACCTGCCGAAAATTGTGCTTATTTGAAAGCACCAAAATTGAATCCCGAAGTTAGATCGGCGCTTACAGAAACAAATTTTAAAAGAGATGTATATAGCGAACAGAAACAAAATCAACTAGCTAGTTGCATTGCTACAATAGGTAGGGGTTTGAATATAGCCCTATCTCAAACAGCTAATGTTTCCCAAGAAATCATTAAAACTTTAAGTGACGCCGGTCGTTTACTTTGTGATACCCACTACAGAGAATCTATATCTAGAAGGTATGCTATCATAAGCTCCATTAGCAAACAAAAGAGAGAAGTTATAAAAAATACGAAGCTTGATGAATTCTTATTCGGTGATTTGAATGAACACCTAAAAACTGCAAAGGCTATATCTAAGTCAGCCTTAGAGCTGAAACCTAATTCAAGCCGAGGAAGGTACTATCAACAACCGCTAGCACAACCTAGCACGTCTGGACTTAGTAGACCAGGAGCTTTAAACGCCAGGGGGGCACCGCGAGTAGCAGCCGCCGAGCAGCGAGTGAACCCCCTGCAGTCTCGGCGCCAAGCTCCTCTGCTGCCACCGCTGCCGCCGCCACCACCACCGCCGGCGCCAGCGACCGCTACCGCGGGCTGAACAGGACGAGGTCCAATTACTACGGCGGCAACCAGAATCGGAGACGCTGACTTCGCTTCCGAAGGTACAACACAATTTTAATATAGTCGCAGGTAGACTACAATATTTCTATAATGAATGAATGGCTTAGTGTTACCAATGACAAAACTATTTTATCTTGGATCAAGGGATATCAAATACCTTTTACCTCCGATCCGCACCAATCGGTAAAGCCGAAACTCAGGTTACAAACGGCGGAAGAAACGGAAATAATTGATAATTGTATTTCTGAATTGTTGGAGTCTGGTTTTATCTCACCTTGTACTCCAAGCGAAAAGCAATTTATATCCCCTATTTTTACTGTACCTAAGTCTAATGGGAAACATCGTTTCATCTTGAATTTAAAAGAATTAAACAAATTCATTTCTACTAGCCATTTCAAGCTAGAAGATCACCGGACTGCTCTAAAATTATTAGATAATAATTATCACATGGCGACCTTAGATTTAAAGGACGCTTATTTCTTGTTGCCAATTACTATTGATGACAGAGTATGGTTGCGTTTTAAATGGAATTCAAAATTATATACTAATCAGTTATTTGAATTTAACGTACTGCCCTTTGGACTTTGCACTGGACCGTACGTCTTTACAAAATTATTAAAACCTGTATTAAGCTACTTGCGTTTGCAAGGATATGTATCAGTAGTATATTTAGACGATTTTCTATGTATTGGAAATTCATATAATAAATGTCTAAATAATATACACGCTACCAAAGAAATACTAGTGAGACTAGGATTTATTATAAACGATGATAAAAGTAATTTACATCCAACTAAAAATGTTTAACACATTAAGCATGTCTTTATCTATACCTCCGGAAAAGAAAAACAAAATTAAGCAGTTGGCTTATAAATTTTTACAAATAAAAAAATGTAACATCCGAGAATTTGCTAGTTTTTAAGGTTTGTTGACGTCAGCGTGTCCTGCAGTAAAATATGGTTGGGTTTACACCAAACTGCTCGAAAGGGAAAAGTTTCTCGCTCTTAATTATAGTGACAATTATAATAAATTTATGTTGTTACCAAAATATTTAAAACAAGATATATCTTGGTGGATAAACAATATTGATATGTCGTTTTGTCCATTTCAAATATATGATTATTCTATTGTAATTTTCACAGACGCCTCAGCCACTGGTTGGGGTGCAGCTTGTAACAATCAAACTGCAAATGGTCACTGGAATTATTCACAACAATCCTTGCATATAAACACTCTAGAACTATTAGCTGCCTTTTACGGACTTAAGATATTTGCCTCACAGTTAAAAAATTGTAACGTACTTTTGCGAATAGACATTACAATAGATATTGCATACATAAATAAAATGGGTGGCATACAATTTAAGCATTTAAATGACATTGCTCGTGACATATGGCAATGGTGCGAGTAACGCAATATTTATGTATTCGCTTCCCATATACAATCTAGGCAAAACGTAGCAGCAGATTATGAGTCTCGACAAATAAAGATAGATACCGAGTGGGAGTTAGCACACTACGCATTCGACAGAATCACATCTATATTTGGTATGCCAGAATTCGACTTATTTGCAAGCATTCAAAATCACAAATGTGACAGATATGCATCTTGGAAATTAGATCCTAATTCTGAATTAATAGACGCATTTACATTCAATTGGGAAAATGTACAATTCTATGCGTTTCCTCCGTTTAGTCTTATAACCAAAGTTCTACAAAAAATTAAACGAGATAAAGCCGAAGGGATTGTAGTTGTTCCATGCTGGCCCACACAGCCGTGGTACCCACTTTGGTCAATGTTACTAGTCCCAGAAGTAATATTCCTTGAACCTGACGAAAAATTGTTGTTTTCACTTTTCAGGGACAAACATCCCCTTCAGACAGATCTCCGCCTGATGGCAGGGATATTATCAGGCAGGCATTGTTGAGGCGCGGAATCCCGACTGCTTCACTTAAAATAATGATGTCCTCATTATCGGAAAATACATTAAATCAATACAGTTCATCATTAAGATCATGGTGGCAATATTGTAATGATAAGAATATTGATTATTGTGATATAAATATAACTCAATTATTGGAATTCGTAACTGAAAAATTTAATTCTGGTGCTGGTTACAGTACGCTCAATAGTTTTCGTTCGGCATTATCCATTCTATCACACCATAATGTCAACGAAAAAGATTCCATTAAACGTTTCTTTAAGGGAATATACCGTCTTAATCCACCTGCTCCAAAATACAATACCACATGGGATGCTAACGTCGTTCTGAATACCCTGTAAACTACTTTCCGCATGATTTAATTTCTTTAAAAAACCTTACTATTAAGACGGTTACTCTCCTTGCTTTAGCATCCGCACATAGAATGCAAACCTTGAGTCTAATTAAGATTTATAATATTAATTTTGAAGTCGATAAAGTGACAATTAAAATCGACGAATTAATTAAGACTTCAAAACCTGGTGCTTACCAACCTTTGATTGTACTTCCTTATATTAAAGAAAACTTGAAGATCTGTCCAGCTTCAACTCTCAAATCCTATATAGAAATAACTAACAGCTTACGTAATCAAGATTATCTTTTTATAAGTTTTCAAAAACCACATAAGAAAGTCGTTTCCCAGACGTTATCTCACTGGGTTAAATTGGTTCTTCAAAAAAAGCGGTATTGACACCAGTGTGTACGGTGCACATAGCACTAGACACGCATCTGCCGCTCACAGGGCAGGCGTCAATCTAGAACTAATTAGAAAAGCTGCAGGTTGGACAGAGTCTTCGAATGTATTTTTAAAATATTATAACAAAAATGTATTTTCAACAGTTAATACTGATTGTGTTTTTGCTAACGGTGTATTTCAATGAATACTAGAGGTAATGTACTTAAAGTGAGTTTAATATCTGATTTGTAAAAAAAAAAAAAAAAAAAACTTGCATAAGTACCAGTGATGATCGTTTCTTTATAAATTTTTTTTTTTCGATGCTCTAAACATCTGCATGTAATTGGTAATCATCTTCGGGAGAGATATGAAGTATAATTAAGAATCAAACGAACTTACCTTGTGAAGTTTGATATCTAATTATACGAATGTCTTGACCGAAGATGATTACACTCCCACCCAACCCATAAATTACCCATAGACCGATCAAAAAAAAAAAAAAAAACTTTCGCTCTAAATTATGATTATCGTTTCCGGGCAGGTCGGCGGGCTGCACGGGAGATAAAAATTTAGTCTAAACAAATTCCTTTGTTTAAGTAACTTTTAAAGGTGGTGAGGACAGCATCACCTCGTGTGCTGCTGCATGTAATTGGTAATCATCTTCGGTCAAGACATTCGTATAATTAGATATCAAACTTCACAAGGTAAGTTCGTTTGATTCTTAATTATTGTACCTACAGACAGAACTCATTCTATTTTTTGTTAACGGTCACGTTAGGTTCAGAGCGATAAATCAATCACTCAAACCGATGTTTCTCGCTGACTTCTGATCCGATAGTGTCGTCGGGTGACGTGACATCACAATAATAAATCTTTGCAACTTAACAATTTGTCAGTATTCTATAGCTGTTATGTTGACGAGTTACGAGTTACTTTATATTAGTCCGAACCTGTTTGTAAAACGACGCCAGTGACAAAAAAGTATCTTGGTAGAGATCGTTTACCATCATGTCTTGCGAACTGGATAAAATCTAATGTTCAATTAAATGTGTAGATTTTTTAAAACTTGTTTGGGTATTTTTAACGTTTGCTATTTAAAATTCCTTTGCAGGTAGGTAGGTCTTTCAAGAAGATTAACTAATGTAAGTATCTGCTTAAAGATAGTTAGGTATTACATGTTAAAACTAGATTATTGATACTAAGAGCCAATTTCACCAAATGTCAAAAATCCCGTATATCGTAATCTAGTTTAAGCGTCGAGTTTGATCGCTTATTATTTCAATTTGATTTCACTAGCTCATTAATACATTGATACAGCTACATGATTTCACGAGGTATTCTTTATTTCAAAATTTGCAATTTTAATGTATTTTTTAATTTTTTGTCATTACGCGTTTAAATCAATGGTGAAATTGGCTCTAAGACAGGGCATGGAAGTGTAAAAACACTGTCAAATATTAATTTATCAACTTATAATATTGTTAGGAAGTTACTTATAACAAAGAACTCTTACTTCCTCAGTTATTGCTTCGTTTTGTATGCAGACAAATATAGCTTTGGTTTTCTTTTCCTTCCCTTTGGGACACTTTCGATGAATCGTGCTGTAGTTTGCATGGTTGATTACTTTGTGTTTTTTTTTATGTAATAGTCTTCGATCAAGAAATCGAGAAAGAATATCCTAGATAACGCTTGACGAACCAAAACAGTAGATACCCAAAAATGGCACCTCAAATAGCGTCCCACTTACAAACTTGGCGCTTATTTTTTGTACATAATCACCTCTTATTTTGTACAAAATGAGCTTATTTTGTACAAAAACACATCTTTTATCACTTACTTTGTGCAAAATAAGTGATAAAAGATGTGTTTTTGTAAGTGGTCCAGTTTGTAAGTGGGACGCTATTTGAGGTGCCATTTTTGAGACTCTGACCGGACATCTAGGGTATTCGTGATCGAAGGTAATTCAATTTAACCAAGCTAATGCCAAGCAGGGAAAAATTGAACTGCAACAGTTGGGACGAAAATTAAATTAATTTAGATAGATAGATAGATAAACACTTTATTGCACACACACATTACAGGAAATACAATAACATAAAACTTAAAACTATGGTGAGCAAAGGCGGCCTTATCGCTAAGAGCGATCTACTTGGTTTTGCAAACGCTGATTTAGAATTTTTGGCCAAGTTGCTGTCAACTAATCCGCATTAGCAACAGGACTTAATGCCCGTTTTTTAAAAACAATTTTGCATTTACACAATACCTATTTTGGTCCAAGTTTTTATCAGTCTAATTTTGACCTTATTTCTTTTAGAAGTTGGGATATTACCCGTATCCTCCCTCATGGTCCTACTAATTTATTACCACGAGGATACCTTATTCTTCGAAATCCTACTAGCATTATTATTTGAATGAATTATGAATTCTACATTAACATAAATTTATGTATTTTATTCGTGTTTCGTATTTATACGAAACAACGTAAGGGTAACGTAAGCAACGTAAGCGAGACATGGTTGTAGATAATATTTTTTTCAACACACTTGCTCGTAAAGTGAGCCCTAATACATCGCTTTTAGGGCCATAAACCGAGCTATAACAAACGCGTGCAATAATATATAAAACACTAGTTCGTAATAGAATTAACCCTACAAAGTTAAATTAGTACCTTACTGCAAGTTCTATGCGAGTAAACAGAGCATTCCCAATTTAGCCGGGTTATACAGTTATTTTTTTTTGACAACAAGTAGGTTTTATGCTGTTGAAAATTCATATACATTTTTGGAATAAATAAATGTGTAAGTCCTTAATTAAGTCAAATAAATATATAATTATTATCAAATTATTCATAATTCACAATATTTTGTTATAAAATATTAAAATATTTGCATTTTATCACTTAAAATTATAATTTTGAAGTATTAGTAGTAGGCTGTATGCTCCTCACCCCTTTGTTCGAAAAAAAAATATGCGCGCCTTTTCCCATAATTATCATATTTTGTTTTTGCCATATTTGTTGCTGTGTTATAAATTACTTTGCTTTTTCCTCGCAAATGTGTTGAAAAACGTCGTTTGAAACTCGTGAGCTCTTGCTTATTGCACACTCGGCTGAGTTACGCCCTCGCCTGCGGCTCGGGCTGCAAACCACAGCCTTGTGTGCAATGAGCAACCTAAGCTAACTTGTCTCATAATGTACTATTATGCATCTTTAAAAATGCGTCGAACCACATAAAAAATACCAAATGACGTTATGGTCCCAGCGGAAGTCAAAGTATACGAATAGAATACTCATTGAACTATTACAGTATCTCGTACCAAAACGCAATGTTAATCCAACCGATCATTAATTATATTACAGGCAGCTCTTCATTTTCCTTCAGTCAATTACGAACGAGGAGTTAGGGCGCACGATTTTCCATTGTATTAGATATTTCCTGCATGTTACACGCAGAACCACTAGTAATTTATTGATGTGTAAATAAAGCACCTATTCTGGTCATGAAACTGTGGGATAAAAGTGCCATTTCGCATTGAAAATAGACCTTAGTAAAAATGAGTGCAGTGTTTTTGTGAAAAGTTTTAGAGGACGCTAGCGATTTATGTATTTTCATGGTGACAGTTTTCGCGCTAAGTGACCATGGCGCCATCAAGCGGCGGCCGCGCGTACTACTACGGTTTTTGTCCGACCCGTGTGAGCACGGTGAAAGAAAGCTCAGTCTTTGCTACTCGGTAAGAGATGGAGCTACGTGCGCATTTGATGCTGTGTTTTTAGGAGATCTTATGATTTTTTAATAACATAACTTTAGCACTGGTGAATTTATTTTACAGCTTATTTTTTTAGAAATTAAAGACTTAATTTAGTTTTTTTTGTCCACAGGCTGAACCGGGGGATACTATAGCTACAACCAAAGAAGGTAGTGTATTATTGTATTCTTTTTGCTTTTGTGTACTAATAATCTATAAGTACAGTACCCTTAGCACGAACAGCTATCGAGAAAAAAAACGCACGTAAAATTACTCGATAGACAATTCTCTATGGAAAATTTCATTTCGCTTATCGGCGATAGATGGCGTTGTACAAATTTCCAATACAAAATTTAACTATCGAATGATTTTACGCTAGTTATTTTTTTCGATAGCTGTTCGTGCTAAGGGTACTGTGCTTTTATGTTATTATTTGCCCTGATCAAACAATACGCAATATTAGTCATATAACGTATTTATAAAATCATTAGAGCCTAATAATCCAATAATTATATATGTAGTAGGTACCTATTTGGCTCTACCGGGTAGAGTCAACCCAAGAAAATAATAATAAATTACTTAGTTTCTTAAGGAAATATGCATGCCCTTATTAAGTACGCTCGCACCATCAGGGTGTCTGTCTATTATGATGTTATTGAAAACATTTTTAAATTATTGGGACTTCATATTCAAGTGATTTCAGAATAATTATGATATGATAAAGTTAGGACTCTCTCTTTTTTATTGCAGAAGAATGGGTGACTCGCAAAACCAGCGAGGTGACGACGACCCGTCAGATCGCGACGAGGGTCAAGCGCGAGCTGGTGCTCGAAGATGGCAAGATCCTGAAGGACTCGGGCCCGAAGATAGAGACGTCAGTCAACGAGGACACACATACCACCAACTTGCAGCAGACGGAGGTAAAGGCTTCGCTTTAGAGTTACTCTATTAGCTATACTTTCGCAGATGTACTGTTAGGTTAGTAGGTGATAAGATAAGACTCTAAAATAGGAAAGCATATTTATAACAGCAATTAAGGCTTTAAAATACTTACAGAACATTTTGTAGTTTTTGGGAATCATTTAGAGGGAACGTTTTTTTTATTTTAAAGCAAATTGGATAGATTTTGCAGAAAAAACTATATTTTATTTATTCAAAGTAACAATAAATGTCAATAAAAGTCACTGAATATCTATATTTATAAAATCGTAAACTGAATGACTGACTGACTGACTGACTGACTGACTGACTGACTGATCTATCAACGCACAGCCCAAACCGCTGGGTCTAGAGACTCCAAATTTGGCACGTAGGTTCCTTATGAGGTCTAGGGGTGCACTAAGAAAGGGTTTTTCAAAATTCACCCCCTAAGGGGGTAAAAAAGGGGATCAAAGTTTGTATGAAAGTCCCTCAGTTTTGAAGCTAGGATCCTCAAATTTTGTGTTTAGACTGACCATTGAAAATAAATAAATACGGGTCTCAGCGTTTTTCAAAATTCTACCCCCGAAGGGGTCAAAAGGGGGATGAAGTTGTGTATTGAAGAAAATCCTTTATTTTCGAAGTAAATATCGCTAAATTTATAATTTAGGCTTATGGATAGAAATCTAACGCAACGTATATTGTTATTGTTAGTATTTAAACCCCTATTGGGATGAAATGGGGGTGAAAAGGGGTAAAAAAACCCCAAAAATAGATATGGATGTCGTTATTGGGGTTTTCTGGGATGACGATTGCAAAAATGACATTTATTTTGAAGTCCAACACGGTAGACATGATTTGACCTCTAAAGGGGTGAAAATGGGGTTAAAATTTTGTATGGAAAAATAATATGAAATAGACATTACAACTTTAAACTTCGTTGGAGCACATCTTAAAATAAATAGGCAAACATATATTTTGTAATTTTGAAAATCAACCACTTAGGGGTAAATGGGGTGAGTAAACAGAAAAATCAATATGGATGTGGTTCTTGAGGTTTTATGGGATGGTGATTGCGAAAATGAGATTTATTTTGAAGTCCAACACGGTGGACATGATTTAACCTCTAAAGGGGTGAAAATGGGGTTAAAATTTTGTATGGAAAAATAAAATAAAATAGACATTACAACTTAAAAATTCGTAGGAGCATGTCTAAAAATAAATAGGCAAACACATATTTTGTTATTTTGAAAATCAACCACTTAGGGGTAAATGGGGTGAGTAAACATAAAAATCTATATGGATGTCGTTCTTGAGGTTTTATGGGATTGTCGAGGACAGCAAAGGAAACGGCGGTTGAAAGGGGAAAAGGAAGATTTAATAGGAGATAAAAAGGAAACACATTTACAATAGGCAAAAGAAGGCAATATGACAAGAATAGAGTAAAGAGACGAAACCATAGTATAGGTATTTACAAGGAACTAATTACAGAGTAAATATAGGTCTATACATGGGTGGGCCTGTCCTTGACATAGCCCTCCTCGTAAACGAAGTTTACTAAATTTAGCCAAGGACAGACCCTTTTTCTTAAAAAAAACTAATTCTCAAAAACAACAAAAAGAAAACCCCAATTAAAACAAAAAAAACTAGACGCTTAGTTTAACTAATTTTCTAACCGGACGTCTCAACGTGCCGCCTACTGTGCGCACGTCCGCTACTCGCACAATTCCGTCTCGACCAGGGTAGACTCTATCAACTCTGCCCTTAGGCCATACGCCACGCGGTAGGTTGGCATCACATATGAGGACAAGGTCACCGGATTCTAGGTTTATCGCAGCAGCACCCGCATCCCTTCTTGGGTTCAAAATCGGAAGATACTCGCGAACCCAACGCTGCCAAAAATGGTCAGCCAATCTGACGGCCTTCTTCCAATTCGCTCGTCGCACCAGGTCGCTGTCATCAAGGTTGTCTGGGCGAGGGAGGGGAGAAGACTGGCCAATGAGAAAGTGGTTAGGCGTTAGAGCTGGCGCGTCTCGCGGTTCTACAGGAACATGGGTCATCGGCCGAGAATTGACGATACCTTCGGCTTCCAACAAAAGCGTGTTGAACACCTCTTCGCGAGGAGCCCTTTCTTTTAGGGTTGCGGATAGGGTTCGCTTGACGCATCCCACAAGTCGCTCCCACACTCCCCCCATGAAAGGCGCTGAAGGCGGGAGAAAATGCCACTCTATCTGATGATTGCTCATGAAGTCTGAGATGGCTGGTTGGTACGACTGCCACTCCCGCTGGATCTCGCGATTGGCTCCAACAAAAGATGTTCCATTGTCTGAAAAGATTTGCTGTGGACATCCTCGCCTGGACATAAACCGACGCAGAGCCATGATCGCAGAGTCGGCTGACAAACTTCCTACCACCTCCAAATGAACTGCTCGGGTGGAGAAGCAGGTGAAGAGTGCGACCCAACGTTTCTCTCGGCGCCTCCCCACAGCAACTTCGACG
This sequence comes from Agriphila straminella, assembly GCA_950108535.1. Taxonomy (NCBI): domain Eukaryota; kingdom Metazoa; phylum Arthropoda; class Insecta; order Lepidoptera; family Crambidae; genus Agriphila; species Agriphila straminella. The sequence continues at coordinate 8,868,332 of OX467316.1, read as the reverse complement.
GGGCCAAAGTAGTCCAAACCGGTGATAGAGAAAGGACGCTGATGGTGGAGAAGTCGTTCTTCAGGCAAGTTTCCGACTGGTGGGGTGGACGCTGTGGCCTTCTTATTCCTGCAGACTTGGCAGGCTGCAGCGACTGTTCTGACGGTAGGCCGGAGACGAATTATCCAGTAACGCTGGCGAAGCTCGTTCACAACCATCTCTCGACCAGCGTGTCCTGCCCAAACGTGATAGTGATGGACGATGAGGCGAGTAACATGCTCTGAGCCGTTTAAAATGACAGGCTGTTTTACATCTTCCGTGACGTCACTCGCAGCAGCAATTCGACCGTGCAGACGATACAGGCCTAGACTATCTTGTTTAGCTTGCAAGCGCTCAAAACAACTCACACTGAGGCTTTCTTGCTGGCTTTGTCGCAAAATGTGCAATTCGGCGCTCTTCATGTCAGCGGCTAGTAGCGGACGCGGCCCTCCTCGTTGGCGAGGACGTTTAGAAAAAACCTTCTCACGAAGGAGACGCAAAAATTGATGGGCTCGTGCGGTAGCACGTAATAACCTAATCCACGAACTAAAAAGTTTACAATTAGGATGTACAAGATTAAAAAATATCGTAGGAGTCAATGTAACAAACGTTTTAATTTCTACAGAATTGCTTGGCTCGGCAGGGAATTCTAATTGGTTACGCAACAACATATCGGGTCCCTGCAGCCATCTGCTTAACGATTCAACTCCAGTTGACGCGACACGAGTGGCGTCATCAGCCACATTAAGCTCGGTTGGAATCCAAAACCATTCGTGAGCCTGGGTCAGCTCAGCAATTTCGCCTATCCGATTCCGCACAAAAGTATTTGAATCGCTAGCAGCACTCCGAATCCAAGCAAGGACGGTTTGTGAGTCGCACCAAAAGAATCTTTTTGAGGGCTTAATACGGTGCTGCTCACAAATCGTTGTAGCTAATCTAACTCCTAACAACGCGGCTTGCAATTCAAGTCGCGGCACTGAAGTCGGCTTCAGCGGCGCGACCCGAGATTTGCTCATTATAAAGGCTACTTTCACGGAACCGTCCGAGAAAATAAATCGCCAGTACGAAACGCAGGCGTAAGCTTGGTTGCTCGCATCTGAAAACGTATGCAGTTCGCAAGTAACGGGACCAACGGTATCGGTATAGCAGCGTGGAATCGAAAGAGATCCTAAAGATGCCACGCTGTTATACCACTCTCCCCATCGCGATCGTTCGGCTGAGGGTAAAACATCATCCCATTCCCGAACCAATTGCCAAGTGCGTTGGAAAAGAATCTTACCCGTAGTAACGATGGGAGCTAAGAAACCTAAAGGATCAAATATTTTCATCAGATCTCGCAGCGCTTGACGTTTTGTCAACGCTTCGAGGTCAGGTGAACAGAAATTAATTTTGAAAATAAAGTGGTCAGCGTGTGGGACCCAATGCAAACCTAAAACGCGCATGCCTACCCCCTCGAAATTCAAATCAACTTCTCGAATTTCCTCTTTAACTAAGCTCGGTGGCAGCAGTTTGAGAGCCTCTCGATTATTGGACACCCACGACCGCATTTCAAAGCCACATTGACTGTGGACATGAACAATGTCAGCAGCCACCCTAGCTGCGTCTTCTACTCTATCATAACTGCCAAGATAGTCATCCATATAATGACATTCTATTATATCTCTAGACGCTTCAGGATACTCAGACTCGAACTCTCTCGCGTTTCTGTTTTTGATATAAATCGCAATAAAGGGAGAACACGATGCACCGAAAATTAGTGATGTCATTCTAAACTCTCTTACAGTATCCTCAAGATCTGAGCGCCAGAGGTATCTTTGACAATCCAGATCTTCACTTCGAATTTTGATTTGCGGAAACATTTCCCTGATGTCGCCTGTCAAGGCGACTTGACCTTCGCGAAACTTCATTAAAACTCCTAATAAAGATTGCAAAAGATCGGGCCCCGGCAGTAAAAGAGAGTTTAGACAGACTCCATGGGTAAGAGCGGCTGCATCATGAACGATTCTAAGCTTACCTGGCTTATTGACATTGGTAACACCAAAATGTGGAAGGTACCAACGCTTGGTGTCGTCGTGTAATTTATGTGAGTCTGTGCATTCTTCCGCGTAGCCTTTGTCTACGTATGCTTGAATATTTTTCGTATAGATATCAACATAATCGCTATCGCGTCTAAAACGCCTCAAAAGAGAGTTAAGCCGGCTGAGAGCCAGGTGGTAGCTATCAGGCAAACGAGGATTGTCTTCTCGCCATGGCAAACCAACCTCGAACCTACCATTCGGCAGACGGCGCGTTGTTTCTTCCACAATTCTGACAGCTCTCTGCTCTTGGGTGGTATAGGGTTGCTGATGTTTAATTCCAATAGACTCTAAGCTATAATAGTCCCTAATGAGAGAATTCAGCTCTTCGTCACTGTCGGTAACGAGACAATGATTAAAGGTAGGTATGTTTTTGCTGAATTTTGGCTGGCAACCGTATATCACCCAGCCAAGTGCAGTTCGTATCGCAGCGGGTTGAGACGGCGATGAACCAAACCGGTTCTCTAAGCTAACCAGCAGGTGCCAGTCACAAATACCAATAAGTACTCGAGGAGTAGCTTGCTCAAACGACAACTCATCTGCAATGTCACTGAGGTAACTGTAAGAGGAAAAATCTTCTCTGCGCACTGACTGGCTAGCCAGAGACAGGTCAGGCACAGTTCGCGCATCACTAATGTTGAAAACTTCCGAAGTGTTTCTTCCCCGAATATTAAAGGTGACTCGCTTCGAATTAATCTTGCGGGAACCTGTCACGCCGCTCATGAAAACTTCTTCATTAGCGCCATCTAAACCTAAAGTGTCTGACAACTGAGAATCAAGTAGAGTTGTGGTAGACCCGTCGTCAAGTAAAGCGTATGTATGCACTACCCCACCTGGGCCCGATAGTACCACGGGCACAATTTTCAATAAAACTCTATAGGAACTTTTTCCTTTTCCTGAAAAAGAGGTCGCATTACAAGCGTTGTCGGTTGAGGTGGCAGGTTGTACGCAAACTTCTTGGTCGGAAATCATACCACGATTACGATTGTCGTTGATACTGACGTTATGTGAAGGCGAATTCTTTATGGCAGATGGCAATGAATTACGGGTGACAACTGACGTTGGAATGTTTTGATGATTTTGACACTGACGATTCGTGAAATTATTATCGTTGGAATGCAATGAATCTGAATGCAGTAAATGGTGATGATTTAAACTACATTTGTTGCATGATTTTGCTCTGCAGGTTCGCCAATTATGTTTGCCTTTACGGAAACACTTGGGACAAATATTGTATTGACGAACCCACGACCAACGTTCGTCAATGGAAAGTGATGAAAACTGAGGACATGATTTGATGCTGTGGTCCGACTGACAATACAAACACTTAGGAGAAGCTATGGAGTTTGCGTGCACCCGATGAAACGCCGGCTGGGTCTTCGGCCTGTCCGTGACAAAAGCAGCGCCGCCACTCAATAAGGGGCTGGGGCTAAAGCGAGCATGTTTGCTAGCTTCCTGCTCCAGGAACGTCGCCAACAACTCCAACATCGGTGTCTGGGGGTCAAAATTTTTATCAGCGAAGTCCAACCACTTGTCCTGCAAATTAAAAGTTAGTTTTGCCAACAAAGTATGTACAACCTCCGGCGAATAAATGTATTCATTCTTATTAAGTTGTTTAATTATACATAAACAAGATTGTACTCTTGATGCAAAAGTGAAAATTTCGCTAGGGTTTCGTATTTTTGGTAGGGCGCGCACCATAGCAATCTCGTTGAGAACGATTTGCTCTGGGCGCGCAAAACGAAGCTCTAACGCTTTTAAAACTAAATCAGGCTCGTCCGACGATAACAGCAAGGTCCTCACTGCCTCGCGCGCCACGCCACATACGGCTTTACGCAGTCGCGCCATGTTTTCTTTGGCGCTATAGGAAGACCTCGTGTCGTCGAAACTCCTCTTAAACGGGAGCCACTCTGCGACGTCCCCTGAGAAGTTAACAATATCTACATTTATAGAACGGGCACAGTTATTCTGTGCTAGTAGCGATATCGCGTTCGCTAATTGAATGATCTGCGACGTTGGCACTTCGTCTTCAGGTTTCGCGTTCGGTGCTTCCTTCTGTAGAAATTCGCGTTGCACCTTCGCAGATGCCGATACGCCCTCCCCGATCGGGTGCATTGCACGGGCGACCTTCTCCTGCATGGTGCTGTGCACATTCTCACAATGTAATGAAACAAGTTTTGGTACCTGAGAATCCTGAGATACAACGCGTGGCGACCGTGATCGGTCGCACCTCGGTGACAGGTGGTTCGGAGATCGGCAATCCATGAGCCGGGATGGTGACCCTTCGGCGCTGCGGGCTTTGCCAACCCACTCCGCCGTCCGCTCCATGGAAGCCGTAGTTGATCCTATCAGTGCTTCCTCTGCCTCAACGGCAGCTGTCTCTGCCACAAGCTCCGCGCGCGCAGCCGCCTCCTCTGCCATCACTGCGTGCTGTGTGAGCTCCGCGATCTTGCGCCTGTATTTTGCTTCGGCGGCTTTTTGCCGCGCAACAAGATTCGCGCGCTGCGATGACGTGGTGGAAGCCACGACAGAGCTTGCCTTTCCTTCTCCCCCCTCAGAAGGTGAGGGTGCCGCCATCGCTTTTGCTGCTTGCGCTCTCGTAAGCATAAGGGAAAAGTAAATTTGGAAAAGGTGCTGAAGTTAAAAAAGGAAAAGATGGATCGAAGGACCAGGATGTCGAGGACAGCAAAGGAAACGGCGGTTGAAAGGGGAAAAGGAAGATTTAATAGGAGATAAAAAGGAAACACATTTACAATAGGCAAAAGAAGGCAATATGACAAGAATAGAGTAAAGAGACGAAACCATAGTATAGGTATTTACAAGGAACTAATTACAGAGTAAATATAGGTCTATACATGGGTGGGCCTGTCCTTGACAGGGATGGTGATTGCGAAAATGAGATTTATTTTGAAGTCCAACACGGTGGACATGATTTAACCTCTAAAGGGGTGAAAATGGGTTTCAAATTTTGTATGGAAAAATAATATAAAATAGACATTACAACTTTAAAATTCGTAGGAGCATGTCTAAAAATAAATAGGCACACATATTTTGTTATTTTGAAAATCCGGGGACGGGGACGGGGACGGGGACGGGGACGGGGACGGGGACGGGGACGGGGACGGGGACGGGGACGGGGACGGGGGCGGGGACGGGGACGGGGACGGGGACGGGGACGGGGACGGGGACGGGGACGGGGACGGGGACGGGAACGGGAACGGGAACGGGAACGGGAACGGCCGGGGACGGGAAGCGCCCTTGGTAGGAACCCGCCTAAATTCGTAAAAATGGCTGGTCAGATCCTGGTTGAAGGTTCCCTAAGGATTTTCTCTAATATCCACGCGGACGAAGTCGCGGGCAGAAGCTAGTTGTTAAATAAACGTAAAAATAATTAACTTGTGATCTTTTCATTCATTTCATGACGCATGTAGAGGTCTATAAAAGCTCACGTATTACTTTTTCGATTACAGCACCGTGTCCCTGATGAACCAGCGGCTGAAGACAAGACCTCGGCATTGCCAGGACGTGTGAAAGGAGTTATTAGTCCACCTCCCGATGGTAAGCATACAGGTTTATTTGTAAAACACTAACAACCTCGCAGGAGTGGATTACTAACATCATAAACAACAACATTTTTGTTCTACGACTTTTCCGAAAACAGAAAAAAACTACTTTTTTTTCTTTTGCGAGGTTGTTGGACTTGGTGTTTTACAAATAAACCTGATGAAATGAATTGGTAAAGGAACATTATGGTTTATGTTCTTAAAACATATTTTTCTCTAATGCCTTTGTCGTAATAATACGGCAAAGGCATTAGAGAAAAATATGTTCCACTTGGTGATCTCGGTTTGGAAATCATAATTATCATTTATTTACATTCTAAAGAAATAAAATAAATTTCATTATTTTAAATTGTTGTAAAATTAAGAGTCTTCCTGATCTATCCATTGGATTAAAAACTATGGACAGTGGACATTAAGTTAACAATTGATTTTCAAAACTATTTCCTCCAACTCTACACTTGACCTAGTTTGAAACTGAATATGTAAAAAACACTATGATAAAGATACGCCAAAGTAACTGAAATAGACATTCTGTCAATTGCTGGATAGATACATTTACATAAATGGTAAAGGTCATTCATCTTAGACATTATTTTGCATAAGTACTGCACTGTCATGGACATGGACTTATGTTTTTATTCCACATTGCTTTACAGAAGTAGACGGTCTTCAAAAGCTGGGAGGGGAGGTGGCTCCAGCTGGTGCTAAGGTGCTGGTATCGTCCAGGGTGGTCGCCAACCCTGATGGGAAGGTCCGCGAGAGCAAGGACCTGAAGGTGCTCACCAGGAATGTGACGGATCACGTCCGGGAGACGGAGGAGCGGTTCCACAAAGGGGACACCACGCATGAGGTTAGTACACTTTTATTCTTAATATAGTTAGCAGTAAATATCCTGCGACTATTAACTTCTTCTGCACACGAACGTACAATAGTGCTAAAAGCGTTAACTTTATTGTACGTAGTGCTATTATAACAATCTGCAAAAGGGCTTTACTTCGGTAATAATTACTTATTCGTCCTTTCAAATAGATACCCAAAACTTCTTCAACCAATTATCAATGTAATGTAAAAGTCTGGTGTAATCGCAAAAAAAGCTCTGGCTCTTATCCAAAATATAAAAGGGTATCAAGTAATTTCCCTCGACTATAACGCTATTAGCCTGGAATAGTACATTACAGCCGTGAACGGGAAGCTAGCGATTGCATTGTCGAGGATGGTTTGAAGCCCGAGCCGCAGGCGAGGGCTTTAATCATTCGAGGCAATGCAAGTAGCTTCCAGAACAAGGCTTGTATAGTGCTTTTCTCAAGAAATGCGAGGAAATAAAAAACTTTTCAATTGAAACTTAATTAAATTTAATTCCCGCCAGTTTTTTTTTGGGTGCATTCCAGCAGTTTAATCGCTGAAGCGCCGAAAAGCAAAATGAGATTTATCATAGACAAATCCTCTGAGTAATCTTGAATTACGTGCAGCGCCATCTACCGCCGAGAAGAAAAAACCCATCTCATTTCGCTTCTCGGCGGTAGATGGCGCTGTACATAATTCAAGATTACTTAGAGGATTTGTCTCTGATAAATCTGGTACAATACAATGTAATATTTATTTATTCTTATAGTAATATACTCTGTGCGCACCATTTTTTTTTTGTATCGTTATTATAGTACCTATTAAATAATTTTACCTTTATAATATTAACTGTCTTGTCGTTGGCTTGCGTGCCAGAAAAAAGGAACTAAAGTTATGGCTGTATGGTGCAAATGTGCCTTTGCTTTTTTTGTTTTTGTGAACAGCTAAAACAAAAAAAAGAAGTTGCCGCAGACCACCCAGATCATCTTCGCACTGTACCTACTTCCCGCACCCGGTGCTGGTGCGGGAAGTAAGTATTGAAATTCATTCCTGGCCTGAATTTTAAATTTAGAATGTGATGAACCAGACCCCCTCGGAAATGTGGAACGCCCCGCATTCCTTTTTCAAATGGAATGATAAGATTTCAGAGCATAAGTGAGAAAAGAAAATTGTATAAGTTTAACCATAATTTATGCAAAAAAAAACTATAAGAGAAATTACATAACTAATGGGTTTGTGAATAAAAAATATATTTAGGTCTAACAACCTGTATTTAGAATGTAAGATTTTCCGTGACAATAAAAATATCAATTCTCATAATAAACCGATTTACCAAATCGAAACAGCCGGTTACACAACCACAAAGTACCATAATAACTCCATTAAATTCTATAACCAATGTCAGGTCACCATTGCAATTTACGCATGCTTTTAACTTTTAACTCTATATGCATGACGGAATTATCTAGCACCATAAGATGTGACTCCATCGATTGTCAATGGTTCGTACGAGGCTGATATAGAATGATAGACGCTAATGGAGGTGCGGTCGGCTTCAGAAATATCTTTACTTAGCACCAAGTCGCACCAACGGTTGCATTCATATAGTACAGTTGGTACTTACCACACAAGTCTTATAGTAAGTGTGAAAAAGTTCTTAAATGATCAGACATTTCTTGGATATACCAGGGGCATGTAAATAGACCCTTCGTAAGTCGTCTCGCAGATTGTTCAGCTATTCCTAGAGTTAGATAAAGTATTTTTAGCAGCTGCTAATATAAATGTGGGATACTAATTGGTAGAGTGTTAGGGGAGGCTCTTTGGAATATATCTTGGCGTATGATACTGATGAGTGTTTATAGAAAATTTATTAAAGTAATTTTCCAGGATGGAATTTCATTTGAAATTTGTTGATATAACTTTAGTACCTAATAGTAAAAACACTTAAAACATTGTTTAAATATCTACTAAAATCTGAAAAGTCAACATTCGATAAAATTTTGCAATATGGATGAGTAGATTTATTTGCAAGTCACAGGTTGAAAATGTGTAACAGAGTTGGTAGGTAAAGTTAAAAGTACAAGTGACCCTGATAGAGCACAGCAAACATTAGGGGCAGCTATCGCCTCTTACTTATAAATTCATATTTACTACGTCGTCGCCTCTTACTTATATTATTATATAACTGGAAAAATAACTAATAACTGATAACTTTTTTACAGTTTAATCCCGATAAATGGACATAATTAGATTACCAAACTGATTGAGAATAAACGTGTTTTTTCAGGTGATTAAAACGGGTCTACGATGAATGATTTTGGATTTTCGATATTTTTACAGCTTTAATAAAGCACTTTGCATTGCTAAAAAAAAACCAAAACACGTGTGTTACGGTTACCGTGTCGTAAAACATTAGACGAAACGAAAGAAATATCGAGACGCAACAAAATTAACAATATCTCAACATGAGTGACCAACGATTATTACAACATCGTATCGCACATGTAAACCTGAATCGTGTCAATTGAATGTGTTCTTAATGTTGTTATGATCGAATCAATCATGGTTAGATGAATGCCATACAGCGAGTTTACCTTTCAATTAATCAACAGTTTTGTAACAGTTGCCGAATCGACTAACATATTGCACATAAGTACTATGATTATAAATGCGAAGTGAGAAGGAATTAAATTATGAAATGATTTTTCATTGAAATTTTAAGAAATGACATTACTCAATTACCTTTAAAAGAATTTGAATTAAGTTTAAGAGTTTTAGTTACTTTCAGTACGTTTCTTTTAGGATTCATTATCAATCTGTTGAACTTGCAAGGTCATGGTATTTTTGCTAATCTACCGCTTAAACCATATAAACTTAAAATAATCAACATACTTGTAATACTTAAACTTTTTATTACTATACCTTTAACTACTATACCTTTAATTATGCCCGTGTCATATTTATTCAGGTGTACAAAATCACTGTCTTGTTTTTAGCACAGAATAAAGACTAAACTTCTTATGGAGATTTCCATAAATAATGAAGCTCGTTATAAATCATCGAGTGGTATTTTCTCTATGTTTTCCGTCTGAGATAGTTTTTGTCAGGTGAATACTTTGTAGCGGATCATTGAACGCTACCAATGTCATTGAATGGTAATCTGTGATGAACAATTGCCAGCATAATTCAATGTTACTCGTAAAATGACGATGAGTGGGAATATTTAAAATCAGCACAATACAGTGACTTCAACGCAGACACATCGTTCTGAGAATTTCATTAGGAATCTTCCTTTGATAGGAATCTAACTTCTAACGCTCATTCGTTGAATTCATCTGTTTTGTTGTATAGAAGTCACGCTGACCTGAAATAAAGAAAATGGAATTAAACACACGCTTTTTTTAAAGTTATCGTTTTTTTTATTTTCTATGATAGATTAAAAAAGGCAATTGAATGATCAACGCTTATCGGCAATAAAACTTATTTGTTCAAGCTTAATCGCCAGTCCGTAGTAACACGATAAACTTACACAACGTAAAAACGAAATAATTCCCGCTGTCGAGGCACGGCAGTAAGATAAAGAGCGTAAAATAGGGCAGCGCTTTATTCAGATGAGCGTTTCACATAAATCGATGGGGATTTTGAAATTATAATTTGTTCTCGGAGATAGGTCGCCGCGGGCGCATCGCCCACGCTTCTCTTAGCGATGTGGACTTGAACATAAAGCGCTTTTTCGCTTTCTGCTGCTTGTACTATTTTGATATCTTGTTTTACTAATATACGACCTGTATTGAGACTATGATCATCGAGAAAAAGTGTACAAAAGCATAATCGATTTAGACTTTATGAAAATTTATTCTGTTATTAATGTCCTATTGTAATTGCTAAAAAATATCTGTAGCTTCTCGGTGATGTTTTACAGTTTTTTAAAGGATCCAAAAAACATGTCTGCTGCATGTATTTTTTCCAAGGGTTAAATTATTATTTACTGACATTCTATAGATAAAATTGTTTTGACATTTGGCAACTTAGCGAATCCAGCGCAGAGCAAAGAGTCGAGTTTCGTGATCGCTTGCGCATTGCATTCACTTGCAACCTGCGTTTGCGCACTGTCCCATTGAGCCACTCCTTAATTACCATTAACCAACTATTCCAAACTAAATAGCTCTAATGTTTCAGTTGGTTGTCGATAAAATAAAGATTAATAAAAGGGAATAGGGACATTTAGACAAGGAGAAGTTTATTTCCTAGTAATAATTAGTATCTAGTACCCCTCCTCTAATAAGTTTTAAAGAAAAGATTCAAAAATAGTTCAAAACAAAGATTTCATTTAAGTACATTAAAAATAATAAAGCTTTTAACAGAGCACTACTTAGTCTTTGGAGGTTGTATAAATTAATTTTCCAGAGAAATATTTATTAATAATAATTATTGTGGTTGCGCCACAGAAAATGACATCCAACGAAAGTGATCAGTTGATCACAGATCCACTCGCCATTCTAAGTTCACCAACAACGAAGCGATATTGACACAATTCAAGTCTTAAATCTACATATGAAAAGGTTTGTTTTAAAAAATAAACAAAAATGGATGAAATGGATGACGTGTTGGGTTGAGACAATAAAAAAAATCTACTAGCGGAACGACTAACTGTGCGTGCCTCTGACTTTGCCCCCTCTAATTAGGCTGTTGATGATTTTCGCTGAAGTTTACAGTTTTTTGTTGCTATAACATTTTAACCTATCTTTAATTAGGTTTTTTAACACTCGAAAAAAAATCAAAATTAATAATCAACTAAAGTACAGTGGTACTTTCTAATAATATAGAAGAATTTCGTTAAAAAAATTCTAGTATAAAATAGATTTGGCAATTTAAATTCGCCCTATGCTTACTACCATTGTGAGAAAAATACGTCAATGAAAAGAGAACGCTGCGCCAACTGATAGTTACAGGATTGTTCAAGGACATGAAGCTTGTATTAAAAGGTCTTTATTTGATTAATAGCTTGTAAATCAGAAGTTCACATCGAGTTCTTCAATTATCTATCAGTTCGTAATCCGATAGATAGATTCATCATCCGCTCTGAATGCGCGGCTAAATTGCGACGGTCACGCGAATCGCATATTAATCAAATTTTTCTTTTTGTATTTATTCATTACTGGTGTGGTGTGAAATGGTTTTAGGCAGCAAGCCTAAAACCATTTAGGTGCCTACCTAACCTAACCTAACCTAACCTAACCTAACCACCTAGGTGCTTAAAATGATTTGTGGGATCTCTTTATGTCTATGGATGAAACTTGATTATGTACAATATAAATATGATGTTGGTACTTTGATAGTGATAATTAAACTCAATTTTTCTTTTGTAGTACTTAGAGTAAGTAGAGTAAGCATTTCAAAAGAAGATCAATCTCCATAGTTGGTAACAAAAGGTCAGGTTTTGATGTCCCTGGGTCATAGTATGGATCCTAGAAGGTCAAATAAGCTGAATTTTCCTAGGTTATAAATAAAAGACCTAAAAAAATTGGCGAATATATGGTAGCTTTGGAACATCGCAACGCAATGCACTTATGTTTTATTCAGTTTTTTTTAATTTTATTCAAACTATGACTACTATTGTCACTATACGCGATAACCAGCCTATCAATTTAACAACCTTTAGAGATCATTAACATATTATAAAAACGGTTTAAAAAAAATGATGTTAAACTTTTTGTTACTTACTTTTTTAAACATGTCTTTAGCTGATTTCAATCGATTTGACACGCCGCTATGCAATTTCCGGTCGAGATAGACAAGTTTGGATGAGAACATAATAGATTTCATATGTTATATACATATAATATAAATATAATGTGAATGTGTGTTCAAATATTATTTAACGAGTAGCAGGCTGGACTGGCAGCACAAGAATCAATTGATAAAATTTCTACATCAAATACTAGAACAATTCTATTTTAAAAAAATTGGGCGAAAATCTAAAATTTTAATAATTAGATTATTAAGTTACCGATCAATGAACAGATATTGTCAAGTGAGCACGTATAGTATACCTCTACACACGTAACAACTTTCATTGGGTGAAAGTTTAAGTTGTTTTATTATTTTTGAATTATATCAATAAAATGTAATTAGCTGAATGAACACAATTTTAATTATGCGTAGTAAAACTCATTCACGAAACTTGATTGCAAACTGTAAGTTAAAAGTTCTATTATATAACCTTAAAACTTGATTGAATAACACAAGTGTTTAACTAAATATTGGTTTGGAATAAATTAAATAGTATGTAAAATTATAATTCTACTACTTATTACTCAATTTATAAGTATTTTAAATTTAATAATTATTAACCATACTATTATTTCATGACATCTATATTATATAGGTACATTGATAGCTTATGTTTAATGATCATTAGATTAGTATTATGTAATAATAATGGTTATTATTTATGCATTAAATAAGGCTATGAAAAACACCACAATTTTATTATTGTGTAACAAAAATCGTCTTCATTCAGTGCCGATAATGAGTTATAGGTTCTTCATGACCAGCAAATTAGTTAGTTCCGTATCATCCCGACATTTTTATTAAAAGGTTTCATTATATATTATGATTAGACGTAGGCACATGCATCTAACTTTATCTTAACCTTCTTTTAAGTGTGTTAAAGATCAGGGTTACCACGACCGTGAACTCTTGTGTAGTCATCACAAATAGGAGCGTTTAACCTACCATTAAAACGCATATTGTGTCTGAAGCCTTATTCGAAGCCTTGGTAAACAGATTGAGAATAGCGAAGCCTTTCCGTTACCGTTCAGCATCATTATTATAGGTCTATCTTACTAAATTACGTCACATCCGCATCCGTGTAACGTCATATCTCACCCCTCCATGTTCACCAGGCCGCCGCCATTGCGAGTTTCCGCGCTCATTGCAGTCTCAAAATCTGAAAAATACCTTTACAACTATTGCACATTAAATGCATACCAGGCAGCCCTTGAAGGTAGGCTTCGAATAAGGCTTCAGACACAATATGCGTTTTAATGGTAGGTTAAACGCTCCTATTGTGTCTTATTCGCCGTTATTCGAAGCCTTGGTAAACAGATTGAGACATTGTTTGTTATCGCCTGGTGAACAGGGACAGGACGCCAATGTGACACTCTTAATTATCATAAATAGTTTATTTCTCTTTAGATTGATTTTAATTTAGATCAAAAGAAAGCTTTCTTTAAATAGTAAAGGGAAGAAAAAATAAATAATAATAAAAAAAAAAAACAATAATTAAAACTGAAATAAAGTCCATTGACAAATCAGATCAGCTTTAAATAAGTTCACATAATTTTTTTACTTAAGTAATTATTTACCATAAATTATCTAACTCATAATATTTTAGTCGTATTATCGTTTGATATGACTGCTGGTTGACAGTGCATCTCTGATTAAATCGCGTCGATCGCCTACTTCAAAATAATCTGGGACAAAACAACGTTTTCTTCGCAGATTCTTTTATTACAAATGTGATGTCAGTTGCTTGCCAATTAATTCACTTCAAGATACAAACCTTACCAAATCTTTGAGCTTTTGCTCTGCAAAAAAAAAATCTTTATAAAATCCCTAACTGGATTTGGATATCATAATAAAATAAATCTTTGTGAACGCGGTCACAAAGTTATTACTTTTATATTAAATACTTGATTAAATTAATTTAATCGTAAACTGCGAACTGAAACTCAATAAATACCTACCCAAAAATAAACGTTATACGACTGATTTAAGCCAAAGGTAGGCGAACTACCTTTGGTGTTATACACTTAGGCCGACTAGCTAGCTAGAGTGTCTGTGTCTGTCTGCACCATCTTGTTGTGTCGCGTCTAACATAAACTTTATGTGTGGGCAGAACAAGCACTAATGTCAGACGTTAGTGTTATATAAATTGCTATCGAATGTTAATTAACATTTACAAGGTCATTTGAATTTTTACACTTAATAAAACATTTAGTACCTATTCGATTGGTCAACACCCAGCAGCTGTGTTAGCCCAAAACAAAAACAAAACATAATAATAATAGGTAAGTAAGGATACTTACTTAGGTAAGTACCCACTACACTTAACTGTAACATTTTTAATTATCATCGCAAAATTAACATTGGGAATCAAAATACTAGGTAAAGACTAGAATAGATATAATAGATGAAATTAAAAGATGTATTAAAAGAACAAATATGACAGTACTGTATATCAAAGAAAGAAATAATTATTTAGTAAAGAAATACGACTTAATTTATTCCAACATGTCTACTTTCTGTAAACAAAGTTTCGTTTTTATAGGTAAAGGTAAGTAAATGAAATATTTTCTTTTTATCAATCTATAAAATAAATATTTAAGTTTCTAAATGTCATGGTTTCTATGGCCATCGGAAAAGCTGCACGCTGCATCAACTTTATATTTGTTTTGAACTTGAATTGAATTTCTAACAATATAGCAAAAATGTTGCATATCAAAAATAATAGTAATAATAATTAGAATTAATATAATAGCATTTAATAATACAATTAAAATCACATAAATACTTTGGAATCATCCACCAAGAAGATTACCTCTGTTATCTAACAAATCATGTATCATCACCCGCATAAATAAACAAGACAAACAAGAGCCGGGTGCCAGTGCTTCCCCATCATGGTAAAGGGGTGGTTGGTTACGCTTTGATTACGAAAGTATATTTAAGTAACTTATTAGCAGACACCAACCAATATAACATCAGAGCGACAGTGTTTACAACAACTGACTAATGTCAAAGTGCTTAAGTGTATTATTTTAAAGTTATTTCCAGAATATGGTACATGTTATGGTAGCTAAATAGAAGTGTTTTCATATTCTACTGAAATATTCAACAAGTACTTAAGTAGGTGTATAACAAAATGTCAACCTACACCGTGCTATGATTATAATCAAAATATAGAATGATTCAATCGAGGTCTGAGTAAAATCGAGATTCCTCCACGAATTTAATAGGGTTTACATCACAAAACATATACATGTGAAAGTGTTTTTTTTTTAAATTCATATCTAAATAAATAATCAATAACAACGTGGTTAAAGTAAAATAAAAACTAGCACTTTATGTATCTATGTACACATTACACGCCCCCGGCAAATCGGCTATCAATGCACTGTGTAATAAAGCCAACATCATCAGACTTAAATTTTCATAAAATTTAAAATGTAAAACAGGCACAACCCTTGCAGTAACCACTTAACTAAAACGAGCTAGGATATCTGATCTGTCATCGGTCTCATGAGACAATATCAGTCTTCAAAGAATACAAATGAATATAAATGTTCAAACAAAACATAATATCCGCTACAGTTATTTTGGTTACAGTGTAGCCAAAAGGGACACAATAAATAGGTTAGATTAAAACTGTGACCTTATGATCACAAAACGGCAAAATAAAGCGCGAGCTGAGCGAGCGCATCGAGTGTGCCACGGCAGCGGCCAGTGAAGCACCAGAACGCAACTGTTGGTGAACCTTCTTTGCGACACCCGGACTTTGCACCCGGTTGATATTTTTAATAAAGACACATTTTAAATAACAGGAAAATATATTAATTGAAATATTTCAATCAAAATAACTTGTTGCACTGGCCCACGGTTATAAAAATTAATATTAATAAATAACTCCCCAAAGAAACATTCAAAATCCTTCTGGTTGTTCTGTAAGCAGCAACTAGTGGTTGTTAAAAACATGGAGCTTATGTAAATAAAGATTTATTTCTATCATTCATTCATTGGTGGTGCCCACTAGAAGTACGGGAATATCTTGGATGATCCCCTTTTTGAGTTCCTCTCCCTCAGGGATTAAGGACAGTGTTTATACAGAATAATTAAATAAAATAATAAGATAAAATGAGTTAAACTATGTACATATCGACGGTGCCTGGACGGTGCTCATCAAAAGCAACCGAAATAATTTATGTCAAAACATCAACCGACGGTGCTCCGGAGCGACCGGCCGAATTTATTTTAAAACCATAATAAATGTTTAACGAATGTAAATATATTTATTGACATTACATAACTATATGTATAATGACGGTGTCCATCAGAGGGCGACCAAATTTATGTTAAATAGTAAGATACTTAATCAACGGTATCCATCAGGAGTGACCGCCAGAGTTCATATCAAAGTCTCAATCAACGGTGCTCAGAAGCGACCGGATGAATCAATATTAAAAATAGTGTTACAACTCACACAGCTCTCAACATGTGGGGATTACTAACATAGAGGAAGTAGACAGCATGTTTTAATTTTAGAAAATTATGTAGATACAACTTTTCATAAACTTGTGTCAACGGTGCCAGGAGCAGCCGATAGACCTTCCCCAGTCCAGTTGCGGAACAAGCTGGAACCGAGGGGTATAATGATAATAGAAAGTATCTAATTACAATTTAAAATAGATTTTTATATTAAAATTATTATTACAATTTATTTTATTAATAACTAGCTGTACCCGACAAGCTTAATATACCACACATTTATTCAATCAAAGGTTAAAACACGAATATTTTTTTTTTTTTTTTTTTTTTGGGCCAGGACAATCGGTCCTTCAAGTTTCATCACAATGAAATAAATGGTTTTGGAAAGCATAGAAAGCAAATATAAAGCATTCATTTTTATTTATACACAACACAAGACAAGATTAGTACCTACGCTCATTTTACTGGGAATTGAACCCGAGTAATTTTGCGCATTGATATCGTTTAAATGTAATATAAATATATACGTATAAATAGTAACGTATAAATGTTTTTATTAAAAACCAATATAAAGGCAACATTCTTTTGCAAAACCCTGAATACTTATTTTTGTTCAAAGCGCCTCGTTACGTATTATCACTATTCAGATTCACAAAGCAGTAGCTTTTCTCAAAAAAAAAAAAATAATTAATACTCGTTCAAACGACTACGGCTAAACAACATCTCGAAATAAAATAGGGCGCAATGGTTAATCTCATCACTGGTCAAGTAAAACTATGAGTCGAACGAAATGCCGGATAGCGCCAGGATTCAAGCTGCATACACTTTCTCACAATTGAGGATTTGTGTGCTCAGCTCACATTCAACACAATATAGCTTTACCAACAATGAATAGGAATCTTACGAAACATGTTTTCCGTAACGTAAAAATTTTCATAAGCATTAAATTTGTCAAAATTATAACCTTTTAGCAGATCGCATAGGCCAAAAGCGAATAAAACTCATGAACGGCAATTTAACGAATGTTAGAATTAACAGAAAATATTTTTTCAACATATCGTGGGTAGAATCATACCATTATAAAATATGGAAAAATTTCACTGACCTTATGGCGAGGCGTTAGATTACCTCAATTCAATTCAAATCCTGCATCGTATTTACTGTAAATCCATGCCCTCGCCTTCGTTCTCTGCTACTCCGCGATCGAATATGACGACGAAAACGGAGACGACACAGAGTCGGACCCAACTTACACTGATTTTACGTATGGTTTTAAAATTTCTACGCACACGCATTTTCAATAAACGAAAATAAATCGTAAGATGTTACTTTCCAACAAAAATATGCAATATAAAATCTAAATTACGAATTAAGAATTTAACGAACGCTAACAGCGTTTGACCTACTTTAGAAAACTTTAAAATTCGAATGCTAACAGCATTTGACCTACTTAGGAATTTTTTTTAAATTTCGAACGCTAACAGCGTTTGTATAGATGTGAACGGTTGCGAAAAAAGGACGCCAATGAGCGCGGAAACTCGCAATGGCGGCGGCCTGGTGAACATGGAGGGGTGAGATATGACGTTACACGGATGCGGATGTGACGTAATTTAGTAAGATAGACCTATAATAATGATGCTGAACGGTAACGGAAAGGCTTCGCTATTCTCAATCTGTTTACCAAGGCTTCGAATAACGGCGAATAGGACACAATAGCAGCTTGGAGTTTTGATACACAATATTACAAACATGTTTTTGTATGAATTAATATGGATATGCAAACCTTATTAATTCATACAAAGACATGTAAAAAATCAGCGTATTCAATAAAAAAAATCTTGTTTCCTTTTGCGGAAGTACATAAACTTTAAATTACTTAATGTAATTGAAAAATACTAGAAAAAATCGACTCACCCGTAGCGTCCCGTCTGAGCTGCTACGGGTGAGTCGATTTTTTCTAGTATTTTTTAATTATATTAAGTAACTTAATATATAAAAATAGCATTGTGAATGCTAAAATCTAAAAATTCAATACAAAAACTATGTTAATATTTAATCCTTTATAGTTTTTGATAACGTACCTACTCTTTATGTGTGTCTTCATAGAGGTGTGTCTTCATACGATAGCTTTCCCGCTCCCTTTCAGTCTCGCATGCCTCAAGCGCTGACCGTGCGCTTTCGCTGTCTTCTTGCGCTTTCAACAGAGGCATGCCTCGGAGCATGCAATAGCTTATGCCATATCTTCTCAAAACAAAAAAACGACAAATTTGTATGGCAGAAAGTTGAACGTGAAAGCGCACGGTCTGGAGGCAATTAATATTGCATGCGTTTGACGTAAGTTGACTTGAAAAATGAATTGAAAGTTGAAGCGATTTTGTATCCGCGCAAACATCATATTTTTAATGTAAACAATTGCATCAATATTTACTTAGAAAATTAATTACTTAATTGGCATGTATTTTAAAAAGCTTTTCAAATTGTCTTTTACTATGCAAACGATTTAAAACCAAGTAAACTCTTAGGTACTTACCTAGTAAACTTAACTCATTATTTTCAACTATTACATCGTTTAAGGAGCTCGGTGGCGCAGTGGTTTAGCGCCTGGCCCAGCGATACGGATGTTAAGCAACGTTCGCCAGGGTCGGTCATGGGCCTATCCCATGACCGACCCTGGCGAACGTTGCTTGACCAAAAATTTGTTATCTCGAGCTCCTCCGTGCTTCGGAAGGCACGTTAAGCCGTTGGTCCCGGCTGCATTTGCAGTCGTTAACACCCACCAATCCGCATTGGGCCCGCGTGGTGGGTTATGGCCCGTCCTCCTTATCCACCCATAAGGAAGGCCTGTGCCCCAGCAGTGGGGACATTAAAATATGGCTGATGGATACATCGTTTTTAAGCTTCTCTTTCTTACCGCATTTCTCATGAAGTCACAAGCCTGCACCATGCTCAAACCATAAAATCGGATCAAATTAGCAATAGTGCTAATAAAAACTAAGATAGCGCCGCCGGGAAAATTCATTAACTTTAATGATTCTCAGAAACCCATTTGGCTCTGTCATTTTATTTAAGCCGATGTAGTCTAATACTAGAGATATTTAGCTAAAATTATATGTCTAGGCCCCATTTTTTATTATTTAACGAATATTTGCTTTTGATAGTTACGACTAATAAAGTTTTAAGATTGGCTTGTGGAAATAGCTAAAGTATTTTTTAAAGATTACAAAATTGTTGCGGAGACTTTGTTTAAAGTCACTTTCCAATCCTGAATTCAAAGTATAGGTCTTTGTTTATTCTAAATTGGAATTCAACTATTATTATAAACTGTCTTGTTACTAAAGCTCGTTTACACGCATAAATATTTTTAAATTACTTAATTGCTAAAGAAATAAACTGCTGAGAACAAATTAAAAAGTACCGTAAGCTATTATAGTCTGCAACAAACATGATAATTCATCAAAAGCTTTATTAAAAATATATATTTTGATTGCAGACGGTAAAAAAAATATAACTGTAGTTTTCCTATAGTAAATTAAGAAACAGTTTTTAGACTTACGGGCTTACTACCTACTTATTGAGTAAAACACTTGTTTGCATTTATTACTGCAAGATATTGTTATCATGTGATTTAGTTTGGTTTTTAACTTCCCGACTAACTTAAATCCAAATTAAGATAATAAAACACTACTGTAATCCGTAGAAATGTTTTGTATCACTAATATCAACTTACGGTCAACTTAAAGCAGCTATAAATACAAACTTAGCAACTTAGTTTAACACGCACAAGGCCTCATAATCCCCTATAGTGCAGGAGATAATTTTTCGTAACATCACCTTGTACCGTCTATATCTAAGATTGGATCTCGAGGTGATCACATGAATTCTTGGGCACACCGGCAAGCCTGTAGATGCTATCTAAACATCTTAAATTATTGTCCCGAGCCTCGCTACCTAGCTCATCTAGCGTTATAATCGAGGACCTGACTAGCAAATGACCCAACCACGCTTCTGGATGAGGCAAATATTTCTTCTTCGATTTCTTGTTAAACATTCAGTCCGGTTCTCCGCTATTTCAGTCTATGCTCGTTAGCATAAATTGCTGTGGTCGTTTTGTTTTGATATTTTTCAATGTTATAAATCTGAGTGCAGTATTTTAAACTATGAGCCATATAGTCGGTTCTTAATTATTGTACTTATTGTATTGTGATAAATTACGTTGCCTACGTTAATATCAAATTTAATCACCTCAGTGTCTTGATGTTAAAGAATATGTGAATGAACATAACACTTTAGGTATTCAATTTTAAAGCCTTATTAGATTCTGAATCTTGAAACAATGTTTAGAATAAAAATAAGAAAATGCCAGTTTTGAAACTTATATTGTGGTGATGATAATTACATAGGTTCAACCTTCGTGTCCGACATTAGGTGAAGAATATCAATAAATTCGATTTCACTCAGCAGTTCTTTCCCATATACCTACTTCACATTGGAAGGAAGTTAGTCAACTACTTCACTGACAAGTCGTTTCACGGTCGTACACAACTTGCTTTAGCAAGTGAAACATGTCACGAGTATTTTGTTATAGTGGTAAAATGACATCACGTTGTCGTTGAGCCACGGTCACAGCGAAGTTCCAAAATGAAGTAGGTACCTAAATCAAATAACGAATATCGTTCGATTCTCACGGATTTGCCTCCCTACTCTCGACGGGAATTAACGAGATCGAGTTCACATCAGGATCGAATGAAAGTCAAAAATCTGTTATTTTGGTACATTGAAAACGATTTCCATGGTTTCCATTGTACCGTTTTGACGTTTACTCGATACCAATTCGATCTCAGATTCTCGATCGCGTTCGGGAGTAACTCCCCTGTTCTCTAAATAAAGCCATTCAAACGTTACTGGACATGCTGTAGAGAACATCCGTCACTGTACCTGAAGAAAAAAAACACTGTTCTGTTTCATTATCAGTCTGTCGCTGTAGTGTGCACCGAAACGCGACCTTAGTCTCAAAAAGGCCATATCCAAAGTTTCGCAGCATTTTGTAGATGTGAAGTGGTCATTTCGTGGTTTTATTACTTTATTCGGTATCCGTTGAAAGCGAGCTCACTACCACACCTACTAATGCTCGGCGGAAAGGTCAAATTACTGGCTAACGCCGAGCCGCGCTAGAAACTCCATCTTCAAATTGCGTCAAAAGAAAAAAACGAAGGGCGATTCTGTATTACTCGTATTTACTGGACCCGGTCTCGACAAAAATGATTGCAACTTAGTTGCCAGACAAGACAATAGCTGTTTGAGTTTGAGGTATTCAATGTTCTGTAAAAAAGCAAGCAAGCAAGTGCTTCGTTACACCGGCATCGGCAAGTGGTTTGACAACTTAGTTAGTAAATGATTAATAAATTGTAGACCACCTACGGGTTTAATTTAGTCTTAATCTAAACAGAGTTCTATATACAGCTAAAATAAAACGAGTGTTTTAATTGATTTTAATACATTATTGATCTTTAACGGAAAAGAATTTGTTGCAGACGTATAAGTAAATTGAAAAAAAAAAAGAATATAAGACCTTGGAGTTTTTTTATCTTCTAAATAAATATAAAATCAGAAAGAAAAATATTCTATCAAATATTTGTTGCACATTATTTCAACATATATTATAAAATAATATTATGTGTCTATTTTTCACTTTTTAATTATATTTATTTTAAGATTTAATAAGATAAGTTATGGAACCCTAAAAAGTCTGTTAAGTGGAATTGCGAGTGATTCCAATTGACTTCATCGCCGCGGTTGCTTATTTCTGGCCAATACAAAAACTTTTGTATTTTTTACCATGCACGTTGAAAATTCTACATTATTGAAATGATTCGATAGTAGTACATTAGCTGCACTATGATAGATCGAATTTACTACTTTAGAGATACATTTGTTGTGGATTGGACTTTCTCATTTGTGTATGTGAATGTTGAAAGTGTTATTATAAAAACAGCAGCTAACTCAGTAGTATTTTCCTTTATTGTTACTGTGTATTTAAGTAGTTAGATATTCAATTAAGTGAATAATGTATCATTTCTGGCGACCAAATGTTAAAATGTCTATCGTAACAACGTGAAAAAAACCATTTCACGATTATTTTTTTAGTAAGTTTTTTTTAAATTTACATCTTTTCTGTTTTTTTTTTATTCCAAGACATTTCCATTAGTAGAAGCTTTTTAATAATTATTTCAAATTATTGTTTCAGGTACGTATTTTCGACAAATAGAAGAGTCTCCTTTTTATAATGAAATAAATTCAGGTAAGTGGAACTGAGTCGATAGTGGTTGTGGTCAGAGAAGGTGATGCAAAAATAGAAAATCGCACTTGGTCGGTACATTTCAAAAGGGAGGCAAATAGCTTAAGAATTAATGGTAATCTAATGTTTATGAAATAAAACGTTTGCCATTTAAATAAACGAAGCCGGATGAATTCTAAAATAAATTCTACTTTAAAAGCTCTCGCATCGCATCTTGGCCATAATTAGAAGTTTTTATATCTCCACGATTCTATGCAATAAAGAGGCTTAACAAATGGGTTTTAGTTTTTCAATTGCACAAATTTACTTAAGTATTTTTAGAACGCATAATAGCCGCCTATTTACTTTATTAATGTGTTATGCCTATTGATTTTCATACTAATTTTTAAGCTCAAAAAACTTTCAACGATTCCTAAGCTACTTCATTTTTATGCGAAATAAATAGGAAAATCGAACTTATTAAATTAAACATAGAATTCGATTTTGAACTAATAGCAAAGTTGCCCGTGGTACATTTAAATCACGAAAAAAGTCACCATTTGCCTTTGTTATATAGTTATTTATAACGCCATTTTAGATACTAAAACCCAAGTTTTACATATCGCAACCTGCCGAAACCTTTTTTATATGATCTCCAAAAGTGTTTATTTTTCGAGGTTACCACATGGTTTAGCTATTGTCGTGTTCTACAGTTTTGTTTGATTGCCACTGATGGTAATAATAAAACTACGGAATGTGAACATACACAGATTTAAGACCAGATAAAGTCCAACCATGGGTTGCGCTATGTAAAACTTGGGTTTTAGTATCTAAGATGGCGTAATAAATTACTATATCACAAAGGCAAATAGTAACTTTTTTCGTCATTTAAATGTACCACGGGCGACTGTACTATAAGTGGAAATTGCGTCTGTGTATTTTGACATTTCGATCTAGCACAAGAAGCGATCGCGATTTATCATTCTTATAAAGGGCGAGTCGAAGAAAATCGCGAAACATGTAAGCAATTAGAGTTAAGCACCGGGTTCAATTCCTACTTGGTCGGCAGGGGGCGGGAGTGAGCCTCTATTCGACTGGACCTGCGTTATTATCCATTCAGAGCCGACAGATTGCAAGATATGGTCTATTTAATAATATAGGCACCGACAAACGCAGACCCGTATTGAACGTTCGCTTAACATTTACTTAGTTTTGGATTTGAAATGCTGCAATGTCACTGAGGTCGTAGCAGTTTGCGATATGTTCTCAATGGATCTCATTTATAGATTGATATTTTGATAATCAAGTCCATATGAATATTATATTACTTAATATACATAAATTTATCGTAAACCAGGGTTCCTATTTAATGTATTCTCGAATCCGTTCGAGTCCTAATCTAATGCAAGTTTGAATCTTAATTGAACTCATTTACATATAAAGGGCCAATAATAGTCACTGTTACAGTTTCACAATATTGCTAATCGAAATCAGGAATGTATGCAAGCGTTTCGATTTCAATAAGCTTCATGCATTAAAGTGCAACAGCCAAAATCAATCGGAAAACTTAAGTATGCAGATTAAATATTTGTCAGCGCTGCGATTACATTCGGTTCTATTCTAATAATCATATCAGCCGCACGACACCCACTGCTGGGTATAGACCTCCCCTAAGGATCTCCACGACGATCGGTCCTGCGCTACCCGCATCCAGCGGCTTCCCGCGACCTTCACCAGATCGTCGGTCCACCCTATACCCACGGAGCGTCGTCCGGTGCGCGGTCGCCATTCCAGATCCTTTCCGCCCCAACGGCCATCGGTCTTCTCGCTATGTGTCCCGCCCATTGCCACTTCAGCTGAGCAATCCTTCGAGTGATGTCGGTTACTTTAGTTCTCCTGCGGATCTCTTCGAATCAGAATTCTAATAATATTATTTATTAATTACCTAACTCATTCTAAAGGCAGCTAAGTTCAGAATATTCTGCTACGAGATTTTTGTCACTATCAGTATATGACAACCGCATGGCTTTAAAAGAGCGAAATTGACGAAATTGACACCTAATAACGACAACATTAAACAGTTGGAGAAAAGTTTCTTTAAATTGTTGATACTAAAAACCCGCCTGCATAAAAAGACAAGTCGACTGAAAAGATGGAAACAAGATTAAATAAATATTAAAGGCAACATGTCATAATAACATGCAGTCGGAGGCATGCATAAAGAAAGTGACATTATGAATAATTGAATTATATGCCTCCGACTGCATGTTATTATGACATGTTGCCTTTTATATTAATTTAATCTTGTTTCCATCTTTTCAGTCGACTTGTCTTTTTATGCAGGCGGGTTTTTTAATTTTTTTAATTTATTTTTTTATTTATCTCTTTTTAGTTATTATATTTTACGGTCATGATATACCTTTTTGAAATCCTTATAATAAGCCCTTTAATTTGACACCCATATTGCAGTTTTTTTTTTTCACTACGTATAATAGCACCGTACAGCCGCCATGTTGGTTTTTTCATAACGCCACCTTCTTAAGAACACTTGGGCTGAAAAGACCAATCTAACGATATCTTAATCATAGAAATCCGTTCAGCCGTTTGAGAGATATGAGGTAATAAAGAATATTACATACAAACAAACATACTTACAAGATACGCGCGAAATACATAACCCGCAGTCGGGTAAAAAGGACTCACAGCCCTATGCTGAAATGGAATGCAATATACTAGGTCATACTTACTTACCAACATATCCAAAAAGAGGTTAAAATTCGATTACTAAAGTTTTAATTAATCGATTTCGCGTGTAATACTCGATATGATCTCAAATGCCCACCTGTGTAACACCACGCCCCGTGCGCGTGCGCTTGTGTTGCGGGGATGCGCGCACAATGGTTGGTGCTAGTTAATATGTTGTGTTCTATTGCCGCCATTTCCACGTGCAGTTTAAGGTAAAATAATTAATTTAGATAGAAATAGAGAATCATTTTTTTTCTCTGAAAATCTGTTTTCTATCAAGCGTAACAGCTGAGAATAGATTAAAAAATTGATTAATTTAGAAAAAAAGAAAACTTGCAAGTTTACCAAGCTAAACTAAAAAACTTTTAGAATCATGTACAGTCATCTACATAAAACAAAACGAAGAAGATGCACATGCATCTTTCCTATTAAGTTTATTTAGGTAAGTACCTACTTATTTACTTAGTTTACTTACATAATTTACGAGTATATAGCACTACATATTATTCGTAGGCTCTATTATAAGGAGTAAAATACATATATTTTAAATATACTTTAGATAAACAAACGGTTGTTTTCTAGTACCTTTTCCATCACTCACTCGACAAATTATACTTTATAAAACTAACCCCATAATTGAATTTTTCTTCAAACGCGTCCGATGCAGCTGTGCCGGAGAATATTTCGCCAAACACCCACATTTCTAGGTAGCAACATAATTTACGAGCTCAGACGCAGGATAAATCTTCGGATCGATACTTAGATAGCGGTCATTAGCCGCCCGCTTACCGTCCTCGCGGGGACTATCGATCTATGTCAGGACACTGGTCAATACCTAAATCATTTCTCTCCTACAGGATGCGGGTAAGGTAATCATATGTTTACATATTACACTAGTGGCTCTGAAGAGCTGCAGACATTTATGTTTGTAACATTTTTAATCAATATCAAAATGGCTGAAATATATTTTCGCAATATCACCGCCATTTTTAAAAATTTCGAAAAACTGATCTATAATTATAAAGTTCTATAATTATAGAACCTGCTTACAAAATTTCATGACAATCGGTTGAGAAATACGAACTGTAGAGGAGAACAAACGGAAAGCAGGGCAGACGGAGGGATATAAGCATTTTTGCGCAAGCTGAAACGGAGACGCTTCGCTCGTGCTTCGCGATCGCTCGGTCAATAAACTTAGTTGTTAAATCTACGTTCACCAGGTGCAACTTTGAGCATACTAAAAACATATGTTTATGTTACCTACTTGAAATGTAGAGTCATACCACTCTGATATATTTAAACAATATTTTGTAACATTTTTGGCTGTTTGTTATTGAATTAATGCGTGCGTTATTTGAAAATGATGTTGTAAAACATCCTCTTTGATAACGTAACCTCACATGTACGATTTAAAGGCATTTATTTGTATCATTGTTCGAAACCATTTGGAAACGAATTAAACGCAGTTGATTCTTGAGGTTATAATAAAGGTTGACGATAGACCAAATCGCAGATTGAATTAAAAGCAAAAGACAAAAGGGAATTATTGATTTCGGAAAAACAATGACGTGACTAGAGGTGATCTTTTGAACACCGTTTATTTCAAATTAGCACCAATTTCGTTGGATGTGTGCAATTAAAGCGAGCACAATGCGCTCACCACAATGGCTGCCCTCGATACGACGTGGAAACTGTCACGGTAGTCTAGCTTTCTTTTAATATCGCATCATATTGCCTTTCTTTAGTTCGCTGTACAGGTGATTGTGCGCAACCACTGTGAATGAACTGTCAAATTTGAGACGCTATATTGACGGCTCGATAGGGTTGACACTTTAGAAAATAAAGCAAAGCCCGTTCGAAAGCCTATTTATCTGATATATCAAGCTGTGTGTATACGGATTGTTACTGTAAGTAAAAAAAACAATTGAATCCCGATAAGAATAGATGATAGACATCGATGCATTATCATACTACACACAGTATTGTTTACAATTTTTTTTTTATTTCCTGATGTTTTCCTAGATATTGAACCTCCATCTCACAAGTTGGTGTGAATTTTGTAGGGAATTTAATACACAAACTTATTGGCAGGTAGAAAATTACTGCACGCAACAGCCGCTAGTAACTTTGTGGAGGTTAATGACGTAACATACCACCAAATAAGATAAGATAAAACCACTAGATAAGACATACCATAACCAGGAATGTGTGCCTTAAGTTAAAGCCTCGTATTCACTAGGCGACAAATCGTCGCAGAACCTGTCTAGGCACATGTCGTCTACGTGTCGCCGCGACGTCGCGCTCTGTTCTGCGACGTCGCACGCGACTATACAGCGACATCTACGTGTCGCAGAACAGGTTCCGTGTTTTAGCTCGCGAGACAGAACTTCCTGCGACATCAGTCCTGCGACCGCTGTTGCAGAGTGTGGACGCGTGCGCGAATTCTAGCATCAACATGCCCGTAGAGTGGGGAAATCAATTAGTTCTAAAACTTATTGAGCTTTACGAAAGCAAAGGATGTTTGTGGGACACGAATAACCGTGAATACAAAAATAAAATAAAGAAAAATGATGCTTGGGAGGGGTTAGCCAATGACCTTCAAATACCAAGGAAAGATGTTGAGGCGAAGATCCACAACCTCCGCTCACAATTTATGCGTGAGAAAAAGAAAATAGCTTCTTCGAAAGGCACGGGTAAAGCACGGGACGAAGTTATAGAATCAAGTTCTTGGTTTGCCTACGATGCCATGAAGTTTTTATTGAGTGGGGCGACAACTTCTGGTGGCACAGATACATTGGAGACACAAGTAAGTCACAATTTTAAAATAAATTTATTATACGAGTAGTACCTTTCTAATAAATAAGCATTAACAATAATTATAAGAGAATTATAAAGTCGTTTTTAGGGTTCCCTACTCGAAGGTTGACCAACGGGACCCTATTACTAAGCCTCCGCTGTCTGTCTGTCTGTCAACGGGTTTTATCTCATGAACCGCTATAGGTAGGTAGACACATAATGAAATTTACAATTCTTATTCTAAATATTTGTTTATTTCTAAGCTACATTGTTTTGCCATGGAACACTTCCTTCCGCAGTGATGAAATATTCAGCGAACTTGTTCCTTGTTACCATAGCAGATTGAGCAGATGGTCTTCCAGATGGTTGCAAATCCAACAAAATATTAGGTCCAAATTCTCTGCGCCAAGATCCTCCCACAATGTTATGATCCGAATCCTCTGAATCAAAGGTTCCACGTGGGGTGTAGAGTGCTCTCGATTGCTTATTACGCCTTAGAAAATTGTGTAGGTATACACAGGCCATTACGGCAACTTCAGCATTAGCAGGTTGGAGCGCAATTGCATTGCGAAACATACGAAACACGACACATAAGATTCCGAATACGTTTTCTACAATTCTTCTCGCTCTCGAAAGCCTGTAGTTAAAAATGCGCTTTACATTTCCCACCTCATGGTAGCCTGGATATGGTTTCATCATTTTTTCGGTGAGTGCAAATGCACTGTCTCCCACGAGTACAAATGGCATGTTTGGTTCATGTCTCAGTGGCTCCGGTTTTGGCCAACTAAGTTGGTTTTCATTCATAGCTTCATAAAAAGAAGTTTCTTGAAAAACTCCACTGTCAGATGACTTTCCTTTGGCACCACAGTTAGCATATATAAAATTATAATCAGCATCTACAATAGCCAAGAGGACAATGCTAAATTGTTCTTTATAGTTGTAATAATCACTACCAGAATTTGCAGGTGCCTGAATCAAAACATGCTTGCCGTCAATAGCTCCAACACAATGTGGAAAGTTCCATAGTATTTCATAATTATGAGCCTTTTCTTTCCATCCTATTTCAGTATTTGGGACCTGAAAAATATATGTAACATAACATAACATAAAAATTATTTCAGGCACAACGCCAGGACACCGATGACCAATACTCCGAGCTTTCCTCGGAAAATACTCAAGAAACTCAAAATTCCATCCAGTCGCAACCTCAGGCTCCTACCATGGAAGCATCACCGCGCCCTACCTCATCTAAATCGTCGAAAAAGAGAATGTTAACACAAGAGGATAAATTGGGAGAGGCGTTTGAAATAATGAGGTCCGCCAAAAATAAGATGGAAGCTACCCCTGATGAGTTTGATGTGTATGGACGATATGTTGCCTCAGAGCTACGTCTCATTAAAGACGAACACTCCGCCCTCATGGCGAAATATTATATTAATAATATATTAATAGAAGCTCGCATGGGCAAATACAAGCAAGGCTACAGTACCGCATCAACCACACCATCGGAACATCAGGACAGTGTTACAGCATCCAACGACAATCTGAATAGCATTCCACAAACAACTGTACGTGAAAATCTGGATTTTCAATTTGATAACAGCCAGGAACCATCTGATCATGACATAATTCCATCTTTTCTGCGGGAATAATTTTTCTTTCTAATAATTAAAAATAATATTAATAAAACATTCGTGATTTTACCATGTCTTTGTTCTCACCATGACATATATTTTCAACGCTTTTATGAGTTCCTTACAAACTTCTGGTACTATTTTGCTGATCAGTTGTTTTGATACTCTAAATGTATACGACAAGGAAGCATAAGAATCTCCGGTCGACAAGTATCTCAATGTTATTGCAAGTCTGATGTCAGGACCAACAGCATTCCGTAATATTGTGTCTTGTTTAGCTATGGCAGGCCCGATCATTTCTAGTAAAACTTCAAAATCAGTCGATGTCATTCGAGTGAAATTTACAAATGATCCATCAAACATTCGAAGATCACGTAAGATATTATCACTGCTTTCTCTTTGTGATAAGTAGTTTCGCACCCACCACCTTTTCTTTTTATAACGTTTCGGTAAACTACTCGATAAAATATAAATGTACGCAGCACTAACTGCCACGACTTCCTCGGGCGACATCTCGGCGGAGACTGACGTGTGGACAAGCAAAATGTATCACGACATGTTACCAAAATGTTCTGAGAACACGCACCGTAGATGTTCTGTAACAGTCTCAGAACTTGTGCCCTACTTGTGCCCTAGTGAATTCGAGGCTTAAAGTTGACGGTATACACAATTGTACACTATATCTCTGCGTATGTTTTAACCTGCTTCCGCCCGTGACTTCGTCCACGTGGACGTTCGGAGGATCCCTAGGATACCTTTGATCGGGATAAAAAACTCTTTTTTAATTCAGGCTATATACGCCAAATTTTATCAGTAACAAACATCATAATATCGTAACTTTCACATTCGTAATAGGATAATTCTAACAATAATATACTACTACACAGTAAAAGAATAAATACAAGTACCTACAAAATTTGATGGTAGTGCGGTATTATGATTCCTGAAATATTCATTTGTAGATGATATCTGTACTTGCAATTGCAACGTATTAGAAATTATTATAAACTTCGTCCACAATGAAATTTAGCTTTTGAAAGCTCTTTACAAGGTGACAAAAAAATATGTCACGGCTAATACCCGAAGTGTGGCTGCACCTAGTTTTAGCTGGCTAAAACTACACCTAGCTACCGGCTACACCTAGTTTTGGTCGGCTAAAACGTGTAGGTGTAGCCGTACTTAGGGTATTAGCCGTAACATATATAACTTTTGTTTGCTCTCATAACTTGCACCACATGGGCAAAGTAAGGCGTCTTCAATAAGTTTCATCAGTGCGTATCTTTTCAACATCCAGGCCGTGGGATTTATGATAATGGGTACTTGTTTTAATTATGCTCACAATTATTCACTAAGTCGGATAACCCACTTCACCCATAAAAACCCATAAAAATGAGGGCCTATTTATAATAACACCATTCTTTACTTTATTGCTTAACAAAAGAAAATGCTTATTGTTTCAAAAACATATGTTTTATAGTGAACAAAAGCAGCAAGCAGTATCAAATAAACAAACAAAGAAGTTTATTTACAAAGTGAAATCACTTAACAGTTATTTCCGATAATTATTCAAGCAACATGCCGTGCAAGATGTTGTGTACCTATTTTGTTTGCGTAATTTTAAGTCTTAAAAAAGTTCACGGCTCACGCAACGAGCAAAAACAAATTAAGTATTATTTTGTAGCCCTATGTCCGTGGGATGAGATACAGATATCAGGGACCGCAGTTTCTCGGTAAAACTTCTCGAGCACGATAAACGCACTAGCTTTAATTATAAAATTGTCTCTTTGAAAAAATAGTAAAAAGCCTCGCGAAAAAATGGAAGATGCCCGCAAAAAAGGAAGACGCGTAGGCTCGCACCTGCCAATGGTGTGTCGAGATACGGCGTTTTATATTTAGAAACCACTTTATTTAAACTCACCGCCGGGCCAAGGCTCCCGATAAAAAGTTAACTTAGTGCATTTGCGGTGCGTCGTTTATTAAGAACCATTTTACTTTTCGCCATGATTGTATCAATCGACCGCATGCGCGGCGATCGGGTTGAGCAAAAAGACGATCGCTCATACTAAAAATAAATTTTGAATTTCGATTTCGAGCAAAAGTTTTTCTTGGGGCGAAAGGGATATCGAGATGACGGCTTCGCGTGTGTTATCAGAGCTTAAGTTATACGGGGAGATGTTATACAGGTTGCCGCTCGCTCAGTGTTTGTTGGACCTTCGCGGAGGGAACGCGTAAGGCCTACACCGATACTCTTGCGTTCTTTCGGCGGTGAACGTTGCGGAACTTTCAGTGTGCAAGCTTACTTGAATTTGGTGTACGGTGTTCATAATCCTGTGCTTACTCTGTGACATACGTATGCAGTCATTTGTTTTTGCGCCGGCCGTTAAGAAATTTAAAGGGTGAGTTTATTATGTTAACTAAAACTTAATTAAGTATAATATTCATAACAACTTCACTTTGAAAAAAGTTTGGTTTTGTATTTTCTTTAAGTAATAACTTCTGTTCAGTCTGAAACAGGTAATCTACCGGATGGCCTAACTGTGCTATCTTTCGTTAAATTATCCCGCAGTTTCTAGGAAGTCGGCGAGATATTATAATGGGTATCCCGCTACCTGTGTTTAGAGCCTTTAACTTCTTTACCGTCATTATCGTAATAGAGTTCAGTAAGAAAAGTTAATTTATCTATTAATGCTTAAATAACATTAACATTATTATAAACTTCTAAGTTTATTTTAGTACATACTATTAACAAAACAATAACATTCTTTAACATTTAATAGAAAATCGAGCAAGAGGCAATATGAACTGTAATGTAAAGTACTATCGATACGTTCTTAAACAATATCTGAGAATGTTCAATATTACATTTAAATTACATTTAAATATCAGCCTTGAGATATTGATACAATCTATTGTAATTGAATTCATGTTTTTCTAAAACTATCGAAATCGGAACATAATAAAAGTTTGTTTTTCATTACCTCTTATGTTTAAGCAAACTTTGCTAGATTTGTATTAGCTAAAAACTTCTTAGTATTTATAAGTTCGACGATTGATTTTTAAATTTATGACTGCTTTTTTATTACTACTAAATTATTTTTAAGACAAAAACAGGTTTTGTTTACCTATGATTATTTTTAAACTGAAGCTCTTTAACCGCAATAAATAAGTTGATTAATCTTCTGCATAAAAAATATGATGAGAACAGAAAAATTCTTAGGATTAGTACTTGTCAATAGAAGTCATTCGTTGAAGCTATTTCGAGAGCGACCACTTGCAAGCCGCTGCATTCTTGCATCGCGGAGCCCGTTTGACCGGCCGGCCGGGCTGCGGGGTGCATCACACGGCCATAAAAAACCCCCTCGTCCCTCACTTTGAACTGCCCTAGCTGAATGGACAAGGAATTTGGCGTATTAACACTTACATTTAAATGATCATACGGCCATCTAAAAACCCCTAGTCCCTCACTTTGAACTGCACTGCTGAATAGACAAGAAATTTGGCGAAATTACACTAACATTTAAATGAACACACGGCCATCAAAAACCCCTTGTCCCTTACTTTGAACTGCACTAGCTGAATGGACAAGGAATTTGGCGTATTAACACTTACATTTAAATGATCATACGGCCATCCAAAAACCCCTAGTCCCTCACTTTGAACTGCACTAGCTGAATGGA
This sequence comes from Agriphila straminella, assembly GCA_950108535.1. Lineage (NCBI taxonomy): Eukaryota > Metazoa > Arthropoda > Insecta > Lepidoptera > Crambidae > Agriphila > Agriphila straminella. Next base: position 8,834,438 of record OX467316.1, on the reverse strand, counting down.
CAAGGAATTTGGCGTAATTACACTAACATTTAAATGATCACACGGCCATCAAAAACCCCTTGTCCCTTACTTTGAACTGCACTAGCTGAATGGACAAGGAATTTAGCGTATTAACACTAACATTTAAATGATCACACGGCCATCAAAACACCCCCTAGTCCCTCACTTTGAACTGCACTAGCTGAATGGACAAGGAATTTGGCGTTTAACACTATCTATTAAATTATATGAACAGCTTTATAAACTATTTCATGAAATGGCACCGCTTCATGAAATGTCCGAGCACTTTGTGATGTGGCCAATTTATGATGAATTTTTGATGAGACCACACAAAACTAAATGTCAAAGTCAACGTCAAAGTCAAATAAGCTTTATTCAAATAAACTTAATTATTGAGTACCTTTGAATTGTCTATATTTTCCTACCACCCGTTCCAGACTTTTTTAGCTGACAAGAAGAACGGGCGCAAGAAACTTATCAGCTGTACAGCCATTAGTAATGATATTTACAAACTTGAATATACCGTTACCAGATAATTACAACAGGGTGACAGGATTATTGGCAACAAAATAGACTTATTATATTACTTCAACAAAGTACTATAAAATAATAATAATATACTTAAGTAAAAGTTATTTTGTTACTATTTCTTTCTTAGTTTATGTTTTGCATTTGCTTGAGATGTTGGATGTTTAGTTGCTGCGATATTTATTTGTTTTTCCTTAGAGAAGTAGGTTTATTGGTAGTGACTTTATGCAACAGTGGTACTGTAACATTAAGACCAGACAAGGCACAGACGAAAATGACAAAGAATCTTTGAGATTGACAAGAAGTGATAAAAATTGTGATAACAAAGTTTATCCAACTAGGTATATGTATACGCAATATAATAGAACCTTTGTACAGCGTGACTGAGCTTAAACGCACTTTTAAAATTTATTGGAATAAAAAACATAAATTTAGAAATGGAATGGTGAAATGTCATGGCATAGATTATGCAAGAGTGACTCAACAAAGCATAGTAACAGCGGGCCAATAGTAAAACATGTTTGAGAATAAATGTTGTATGGCATTTCACCACTTTCTGTTTATTGAGCTGTTACAATGATTTGCTTAAAGTTGGCTATTTGTCTGGAGAAACGGCAGTTTACGTGGATGCATATTGCCTATACAATAGAAATTACCTATTCATTGTGGCAGAACTACGCAGAAACATTTTTGTGTAAACCTCTTATTTCGTTGAAAACATTTGTTATGGATAGAAATTTATTTTTTCATATCATCATATTAAATGGAAATTGAAAAACGCCATTACAGTACAGTATTACTCATTCAAGTCAATATTTAGATTGATAGACTGAAGTATTATTTACTTACGATTAGCAATCGTAAAGCTTTAAATCGAAATTGCTGACATGATTTAAAATCTCTAACTTTTTATTCTTAATTTAATAAGTTGTTGACAGTAGCAATGTTCTAATTATTTTAAGTGTACCTAGTTCCCTATAATACTTCTTTCCATCCTTCTTCTTTCAAGCGCACCTATCTCAAGTTCCCCAATGGCTACTTTTATGCATAACACTAAAGTCAAAAAAACCTGTCAAGTGCATGTCGGGCCTCGCGCATTATAGGGTTCCACAGAAATATCCGACTCTATACAGTACTAGTTATAAAACATATAATGTTACTCCCTGTTCTAGCACAAATTTACTGGAAATTGTACCTTCGAAAACTTTCCAATATAAATAAACTTTATATATAAAATACACATTCATGCCAAATTACAGCTTTTTAGAACCTTAGGCTTCTGAGCTAAGCCGCGGATGGACAGACGGACATGGTAAAACTATAAGGGTTCCTTGTTGACTCAAGTCAACTAGGAACCCTTATAGTTTCACTATGTCGTATTCAACTACGGAACCCTAAAAAAGGCGTAAACTTGTTAAAAAAATGAAGTGGCACCGTCTCCATGTCATTACCAACACGAGGCGTGATAATGACCGTTATCGTGACGATCAGTGACGTAACATGTCACTAAAAACTGATGCTGACTCGTATTACTGACTGTGGCATCGCAAAAACTCGATAACATCGTGATGGTATAACGAGAATATCGTTATGTAATTTTTGGGATAAAAGTAGTATCACGGGAGATAATTCATCGGCCGCCAAGCTTTACCGAAGCGAGCAATAAAAAGCTTGCTTTTACAACAAGAGCAAAATTTTACGTGTTAATGGTGATTTTAATGGGACTTCACACTTTATTGATCGTAAGAACACTCGGTCTTAATTAATAAAAAAAGAGCTTAACGACGATAAATGTCAAAACTGACCGATTTATATCCAAAAGGCAGATATTCTAGATAATTAATGTTTACGTCATCAAATATTTAGTGTACATAATTACGAACAACTAAACAAACGCTTCCGTCGGTTAATTACAAGTAGTTTTCAACTCATCAGTTCCAAATTAGGGGTTATTACGGACATTCTTAATTGGTCTCAGCTGGCCTTGGCTGGCCAGTGGTCAACGAACTGAGGAAATCAACCTTAACGCCGCAAGTTACGTAAATATATACGGCGAGATTGAACTGTTTTCTAACTTATTATTATCTGCTATTTCTATATAAACGACAAGGCGACAGGTAAACGATCGATGTATATCAGAAGCTTCGTCGTTAACGTGCTAAGGAAAACATATAATTATTAAAAATATTAATCCTTTAATCGACTATTTATAATGCGTTTACCTACAGGTTATGCGAGTTTTTAAACGGAAGCCAGTAACAACATCAATCTTATATATCTCTGAAACCAGTAAAGTGGTTGAATCTTTAGATAGGATGATGAGAAGCTTTTTTTAATAAGTTCTTCTCGATCAATTTCCTTGTTTCCCTATATTTTCTTATCAAAACGAGTTAAAATAAACTTTATTAATTACCGTTACTGTAAAATGAATTTGAAATGAATTTTGGGGATTTAGGTACTAAGGTTCTGTACAGGAATTTCACAAAAAATCATTTAATTTTAACAATGTCTGAAAGTAAAATTATACAACTACTTACAATCATTTATCAAGGCAAAGTTAGTTCAAAACTAACTCACGAGGATTAAAATAATTTGCTTGAACAACACGTGTAGTCACTACACATATAAATTTAAGACGCGTGAGAGTGTTTTTATGTTGGATTATTGTAATTAAAAGAAGAGTAACCTAGACTTTCAAGGATCACTGTCGTTACTTTATATTCATGTTGTATGTTAACACTTCCTTATATAGCATACACACACACACACACACACACATTACCTACTGTGACTAAACATTTACAATATATTTTGTACCAGATCGATTAAATTTTTGCTTTTTAAAAATCTAAAACTTAGTACTTAATTAACTTTATTTAAATTCAGTAGGTATTTTGCCTCTTTTCGTAAAATTCAAATTTCAAATGATGAATGGTTGACGTAAAACTTCGTAACTATTCAAGGTATTCTCCAGTTAGATGTTAAGAGTTCATTAGTCGACTAAAGGTTTTGTATAAGTTTTTGCTGGAGTCTTTTTAGTGATTACGTGTGTCAATTATCTGTATTATCGCTACGGTACCGAGAATTGTGAATATCATTCGCTATACCTTGTTTTTGTTGTACCAAATTATAAAGCGGAGATGATACAACACGTAATAGTAATCTAGCGGAAAAAAATAATTGCTCCGTAATTTAAGTTGATGTAAGGTTGGATTTCTAAAACCTGTTGTGAATTAATTACGTTATAGATTCGCTTACGGTTCTATTCATGCGTAATGATTTTAGTAGAGGTTAAATTAGTGGTGATGGTGTTTTTGTTTATTTTTTATATTAATCTCATTTCTTCTATTTAGCATTTAGATTTGGAAGAAGCGTTTGAAAAAACCTTTCCTGATCACACTGCCTAAAATTCAAAATGTCTACGAAGCAAAATGCCTACTGATTATTTTGTAGCTTGATATACCTACTTTTAATTAAATACTTACTGACATGTTTTCCTAGAAGTACTAATTATGTTCCTTTAAGGTATTTAGGTACTCATAGTTAGTTCTCGAAGTAGCTAATGATATAATAACATACCTAACGCTTAAACTCGACATTTCATTATATCCACAAGTTATTGTTACACATTTGCAAGTGCCCAGTTTAGTTCGGGGCGACTGTAGGTTAGATTATACTTGGCTGATCTATATGGTATCGCCTCAGGAGCCTTGATGGTCTCACCTCACCAACTCAGAGGCAGTGGTTATCTTCGAGCGCAGAAAACGATGCGATGTAATTTCATTTAAGTGAAAATTTCAGGTTTCACTATAAAGGGATCCCTTGCAATATTTTGCAACAGTGAAACTTTCAGAAAACAACACAACAGAACCGCTACGGCTAACAATTTCTTATTTTAATATATTGTGTTTTTATACGTTAAAGACGTTAGAATTAAAGATTGCATCTTACCTATTCAACCGATTTTCTTTTTCATTTAGGGAAGTTAGTCAAATACTTTCTTATTTATTCCAACCAACAAACAAAAGAACCCCATTGTATTAGTGTATTTCATGTCAATCAAACAACGTGTTAATGTGTCTGATTATTTTACTTGAAATACTTTCCAAGGCTTTTTAACCTTACATGCTCTGGAAGTACAGAAATCTATTAAAGATTTATCGACTGTTAGGAGCGAGGAGAACTATCAGTTGTTTAGTTTAAGAAACAATTTCCGTACAAAAGGTAGGCGTGTGTGAAAGCGATTTAGATCTTTATCAAAGTGGGCGTAAAGGTGTTGCCGATGATATCGTGCCATGGGTAGTGGGTTCGTTTAGGGACATTGATCACTTTACGTAACACAAAACTGTGTGAATTGTTATTGACTCATTCGTTTGGCTTAATGACTTGTTATCTAACCTTATGTAGAGCAAAGTTTTATTGGGATCGGTTTAATGAATGAGTTATAGAATTGAATGTCAGAAATATTAAACTTTTTACCTTTGTACATCAGCCATTTTTGATGTCCCCACTGCTGGGGCACAGGCCTTTCTTATGGGTGGTAAGGAGGATGGGCCATAACCCACCACGCGGGCCCAATGCGGATTGGTGGGTCTTAACGACTGCAAATGCAGCCGGGACCAACGGCTTATCGTGCCTTCCGAAGCACGGTGGAGCTCGAGATAATACATTTTTGGTCACCCATCCCATGACCGACCCTTGCGAACGTTGCTTAACTTCCGCAATCACTGGGCCAGGCGCTAAACCACTGCGCCACCGAGCTCCACCTTAGCTCATTAAAAGCCTAGAGACAGTGAAGCAAAGTGAAGAAAAGAGTAAAAAGTCAGTAAAAATATTTTTACCATCGCCACTCTAAAAAGTGCGTTTAATTCAACGATAAGAGTGAATAATATGCTGTTTTATTCACCGCGTGAATAAAAATATTTTGAATTTGGAACAAGCGCGCATCGTATGAATTAGGTACAAAAAAAAATAAAAGGTGCTGAAAGTATGGAACTATTCCATAGATAAAGATATAGTTCTACAATTAAATGTCAAAAAAATCCCGCCAATTTTATTTAGGTTCTTTTTAGTGTCTTATCTTTGGGTTCTTTTCTAAAAAATATCCCACCAAATCAATTAGGTCCTTTTTAGTGTCTTATATTTGGGTTCTTTTTTATATATTAGAGGGAGATTAGTTGTTCAGTTTTGCATCAGTCCATTCCATCAGTCTGGTACGATCTTCAGTCTGTAATAATTCAAAGTCTATACAAACTGATGAAGTGGACTGATGCCAGACTGATCATGTAGTTTCCCTCTTAGTTAGCGTGGTTGTTTTATGTCATTGGAAAACGTATAAATAGTTTTACTATTTTTTAATGTTTAAATATTACTGATTACCTACCTAAATAATAAAAATGTGATAACTATAAATACTATAGGCATACTAAGTACTATAAGTACTGCTTTTGGTTTTCTCGCAGTCAATGGTAAAAAGTAGAGTACACAACTCGTGAAAAAATAATTTAATCTCGGTCCTTTGTATCCCTCGCTTCGCTCAGGATTCTACTATTGAATCCCTCGCTACGCTCGGGATTCAACTCTAGAATCCTTCGCTGCTCTCGGGATCCAACTTAGTCCCTCGAACTAAATTCCCTCTTTTTTCACTTGTTGTATAATCTACTATTACATAATATGTTACCAACACTTATTCAATCGGATATCATACACGTGATTTCAAAAATGGTTAACAAGGAATAATAAAACGTATAAGATAACGACGGTGGCGTATTATTAATATACGACGACGTCGAACAGAAGTTATTAATCAGTGAATTAATTTATCTTTAACCGTTTGTTGCAATTTTACAACTTTTTTAATTTTTTAAACATCCAAATAGACACAAATCAAAAATTGTAATATTATAGACCGTTACTGTCAATCTAGTAAAGCTTCGTGGTCATTAGGATCAAGTTGTTCTGTAAGTGAATGGCAATTTTTATTATTTTGTTACTGACAGTCGAGAATTTGATACAGATACAGTATCGAATGACCAAGATTGGCTTTTACGCATTCGAATGGACGTAGCCTTTATAAACGCCTAGATCTCTCGACACTGTTAATTTTTTACCGTTAATTAAATGTTAGAAGTTATTATTATACGTTTCTCACGAACACCGTTGCAGGTTTACAAAAAAGCTTTTTAGAAATGGAATGAGGTACTCAACATTTTTCAATTTAGTAGTCAAAAGGAGTTATCTTTCCATACCAAATGTGTTACTTTTCCCGATTCAGTTTGATTTAGTTGTTATTTTAAGTAATTATTATTATATTCACTTCTCAAGCTTACGCGCTCACTAGACATGAAATAAAACACTTAACGGATACTAGCGCGGTTTTATTGAAAGTACTTTGGTAATTAGTTGGTATTTGGTTTTGATTTTTGATTTTCCCGATGTTTCGGCACCTTTGCAGCTGCCGTGGTCACGGGGGACTATTAATGACTATTAATGACACGGGGAATTATTATTATCTTAACATGTGTGAAATACATTCATTTATATAGGTAGTTAATTAACTGCAAAAATCCTAGTTCTACACTTCTACAAAACACTCGTAGATAGGTAGTATAATGTGCAACTTGTGCAATTTGTGCATCATAAAACATTTATGATTTTTAAAGAAATACTAATTTACAGTTCTGTCAACAATATAATTTATGCAAATTGTTTAGTTTACTTTTAGCCGTCAGACCGGTCGGTTACATAATGAACAGCAGGCTTTGCAAATAAAGAATACCTAGTAATCTTAGCGTATACTTTTCGAATGCTAATTGAAATGTGAACAACGGTAGAATGGTCTGTTTGAGGTCGGCGAAAGTGGTGTTATGCAATGTTAATTTAAACACGCCGATGCAATCATGCGAAAAAAACTTAATCGTAATAACACGAGTGATTGTTTAAAATATTATTTATTTTATGAGGACGTTTTTGCAAGCGCACAAGTATCGTAGTTTGAGAGTTGCACGATTGCTACGGATATCTTACTTAGTTTTAGTAAGTTGTACGTAAGTGTCAAGTTTGTATTTTGGAATCACGTATAGTATAACACACCAACAACGACGTACTTACGTGAGTGTTTTTTGTAACAAAAGTCCGCAGGACGGAGCTGTGTGTGAGTGATCCGATGAATATGTTATAGGCACCAAAGAATGTTTATGAGGTCGGTAGTAGAATGGTTAGTATGCTGTGCCGGATTTCGCGTCTCCATATGAGATTAAAAGCTTGAATCTCAAGCGTATAGCATTTTTATTAGTCTCGGACTCTTCAGTCCGAGAAATAGTATCTATACAATTTTTGAGATTTCGATATCAATAAATCCGCTCTACCTATATAAGATCCACATGGAATACAAACTTTGGCTTAGTGTTTCGGATCGTGAAAAGGTGTCCCATTGTATTATCCAATAACTTCGATGCTGCAATTAGTTCAATAATTTGTCTCACCTATCCACTATTGTCATGCCCGACCCGACTGGGTCCATGGTGAATTTAATTTAAACACGATTATGTAACTCAAGTGATAAGGGTATTGAATATTCATATAATTTTTCAATTATTTTAATTGTTACTTTTACTATCGACAAAAAACAAGTCGCAAAAGATTTTGACAACGGGATTGCATTTTATCATAAAAAAGTTTGAAATATTATACACGTATCATCATATCTCTAGTTAATATTGAGAGTAGAGAAATCAACTATTACAGAAATATTATACCGTTAAGAGATATTGACCCGTAATCAACAGTTAAAAGAGTAACTGTAATCAAATGTTTGATTTGCACCGACTTCACGTAGTTATCACGTACGAAATCGAAATATCGACGTGCGGTGAATTTTGCAGGAAAAGTAATTTAAAACGACACTGTGCAATAACTTTACAATTAAACCTTTTATGAAAATCTTTTAATCATAGGGCTTGTTCCAGATTTCAGAAGAGTCCCAATTGACTTCTTTGATAGATAACTTTATAGAAATTCTGTTTCATTATCAAATTAAATCAGACGATGACAACCAGACACTACTATTTGGGATCTGTGAAACAGGTTCCCATATAGTGATATAATTGACATATTTAAAACAGTTTTAATATTTTAATGTAAATACACATTTTCTGCTAACCCCCAACCGGGTTATTTAAAATCGGTCAGAACTCTTTGTATTATTTTCGATAACTAAATCCACACAAAATCAATTTAATTGAATACTTAACATCAAACATTGTATAAAGGTTATTAACACAAAAATTTGCTGATTTAGCGACTCCCATTCCATTAAATATTTTAATGTTAGTTCAATTGCGACCTCATAAATATATTTATAGAAGTGGGTTTATTTCCTATAAATATTTATGGTGAGGTCAAACCAACAATGATACGAGTATAAAACGACTGGCCAATATAAACAGGCAGTTTCGAATTGTGAATTAATACGTTCACACTTTGGTTTAATAAAGCCATAAATGTTAGAGGTAACAAATAATCAGGTTTTTTAAGTCTTGAACTCTTGAATCTCCAAACACAAACACTATTGTGTGCAATAGAGAACAATAGTTTTTCTAAAACATATAGGTAATTCAATTTGGCAGCCCATTTGGGCCGGACTTCCAAAGGTTGCGGGTTCGAGTCCCACCAGAGAAGCATCTGGTGACGAGTCGAAATGTTTTTAGTATATTATTTAAATTTAATATAGAAACAGAAATAACATTACGAATGCTAAAAAGTTAGCTATATCACCTTTATTTTCAAACACCTTGAAAGATGTTTCAGTCAGATGTCAAGGTTAACTCTTTAAATTGATGAAGTAAAGCTGAGAGACTCGCGATAAGCGTACGATGTTTGTCCCACTCCGTTATATTAATAACTCATGTATTGTATATGTATAAGGTTCAAAATCAAGTAAATCGATCAACGAACACCGTCCTACTATCGTGATTCTTTTATGTAATAGGCCCTCTGGCTTGCAGCGAAAGAGTAAAATGTTTGGAAAAGTTTCGACGATACCGTTAGCTAACTCAATTGGTAGGGCATTGGGCTGGCCTCCAATAGCTATTTAAAATTAAAAAAAAAACTGTTTTGCTATCAAACTCATATTTTAGGTTTTATGGCATGATTTGTAGAATTTGTACCATACACTCTTGTTATATGACACAAAGACACTAATTAAATTTTAGTTCCGCAATTTGTAGTGCCTTTTCTCCTGCCATTTAATTTGACAGGTAAAAGTAAATTGCATTAGTGGTCTTTAATTTGCTTATTCTCTGACAGACAGACAGAACAATAATAAAGTATTAGTGGTGAAGGCTGTTTTGTTGAAATTATTTTAAGAAATGCTATACTTTCAAGAGGTATGCGATTTCTCGTAAAATAAGCCTTTGTCGTCTGTCCTTTTCTGGTTCCATTACAGAAATCTCTTTTCATATTTATACTTTTTTGTTGATTGATAAAGTGTGATGATATAATAAATAAATGCAGACAAAAATGTATTTAGTTAAGCTAGCTTTTACTTTAAATATAGTTTATTATATTTATTAATTAACGTTCGCAAGGAAGCAACGTTCGCAAGGGTCGGTCATGGGATGGGTGACCAAAAATTTATTATCTCGAGCTCCTCCGTACTTCGGAAGGCACGTTAAGCCGATGGTCCCGGCTGCATTTGCAGTCGTTAACACCCACCAATCCGCATTGGGCCCGCGTGGTGGGTTATGGCTTATCCTCCTTACCATAAGGAAGGCCTGTGCCCCAGCAGTGGGGACATCAAAATGGCTGATAGACACATATTCATGACATTTTTGCTAATAACTATACTAGATTGACCAAACTTAAAATATTCTCAACTAGCGAGCGCCTGCGACTTTGTCTGCGTGGACAGTTTTTTCGCTATCCATCGGGTACTAAGTATACGTTTTTCTGGATGAAAGGTACCCTATGTCCTTATCTGTACCCCTGACAACGTGTACTTATGCAACATTTCATGATGATCGGTAGTTCGGTTAGTGTTCAGTAGTTAGGATGTAAAGGCTTAACTAATAAACAAACAAACGGACTTTCACATTTATAATAGTAGTAAGGTTAATTCATCATTTCGATTAAAATATACCTAGACCAGAAACTTAATATGAAACTCTAGTTCAATAAGTTTAAAATTTCAACATTAAATAGAATCAGATGTTTATAAGACTGTCGACGTTTACAGTAAGTTTCACACTATATTTGCTTATAAAAGTAATATATTTTGTTTGCATATTATTAAGGGTGCCCTTAGCACGAACAGCTATCGTGAAAAAAAAACGCGCGTAAATTTACTCGATAGACAATTCTCTATGGAAAATTTAATTTCGCTTATCGGCGAAAGATGGCGCTGTACAAATTTCCAATACAAAATTTATCTATCGAATGATTTTACTCGCGTTATTTTTTTCGATAGCTGTTCGTGCTAAGGGTACAGAATGTACGTTTTCTGGCGTCGCAAAGTGTGGCAGTTTCAAAACCGTGGTTACTATTCTAAGGCGTGATATTTGCGCAAACTTCTGTTTGTGTTTGTTCAAGTCATATTTAAATGCTATTATACTATCTGAATGGTTCCATTTACATAATGAGATTGCATTAAATCCTTCGGTTATTGCGAAAACTTAAGATCGCACTGATAGCTTCCGAAATTACATGACAAAGATGCATTGTTTTCAATGCCCAAAGTTCAAGTACATTAGTGTTGTTTGTTATGGTTTTGTCGAGTAAGCCTTTTTATCTTTGTTTCGTATCTGAGAGAGTGATTTATGATTTATCAGTTCAGTTAGTGAGTAGGTATCCAAGGTTTGTGCTTAAAGTTTATAGGATGATAATTGAAACTTTTTAAACAAGTTCGAGTTATTTTTGGCAAATGTTTTCTACTGATTGGCAATTCCTTAAAGGTAAATTTATAGCATTGGTATAACTATTTGTCATATATCATCAGTGGAATTCAGTTTCAGTAAAGGGCCATAAATTAAAGGGTGTTATTTCAGGTTAGAATGGTTCTATGTAAATCTAATTCATACAAGTACTTATTAAATCTGTTAGTTTAATCATTCATCACATGCATTAATTTTATCGAAGTTAAAATTAAATTAAACGATATTTTATTTACCTATTTGTAACGGATTCACACAGTAGTTCCATACAGCAGTTTAAGCCTACTTGGTTATGGTCTGTTAACCCATGCACCTAACCATATGACCACACACGTCACGCGTAGTGATTCCGATAGCGAAACCTCACGTGGTCATTCTTTGGAAAATTGCTTACATCGCTCTGAGTAATAACTAAAAGATTATAGTCTTTTTTATAGCAAAAAAAAGTATAACTAATTCGTTCGTCCACACTAGTATTTTTTTATATTAGACAACATCAAAAACATTGCTCTGATCCCAAAAAACTCGACGTTAGAAAAATCGCACCTCTACAGAAATAAGTTTAGAAATGGCCACCTGCTATTGCTAGCTAACGTTTTATTGTGTAAATGTTGATATCATTGAAAGTACTGTACTAGATATACATTTAATGAGCTTTCAATTAATAATTGTTTGATTTAATTAACATAACAGGTGCCATAATTAATCGCTTAAAACGTTATTGCTTGCGCCGCCATAAAAGGGGTCAATTCAGGAAATTCGGGTAAATTCGCTATCAAGATGATGGAGAAAACACACTTCAACAGTTCATTTAAAAAAAGCAATAGGTACCCAAGACGGATACTATTGCCCATAAAGTTGTGTAATGTTGCTCGGAAACAGAATCTTAGAGATTGATTCCGTTCGACGAGTATTTAACGGTTTCTAGAGACTAGAGAGAAACCGCATATAGAAGCATTGACTATTTTACTCATAGAAATAGAATGTCAAAGAACAACAATGTCAATAAACAAGTGATTCGAAAAACGACTGTATACATTATATATGAGATACGTAAAATATGACTTACATACACAAAATATGACTATATTATGGCAAAGGAAATTAATAAACTATGTTCCATACTGTTTTCTTCGAATAAAGCTAAATTTGGTTTTAGAGAAATGTGTGGCAATATCTTATTTACCTATGAAAAGTGTGATTACTTGGATTGTTCCTTTTTGTCACATCACAATCACTAACAAAACAAGACACCATAGCTCCACGACACCCTTATTTAAAATTCTAATCAAGATTACCAAATATTTTAAAGAAATTGTGATTGCTCTTTTGCTAGGCGGGACGCTAGGGGCTCTTACTGTAAACAATGTTGGCACATTGTCACTTGATTCTTTGTCTCTTTTTTTCATAGACCGTGTCCGTATAATGTTAACTTCTCTTTTCCACGCTTTGTTGGTCTTCTTGAGCGCAGCGAAAATTTTTCTATGTCTATGATTTTACTCGACAATATCAAACCTGTTATTTTTACAAAACTGTAAACATTCACAAGTTATTGCTGTTTTAAAACTCAACAGTGGACGTTTAAATTTATTAAACATCACAATTTAACAAGATATTTTACTCAATTACTGATACACAACTCCTATTAACACACATTAGTTCCGCTGGTTAACCATTTCACAGTGTTTTAAAAACGATTAGCAAATTGCAAACAAATTATCATCTAGATTCTAGGTTCAATAACGGTGAACGAGAAATGTTTTGTGAAGTTTCCAGTTTGTTATTTTGCATTGTTTATGGCTTTAAAGAATGTTTTGGGGTTAGGCTAGTAGCTTAATTTTATTGTCAATAGATTTCTAGCTTTAATGTTGGTTAGCAGTATGTATATACGTACATTTTGTTATAACAACTAAGGAACGATAAAAAAGAGTATGTTTGTTTATTTACATAATTGTGCGGTGTATATTTAAAACAATACCCGCTAAAGTAAAAAAAAACTCAAATAAAAACATGTCAAATTTTCTATTATGTGCGCTTTTATGTAAGAATGTATTTTTGTAGAATAATTTTAAACAATAGTTTCATAATGAAATTCTTAATACACTCTATATAATATACCTATTGGAAGCGAAAAAATAAACGAAAGTGTTTTTTTTAAAGTGCACGGAACATTAGACACATTTTCTAATGAGATGTATTAACGTAACATAACATGACAATACAATATTTTTATGCTGGAGAAACAAAAGAACATCGTTGCGTTAATTATTCTAACCCTGCATTCGTATTGCCTGCATGTTGACATAAGAACATCAACCTACATCTCTATTGAATACTCTTAGTACAATAACGAATAGACTCTGTGGGTGGTATTCAGTTGACGAGGGAGTCAATTGTATAGCCACTTTAATTGGTTCATTACAATCCGATGACTGAGGAAGACCGCCTAGTTGTAAGACTTCATAATAATTACTCCCATTTATAATTATATCATATAACTATTTAAAAGAATTAACTTTTACTACAATTTGAGTCATTCCGAACTTAAGTCTATGTTTTTAATTTTTAAATTTGAGATTTTTGCATTCACAATGCTATTTTTATACAATACTAAATAATATACTAGAAAAAATACGACTCGCACCAGATCAATACTCAGGCGGGAAACGAGTCTGAGTATTGATCTGGTGCGAGTCATATTTTTTCTAGTATATTATTTAGTATTAAGTCTATGTTCAAAAAGGCAAAGACAAATTAGTTCAGTACCTTATCTTCTCTGTTCCAACTGATTTCTTCGTTAAGTAGCTTAACTATTAACGAGCGTTGTATTATTTATATAAAAAAAAAATCTTAGAAACATGCTATTATGCACAAATTTTCATTAACGATTATGGTCAAATTTATTTTTTTTAAATAACCAATGATTTTAAATCGTTTTTTTAACTGTACTTTCATTTGCTAAACTCTTGAAGGTGCGCGTTCACTGCATCGGAATCGGGCCGGACGGAGCGGACGGAGCAGCGGAATTTTGACTGTGAACCTGCAATAGCTAAACACTTCTTAATTGCACATTACTATTTCCTATTATTTACCGTTTTGAAATGTAAATCTACTAGAAAATTTGAAAACACCGCCATAATCTAGTTAGTTGATTCAACTTATAAATTCTAAAGGCTCCAATTTATTTGAAAAGAAAGAAGTGTTGAATGGATATAAGTACTATACCGTACAGAAAGAAACTCTCCGCCCCGCTCCACAATCAATTTCCTTACCCCACCGTGCGAGTTCGTGTGCCGAATCGTGTGCTCATTCAATAGCCCTAGACTTCACGCACACACTTTGCGCGTGTGCAAAACGTCATCTGTGTAGCGTCTGTGTAATAGGTAGTTGAAACGCGGCGCTTGTATGGAGTGCCCGGGGTGTGGTTAAGCTTAGATTTGTCACTGTATGGATTTCTACGGCGCGGAAATGCCGATGCAGTGCACGCAGTACAAATAGAGATCCATACAAAATAATCAAATCCGTCTGCTCCGATCCCGATGCAGTGAACTCGCAACTTACAGTTGACATGTTCGCCTCCTATGAGATGTCGTGAGCCCAGGTCACCATCAATACAAAGAGATGAGTGCGCATCGGCAGATACCATCGTTCTAGTCTAATTATGCGACGTCACTTGTGGGATAGCCAGGCCCAACGCACAATGCGTAGTACAGGGGCCTGTGGCTAAGTCTAGCTTTTTTCAGCAAGATGTATCTTTACACCACTTTGGTAACATTGTATGCAATCCCTTAATGTTGACAAAGCATTAAATAATAAGCCTTCATACGAACGGACTGCGTAGTTAGATTGCAGTTTCGATGCAGAAAAGGTCATTCTGACAGAGAAGCTTCGAAAAATTTGTTTTTCTTCTAAGGCAAAAAAATGTAAAAGGAATTGCATTTTTTTTATTTTGCAATTTTAGCATTCACAATGATATTATTATATTATACTAATATACTTACTAGAAAAATTCGACTCGTCACCAGATCACATTCTCAGGCTGGAATCGAAACCTCGACTAATTATATTTTAATAAAAAAATATAAATAATTTATTTTTATTAAAATAACAAGAAAAACGAAAAAACTGTTGCTCATTGCACATATCCTAAATACAAGTAGTTACGTAACCTATCTCCTCGACTACAAGGTGAGCAACCTTAGTGCCATTGTCAGCGTCTGTCATGTGAGAATGCAAAGTGAAGCGCACCAAGATTATAGAGTAAGTAGTGCGCCATTCATTTGAACTTGCTCACCGTTAGGAAAGTTGCCAGCTTTCATTACATCATACACACCTGGCTTGACAGGGTGCTGATTAGTTTAGCTTTAGTAGCGCATAGAGCCTTTAATGTACCTCCCGTGAGAAGGAGATTTTACTTCATTTCAATATTTATGGTACATCATATTTTAGTAGGTTTGATTGAATAAGGTCGTTGGTTTAGTGGGTTTGATTAAATAACATAGACACGGTAGAGCGATACTGCAATTAAATAAAAGAGGATCCGTTTCTTTTAGAATCTATGAGCAATGGATCCTTTGTTTAATGTATTACACATTAACGGTGATCCAGTTATTTACAATTACTTACTAGTTACGGTAATAAAAATGGCATGGGAAAAAATGGAAAACATTTTTAACTTTTAAATTCAATTAAATAATCTGTACCGTATTTTTTACATGAAAGAATAACGCTGACGTTCGGCGTTGTTATGATAAACCAATTGTCAATTTTATTCTAAGGGCCTGTTCACAAATTCCGATCAAGTTCAAATTAATAATACTTGACGAGTAATTTCATGTAAATTCTGTTCCATTCTGAAATTAAACCAAGTTATTGCCTAATCATAGATTGTGAAACAGGCACTTTTCAAATACCTTATTTTGTTGTATCTTTCTCATTTTGTGACATTCAATTTCTCTGTACGTTTAGAAAGTGAAAGTAATTTTGCAATAAAACTTCTATCATTATTTAAATGTAGTAATGTTCGTTGTAAATAGCCGATCAATTCCATAGACAAGATTGAATGATCATTCGACATGTAACTGGTTCATAAATTAGATTGTCATAATATGTCTGCGTGTGTTTGTTTTTATTGGTAATTCGTTTTAATATACTCAGTAGGTTTAATTAAATGCAAAAATACTCAAAGTTGTGACCTTTAGTATATTTGAATTATATAATTGCAGCTAATCGATAAGATAACTAGTTAGTACCATCTTTTTAAAAATTATGTGCTCATCAACAATTTTTTTAAAGTAATTATTACTTATTTTGTGGTGTATTTGTTCTATGAAAATGAAAACACACGACTTTATACATAGGTCATTAGACCTAGGGCGCATAAATTCTCTTTTCATGATTTTCTTTGATAAAAGCACATATAAATTGTATATTAATGACATTTGCAACTATATGTCACATTCAAGTGTACTACTTTATGCGGATGATACAAAAATTTTTCGAATTATCCGGGATAGAAATGACTGTGAGTTACTACAACATGATTTAGATAATTTCGAGAAATTTTGTATTGACAATAACTTGTTTTTGAATTTCGATAAGTGTCACGTGATAACTTTTTCTAAAAAACAAAATGTCTTAAATTATAACTATAAATTAAATGGACAATGTCTTAATAGAGTTACAAAGACACGTGACCTTGGTGTAATTATGGATTCGAAAATGACTTTTATTCCTCACATTGATTCAATTGTTGAAAAATCTTACAAACAACTAGGTTTTATCTTGCGTGTAGGAAAACCTTTTCTAAATTCCTTAACATATAAAATCTTGTATAACAGTTTTATTCTCAGTCGACTCGAATTTGCCTGTGCTGTTTGGAAACCTTACTCTAAAGTTCATATAAACCGAATCGAAAGAATTCAGAAAAAGTTTATAAAGACACTTGACTACAGAACTGGCCATACCCATTTAAATTATGAAGCCTCCCTTGAATACCATAAGGTTAAATCTTTGGAAGTACGTCGTGATTGTGTGGACTTTGTTTTGATCTACAAAATAATTTATAATGTTCTCGATACCCCCTCATTGTTGCAGGATATTTTCTTTAGAGTGCCTCGTAGACAAGAACGTAAATGTCGCAAAAAAAAATTGTTTTATATCCCCCCTAGTAGAACATGTTACTGCAGGAACATGTTTATAAGGCGTGCCTGTACGCTTTGTAATAATAAGTTGGATGATGTGGATTTGTTTTGCTGCACATTAAAAGCATTTAAAAAACAAATAAATTAGTTCAACTTAAGGTAAAGTCAGCAGTACGGTTATACAAAACTGTAAAAAATTTACTTTGGAAAAAATTATTTTGGACGTTAATGTCTTTGCACTTTGAGTATAAATTGATTCAATATGATTGTAGTAAAATTTAGTTGTTTTCCGCTATGTTATAACTTTAAATAGTTGTTTTTGGTCTTTGTTTAATGTGTTTAATGCAAACTTTTAAAATTGTTTTTTTTTTCCCTATCACTCAGTTAGTGGGTATATATGATTTAAAAATTTAAATAGTTTTTGTCATTGCATTGCAGCCTACAATGTTGCTTTTTTGCAAAGGTTTGGCTTATATAAAATTAAAATTAAGTTATATTAAGGAAACTATAGGTCTAGAATGTAAACCTAAGCTAAGATTAATATGTTTTTGTGAGACCGTTTGTTTCTTAACAATAAATAAATAAAAAAAAATAAAAAATAAAAGCTGTACTATGTAATGAATTATAATATAGTAGTAATAGCAGTATATAGCTCCTCTTAACGATTAAATAAGTAATCGTGAACTAGTTTAGTACATAGCGTCGATGTGTGAATAATAGCAAATGCGTGGCTCTCAAGGTTTTATAGTCGGAAATGATGTTATGTTAAATTAACTTCCTTGTGAAGCGAATCCACTTTAGAGTAACTACAATTAGCATATCTACAGGCTGATCAAATGATAAAGGAAAAAAATCTATGCTGTTTGTTATTACTGTCTTCTTAATCATCATTTATGAAGCGTGATTAAGTTTGATGAAACAGTGATTTTTTGATAAAAAAATATCAGATAAGTACACTCGTGGAGGATCTTTCTGTAAAATCTGAAGAAATAATTTATATCAGTAGAAGTAAATTTTTATTTAAACTATTGATTAATCTACTAAAATTGTAATGCTTAAATTAGATTCGGTCCAAGCAAGTTTTCACACGTTGTTCTGTCGAATAAATTCCTGATGAACTTTCCGGGTAGAAATTGTAGAAAATAATAAACAAAGGTCCACTTGATGACCTTCAGATAATTTAGACTGAAATAAATACACAAATACATTGAGAAAGTTGTAATAAAATGAGACAGAATAGATTTTCTATTGTAGTTTGGATGCCGGCGTCCGCGCGGGCATTGATGAATTAATACTGTTTTTATGTTACATAGCAGTCAACGGGTTAGGCAGTCCGTGAAAAACTGTTATATGATAGGCTATTAAAGCTATCATTAATTAAATTAGTGTCGACATTGGTGAACATTCAATTTATTACATAATTAAAAGTAACAATGAATGGAAAGTAGAATGAAAGTTAATATGCCAATCAGCGTCAAGATAGTGTAAAAGTGATAAGTAATTGCTAAACATCAGATGTTATAAATGATCACCCTGTGTTACTTACTTGTGTTGCTCTGCTTCTTACGTGAAATTTAATTAATCAACACCGAACTAAACAATGGATCGTAATTTTGTGGCTTCTAAGCATTTTCCTCATAAAAATCCAGTGACAGAATTGCTGAGGCCCTAATGAACTGGCTATTATGAATTCATTGGAGACAGCCATGGGAAAACTGTTTTTAATACAAAATAGATCTAGTTTTAATGAAAAACGAATAATAAAGAAAATTGATTCATAGTTAATGAATAGCTTAAGTAGGAGCTGGCATTTTCATTCCTTGTGCATTTTGTATAAAATAAACGATATAACAGTTGGTTTGCTTTAAAATTTAATAATAAATTTTATTTTCACCTATTCGCTAATAAATTTTACTCGATTGAATCTAATGCAATTTTCGCCCTCTTTAACTCAATTTTGTACAATACTAAATAATATACTAGAAAAAATACGACTCGCACCAGATCAATACTCAGACGGGAATCGAACCCGCGACCTTTGGATATCCGGTCCAATGCTCTGACCGCTGAGCTACCGAGTCACTAGTGACTTCGTCGAATTTCTTCTAGTATATCCTACTCTTACGCTGCAAGCCAGCGTTATTTCACCAATGTGAGGAATTACCTCGACATTCAATTGAAATATCTTTCCAGATATTTGGCAATCGATTAAGATGAAATAGCCATATATTTTTTTAAATTTGAGATTTTTGCATTCACAATGCTATTTTTTATACAATACTAAATAATATACTAGAAAAAAATACGACTCGCACCAGATCAATACTCAGACGGGAATCGAACCCGCGAATTTTGTAGTGAAACGAAAATTCATCAAAATAATATTATGTTATATAAAACGATTCCTAAATGGTAAATTTTCTCTGCTTATGAATGTATAAAACTAGATTACGCACAAAACGCTTTATAGAGAACCTACACGTATTATGTAGTATTTATACTTCACTTGAATAACGGGAACTGATGTAATGGAGTTTCCTTTGCAACGGTTAGGCGATTGTGTGGGCATAAGCGATTCCCACTTATTCACAGTACCTATAGAAGCGTGTGTGAAGCGTCACTTATAATGAAGATGAAATCTTCTGATATTTAATTTCTTCGATGGATTTGTGTTTATAAAACGAAGATGGAAAGTATTGTTTTGATTCAATAATAATGATGCTCATTAAAAAAACATTTGGTATATTTTATATTTTCTGGCAACAGTTAAGAAGCCAATTAGTTCTATCTAAGTATTGTCTTTAAAGAGTAACATCCGATGAAAAGAATTCATAACCATCTGTTGTTTTGAATACAAATGTTACATTTAATTCACGATGTTGGAAGATTTTCAAACAAATTGCTTAGCATTCGTGGAACTCTGTACGTGAGCCTCCTATATTCAGTCGCTTGTGATACGAATATAAATCTGTTTTCGATTGCGAGAATATTTGAGTGAGCTTTTTTATTGTTCCCAATGAATTCTTTGTATCGGATGTTAGTAAGCACTTGCATTGAATAATGTGCTAGTAATCTAAAAACTTTTGTACTAAGAAACAATTTCGTCATCATGTAAAGGAAGTTAGTTGTTATCGATCAATATCGATATTATATTGAGTTATTCTTATTTAAAAGGCTTTACAAATAAACAAGTTATTATTTGGTAGGTCATTAGATTTGTCTCGTATTTGATTTGGTTCGTATGGAGTTTATAACGTAAATGACGTACGTTACAAAATAAAGCTTTTTTACCATCGCCACTCAAAAAAGTGCATTTAATTCAACGATAAGAGTGAATAAAACGCTGTTTTATTCACCGAGTGAATAAAAATATTTTGAATTTGGAACAAGCGCGCATCGTATGAATTATGGAGAAAAAAAAATAAAACGTGCTGAAAGTATGGAGCTATTCCATAGATAAAGCCATAGTCATACAAATAAATAAATAAAAAAAAACCCGCCAATTTTATTTAGGTTCTTTTTAGTGTCTTATCTTTGGGTTCTTTTCTAAAAAATATCCCGCCAAATTAATTAGGTCCTTTTTAGTGTCTCATCTTTGGATTCTTTTCTATATATTATAGGGAGATTAGATGTTCAGTTTTGCATCAGTCCATTCCATCAGTCTGGTACGATCTTCAGTCTGTAAAAATTCAAAGTCTATACAAACTGATGAAATGGACTGATGCCAAACTGAAAATGTAATTACCCTCTTAGCGTGGTTGTTTTATGTCATTGGATTTTTTTTTAGTTTCACTATTTTTTAATGTTTAAATATTACTGATTACCTCCTAAATAATAAAAATGTGATAACTATAAATACTATAGGTATTAAGTACCTACTGCTACTTGTTTTCTCGCAGTCAATGGTAAAAAGTAGAGTACACAACTCGTGAAAAAAAAAATTTCATCTCGGTCTTTTGTATGTACCCCTCGCTTCGCTCAGGATTCTACTTTTGAATCCCTCGCTACGCTCGGGATTCAACTCTAAAATCCTTCGCTGCTCTCGGGATCCAATTTAGTCCCTCGAACTTAATTCCCTCTTTTTTACTTGTTGTATAATCTACTATTATTCAATGGTGATAAGATGTAAGCATGGTGTAAAGGTTGACTAAATTTATTGCATAACTAATTTTAAATATCATTGCGATGGGTACTAAAATCAGTTAAAAAAAAGCTGAAATTGTCGTATTATTTTTAAAACTGAAAGTTTTTCAGGTTATCGATAAGATAATTATGTAGAAATAATCCAAAATTAGAAACCGTTATTTCTAAAGGCCGTGCAACAAGTTAACGTTAGCATTTAGGGCCATAATCGAAGCTATAACTTGAGCCGATGTTATGAATAACCCTGGGGTAGTATTTCTGGTTTTTGTTCGCCAAGCAAGCTGTGTCGCTAGTGTGTAAGTAATAACTTTCACGTGCCTTTTCTGAGACTGGCTCACCTTGTACCAGGTAATTTCTCCTCAATCTCGCTGGGCGTGCAGATCTCAATGCATTTTCTTTTCTTCGCAACTCAAGTAGGCTAACAGTAATGAGAGGTTTCCTATCGGAACTCGATAAAAGTGCTCACTTCAAACCTGATTTTGAACTAATTTTCAATTCAGAACTCAACTTCATCCAATATGAGCTTGATATTGCATTGCAAAAGTGCTTTAGACTTTCAAATGCCGCTGGAGCTGTTTTCAAAGCTTGTTTGTGTTGTACACATAAACTTAATAGAATCGCATTATTGAAAATGTATTTGTGCCTTAGGTTATTACTGTATTAATAACAATAAATTGTAAGCAACATTGTAAAGTTTGTCATAAGCGAAACAAATGACTGAACATAATCTTACATAAGAAAGTAAAATAGATAACCAATAATCAGAGAAAAAGGTTTTTAAAATCCATTGAAAAGTAATCTTTACTAGTGATAAATCATTGTTGCTGTCAAAATGACCGCTAGCAAGTAATGTTTCATTGTCGATAAAAGGCCTTGCTGTCACAAGCAGTACAAAGTTGAAAGTTGATAGGAGATCTAGAGAAGAGACGACAAGACCTGCGCGTGCAGTTCCCCTAGTGAAATATTGCTTGCTATTCTGTTACGGTATTTGTTATGTATCAGATGTGCCTTTTATTGAAAATTTATTGCTTGCGATAGGGTATTTTGTAAATTAGACCTGCATAGTCAAGCGGGGGTAACGGTTAACGTATTAACGTTAAGTTATTTATATCATTTACCTTCTCGATCGTCAAGTAGACTTAAGAATAAACAGACCGGCATAAAATTAAAATAGCATAGAATACTAGAACATTTGTTGATTTATTACATTCGCATGAGCAAATCCTTTGTAGTAAAATTTTACATGCAAATTAAAAATATATTTAACGCTTTAATAAATTCTTCTTACTAATAAATAAACGCGTGCCTTATAATTAAACATTTCGCTAATTAAAGAAATGAACTCAAAAGAAAGTTTTAAAATTACGCATTCATAAACTGCGTGTAATATTAAAGTATCGTAAATTAGTCACACGCCCCTTCAATTATTAGTTATCATTATAAAATTCGGCTAAAACGCAATCAATGCGGATGCGGTGTTAAGAATTTATCACGAGTTCATAAATAACTTCTCAGTGGAAAGGTCAGTCCTGAGCGGCCGCGGCGTCTGCGCTCAAGGCCGATGCACAATTTAGATATCTGAGTCGTGGCCGACCCCACCTGTGCCTGCATTCCCTGCGCTTGCGCCCCGCTTTTTGGATTCTTTCTTAATTGTGTTTACGAGTGTACTGATATTCTATTTCACTGTCCCTTAGGCCGTACGCAGCAAAATATGCATGTTTTCACAGGCCATACTGTAATGATATCTTTTCCTATAGTGAGATAGGTAACTCCTTTGACTAGCGGTGAATGTAGACAAATGACGACTATTTCAGTAGGGAGAAGTTAGGTACGGCTCGCGTGCGCGGTAACGGAGGAGGTACACCACCCACACCACATCCCATTTCATCGTTGCCCTGTCAACACGGCCGAGTTACCTCTCCTAATTTATTGATCGAGCGAATGCGAAGCGTCTCCATTTCGGCTTGGCTAAAATGCTTTCGTATGTCTGTCCAGCTGTTTCTCAACAGATTCTTGTGAAATTTTGTGAGCAGGTTCTTTTTTAAATAAAAAACTCGAAAAACTGAATCGAAAAAAAAACTGTATAAATTTACAGATTTTTTTTCGATTTAGTTTTTAGATTTTTTTAAAAATGGCGGACAGCTCACAGAGCCGCTAGTTTATATAGTAATCATTACGCCATGGAACTACTACAACCAAGGCCAAACTGACTTCATGAAACCGACAAATTCTAGGTCCAAAATATTATATTTAGTAGGGTAATACTTGGATACCTACTTGTATTTAACTCTAGGCTTTGTTTCTAACATTCGTGACTTTAACAAATTCCTCGGTTGTCAGAATTTGTATCAATAAATCAATGTTTTATTAAGTTGACCAGTATTACCATAACCTACACTCTACAGCTTAGTGAATAATATTGCGTAGTTTATCAACATAGAGTTACTACTCGTGTATAGATCTCTTATTGAGCTTTGTATAGTTTAGTGATGTTTTTGCTCAACTTCTTAAAATAATTAAGAATTCGACCAAACTAGCCGAAACATACTGGTCTTGATTATTCACTAATGTAGCCGCTGTGTATTGAATGTATTAAAGCATTAAATATAACTTTAATTGCAGTCTGTTTTGTACATTTTAATGTAGGTAAGTACATTAAAAGGACTATTAAAAAGGTTGTTACCATTATTCAAATTAACTTAAAAGGCAATATCCAAATTTGGCCAACACTCAACAAGGAACATAAAAATGTCTGCATCTACAGAGGTCATTACCATCCTTACAAGATGTACGAAGCCTAGGTGGCCTAGGCCACAAAGTAAAAAGCTTGTGTGTTTTAGACAGAAGCTCAGCTCTAGCCCTATTCGAAAACACTATCGTCATTTTTTTTTGCTGCGCCAGGAACTCCTTCGTAACAGCTACAGTAGTACCTACTTTATCCGTAGTTGTGCGCCATACGAATTCGATAGTCATTCAATAGTTTTCGTATGCTACGGGTATGTACCGAATTTGATTGTCACTCGATAGCTGTTCGTGCTACGGGCACTATATTATATATTCTGTACTACAGGTACCTACTGAATATAGTCTGGGTTAGCCCGAGAACATAAAAATGTCTGCATCTACAGAGGTTATTACCATCCATACAAGATGTACGAAGCCTAGGTTGCCTAAGCCACAAAGTAAAAGTTTTTTTTGGGGGTAGGCGGTAAAACTAGCAAGACGTTTTTTGAAATTGCTCTGCAGTTTATTTATTTTAAAAGTAATAATCCACAGTTTTTTTTCTTTTATAAGTGTGTATATTATGTACTAACACTGTACAGTACCTGCAGTTGATCTTTTCCTTGTCACTACTCACTCCTAACTTAATCAACAAAGCACTGCACAACATCCACCTCACAAAATGGAAGACATCAAGGGCACAATTGACTCTTTGTCGCAGTCCTTCTCGCAGCGGATGGCAAAGTTTGAGAGCGAGCTGAACAAATCTAGCACCCCGCAGCAGCCATCACTATCATCATTGTCTGCCGAGTTTGAGGTCTTCCGAGACTTTGTAATGGCCACGTTGAAAAATCTTGAACGGCAAGTCACAGTATTAGCCACAGAGTGTGACAATGTCGAGATGAGGAGTCGGCGGGCCATGCTGCTACTCCATGGTGTCCCAGAAGTGAAGGATGAAAACGCGACTGAAACCGTGCTGAAGGTGGCCTCACAACATCTAGCCTCTATTAAGGTATGCGGAGCGGACATCAACCGGGCCAGCCGCCTGGGCAAGGCACGGCCAGATAAGCCAAGACCGCTACTAGTTAAGTTTCAGTCGGAGTCACTGCGTGACAGCCTGTGGGCTGCGAAATCCAGCCTCAAGGGCACCGGCATCACATTGTCGGAGTTTTTGACTAAACTCCGCCATAAAGTGTTCCTTGCTGCGCGCGAACAGTTCGGAGTTTCAAGATGCTGGACCAGCGCCGGTCGCATTATTGCAGTGGCTGGTGATGGCAAGCGGCACCGCATTGTGTGTTCAGCAGACATCAATAGGTTGTCAGCTGAAGAAGCCAACACGGCGGCGCCGGCGGCGTCAGCTGCTGTGCGCAACCCGCCCTCGGCTCCTGTCCAAAGGGCCAAGAGGGCTGTCTCTGCGAAGAGAAAGTAGGTGTCATAAGTGTTTTTGTCTGTTGTTTGTAACTGTCCTGTTAATTACTGATGCTGAACTTGGTTCTAAATAACTCAATGTATTTCGTTCGATACTTACCTAATGTTTGTCAGCTCCTTCTGTCTGTATTGCTTCTGTATTGGACTTTTGTTTGCAATTTGTAAAATATTATTTTATTCGTGTGTAGTCGAAAAGTTATTTATTTTATAGTAATTAATAGCAGGTAGTTAAACATAACCACTCCTCTTTCTTTTTTGTTTTCATCCGGCTTTCACATCTTTATTATTTCGCTTCACGATAACGTCAAGTCAACCTCACAAAAACAAGCAAATGTCAGATGCATGACATGACAGACCAAAGACAATGGGTACATTCCAGCAGGCTTATCGCTGAGTCATCAAACAAATTATTTAATTCTACCATTATTGACAAGGCAAAGGAATACTTCTTCATGTGATATTATTATTATTATTTTTCTTTTTCTTGTGTTACTTCTAGATCTGTCATGTGATGCTTTGTCTGACATCTTAATGCCAATAATTTTTTTTGCTTTCTCAAATGCTTTTTGTGCCTATTTCATGTTTGTGTTGTACCACAGTTGTTGTTAACTTCTGTTTTTCTTTCTTCTTTATGTTTGCTTCTTTCAGACAACCTGTGGGTGCTGTAAATAAGTATATTATTTTATATTTTATTATACTTAGTAATTTTAAATATATTTAAGTAAGTTTATGAGTATATCTTCAGATAATAATAACGACCTATTTCTATCCTGTTCTTCTTCTGTAACTTCTAACTCTAGCTTTCAAAGCTTAGATCCCCCTCTAAACGAGTTGCTGGATGATGCTTTCCATGATGTGCCTAAAAATTTCAATGTCGTTCATATTAATGCGCAAAGCATCCCGGCCCACTTTTCTGATATGCTTGCGTCTTTTGACTGCAAACATATTCAGGCTATACTTATCTCTGAGACTTTCCTTCATCCTAGTCTTCCTTCTATTTCCTACTCTTTACCCGGTTTCCAGTTAATTCGTAACGATCGTGTAAGTTCCTCACACGGAGGTGTGGCTATATATCTTCGCTCTCATATTCCTTATACTGTCCTTAGTCGCTCTCCACAGCCACCACCTACCAATAGCGCCGAGCATCTCTTGCTTGAGATATCCCTGTCCCATTCAAAAATTCTCTTAGGGGTTTTTTATAGCCCTTCGCTCCGAGTTGACTATTTTGAGTCATTCGAGCAACTCTTGGAAAATTTTGTTCCTTTATATTCTCAAACCATAGTTATGGGTGATTTCAATACATGTCTTATTAAAGACGATATCCGTGCCAAAAAGTTACGTTCTTTAGTAAACTCTTCTAATCTACATATTTTACCCTTAGAGGAAACCCATCATTTCCCCAATTGCACTCCCTCCCTTCTTGACCTTATGATTGTTTCTTCGCCTAATTTAGCTGTTAAACATGGTCAACTTTCAGCAGACGCATTCTCCTACCACGATCTGGTGTATCTGTCCTACCGGCTTCGTCCTCCTAAACAAAAACCAACAGTGCAGCTTCAGCGTAGCTTTAATAGTATCGATCACGACCGTTTACAAGAAGATGCTGCCAACATTGACTGGTCACCAATTTTTTCATCCAATTCCGTGGACGAGCAAGTTGAGTTCTTTAACAAATCGCTTACTGAGTTATTTGATGTGCATGCACCTGTCCGTCCGGTGAAAATTAAACATCTTCCGGCACCGTGGTTGACAGATGAGATTCGGACATTAATGGCAAAAAAGAACAGTACGAAAGCTAGATTCAAACTCGATTCTTCGGAACGTAATGAGTCACGATACCATCGCGCTAGAAATCGGTGTAACACTGTGATTAGGGACTCCATAAGACGCCATATACATAAATCCATTGAAGGTGAAGAAGATCCTGCGAAAGTTTGGAAGTATTTGAAAACTCTTGGTGTTGGCAAATCTCAGTCAAGCATTCCCGATAATAATATCGATTTCAACCAACTAAATAGTCATTTCACCACGGCGATTCCTATTGACGGCAATTTAAAAGTCAATACCTTGCAATATCTTTCAACCTTGCCAACTCAAGATTTTGCTCCTTTTATTCTTAATCAAGTTGCAGACTGTGATGTAAAGAGAACAATCCTGTCTATTAGTTCCTCTGCTGTTGGTGCTGATTCCATTAGCCGTAAAATGATCCTCCCCATTCTTGACATCCTTACACCTGTTATAACCCATATCCTTAATACTTCAATTACAACTGGTACCTTTCCTGATTCCTGGAAGGATGCGAATGTAATTCCTCTTCCCAAAAAATCCAAACCAACCTTGTTTGCTGATTTCCGTCCGATTTCTATCCTTCCTTTCCTCTCCAAAGTCCTGGAAAAACTTATTCACAGACAGCTTACGGACTATCTCAATATAAACCATCTCCTCAATCCTCTTCAGTCTGGTTTCCGCAAAGGCCACAGCACCTCTACAGCGTTAATTAAGATAGCTGACGACATACGCCAGGGGATGGATAAACGACAACTCACACTACTGACATTATTAGATTTTAGTAATGCATTTAACTCTGTGGATTTTGACATCCTTCTTGGTGTTTTACGTTCTCTGAACATATCTCCAGCTGCAATTGATTGGTTTCAAAGTTACCTGCTAGGGCGACGGCAGCGCATCCGCATTGGAGATTCTTTCTCTGGGTGGAGCGATATCAATGCCGGCGTTCCTCAGGGTGGCGTCTTATCTCCACTCCTTTTTTCAATCTTCATAAATTCAATCTCAGATTCTATTTCGAGTTCCTATCACCTCTATGCGGATGATCTGCAAATATACACACAGGCACCGCTATCAGAACTTTCACGTGCAGTAGCTGTTACCAACTCGGATCTTGCTGTAATCAGTAGCTGGAGCAAATCTTTTGGATTAATTGTTAATCCAGCTAAGACTCAATGCATAATTATCGGCAATCCTCACTACGTTTCGAGGATCGATTTTGATGAGCTTCCTTTGGTTGCCTTTGAGGGCGCTACAATTCCGTACTCAAAATCAGTTAAGAATCTTGGTATTGTCTTTGACCAGCATCTGTCATGGAGACCACAGATAGAGTCAGTAAGGAAAAAGGTATTTGCTGCATATGGGTCGCTCAACCGACTTCGTAATTTCTTGCCTACCAGCACCAAAATCACTCTGGCGCAATCTCTACTGCTGTCTATTATCGACTACGCTGATGTCTGTTACACTGATTTGTCAGAGCAACTTCTTGACAAACTTGAGAGACTACAGAATGTCTGTATCAGGTTCATTTTTAATCTTCGCAAATTTGACCACGTGTCTCACTTCCGTTCTAAATTGAACTGGCTCCCTATTCGCCGGCGCAGGGACTTACACACTCTTACGCTCCTTTACTCCATACTTTTCCTTCCAACCTCACCACCTTATCTCAAAGCCTGTTTCTCCTATCTCTCTTCCTCTTCGCAGTGTAAACTACGATCTTCTTCAAATCTTACCCTTGAAATTCCTCAACACTCCACCGATTTCTTCTCCTATTCCTTTACTGTCCATGCTGTCCGCTTATGGAACTCCCTACCCGAGGATATCAGGAAAGCTCAGACTCTTAGTTCTTTCCGAGATAGAGTTAGAAGTTATTTCCTTTCCTCTTATTCTGACTGACTATTAATATATATTTTTATTTTTATTTGTATTTATCTTTAGATATATTTATTCTCAGACGCACTATTCCTTCGGTAATTGCACCCTAGTCCCCTTATAGTCCTATCTTTATTTATTTTTCACCCAAGGGTTGCCTGGAAGAGATTGCTGCTTAGCAATAAGGCCGCCTCTTGTATGCTTTTTTCTCTGTAACTGTCCTTCTTTCTGTAATTCTTTTTGTGTGTGCAATAAAGTGTAATTTATTATTATTATTATTTATTATTATTATTAAAATGCTTGTGTATTTAGACAGAAGCTCCGCTCTAGCCCTATTCGAAAACACTATCGTCATTTTTTTGCTGCGCCAGTGGTCGTTCGTCGTTATCGTTACGAAGCGAATGTGCCTTTGCGTACCAATTTGACAGGCGGTGTCAGTTATTCATAGTGAAATAAAAATTCGGTTCTTAGTTGCTAGATAGAGCAACGAAAACGTCGATAGAGAGCTTTACTCGCTGACTATATCTTACACTGTTTTACGATCAAGATCACGACGGTCGTCAAATTGTGCTGTTGCGTAAGCCTACAGGAACTCCTTCGTAACAGCTACAGTACCTACTTTACCCGTAGCTGTGCTCGATACGAATTCGATAGTCATTCGATAGTTTATCGTGCTACTGGTACGTACCGAATTTTATTTTGATTGTAACTCGATAGCTGTTCGACTGTCGTGCTATGGGCACTATTATACATACATACTCGTATATTCTGTGCGGTACCTACTGAATATAGTCTGGGTTAGCCTGAGATTGTCTGTAGGAAACGGCTATGTAGGTATTGGTGTATGCATGGAGAACCTCAATTTGTTCCAATTGCCTCTTCTGTCTACTTTATATTTCGTGCCTAGTGCTTTTAAGGCGATCATAGCTCACAAGTGGCGCCCTCATCTTAATTGTACCTAAAGTTGCCTCTTTTTGTTGTTTTGTCTACTACTACAATAGATAATTATATTTTTCTGAGGTTATTGATTGTAAATAAACTGTAGAACCTTAGCTTCAATCTGTGCATGTGAATTTTCATTACATTATGTACATACTTAGCCAGCAATGAATTCTGTGTCTCTTCGGCAGAAGCGTAAATGGTCATCTTCAAGCTAAACATATAAGCTTTTGACATAATATAGTTTTCATTTAACAGAACATATATGCATTAAACCCTCAAAACACGAAAAATCGACCATGTCGGTTTCTGCCAAAGAGACACAGAATTAAATTAAGATAAGGGCGCCACTTTCAGGGCTATAAGCCCCTTAATATAAAAATAATGTTACCTTGATACTCAGCAAGGCCGGTCGTTGGTACAAGCAGCTTGCAGAACTGGTACTGAATGGCCATAATAATAAATCTTGTTGATAGTTTTCTTTTAGTAAACCTAGTGGTTAGTTATTCTGTGCTAGTGGTGACTCACTTCCTACAACCATTTTGTGTTAATGAGCTCTTGCAGTCTGAAAACAAATAAAAGTGACCTGTAAGACCTGTTTATATACTGTGACGGTATTTTTATTGAAGTGTTATTAAAGATAGGATGCATATAGAGCAAAAATGCCGAGTTTTGTTTCTTGTATTAGACGGATAATCCATGTTATCCAATCAAAATCTAAAATTAAAACATGATACTCTACATTCGAAATTTCGTCGTTCAAAATAGAAATTCCCTGCCCCATAGAAAAAGTTTAATTCGAGATTGAGAAATAAATTATCCCATAATATCTTTATATTTATTTTAGTCCCTGGTCTGGATTAATGCTTTGATATTTCATTTTCATCACTATCTCTACGAAATATTATTTCTCTATTTGTCTGGAATATCCTACCAAGCCCACTGATATATTATTATATCATTGACTAAGCAAGCTTTTCACCGGGGTCTTTTGAGAGGGTACGGTCAGCAACGAAAGTTGTTTAACACTTTAGTACTTTGTCTTAGTAACTTTTTTGACTAATGTTTTAAACCGTAAGACACCTGTTAAAAAAGTTGCTATGACGAAGTACCAAAACTTTAAGTGGCTTTAATTGCTGACTGTACCTAACACTCTGCATCGATTTCTAGAGTTATAGAAAACCTGTAGAGAAATTAATTTGTACGTGGTTTCCATTTTCACTTTTCTCGTTTATGCTTTATTAATTTATTGGAAAGATAATGTTATTGATTCGGTAAGACTGTTGAAAAAGAAATATATTTTATTAAAAGTCATAACTTCATTCTTCAAATTGTCTACTCATTTAAAACATAATGAGAGATTTATTTCCAGATTATGTTCCTACCAATTTTTAGTAAAGACAGATATATCTATTTACCAAATCTTAAGTAGGTATACAATTAGCTTTACTTTGTTGTTTCAAATGAAAAGGTTTTTTTTATATAATCAGTATTTTCTTCTGCATTCATTTCTTCCATGGCAGCCGATGTTAATGGTAATCATAAATAATTATTCCGCAAAAGATATGATTGTAACTCTACCCACAATCAGATTGCAAGAGAACGCGTGGGATTAAGCGTTAGACAGATGCGACTATGCCCATCAATAATGTCTCTATTTACTTAATGGTAATCTAGCGTATGAGAAACTATTAGAGTTAATTCTGCAAACATTTATTTTGTTAGGTGTTAAAAACCACAACATTAGTCATCTTAACTGACGGGGAATGTCTGAAAAATTATTCCTTAGCCACCACCTACCACACAATCACAACATGATAATAAAAAAATACTAGATTGGCCAATAATATCAAAATTGTTGACTATAATCACAGTTATATAATATTAGAAAATATTTAAATTGTGTTATATGTATAATAAAGTATTATGTCTTCACAAGCTTAAAGCACACGTAAAACAAATAATTGCAAAAATTACAAAGCTTAGTAGTATTATCTACCGACATAAAACCTTTCCGTACACTTTAAGTTGTGGTCATTATTTTATTACATGTCAAGCAGGTAGGACGCATCACGCCATGCGCTCGCAGTGGCAATTAAATGAAAAACTAACAGCAATAAATAACTCAGACGAGAGAAGCACCTTTTCAAGATAGAGCCTTTTTGCCACTTCGGTTTTATCACGCCGACGACGGAAGAAATAAAATGGTCAACTATTTTGTATCCGCTGGATGCGGCTTTAAGATTTTATTGCTGTAGCACAAGACCAGGTGTTAGCTAAAGATTAATGTGATAATATATACTTAATTACTTGTAATGCTAAGCCACAGACGCTTTAAAGGAAACAGAAATTATCTAGCCTCCAAATTAAACATTTTCAGGGAATGAGGTGGCCGGCCAGGAACGTAGGCCCGCGATATGAAACGTCACTGAACAACTTATCAATAAAACTAAATTAGAAAACGTGTTAGATAAGAAGTGGGCAAACTATGCGAAGTTTATCGAATATCGAAATTTAATTTAACAAATTTATTTAACTAATGCTTAATAAATTTAACTAATGCTACATGTTTAGAGAGTGAAAAAAAATAGTATTGGCTAAGTTATATACAGTGTGTTTTTTTGAACATTAATAAACTTTGTGGTGTGGCTTAGACCATCAAACTGAACAACTTTGTCTATGGAACCAAATTAATCAGATCAAAAAAAAATATTGCTGTTCCATAGAAAACATCAATATCTACTCGACCAAAATGTATGGAACAGCTGATTATTTTTTTGCTCTGATTAAGTTGGTCCCGTAGACAAAGTTGTTCAGTTTGATGGTCTAAGCCACACCACAAAGTTTGATCACTGTTCAAAAAAACACATTGTATAACAAATTAAGTAGTCATTTTTGCTAACGAAAAAATGGAGTCAATTTTATGATACTTTTTTAACGTTCAGGAAAAAAACAGAAATATTGTTATTGCTGATAGTAGTAGATAGTGGCCGTTATGATCATAATTCGAAATAATAATACGTAACCGAAGCATCTTTAACATTCTAGAAGATCTCTGTGTGAGAAAAAAAATCGGCAATTTCATACCTCCTATTTCAATGCAATGGTGCATCCCATACTAAAACTGGCGCCCTCAGAGGTTTTAATTTAATTTAGTTGTTAGAAAATGATTTTAATAAAACATAACGACGTGGATTTTAAGTCTAGTATTTTTGAAAGTATCATTTACATGCCGTCGTAGTCATTTTGTAGAAGTAGATAGCAAATGTGTCAAAAACGTCCACTTTTAGCAGTTTTACGTGGTTTCACTATTTACTTCTAGAAATACGAGGTAATGTAATGATACCTTCTAAAAATACTAGAGTATGGTCTTAATAATAATCATTATAAAATTTACCATAGCGCCACTTTCGGTGTGGAAAATTAAAATTTAGTTTACTTTCAATAGATTTATTTGTCACATAATCTTAAAGAAAAGAAATAAATTGAATGTTTAAAATTATAAAATTTACCATAGCGCCACTTTCGGTCTGGAAAATTAAAATTTAGTTTACTTTCAATAGATTTATTTGTCACATAATCTTAAAGAAAAGAAATAAATTGAATGTTTAAATTAAGATAATAATGTTACATTGGCATTTTCAAAATAAATAATCTCTAAATATGCTAACTACAAAGTTGATAGTAGTAGTTAGATAAAGAATCTTAAATCTAGATGGAAGGACAGAGGCTAAGTGGATAGCCGTGTCCCATCTTACTGTGTATTTTATTGCATCAACTATAATTCAGCCTTCTTTTTATTTTGTAATGATGTTTAATCGCCGTCTGTCCCAAGCATCTTCGGAATGCCGACGAATGTAATATTGTCGGATTAAGACATATCAAAAAAAAGGTATACCTATGGTTAGCTGACGTTTATATTATCTTGTAGTTTTAATCGTCTGAAATAAGTTTTTTTACCAAAAGTACAAATAAAAAGTTTGCAAAGATAAACAAGCAAACTTGCGAACATAAAAATTAATGAGTCAATCAAGTTTTTAGTTCATAACAATAAATAACAGTAAACCAATGTAAACTGGTTTTAATGACTTTGGGTTTAAAACTTTATCTTCAATTGAGAACCATTACTTGATAGTTATGTTCTGACTATTGATAAAACGATAAATCCGTATTAGCTTGTCGACAGCCCTCCTTCTGCAGTATTCGCACGCTTTTACAATAAAACGAACAAAAACAAAAAGAAATCTCGGCATCATTAAGATATTCATCAAAGCCTTATGCACTTTTGTTACGAGGAGTTTGACAAATTGCCCATACTCGTTGTTAACGAGCTTGTGCCACTCGAATTTCTGTGAAGTTCAAAAGGTCTGATAAAATTGTGTCAGTGTTTTGCTGTTAATGTCAAGTTTATGGACGCAGCATACTTTTCCTCTTTCATGTATTTTGCGTATTTAATCTAGATCAGGGTAACTCAGCATGCCTCAGTATACCCAAGAAAGTAATTTATGCACTGTCATTTATGTATGAGGCAAATCATAAGGTTATATTATGTGTAATGAGATGAGTAGTTAGTAGTAGCATAAATCAAACTCTGCCTCGGGTTATTCTAGTTGGTGGTTGGGCTTATTTCAAGTCTACCTGGCTAGCTACCAGCATCTTACCTAAGTCTGACGCCACAACAAGAATTTGTAAAAATAGTTGTGTTCCGGCAGTTAAAGGTAAGATAGCCAGATCCTCAGTGGTGAGGATTCCGGGTGAAGTGCGCTCACACTTCGGCCTTATCGTCACTTAATATCAGGTGAGGTAAAGGCCGAGCACATACCGTTGTGGATAAAAAATAATATCTCATATTAAATATATTTTTTCATGAACATAAACTATATTACATTTGTAACAAGAACAAGGAAATGTTTAAGGTACAAATATGATTACACCATTTCGTTTAATTCAGGGAATGTCACCTAAAATCTTGTTCCATTCTAGGTCAACTTAAAACGTATGCACAATAGTAAAATAGCAACCAAAAACTGTTTTTCTATTTTCCGTTATGGTTTAGCCAACCTCTGTTAATTATACACATAAAATTTTAATAAAATACTCATAGAAAAGTCTCTAATTCAAGATCTCTAGGACCTTTTTGAACTCACGTCCTTTTATCACGTCTTCATCGGTAGCTAGAAAAGTAGCACGCGTTATCATCACAAATATTATTTTGCGAGATTAATCGGTCAAATCTTTTTATAACTTACGACTGTTTCATGTCGAAAAAAACATTTTATGACTATTATTATATTATTAATGAAAATGCAGCTATTGTTAAATGAACTGAAAGTTCGGATAAAATATTATTTTTAACAATTTGAAACCCATTAGCTACTCTATAGTATGCTATACTGAAATGAGATTAAATGAGACTTGATAATGTAAAAGATTGCAATATCAACAATTAAAAAATACAGATTTTACAGTTAGCCACGACTTGCAAAATGCAATTTTTAACCATAACCTAAGCTAATACACACGGTGACGCTCTGCTGCTAAAAGACAATGTTAATATTTATTCTCCAATTCTATCTTTAACAGTTACCGTATCGGCAAATAACGAATTTGGTCATCGTCTCAAATAAAACAGGGCACGTACGTGAATGTTCGTGACATTTTAAATTGTAGCTTCGACCTGACTTTGTTCGTTTTAAGGCCAAATGTGGTTTGAGTTAATTCATTATTTCTATCTGGTTGTTGCAATTTATGTAGTGACAATCTATTTTGTTATTTTAAAAGTTTAGTAGTGAAGGCAAGAGGCCCTCAGAAACTTGCTCAGGCTTTCTTCTTGTCATCGTGGCCTAGATGAGATCCGAAGTCACATCAATTTAGAATCTAACTGTTTCCAATCGCTGGGCTCTCGCATGCCGAAGATTGACGCCCGGCCCTAATAATAGAGGAGGCTCGGTGCGATATCAATCGCTAACTGTTCTTTGATTGAACATCACTAGTGCCATAGCTAATTATTACTGATTCGCCATTATGCTCTGTTCAATTGAATTTCATTTGCTGATATGTAGGCCGAAGTACTTCCAAGGTGAAAATTGTTTTACGTCGAAGAAATACGTCTAGAACCGAAACTATTAGAAGATACTATAAGGGGATGCTCTAAGCTTGCCTCATTAGTAATGGGAATGGGAAGTAAATACAAAACCTGACTTTGAGAA
The DNA here is from genome assembly GCA_950108535.1 of Agriphila straminella. Taxonomy (NCBI): domain Eukaryota; kingdom Metazoa; phylum Arthropoda; class Insecta; order Lepidoptera; family Crambidae; genus Agriphila; species Agriphila straminella. The sequence goes on along the minus strand of OX467316.1, from coordinate 8,797,742 downwards.
TGTACAGCATAATAAAGCAGATGATAAATTATAACTGAAATGAATTACATAAAGTATTATGAACAAACACAAAGTGTTGCAGATTCCCTAAAGTTCACAAGCGTCTGATGTAATTATTTCGTAAGCTCGTACTAAACGGTGAATGCACTTGCGAACTTATTTGCGCGCGCTCCGCCGCCGCTGTTCGTCCCAGATCCTACTTTATTAAACGACACAATCACGAATTTTGCACACGATTCGCCTCTCCATCAAAGATAAACATTCACTCTGCGATCTTGGCGTGCATTATGGCCGTCCATTGCTTACGTACCGTATGGTCGAACTGAAAGCGTAGCTATTTCGACTCATTTACGACCATGAAAAGCCAGTCGGAAACAATGTACATTGTTCCTTTATTGTGAACTCTACAAGCTAATAAACAAAATAAAACACTTGGTTAGTTTCTATCTGGTATTAAGGCGAATGAATGTACAGGATATATATCTTCAGGGAAACCAGCTTGAACGTCTGTCTTGATTATTTTCAATTTAGCGGCGTCAAATATCTTGTATAGAATTTGCAGTGGTCGCGTGACTGATGAATCATCGTCATCGTATTCTTTTTCATCGGTCGAAGATACATTCTCCTTGATAACTATGACCCCGTTCTCCGATAAAGCGTCGACGCATCTTTCCAAAAATGCGATTAAGTCATAATCGTTCAGGTAACCGAGCACCCACTGGCACCAGACGACATCGTACGTTTTTTGTGGCTTGAAGTGCTGGAGTCCGATTTTGTACACCGTTCCGAGCTTATTGTTGTCTTCACCGATCAATTGTTTTGCGGTGTCGACGAACTTCTCGTCTTGTTCAACCATGTCGACCTTCTGGAAGCGTGGGATTAGTAGATTTTTTGTTATGCGACCGATTCCTGCGCCGCAATCGAGTGCAAGATTTTTCGCTGGTGGTTTTTCGAGAGCAAAAATCACGTCTAGAAAATGTTTAGATCCCTCGATGTCTGTGTTTGATATATGCCCATAGCCACCAAGCACTCCATCTAATGTTGCTGGAATGTCAGCCCAATATTTTTCGGATGTTTTGTAAAAATTACTTTCCGTCATGATGATTTATAAAGCACGAAACGTATTTTTCTCTTAGAAAAATGTCAACATTTGATTTACTCTCTTTGATAATGACCACAGAGGAAATAATAACTACCGTGATATTAATAACGTCATACATTGACATGACAACCAACCTGTTTAAATTAACTTTATGGTTTGAAAATTCACAGATTTCGCAGTCCCCGCAAGAATCGGAGCATCGAAAATGAATACAAAAATTTACGAAAAAAATAATGAAATAAACAAAATCAAATCAAATGCAAAATGCTATTATTTTTCTAAGGTTATTTATTTTTGCGATTGTGACACGAGGGAATGACTCCACGCAGCCGAAAAATTTATTAACCGATTTCTAAAACTACTGCGAATGCACTTCTCGCCTGCTTTCGCATCTTTTGGCACCATGACGATCGGTCAATAATCATAGAAGCTACATCACTTTTTAAATACTAAAATACCCGTTTTTCTAGAGTTCCATGAAGGATCTACAGGTCACAATTACCGACTTTTTTTTTTTTTGCCATTTTGAAGCTAAACTAATACCCTAGGAGTTAGGACCCTTTTAATTTTTTTCTTAAGTCGGTTTTTTTTCAGAAATATAATTACAATTTAATAAACAAACATCCTCCAAAAAACCCGACTTTTTTAAACTTTTCAAAATTCCAAAAAATATACCAGCCGATTTTAAAAATTCACACGCTCAAACGTGTCTCGATTTTCTCAACTCTTGGTACTATTTTTATCTCGATCCTCCCAAAAGCTTCGTAGCTATGGCTAAAAATAGGTCTCGGGCGATTTTTAAATGGTAAAATTCTTGTTAACCATAAACAAACTAATTTATTACTTATGCTTTTTTTTTCAAATAAAGACTATGTAAAACTATCAGGTACCTAGATGATCGAAGAAACTATATGCACAAATTGTAGATTCCGAATACTTAAATAACAACTTTGTATCATCAAAATTCTCTATCTCATTGTTGCAGGCGCTCATAACAGCAGTTAACGAGACGCCAGAGGAAGATATCCGAGATGCTCTGAAGGAGCAGACGGAGCAGCAGCTGGCATTGGTGCCTCTAGGACCCAAGGTCGTGAGGGACACGGTCAACTACAACACCACCATCAATACTGATGACACGGTAAGTGTAGGGTATTTTGGGTCATTTTTAAGAAGACATTCGAGATACCACAGTGTAAAGAAATCTAATAGTGGTTACAGTGCATGTCCCTCAATGCGAAGTAGCGTCGAAAGACAGCAGGCAGCGCGGGTAGAAGGCGTTTACCGCGTACCCTACGTACCCCCCACGATGGACCTGTCACGACCGTTGAGAGTAACCACTAATAGTTTCTTTACTTACACTATGGAGATTATCTGAAGGTGTAGGTAGATAAAGCAGCAGCTGGCGTTGGTCAGCCTTTTCCCATAGTTAGCTTATTTTAATTTCTTTAGGGAATGAATGTGTACAACCAACAACTGTACACTTCGCCATAATTACGAAATATTTAGATAAAATTAGGAGTGTTTACAAAAATATTAGAAAGAATAATAATTACTGTTAACTATCAAATTCTTGGCATATTCAATAGTAGCGACATAAGTGAGAAATGGGCAGTTTTAAACTCCATTTCTCCATCAGCTTTGATGCTTTGATACGCATCCCATTAAAACAAATTAAGGGAAACAAGGTCTTTACAGCATAAGAATGAAAACGTATCACGTAAAAATACTTCTCGAATGAAATATATGAAAACTTTAGCAAAACTCCAAATTCTCATATAAAAGACATCAACGGCAATGCTTGTCAATGACGGAAAAACAATTTTTAGTTCTAAGTCTTTCAATGATATTTAAATGACAATTATTATTAATCATGGGAAATAATATCTTCACTTAATAATATTAATAATAATAATTTTAAGAATAGTTCAGTTTTTGTTTCGTTGACTGCGAAATTGTCAGTCCCAATGAATGATAATAATTTGTGATTGGAGGAAATAACTACCTATATGAATTTATTAAAATCTTGTTTGTTTATGTTTGTGAACTAAGGTGGAGCTGCGTGCACTGAGGCCCGATGGAACTATAGTAACGGAGACGCGACACACAAAGGAACAAGAACGACTTTGCGACGAAGAATTGTCGAAAGAGGAGGTAAGAATTCAATATTTTTATAAACTTCTTATGATATTATTATGAAAGTAAAATTCATAATTTTAATATATCTATTAACGTAAGTATTGTTAAGCTACATTATAAGCTGCATTAACCTACTAAAGTACCTACTTGACTTAAGTTAGAAAATAAATTGGTGTCGTCCTTTCTTCTGTAAGACCTACAAAACAGTGTAAATTGTGTTTTTTGTCTGTTTTGTCGTTGGACCCCATTGTGTTGAATGTATTGAATGATAACGACGAAATTAATATGAAAATGAAGATGAAAAAAATAATGCCTGATTTAAATCGTGGCGCTGTAATTTGTAAGAAGTGTTTTATTTCTAATGAACTGTACGCGCGGAAATCTTAGAAGTGTATAAGAAATTAATGTTTGTTTTAGGCGAAATCTCTCCGTAGTGACCAGAGCGTGGTAGAAGAGACCGGAGGTACTGAACGAAGGAAGAGGGTAGACCTTGAGCGTAGCACGGATCTGATGGCGGGAGGTCTCAGGGTGGAAACAAAGCTCCATTCACGATCACGCACTGAAGAAGGTCGGTATACAAACTCGTCAATAATTATAATATTATTTGATAAAAAAGCAAAACAAATTAAATATGTGACTTGTTCACAGTCGAGAAGGAAGGAAAACCAAACATGGACGATGATTGGGACAGCCTCTCAGTCCGCATGCGACGCCAGCGCCGTCTAAGGCATAGCGGTGAGTAGCAGTATTAAATGAATGCTTTAAAGTTCGACACATATAGTACGCTACTCCACAACAGATGGCCCTACTATCGCAGTAGTACTTAATGTCTTCTTATCTTAATAGGTGGCGTCTTAATTTTTATGTTGTTCTAACTTTCTATTGAAAAAAGTTTAGGCAGTAATATTTTACGTTTAAAACGTTAGTTACGTTTTTAGGTAGTAATAAATACCTACCGTATTTATTAAGTTGATACAACAACAGGTACATACTTTATTGGGTTAGGAGGTCTAGGAGATTTTCAATCCTGTTCGAAGGGGAGTGTGGCTTGGAAGTTAAAACAGAATTTAGCAATTTCACAATATAGGTACTATTATACCGGGTGTAACAAGACACTCAATGAAGCCGAAGTCTACGTATTCTGCCCATCATCAGGACCATTTCTGTTCAAAATTATTGCTGGGAAACGATTTTAATTTTTGGTGTTAAAAAAGCATTGCATACATTTCCACGTAATGTAACGCATACAAAAGACCGCGCCTGCGAGTGAATGCTACACAGCTGCGTGCAGCCGGGTTGAAAGGCAACGTTTATGTGCATGCTCATGAAATACATTGAGTGATGACATTTTGAAGCCATTGTTTTTACGAAAAACATAAAATTTTGATACTGTTTCTGTAGACAAAAATTAGGAAATAATGAATAAAATAAGATTTCATAAAATAATAAAAAAAAAATTGGATTTGACCTTCAATAACTTCGTAGCTATTGGTTTCCCAGGTATAGTCTAAAGGACAAAAATGATCCTGATGATGCGCGGAATGCGTGGACTTCGGCTTCGTTGAGTGTCTTGTTACACCCTTTATTGTTATAGCATGATTTCTTTCTTCGGTTCTAAATGCCCTAATTACGTCCGGGTAGAAATTTTTTGTAGTCGAGGCCGTTTCCGCGGTTTTGTATCTTTGGTTCCAATTGTCAAGCGATCGCATCCGGATGCTTCGCTCGACGAATAAGACCGGACAAAGGTCGTATTTAGGCTTTACTTTAGAGTTAAGTGCCGCATCTTTCGCCAATTCATCCGCTCGTTCTTGTCATTGATTAAATTACAAACTTACGGCCTAACCACAAAAGATTTTGAAACACTGTTTAAGTGTGATGCTGTCTCTTTCAGATAATATTGTCAAAAAAGTGACAGTGTAAACAGTGTTTTAGCTAAATACTTGTTAAACAGTGTTTTGTGGTAAGGCCGTTAGTGTCGAGTTCTTGCTGGTGGGGGTAGGGATTGATTTTTATAAACAGAAAGGATAAAAAAAATATATAAAAAAATATTTTTTTAATAATAGCAGTTAACCTTCTTCATATTTATGTGATCCTGGTACTTACTTAAAATGTATCCAATTGGTTATTCATATCTGTTCTAAGAGTGTACCTACATTTTGGGAAAGATACATTTTGAGAAAGTACATTACGGGAAATATGCATTTTGGGAAATTTACAGTTTGTAAAAGGTACTTTTTGGGAAGTGAACTTTTCGGAAAATGTACCTTTGAGACCAGTGTACATTATGAGAAGTGTATATTTTTTCTTACTACGCGAAAGAGACTCCTTTTACATGATTTTTAATACAAGTGTCCAGTAATCACCAACCGGTTGAAAATTTCTTTCCAATGGAGTGGAACTTGCATATTTTTATGCAAATTTAGAACGCGTTGTATGTAACTCTATTTGAATATTGAGTAGATGGCCTTGGATTCTTCCGTGTTACCATTGCATAATATTTTAGGCTTTGTACTGATCTGGTATTGAGCTGAATGTAACCCCACACTATTCACTGCTCTTGCAGGATATTGCCGATTTGTCTAACGTAGACTCATGAATTTTTATTTTAAAATTTAATTGTTTGTCTCCATTTCTTATAATTGTAATACCTATTATCGCAAGTACTATTTACTTGAACAAACAAGTATTCTTTTAAACAATATAGTCGGAAATTTTAAAGTAACTTATTTATGAATACAGTGGAATAGTTTGATTCTGCAAGTCGTTCCACTTCTATCTGTCCATATGAATTACTATCAAATTATATTTTGAGCTGCCAAAGAATACATTTTGAAAATCAAATTGCTGTTATGCTACATGTAAGTAGCTTAATTGTAAACGTTTTTGGAATAGGTTAGGTTAGGACTACCTACTTACTTACCTCATTTCCTTATTTAGATATTTTTTGACAATAAATAACTAATTAATTTAAATGAAATTTGGTTATCTATCTGAAAAGTTTTTACGATGGGGCGTTTGTTATAGGCAACATCATGTTATAAATAACAGAGCATTTGTAATAGGCAACATAAGTTTTAAATAGACTCTTTAAGTTGACGAAGACATTAGTATCCACAAAGAATCTAATTTAAACACACAGTCGCCTTCCTATGTCTAATACGTGCAGGCACGTATTTAAGATCAGCCCACGGAGCCTAGTCTGTGCTTTTAAGGAAACTTGTAACGGCCAGTAATTAATTCATATTATTTTAATTGTTCTACTTAAAATGTCATAAAGACGTAAATGCGCCTACTACGTATTTAACTAAAGTTACTGAATAACACATATTTATGATTTATTTTTGATCAGGAAAGTGTATTGTCTGACTCTTCTTATTTAAAAACCGTTATCTTATAATATGGACTCTGTCTGAATTTGCTTTGAGACAGAGAAACTCTACTCCCCAAACTGGTTTTTTTTTCATGAAAGATTTGCACAAACAAAAAATGCCCCATACCTGAACCGAACATAATACCAAAGTCTAAAACCGAATATTATAATAAGCGTAGGTAGGTATTGAAAAACAGGTGTTTAGGATTGCATAACTGAATGTTTGACTAGAATCACTTATTCCATTTGTCATAATATTGTAACTCGTGGAACATCTTACCCCTATTTTCGATTAAGTACTAAGCCTCAGCATAGGGGCTACGGGCGGGGACTTTTGATATGTTCACCTCCTAACTGGTCCAATCATTTCCCTCTATACCTTTTCGTTTACTGGGTATCATTTTTACTAAATTAAATTATTATGAAATGTTTTACATCATATTTATTGAAAATGTAGTAATAGAGTCGATTTGACCTACTCTACTATTTGTACGAAGCTTACCGTCAAGGATTTCACTTTCCACAACTGTCGTTATTTGCTTCTCAAGTTTATAAACACACCAAAGAGGACTTAAGTGGGCAATTTAAACGTACCGCATCCATCTATACCGCTTATGGACAGCCATTGGGCCTACGCGAACCAGAGGTCGCTTGTCACACGATTCTGACGGTATTTCTGTTTGTACCATGATTTGGAATTCTGATAGGCTTTGTTTCTCAGTTAATCATTTGACTTCAGAAGACTTTCAATTTAAGCTACGGGATATACCTACACGTTTTAAACTTTGTCTCTCATAAATAATACGCCTTTGGATATTTTTTAAAATACTTAGTAGGTTTTAGAAAAAAAAATAAGCCAGCCCCTGTAGCATGCAGCCAGCAAACCAGCATGATAAAATATCGCGTGATTTAGCGATTTATCGACACTCAACTATTAAAATCCGTTGCCTTTGGAGAGTTAAAAGCAATAAATCGCTGTATCATATCGCATTTTGGTGGTCATGCTAGGGGGGCAGAGCAGAGCTTAAGACATACATTGCTAAGATGTGATGTGTTCATCATTCAGATGAACACATCAGAATCAAGAGGCTCATTATGCCGTAAAATTCCCAAACTGGTCAATCCTGTTTCCTCTTCATTAGCAAAGAGATGAACATCTTACTTTATTGCATGTTAGTGGCGTTTAAGACTTTACTAAACTTTAATGCTCGGATTCGAATATCATGAATCGGACTAGTTACATAATAACGTATTTGTGAACGATGTAGGTACCTAAATAGTGACCTAGAAATTATTATTCGGATAATTTGTCTCGCTACTGTCTCACAGTTAAGTAAAGATGTGTCGGGTGTTTGCATCGCATTGACCTTCGATGGTTTGGCAAAGTTATTGACTGAACGGTTACGCCATAGCATGTGTGCGCGCGGCGCCACGACACTACTCCGCGAGACGCGGCGCGGGCGCCCGCGCGCACTCTCCACCCACTCTCTACTAACCAGATCTCATCTTCCAGATCACGACAAGGACTACACCAAGCGCCCGCTCGACTTCGAAATTGAAGAGGAAACACGCAAGAAGGAAACATCCAAGTGGCTCGAAAGCCACTTCGGCAGCGAGTCCAGATCGTCACATGATTCAATAGCAGAAGAAATCGGACGAAGACAAGAACCTGCATTTTATGGGAAAAACAAACCAGAAGACGAGGGCTATTACGGAAAAACTTCGTCGTCGGTTCCACCCCCTAAGGCGTACGGAGACCGTGTACTTAGAAAAACAAAGTCGTCAACTCCGTCAGACGAACGAACACCAGCTGCTCCTGTTAATAGGACAGGAGGGTATTTTAAAGGAGTAGCAGACTGGTCTCAACGACGAGCTAGTAAGCCCAGGATGCCTGAGCCACGGAGTTCTTCGCCTTCCCCACCGACAGTGCGCTCGCCATATGCTAGTGACGACAGGTTGAACGGCTCCTCACCAAGGCATGTATACGGGAAGCGTGATTCGCCTCAAGGAAGGTCATCACCTATCGGTCGACGTCACCCGCCCTCGCGAGACGACTCCGCCTACGTTTCATCATCAACAATGCATAGTCCACCACGTGGTTCGCCTTTCCGCCCATTAGAAACGGACCGATCCTTCCGCGAGCCATCTGTCGAAGACGATTACCGACCTATAGCGCCCGAACGAAAACGACACTCAAAAAAGCGATTGTCTGAGGAGCACAGGTATGATAGTGGCTACAGGAGCTCATCGCGAAACGAGAATTCGGGACGTTCTCGAGACAGTCGTGAAGAAGGGGCCACAGAACCACCCCCTGACTATTCTCCGCCAAGGGAGCGTCGAGAGAGTTCGGATAGGGATCGCACGCCGCCTCGCCGTCGTGACAGGGATGAGCGTAAACAGAATCAAAAGACTCGGTTCGCTGATAACGGGCGTCGTCCGTCTCCAGCTAGAAAATCTGTTGGTTCCGCAATCGGAAATTCGATAAGAAAACTGGTTGGGAAGATTCGATCGGCGTCTGCAGAGCGGCGGGCGCGCTGGCGCAACTCTCGGACGCCGTCGCCGGAGCACTCGTCGCGCACATACAAACAGTATGGCGGGGAATTGTCGCCGCCCGTTGCGCCCCCGCACCGCTACTACCTCGGGGAGGACCCTTTCGCACCCAGCATTTACGGCCGCGAGCACAAGTACGAAGGCAGTTCGAAACGCACCGCCGCTCCTGACGCTCGCGACCACCGTGAACGGTAAGTCACATTCGTATTGTTATGGTAAACTCGCATAGTCTATTAAGGCGATTAGGACTCAGCGTGCCAAGAGGCATATCCTTTTAAGTAGACGTTTGGATCATAGCCCATTAGAATAATGATATCCATTTTGACCGTGACTACAAATCGGTTTATAGATTTAGTATATTGATTAAAAATTAAATGGGCCTTAAATAGAAGCTTGTCCTACTACAGACCCGTGCCGCCGCCTACACGGAGGTTGGAAGTATAAAGTTAAATGAATACTCCTTGTTTCGTCATTATCATAAAGTTACGGCAATATACTAGGGCCCGGGTGTAATAAATGCGGCCTGTGCCACTGTGTTCGTGATGTAGGTTATATCATTGGTTATTTTTATCCATATTTTATCAATATCAGTATTTAATAAAACTGCTATCGACAATGACTTCGTTAATTCTGCTTAATTATTGGTTGATCAAAATCTGTAAGTTTAGATATCCAAGCTTAATCAATTTTGAAAGATTTCTAAATATGCAGAATTTACTCTTCACCGATTTAAAGATTCAAATAATTTTGCGTTATACCTAGTTTTGTTAAATATACAATCATATTGCTAAAAACTTACTGCTACGCTTGAGATTAGTTTTTTTTTTTTAATCAATTTTGAAAGATTTCTAAATATGCAGAATTTACTCTTTACCGATTTAAAGATTCAAATAATTTTGCGTTATACCTAGTTTTGTTAAATATACAATCATGTTGCTAAAAACTTACTGCTACGCTTGAGATTAGTTTTTTTCGGGTTTACAGCAAAGGAATGTAATTAAAAGCCTTTAGTTTAATGTATACGATTTTAGTTAGCTTTGTTTACACGTGGTTAGCTCCGTCCATTTACGTACAGTCAGCGCCAAAATGTTTTGAACATTTAACCAAAAAAGTTAATCATTTGACAAAAATCAACTTTATCACGAGATCATTTTCTCGCTGTCTGTACCTATTTACTTCGTACTACTAAGTGTTCGTCTTATAGATGGTAAGTGTGATTGCAAACCATCTATTTGTTATCGGTTTCAACTAGAATGATAACTGATTATCAAAAGTCGGTTAAAAAGTAATCAAGTGTTTAATTACTAGCAAACGTTGTAGGTACCTATATAAAATGAATAGTTAAACGTAAAGTGTAGTGTTTCACTAACTAATAATTTGCTTACTAACAATCGTATCTAATTACTAATAATCGTATGACGATCGTATCTATTACTAATAAGAAATAAAATAAAATTGTTAAAGAATATAAAAATTAAATTATATTTAACTCAATATTATTGCTTAAAACTAATGTTAACATTTCAATAAAGCTCCGATTTCTAAAAAACTGTCTCAATGTTTCACCAAGATACATGCTAATTAAAACATTCATAATACCATTTATAGAAATAACAAATTATAATAAAATTGCATTTTGGGCAAAACATACTGCTTTTGAAAGTGAAAACAGTTAAGGGATTTTAAGAGGTTGTGATGATAACCTTAAATCATAATTGATAATAGACGTCTTTATTATAAAGATCGTATGTAAGGTCAAGGTGTGGAAGTCCGGCATACTTTTCTAATATTTAAGTTTAACTGAACTTATTGAACCAGATACGCTTTCTAAAGTGACTTGTGTCATCGGAAATTATAAGTAATGCATTAATTTACTTATATTGGTCTAAAAATAATATTAATTGCAATAATCTTTAGATTTATATGATATTTTTAAAAACTCGGCGTGTAGACGGACTTCCCATGCAGTTTGAGGTAAGTCCGTCTAGTACCAATATAACCATAACTACTGAGGCTATATGAATGAAAGCAGTTTCTAGCAGTGATGCCAAACAGGCGTTGAAATATGTGTTTTATGTCATTGTGCTTACGGTTTAGATTTCAATGATAATTCATTTTATTTTATTTTAAGGCAAGTCCGGCATAACTTTGGTGACAGTGGTTGCAAACATTTTCAATAAAATTATAACTATTGTTTTTTCCGTAAAATTAAATACTAAGTAAAAACATAAATCTTTATTTTAAATTGAACATTATAGGTAGTGACTGCAAAATTAACAATTACCTTCCCTCATTACCATTTAAGAGGTCAGATATTTTTCAACCATATTTTTTGCATAACTGTCAAATTTATTTAGTATTTTAATATGTCAACCTAGTTGTATTTTTTGTATAAGTATTTATCCCATTTGTACCGCCGTTTTGAGCTATAAAACAAAAAAATGACAGTCAGACAAAAGTGACATAATATACGTGCAGCTGAAAAGGTTGACAATATCTGCAATCCATACATAAAAACTCCATTGATTTTCTATTTTTTTAATTTTTTTTTCGAAGAGACGTTACACTCCAACTTCAAGTACTTAACTCGAAAAAAAACTGATGACCGATTTCTTTCAACCTAATGATGTTAGCGACATCTATGTTTCTCAGTTAAAACTAGCTCCGTAATACGTTCTTAACGACCGAGGCATAAGAACCTAGTCCTTCAAAGATGGAAGTTATGGCCTCTAGATGGACTTGCCTCCCAGACGGACTTCCACACATTGACCTTATATCACAAATGTATGAAAAGATATTTTTTGCAAATATGTAGATATTACAGCATTTACAGCCTGCCGTTGATACGATATTTAGATAGATAGAACTAACTAATGTTAATAAGAACAAATCCAAGTTTTCGCCAGTCACAGACCAGACCATACAACAATACTACGCCAGTGAACCTTGCGATTTTCGTGAGAAATCATGTCGAATGTCAGTCAGAACCGAGCAATATGTCACATCAATTCAGGTTGCACGTTCCGGCATATCTTGCCTTTCCGATCCGTGGTTGTCCGTGGGCTTACCTTAACGGGTATATAAATATTTTCTCTCACAATGAAACCCTTATTTAGTGCTACTCTTGACTGACTCATGTTTGCCCAGAGAATCAGACTTAATATAACTACTATCTGTTTGCAATGACTCATTACTAGGAAATGTTAGCACAACAGGTGCTTGTCGGGTGTTGATTGCTCGATTTAATGCAAATAAGTGTGGTACAATTATTTTTGTCGACCATTACGGAGCGGAGTGATGTTTCTTTATGTTTTTGCGCAGCCTCCGCTAATTAATTAATACACCCACGTTAACTACACGTGCGAGTTTATTATAAATTACAAGCAGATCAAGTCGAACACAATCCGATTCGCTCCGTTGAATTGCTTCGGATCAATGTCAGGCGTTTACTAGTTTAATACAAGTAAACAAAGCACGTCGTTAGTTGTGTGGGATGAGATTCCCCAGTGAATCCAATTACTAAAAGACATTAGGTATAACAAGTTTTTATGATACTTCTTAAGATAACAATAAGCGTACGTGGGCTTGGCTCGGACAAAATAATGAAGTTTGATGATGTTTTTTCAATTATGTATTTTTTACATTCCAGGGGCCAGTTCTCGAGCACTCTGGGTCGATTCAGTCACTCTACAAGTAGACTGAATCCGAACAGCGAGACTGAGGAAGACTACATACGCAGTGCCCAAACATTGCCGCGCAAATTGCACGAGCGCAAAGAAAAGCCCACCGAGAAGCCGAGCTCCAACAAGTATTGGCACCGATTAACACCGAATAAACGGTCAAATAGTGCCGTCAACATATCTAATAACGTTTCCACGTCGCCTGACGGCAAGATTAACGGATACCCGCCTGGGCCCGCCAAGCCGGCGCGGACGTACAACAAGGCTCTCAACAGGAGTAAGAGTTTTGCCATAGGAGCACCTGAACAAGATACTCATCCACGTTACGTATCAGGCATGAGCCGAAATTATTCCACCATGTATAAATCTAATCCTCACTTGAGTCGTCTTGACGAAACCCCTGAGCAACTAAAAAGTCCCGGTATTGTATCTATAATTAACCGCAGTCAACGTGATCTCGCTGATGCGGTCTCTAGAGAAACTGAACGTAGAAGGGATGGTTTATTTGGCGCTAGATATGGTAAAACTACTCCTTTGACGAACGGACATACGAATGGATATAAAACACACGACGACACAGATAAGAAGAAAATTTTCCTCAAGGGTCTCCGAGAAAGGGCACCTGAATTATACCAAACTCTTCATGACGATGAGTCGGATGGCAGTAGGCTTTCATCAAGATATGGCACACCGTCGCCACTGTATAAAGATCGGATATCCGAAGAACGAAAAATACCATTATACAAAACGGAGTCCTTGAATCGGGAAACTAGTCCGTTCGTATCTCGCCTGGAAACGAGGCTGAAATCTCCAGCTATAAGACGTGGAAGTAACAGCAGCGATAATTATTCAGAAACTTATAGGTATCAAACTCGTACTGGAGATCCCGGGAGACCCAGCATAACGGACACAGTAGAGACAATCAGCAAAAAGGTTCTCCCTTCAAGAGATGGTCGAGCTAAAGAGATAATTGAATCAAGAGAAGTCAATTCAGTGACTAAAAGCAGGGGTTTCAAAGGAGAGCCATTACCAAGTATCAAATATGTAGAAAACGGCATACGATCGTCACCTTTGGGGTATGAATCGAAAAATGGAACGATACCACTGTACTCAGAAAGAAGAAGTAGTAACTATAAAGTAATGGAGAAAATAAGAGATTATTAAATGTTTCGAATCATCACACCATTTAATTGATGTAAATGTATTATGCCATATTTTGTATTAAGACGTATAATATTTAACGAAGAAACAAAAGTCAATTTGCAGACTGAGTCTTACGCTTTAGATATTAAGTTATCTAATTGGATTTACAAGGAATAACATTTGTTAAACTTGTGTAAGCTGCTTTTTGTTATTATGTAAAAAGTCATAGCTTTACTAATTTTATTCTAACGAGGGTATATTCCATCCTGTGTAACATTTGTAACTGTATTTTATATTATGTTACTTCTATTGACAGCATCGACATTGTGAATAGATTTAATATTATAATTAGATTTAATTTTAATATGTTAAAATATTAATGATGTAATTTCATAAGATTTTATAAAGAATGTATCGATTAAAATATAATGTGTTAATACGCACTAAAATTTCTTTCTTATGTGTTCCTTTCAATCTCAATATGAGCTAATGTGTTCCAATTAAACTAGCTATTTTTTTGTGTATGGACTGTCTGCGCGTTTGTCCTCACTTTCACCTGATGGAAAGTGACAAGGAGGACGAAGATAAAGCACACCCCAGTCAGTAAATGCCTATTTACTTTGGCCTTAAAGACGCCCAAGTTATATTGTTCGGGGAATACAGACGCAGGGAGGCCATTCCACATCCTGCTTAGCTGTTCGAATAAAAAAATTGGAACCAAAGCGTTTCGTGCGGGTACGTGGAATATCGACAACATAAGGATGAAAAGCCGCCCTGCGTCTGGTAGTCCGAAGATGAAACGGGGAAGGAGGTATGAGGTTGTGTAACTCCTGAGCACACTCCCCGAAATGTAACCTATAGAAAACTGATAAGCTGGCTACCTTTCGTCGGTGCTCCAAACTTTGAAGCCTTCGGTGGACCAGATCATCGTCACCTTTGCATTTTTTAAGAACCTTCCCATTTAGATAGTATCACAGATAATTTATAATACTTATATATATCAACAATCATCCAGTCATACCAAAGACGAATAACAAACACAAACCATTTGAGAAGTAGTCAAAAGAAGTCGGGAAAGTTTCTTTAAATTAATTATTCTGATTAACAAAAATCTTTCATACTCTCATCTGCTGAAATGGAAAATTGAAGAAAATCATTTGAAAGCGAAAATAAGTTTGTTTATTTGTTTGTTTGTTACGCCTTTACATTTTAACTGAAAAGGCTAAAAAGAGACCACGTGCTTGATTAGGAGGAGCGGTGATGGCCGCTTCACTATACTCGTCCATTCTTCCTTATACAACCAATTCGCTAATGGTCTGGCGACCGATTGCAAATAGTAGAAGATTAGAAAAAAAAACATTTTAACTAAGTATTACTTAACCGATCATCACGAAATATTGCATACACATTGTCAGGGGTACAAAAAAGGACTTTTCCTCTAGAAAAAAGTACTTTTTTCTAGAGGAAATGTAAAAGTACTCGAGAGATAGCAAAAAAAAAACATTCCACGTAGAACGAAGTCGCGGGTAGCAACTAGTATAGAAATAAATAAATGAGAGGTAATTGTTAAACATGAAGATATTTCAGTTTTTTACAGTTCTAATTGTTTCATTTTCAAGGTAAGTAAGTTTATCAATTTTTGACGATTACAAATAGTACAAATATAGCACAAACTCTTTAATTTGATACATTTCAAATTGGGGACTTGAACCCGTCATTTTGACGCTCACGATTAAAGTATATTGAATTTTTATAGTTCAATGACTGCTAACTGGGTCGGCATAAATTAACTTTTGTCTCCAAGCGTTTGAAGAAGTTATCAATAAGTTATTGCCAACTTTTTTTAAGCTAAAAGTCTTGGGTTACAATTAAATATAGTTATTAGTATTGCTATATCACGGCTTATTTCGTATTTTCCGAATTTTTTATTAATTTGGAACGGCTGAGTCAACTTTTTGTGTAAATGCTAAAAAAATTCATAAATTAAATATACTTTTTAAAATTTTCTTTCGCCAATATTGTCCTGTCCTGCCTGCCTCCGATATGAGTAGCTGTAGGCATTTTATGTGACACTGTCTCTTTCACTTCGCTCCTATATACTGTTAAAACACCAATACATAACAATAATGTCATTAGTGCACATAATAGTATGAGCAGTTAATTGAGTCATGGTTTATCTGGCATGCGCATAATAGTTATAGCAGGTAACCTCAATAGTTATTAAGTCAGGATTACTTATTAGTTAAATACTATAATTCAAGTTTGAACAAAGGGGATTTGTAAAATATTTATATCCTCCACATGCAAGAAAATCGCAATGATCGCTTTTCTATCATCACGTGTTTTCTACGAGACAACGATTATTTCGCCACCGTATTTTCACGACTTGCAACGGATTACAGCGTGATTGCAATAAATCTTCGGTAGTTTGTTGAAGATTATTCCATCATGCTCACCTGGGTGCACAAAGTGGATTTTTTGGTTTTCTTCTTGTTTTCTCATATCACCTCACGGTCGGTCATGGTATGGGTGACCAAAAATTTATTATCTCGAGCTCCTCCGTGCTTCGGAAGGCACATTAAGCCGTTGGTCCCGGCTGCATTTGCAGTTGTTAACACCCACCAATCCGCATTGGGCCCGCGTGGTGGGTTATGGCCCATCCTCCTTACCACCCATAAGGAAGGCCGGTGCCCCAGCAGTGGGGACATCAAAAATGGCTGATGGACGGTCATTTAGTATGGTTTACATAAAAATAAAAATGTTATTTAGCAACTTTGATAAATAAACTTTTAACGTTTTGTATCGTTTTGAAAAGTTAATTACTGTGTCTGTCAGAGTGAATGTCCTAATATTTTGTCTATTTTATACCAAATAATTTATTACGATTCCATAGCTCAAAATATTCTAAAACAGATATTAAAACCGCGATAGTATTATCTTAAAAACGATTCAAATACCTAGTCACGACGAGATATAACAGCTTGTCAGAAGTACTATTGGTACTATTGGTTACAAAAAAATTACAATTAATAAAAAAAATAAAAATACTTCACCCCAATCGTGAATGAAGATAAAATGTGTTACAGGTTATAATTCAGGTTATCGTAATGACAAAACTCATTAGAATTTCAAGTTCCACGCAGAAAAAAATGTGAATACGATATCTGCCATAACGCGTTTGTATTCGGTAAAGAAGACGTGATCCCTCTTTACTTTTAAGTTTAAATTAAGTTATCGTGACGTAGGTAGTGAGAGTGATGATACATAAAAAATCTGTGCAATAAGTTTTGGTAACATTGTAAATATGTCTCAAAGTTTAAGTTTTTGTTTGTTAATAAGTTTATCAGTATGTTGTAGTCAAGCAGCGAACATTCTTTACTTAATAACTTATATAGGTAAATCTCAATACATAATGCTGAAACCAATAGGGTTGGAGTTAGCTCGAAGGGGCCACAATTTGACCGTTATAACAGTATTCAAAGAACTCGAACCGCCGCCAAATTATCATCAAGTTTTCGTCGATGAGAAAATTTTTGATGCTATGGGTAAGTTCTATTTTGCTTATTATGGAAATCTTTCGGAAGAGGAAGTTATTAAATAAATTCTATTGAAGAGCTTCAGTATGTTCTAAAAATAACTACTTATTTGAGATAAAAAAATTGGAATCCTGAATTCGATTGGAGGTCAAGACTGCTAATTTTATCGACAAAATCGTGTTTCAGTGGTGTTTGAATGGAAGTGCTTTTCAAAATCGAGACATAATGTGTTTCTTAAACCCAAAACGGAAACACATTGTGTATCGATTTTGGGTTTAAGAAACAAGAACTGTGTCAAAAATCATAACCATTCAAACACCATTGAAACACGATTTTGACGTAAACGTTAGCAGACTTGACCCCCAGATCCAATGCTATGACAGGGATCGGTGTCCAAAAAACTTGGGAGAGATTTTATTAACTTTTCCCGTTGTTTTTCTTGCAAGTACCAGAAAGATGGATTCAGAATTAAACTTTTCTTATCTACAAAGATTTAAACCGCAGTTACAAGACTGTGGTTTAACCAAGTAGGCAAATAATATTTGAACAGGGTTTGCCAATTTCGGGAAACTAAACGAATTTCGTCTTCATGTTAACGGAGTCCTGCTTCTTAGTAAAAGTTAAGTGAGGTAATTAGCTAAATCAATTTTTAAACAGAAGATCCTTTGTGAAGCTGTACAGCCATGTTTACTTACTAAGGGAACATTAAGCTATCAAAGCTAAGCTAAAGTCCTAACTTAGCTTATAGCAGTGGATCCTGCACTTAAGTTAAACAGTCCGATAGCAAGTCTGTCGGTATAGATAACCCCTGTAGTAAGATTTTAATGTCACTAATGTTATCTTAGCGCAAAAAAATATACAAAAGTGAAATTTGATAAGTTTGATAATTCTGTAAGGGCCTGTCCTTTTCATAGTTAATTCAAAGCCTCATGATTTATTCCTATTATCTCACATTGAACTGAACACACATTGAAAAACATAGAATTATTTTACAAAGATAATACAAACATTTACTGAATGACTTCTTTAACTTCTTAGTAGCTATTTTATAACTTTATATAATTTGTATCATAATTTCAGGTGGAAAACGACCAAGTCATTTCACCTCAGTTGATCTCTCTGCAGAAGAAAGGCATAAACGATTCCTATGGAATGGAGGTTTAACTCTCACAAAATTAGTACTTAATTCGACAGAAGTAAGACAATTCTTGGCAACCGACCAAAAATTTGATGTCGTTATTAGCGAGCAGTTCTTTCAAGAAGCAATGTATATATTAGCTCATAAGTATGAAGCTCCACTGGTGTTGGTGACGTCATATGGAAACTGCATGAGGCACAATATTGCAACGAGGAATCCTTTACAGTTAGCGACGGTCATGTCTGAATTCTTGGTAGTTCCAGATCCAAAGAGTTTCTATGGAAGATTAAGAAACTTATACTTTACAGTATACGAATATGTATGGTGGAGATTCTGGTATTTAAAGAAAATGGACATATTGGCGAGGGAATACGTGCCTAATCTTAAGGAACCTGTGCCGTCTTTATATCAGTTGCAA
The DNA here is from genome assembly GCA_950108535.1 of Agriphila straminella. Lineage (NCBI taxonomy): Eukaryota > Metazoa > Arthropoda > Insecta > Lepidoptera > Crambidae > Agriphila > Agriphila straminella. The sequence continues at coordinate 8,778,669 of OX467316.1, read as the reverse complement.
CAAAACGTTTCGCTGTTTTTGATTAACAGCCACTTTAGCGTTGATCCACCTACTGCTTACCTTCCTAATATTGTTGAAATTGGAGGAGTTCATTTGTCTCCAAGCATACCGAGACTTCCTCAAGTAAGATATTTTATATTAAGAAGGTTTATGTGAAGTATACAATGTTTCTTAAACAGAAGATACTTTAAATTAGACTATCTACATATAATAGGTAGCTTTAAATAACTTGTTAACGGTGATCTTTCACCAATTTTCACCTTTGCTTTGTTATAAAGTTCAATTCAAGTTTTCATGTGTGTTACAGGATCTTCAAAAGGTACTCGATGAATCTAAGAATGGTGTCATCTACATGACTTTTGGCTCGAATATACAAAGTTCAAAGTTGCCCCTGGAGAAGAGAAATGCATTCCTGAATGTATTCAGGAAGCTTAAAATGACAGTTCTATGTAAATGGGAAGATGATTACTTAGAAAACAAACCGGATAATGTGGTTATCCGAAAATGGCTGCCTCAAAATGAAGTATTAGGTACGTAAAAAACTAGAAAAAAAAAAACAATGTATGATGCAACGTTTATGAGAAAATGAAAAGAGCAAATAGGGTTGATCAATGCATGGCTGTTATGATAAAATAATGCGACGTTCTAAATACAGAGTAAGTCTCATCTTTAATTTATTGAAACTTGAATAGGTGTTAACTAAAAATTTACAATTTCTTCCAGCGCATCCAAATGTCAAGGTATTCATTTCACACGGAGGTCTGATTGGAACTCAAGAAGCAATATACCATGGCATCCCTATAATCGGTGTACCGATTTATGGAGATCAGTTCAACAATTTGCTGCAAATGCAACATGCTGGATTAGCAAAAATACTACAATTCTATGACATCAATGAAAAAACATTGGAGACAATGTTAACTGAAGTGCTCAATGATGATTCTTATAGAATTAGAGCTAAAGAAGTATCTAGAAGATTTAAAGATAGACCTATGAGTCCTTTAGATACTGCTATATATTGGATAGAGTACGTAGTTAGAAATAAAGGTGCTAGTTATATGAAAAATCCTGGACTAGAATTAAGTTGGATTGCTTATAACATGTTGGATGTTTATGCTTTCTTAGCACTTATATTACTATTATTAGTTTGTGCAGTTAAAAAAATTACAAATGCCATACAAGGTTTAGTAAAAGCCAATTTTCATGTAACAGATATAAGGAATGGAAAAATAAAAAATAATTAAGCATATTGTTTCATTAAAACCCATCAATTAGTTCTGATGTACATTGAGGCATAAAAGCAAAAACCATGTCACTTTTTATACCTTTAAGGTTGAAACCCTTACATTATGATTTGACGACACAACTACAGCCTGCGATAGAAGCCATGGGCGCTGAAGATATTATTATGTAAAATCATTAAAACTATAGAAATTAGCCAAATATAACTCGGTAAGATACAAAGATTTTTGTTCAGTGAATTTGATAAATTCTGTCCAAGAAAAACATTATTCGAACGCAGCGATGGAATGTAAGTACATTATGTCTGTCTTAACGCGATCGAATAAGTAAGAAAACTCGCACTAAGCACTCTGTACGCTCATTCGTAATCAAGGTCAAATCAATCGTTAGCAATGGTCGGCATAGCCTAAGAATTGTACCCAAAGATGATGATAAAAAAAAACCACATCAATGAGACAGATTATTGCTGTAAAAGGTGACATTATCGTGCTTTATAAATTAAACTACAACTGGGCAACAATAATCTTTTAATTTTATTTTAATAAGATCAACAATTTAATTTTATCAATGTTGTAAAGATTTTTCGAATTGGTTGAGCTGCTGCAACAACAGAAAGAATTTTACGACTTATGAATGTGCCAGAAAATATTTAGGAACCTATAAGAAGCCTATAAGCACAGCTCGTGTTGTAATAACTAATTACCGCGCTAGTATCCGTTAAAAAGTGTTTTATTTCATGAAAAAAGATATTTTTAAAAGTAACCAAAAAAATACAAAGCAATTACAATTATACAAAGCTGATTTTTATTTATTTCGTTCAAGAAACTCATGTATTTGTAATAACACCAAACTTCTAAGTAAACATAAAAAAGTTACTTACGGCCGCGTATGCCGCAAAAAACGCAAATTTCGACACTCTCAAGGGTATCAAAATTCATAGGGTAGGTACTTCCCGTATATAATAAATTTTCTAATACTACAAGTACAGGGAAAAGTCTGAAAACTATACATTTGTAATTAAATCATATTATAATAGTGCCTACAAATTTGTACGGAACCCTTGGTGGGCGAGTCCAACTCGCACTTGTCCGGTTTTATTATTATTTTTACTAGTTTTCATAATGTAATTTACATATATTTTAATATTAGTTAATGTTATATTTTTTTTTTATTTAAGCTTCTTGCATACCTATTGCAAAGCTGGCAAAAAAATATCTTAAAATTTACAAAGTCACGTATAATGTGTAAGTAATCAAATCGTGCTTACCATATTTACGATTTCAGCAACAGCAACAGTTTAAATATAGATAATAATAGACATCTATTAATGACAAGTGAGCATGACTTTACGTTTTGTTCAACTCAATCATAATCGTAAAAGATGCCTACATGAATATAGTCAGTCGATCAGCTTCAATCGAAGAAGGCTGCCTCATACATAAGACTGAGCAAAAAGATTTAAAATGTTACAAAGTTACTTGAAGTGGTTATGTGTGTTAACTATATTCTGTTATATTGAATGTGCTAATATTTTGTATGTGGTGCCATTTACGTCTAAATCACATAATATTATGCTAAAACCAATCGGTTTGGAGTTAGCTCGGAGGGGCCACAATGTCACTGTGATCACTGGACATCCGGAAGACATAAATTTACCGAATTATAAACAAATACAAATCGATAAAAAGGAAATATGGGAATTATTGGGTGAGTTGATTTATTTATTAACAAAACAAAGCATTAAATAAACATTTATGACTTATAAATTATATTTAAGTTTAGGTCAGAAAAAAAAAATAAGAATCTCATTAGAAAATATAGAATCTCATTAGATTCTAAATAACAAGTGGTTCTGTGAGTTGTAGACGACGTTTGTGTCATTTTGATAATTTTTCGAAATTTGAAAAATTTAATCGACAAAAAAAACTAATAATTATCGAATCCGCTGTCATACTAGGTATACATTTTGCATTATAATATAATATTAAAAATTATAAATAAGTATAGTTAGTTACCTAGCAACAATTGAATTCAATTTAATATTCTATAAGGTAGGTAGGACAATAATGATATGCCGAATCATAAATTCGCATTTTTTGCTACTAATGTTATCTGTTCATGTGCTATAAATAATACCAGAAGTTTGCCATCACTGCCCTAAAAAAATATTACAATATTGTGAATAGAAACCTATAGCACAGAGTAAACATCTTCATTTATTTATTCCTGTGCTAGAGAGCTCAGAAATAATGAATTACCTATTTGTGTTCTTTTAAATAGTAAACTTGGAAACGCTTGGGTAGATAATGACATTATGCATATTTTAAAATACCTAGTAACAATTAAGGTAATGCTATTGAGCTTATATTTTTGATTGTGCCTTACGATTAATAAAAAAATGTACCTATGATTTTAATTTCGAATATGATAACTTTGAATCTCATGTTATGAGTTGAAATTCTGTTCGATGCAAAGATTAACCCTTAACTAGTTTAATAAATAAATAAATAAATGCTTGGACAATTTCACACAGCGCCATCTAGCCCCAAACTAAGCAAAGCTTGTAATATGGGTGCTAGACCACTGATATACTTTTTAAATATATACTTATTATACATAGTAACACCCAGACCCGTCACAGAAATTAAAATTCATTATTTCAATTTCTGCCCGGCCGGGAATCGAACCCGGGACCTCTTGCGTGGTAGGCGGCATGTTGACCACTGCACCACTCAGGTCGTCAATAGTAATAGTAGTAATATACTTGTATTTAGTTTGGTGTTTCATAGAATAAATATTAACTTAATTCTGTAATTAGGTTTTCATTGTTTCATATTTTTTTATAGAATGTAAATATTCCAGGAACCGAAAGACCAAATGTATTCACTATGACAGAAATATCCGCAGAGGAATTCCACGATTTAATATTTTGGCGTGGTGGCTTGGCTTTCACAGAGATGGCTCTCAACTCTAGTCAAGTTAAGGAGTTTTTGGCGAAAGACAACAAATTTGACTTAGTTATCAGCGAGCAATTCTTCCAAGAAGCGATGTATACTCTAGCACTTAAGTACGAAGCTCCTTTAGCACTTGTCACAACTTTTGGAAACTGTATGAGGCATAACATCGCAGCAAGAAATCCTTTACAGCTAGCCACAGTTATTCCAGAATTCCTAGACTTGAAAGACCCAACAAGCTTTTGGGCAAGACTAAGAAATTTCTATTTCACCTTATATGAATTCACTTGGTGGAAGTATTGGTACCTGAAGGAGCAGGAGCAATTGGCGATTAAGTACATACCAGGACTACCCCAGCCAGTTCCGAGTTTGTACGATATACAGAAAAATGTGTCGCTGTTTTTAGTGAACGGCCACTTCAGCTTCGATTCCCCGGTTGCTTATCTTCCTAATATTGTGGAAATCGGAGGGGTGCATCTAACAGATACTACTACAAAGTTACCAAAGGTTTGTATATTATTTCGCACATTGTTATGATAACACCTAAAATATATAGTAAGGAAGTTCGTTATGGTAATTCAATGTGCTGTAACTGACTATCTAGATATGATAAGATATCTAGATAGCCAGTTCAAATTCTACAGCAATCTAGAAAACCTGTTGTCAGCTGACAAAAGGTTTTCTAGATTAATTATTTATCTTTAACGTTGCGTGTAAACGACTGATTATTAAATAGATAGAAATAATGTAAAGTACGTACCTAATTATAGAAACACAAAACAATTCACACATAGAAGTTACCTAAGTATATCATGTTTTAGAAGGTCTGGCTACAACATGCAGTACTTATGATAACTACAAACAATAGTTACGGAAAATTTACAATATAATCTTAGATCGACAAAAAATAATTATGATGTCGATCTTGTTGCTACCACATTTTAATAAAGGAGTCGTTCTTTCTTGGGTTCACTTTTTTTAAATTTTCCTACACCCATATTTTTTTTCTCGTATATTTCTTTCGTGGGACAAGGTTTCCAAAAATAAAAAAAATATTAATCGCTGCAAACATAAATAAAAAAATATTTAAAAACTCGAATAATGGTGCTTTTCATCGTGGATTTCTTAATGTTTTCGATTTAAAATGAAAGTGTCTTACTATCAATTTTACTCTCCCGAGTATATCAGTAAATTCTAATGTTTGTTACAAGTTTTTACTGTTGATTTAATCCTGAAAATCCATTTTGTGCGGCTGCCGGCTGTTAAAGGGCATTCCTTTGCATTTTCATTTCTATTAAAATGACTACATTGGCTGTTGATATGTAATTTGTCATTTTATTTACATCTGACAGCATCAATGTGACATATGACAGTAAAAAATCGATGTTGCCAAGGTAGAAAAACGTTTTGGGTTGCTGTTTTATTAACTTTAACTATCCAAGTTTAAAAATAAAAAAAGAATGTTTGCAGGTTTAAAAAATATATATTTATACATGGACAGATTCCTTATATTGTTCTCTTTCCATAAAATATAATTTTATGACCGTAGGCCACGGGTTACCCAAATGGGCCCAGCCTCCATACAAAAATGGAACATCTCCTTTAAATACTTTTTGATTGTTGATTGTCATAAATCCAACAAGCACCATAGACTTGTAATTCTTTTGAAACCTGAGTCTAAAAAACAGTGTTTAATATAATTGTCTCCCTTAGTTGTTCATTACAAAGAGTCGTATTATTATCATGTCCGTGAATAGGACCAAGTAATTACGACCACATAATTAGATAATAGATCTATAACTTGCTCATCATCGTTGTTTTTATCATTTACTAGTTGGTTTCATAGTTTCTTTATATAATATCAAATGACTTTTATAAATTTTAAAGTAATTACCAAATATTTTAAAATAAAAATTCAGAATCACAATAATTATGTTAAAATTAAATAAAATGTTCCAAAAATGCACAAAATTAAATACAAGACGTGTCAATAAAGCTATATATTTGATAATTTTATTTTCAACACACTTGCTCGTAAAGTGAGTCCTAATACATCGCTTTTAGAGCCATAAACAGAGCTATAACAAACGCGTGCAATAATATATAAAACACTAGTACGCAATAGAATTCACCCTACAAAGTTAAATTAGTATCTTACTGCAAGTTCTATGCGAGTAAACAGAGCATTCCCAATTTAGCCAGGTAACTTTTTTAGTAACAACAAAGAGGTTTTATGCTGCTGAAAATTCATATACATTTTTGGAATAAATAAATGTGTAAGTCCTTAATTAAGTCAAACAAATATTTATTATTATCAAATTATTCATAATTCATAATATTTTGTTATAAAATATTAAAATATTTGCATTTTATCACTTAAAATTATAATTTTGAAGTAGGCTGTATGCTCCTCACCCCTTTGTTCGCAAAATATTCTTGCGTTGGGCGTGTGAAAAAAAACAAAAAAAAACCTGCGCGCCTTTTCCCATAATTATCATAATTTTGATTTTTGTCGTATTTGTTGCTGTGTGGTAAATTACTTTGTTTTTTCCTCGCTTTGTTGAAAAACGTCGTATGAAACTCGTGAGCTCTTGCTTATTGCACACTCGGCTGAGTTACGCCCTCGCCTACGGTTCGGGCTGCATGCAACCCACAGCCTTGAGTGCAATGAGCAACCTAAGCTAACTTGTCTCATAATGTACCTTTTGTCTTACGGTTTCTGAAATTAATAATAGGTATAGAATTTTCGATGTCTTTAGATTATAACATGTTAAAGAAAATAATCATATAAATTTGTGTTTCAATAACTTCTTTAATACAGTTACTCGAAAATGTGTGCTTTCGATGACAGTACAGCGTGCGGAAAGTTGATTTTACAGCACGCCGTCCGTTTTTGTTTACGGTTTAGTACAGTACCCTTAGCACGAAAAAAAACGCACGTAAAATTACTCGATAGAGAAATATCTATGGAAATTTTAATTTCGCTATTCGGCGGTAGATGGCGTTGTACTAATTTTCCATACTAAATTGCACTATCGAATGATTTTACGCGCGTTATTTTTTTCGTTAGCTGTTCGTGCTACCACACGCCGCCGTGTGTTTTTTTGCGGTTGTTTTTTTTCCTTTACAATTTCAGTAGGTAATAAATAATGTTTTCTCGCAAATTTCTTGAAAAACTTCGAATGGTACATGGTTGTTAAGGTTTTTTAAAACTCGTGACAAATTATACGCCCTCGTCTGTTAAAAACCTCCTTCCCAACCTTGTATCATAATCATAAACTACTATTACTTAATAGGTATTTGACTTATCTCCGTAATTAATTTACTATTACTTTTTCCGATACGAATTGTACTTATATATTGTATGTTTCAGGATTTACAAAGCCTCCTAGATAAAGCGACTGACGGTGTTGTTTATGTAAATTTTGGTTCGAACGTCCGAAGTTCCGAACTGCCCATTGAAAAGAAGAATGCTTTTATCAAAGTATTTTCGGAACTAAACCAAACAATATTGTGGAAATGGGAGGAGGACACGACAGCGATTAAATCAAGTAACATAGTGGTGAGGAAATGGTTTCCACAAAAAGAAATCTTGTGTAAGTACTGATTTCAATTTCATCTTGTATTTTAAAAATATTTTAAACTTAAAAGAAATAACTGCCGATCTTATTACATTTTATATTTCAGTCTTTAGATAGATAACAGAAGTAAAAATAAAATTAATTATAGAAGAAATTAATAAGGTGGCATTCTTACCGAAAGTGGCGCCGCGGTGAATTTTATTATTCTAATACACAAGTTTAATAAAACTTTACGTGGAATTTATACCATAGTCTAGTTCTAATTTTTAGACGGTACCATTATTACATTCCCTCGTAGTCACCTGCTAGAAGTAGACTATAGCAAAACTGCTAAAAGTGGCCGTATTTGACACATTTGCTATCTACTTCTACGAATGACTACGAGGTAGTGATACCTTCTAACTAGAAATACTAGACCATCAACCCTAAAAATTCTACGTAAAGTTTTATTAAAATCATTTTCTATTAAAACAACTTGTTGAATAAAAAAAAAAAAAAAAAAAAAAAAAAAAAAACTTCTGAGGGCGCCACTTCCGTTGGTATTAACCACGTTTATCAAATTCTTTTTTTAAATAAAATGAAAATTTTCTTGCAGCTCATCCAAATATCAAAGTATTCATATCCCATGGAGGATTAATCGGAACCCAAGAAGCTGTATTCCATGGCGTGCCCATCATAGGGGTTCCAATATACGCTGATCAATACAACAACCTCTTACAAGCCCAGAATTTGGGATTCGGAAAAATTCTGCTATTTAAGGACATCGACGAAGATACTTTAAGAAACTATCTAACTGATGTTCTCTTCAATGATTCATATAAAAATAAAGCGAAAGAGGTATCAAATAGGTTTAAAGATAGGCCAATGTCTCCTTTAGATACAGCCATGTTTTGGATTGAGTATGTAATTAGGAATAAGGGAGCTGATTTTATAAAGAACCCAGCGATAAAGTTAAGTTGGTTTGCATACAGTATGGTTGATGTTTATGCTTTTATTTTGATTGTATCAATATTAATTTTATTTATCACCGTCCGTTTGATGTTATTTATAAAACAGTATTTTGGTCATACAGAAAAAAGTGATAGAAAAAATAAAAGTAAAAAGATGCTTTAATATAAATAGTTGTTTAGAATGTGAATGTAAGTTAATTTATGCCAGTGAGGTTTGATTAATTTTATGAGAAACGTTTTGAATATTTGTGTATTTTTTATGGTGGTTCGAATACCTGTTTATATTTATTGATAACAATAAAAAAACTTGTTTGTATTTTAATGGCGTATTTTATTCTCACATTTAAAAATGTAATTCTGCCTCACAATGATAATTTTATCTGTCCCGTTCCTAAACAGTACTTCTTCATTTATTATATTTTTGCTAAACCGTGACTAAATGGGTAGACAACTTTAGGAAAAATATTGGAGATAATATGAAATATTCTTCTCATGTCAGCGCCCTCTGTTAAAATGAAGTCGTGTTATTTAGGTGTGGGTAAGCAAATGCTTTAATTTCCACTGCCATAGCCTTCTCTGCTCTAGAGGTATCTTTAATCATACACAGATGTCTCTCTGACTCACTTTATTAAGGTGCGTTCCCACCGGTGCGTCTGGAGACGCACGAGAGCGCACCAGACAAGACGACACACCGTGGGAAACGAGCACAGGTGGGAACGCACCTTTCGAGTTTTTGGTTTTGAAATGATTACATAATAGCCATCTCTATATTACACGATGATCGACTGTTGGACTATCTGACTATTGTTGGTACATGAATATAAGATTCTTGGTTGGTACCTACTCTGCAAAATGAGATTTAAACAAAATCAATCAATCAAAATATACTTTATTCAAATAAGCTATAATAAGCATTTTAAATAGTCCTTAGAACATTTTCTTAATGAATCAATTTATGGTTCAAATCAAGCTAAATTCAAAATTTATCATATATTTATTCAATCATTTATTCAGTCTAGGGCTAGGCTGTTAAAAATGCAATTAAAATAGAAGCAGACCCATTCTCACTACAAAAAATACGAGTACTACTGACTATAGAAAGTAAACTGATTGAAATAAAAAAGGAATCAGAAAAAGGTATATATTAGTTTTGTAATTTTGATATAAGAAATTTATGTTTTGAGTAAGTAATAACTAGTACATACCTACATAAAGATAATATTAATTAAACAGAAAATTTTATACACGACGCCCTGACAAGCAGACAGAAGCAGATTTATTCCCACTAGCATTTTTATGGCTTATTGTAAAACCACAAAGTATATAATATTTAAAACACGACTGCCCTGCCAAAAACGAACAATAAATTTAAATAACTAGTGTCATTGCAGTCGGGGACCGTTCTGTGAAAAAATGTTTAGTCAAAGAGGTCACCCGACTGCAATGTTTGACAATATTCGTTCCTTTTTAGTTCGTTTTTGGCAGGGCTGTCGTGTTTTTAATATTTTATATTATTTTTATCATACATTTATGTATCAAATTATCTAGTTTTGAAATGTGCTCATCAGGGCCTTTCATTTGACACCCATTATTACTATATATCCTTATCCTTACTAGTTATAAATGCGAAAGTCCGATTGTTTATTTGTTTGTTTTTTTATTTGTTACGCCTTCACGTCTTAACTACTAAACCGATCATCATGAAATTTTGCATAGACGTTGTCAGGGGTACAGACAAGGACATAGGGTCGGTACTTTTCATCCCAAAACAGAGTATTGTTCCCGAAGGAAAAGCAAAAAAACTGTCCACGCAGACGAAGTCGCGGGTGGCCACTAGTATTGTAATAATTGTTTTTTTTTTCACATTACAAAATGGCGTCACGCAGCCGGTATAATGACTTTTTCCAAAAAAAAAAAAGCCAGTGTAACTTTAGGTATTGTAAGGATTCTATAACAATATCTCACCAAAGTTGTTCAGGCATTTATAAGTTATGGTAGAATAAAGAAACTCACAAACATACCTACATGAACCCTGAACACTCTTCTATTTTTGGACAGTCATGTACCAAATAAAAAAATCATTCTGGATTGTAATGTTATGAGTTCCATACTAATATTTCAGTACTAAGAGTAATAATATATAATCTGTACCACGAAGCCGTCGCTGCTCGAAGTTTCAGTAAGACCTTCTTTTTTGTAAGCATGTCAAATAAGGTGTACTGAAAATTGCGAGTGCGAAATAACTGTTATCAAACACTGTATCGTATTATTTAGTATAGAAATATAATTAACATTTTTCTGATAACCTCCCGTTATCTTAATTAATAAACTACCTGCATCCTTTGGTTATGCTTGTTTTATTAAGTAATGATTAGTGTTTTTATTTTATGAAATTTTATTTCACAATTCATTCATCAGTCTTGTTTCAGAGCTCAAGAGGTAACTTTGGACCTCTTCTTCATACGTGGACTAATAGTTAAACGTGGTTTAAATTGATGCTGTGTCTGTCTTCCTTTCAGCAAATAACAATGACAGCATCTGTTCAATTTTAGTCTAAAACATGAAGTAAAATATACTTAAACATATTTTCCAGACATTAGTATTTTTATATGTGTATATTTCTACGACAGACGTAACCACTCTTGAAATGTGTAATAGCTATTATAGAGTGTGCATGCGACTATAACGTGCAAAACGGGAGTGGATGTGAATAATTGTATCGTTTTTTTGTAAATAATACGTCTCTTCGCTACAATGCATGTAAGTCTTTTTAAAAAAAATAATATATAATATATCGTTTCCTTACTATTTTAAAATCAATATTCGTTGTTACAGGTTCTCAAAGAATTAGTACTATGTTTATGTGTGATAAACATAGTAAATGCCGCGAATATATTGTATGCTATACCGTTTTCGTCAAAATCGCACTATATTATGTTGAAGCCTATTGGCCTTGAATTGGCGATGAGGGGTCATAACGTGACTGTGATAACTGTGCATAAGGAAACAAATCCACCTCCAAATTATCACCAAGTAATAGTAGAAAATCATGACATTTGGTCTATGCTTGGTAAGTTTTTCCTTCTTTTTTTTCATAACTTATTTGGTACTGTATTTTTTAAGTACTAGTGGTGTTCAGTCAGATTGTGTTATTTAAATCACACGTTGTTAGGTCTGTTTAGTCCCAATAGTCGTAAATAAAAAAATAAATTTTATCATTTCCAGGAAAAGACAGGTTGAATGTGTTCTCTACTCTTAACTTATCTGCTGAAGATTTCTACAACGAAATACTGTGGCCAGGAGGTTATGCCTTTACGGAAACAATATTTCAGTCACCTAAAGTTAAAGAATTTTTAGCTAAGGACCAAAAATTCGATTTGGTGATAAGTGAGCTATTTTTTCAAGAAGCTACATATATGTTCGCTCACAAATACAAAGCACCCCTTGTTCTTGTCACAACGTATGGTAATTGCATGAAACAAAATATAATGACACGGAATCCACTACAATTATCTACTGTTGTCTTTGAATTATTAACTCTAAAGGAACCGAAGAGTTTCATGTCTAGACTGAGAAATGTTTACTTTACCGTATACGAATACTTTTGGTGGCGGTACTGGTACCTTGAAAAGCAGAATCAATTGGCTACAAAATATATTCCAAATTTGCCTGAACCTGTACCGAGTTTGCACGAGTTACAGAAAAATGCTTCGCTTGTTTTGATTAATAGCCACTTCAGTTTTGATGGCCCGGTCGCGTATCTCCCTAACATCATTGAAATTGGAGGTTTGCACATATCAGAGAGCAATGATAAAATGCCCGAGGTAATTATTAATATTTTACATGATATTATTTAAGAAAACTTTATGATTTAAAACAAATAGAGAACGAAAAGCCAGTTAACAAGTTTGATTTTGCCTACAATAACAAAAAGTCAGAATTTTTGCTTTTACTTGGGATATCATATCACAGAGGAGTATCCAAATAAAATATACAACTGAGATCAACGGAATCTCATAAAAAACCCAGATAGAGATTTTGATTAGACTAAATAGATGAAGTTAACGAAAAAATGTTGAATATATAAGTTATACTGTTAGCTAATGTTTTGTTTTTCCTTCAGGACCTTCAAACGTTTTTGGACAGTTCAAAACAAGGCGTGATTTATATCAACTTCGGTTCAAATGTCCGCAGTTCAGAATTGCCCCCGGAGAAAAAAGACGCGTTTCTTAATGTTTTCCGGCGGTTGAAGTACGATGTTCTCTGGAAGTGGGAAGATGAAACTTTGAAGAATGTTCCTGACAATGTGATGACGAGAGATTGGTTGCCACAGAGCTTGATTTTAGGTAAGAGGGAATATGTAAATCTTTGCAGAGAAAGAGAAAATATATCAATCCTAGTAAATTATAGATATTAACTTTTATGCTGTGATATAGTTTTTTTTTGGTTTTTTTAAATGTTGTTATTAAAATATAGAAAATATCCCAAAGATTTTTTAATAAGGTTTGATGTTTTCCGCTCTTATTTGAATGACTTTCATCATATAGAAAATGCAGTCAAACAATAATGATACTAATATTTTAATAAAAGCTACTTAAATCCATGAGTGTATCTCTGTTCATTACATTTGAATAGATACGAGTACCTATTGATGTCCTCAAAGTTAACAAAATTTATTTTCTGTATTTCAGCTCATCCCAATGTAAAAGTATTCGTGTCACACGGTGGATTGCTCGGGACGCAAGAGGCACTTTACTACGGGGTTCCAATTATTGGTATGCCAATTTATACGGATCAATACAACAATTTACTGCAAGTGCAGGAAAAAGGATTTGGAAAAATACTCGAGTACCACGATATCAACGAGGAGGTTTTGTATAAGACTTTGAATGACGTCCTGAGCGAAGATTCTTTTAAAACGAACGCTATGGAAGTATCCAGACAGTTTAAAGACAGACCCTCAAGTGCAATGGATACTGCGATGTTCTGGATAGAATACGTAATAAGAAATAAAGGTGCTCCCTACATGAAGAGTCCTGCGCTTGAATTAAATTGGTTCGAATATAACATGTTGGATGTATTTGGATTTATTTTTGTTTTGATGATGGTATGTGTAATTTCCATTATTTTATTGGTGATGTTTTTGAGAAGATTATGCTGCCGGCCCACAGAAAATAATTCTGGCAAGAAGAAACGGAACTGAAGAAATAGGTACCTACGTTTCTAAAACTAATATGAGTTCTTATTAGTTTTATGAAACTCTTATGTATGCGTACAATAGAATACTGTAAGGAAAAACAAAACTTTAGCCAAAAATGCGCATGCGCTGCTTTTGTGTCATAAATAAAGCTGTGATGCGGTCGTTCCCCGGAATGACATTTCACTCGCGCTGTATGCGTCCGACGCGAATAATTAGACAAATATTTGAACGAAACACGGCTGTTTGAACAGGAGATATGGCGGGAACACGGCAATGAACACGGCTTTGTCCATGCACTTACTCAGCCTGGTCGGAGTTATGAATTCCAAATGTGCAGCCCTTGAATTCGCCATCGTTCAGTGTCTCCTTTTGGGCGACAAGTTGTTTTCCTTTTGTGAATGTGTTCTGTGATCTTGCTTCAAATGAGTTTTGATGTGTTTTGTTCTGTCAGTAGTTACTATTCTGTTGGATATATATGGTGTAAAAAATTGTCCTGCTAGATGAGCTTACTAAAATTGGTCACAAAAATTAAAGACTATTTTATTTTATTTATGTATTACTTTTATCTATTAAATTGGTAATTCCTTGATTGGTAGTAGTTTTATTTTAAGCTTCTGTATTTTAAAATTATAATAAAGAAAGTATTATTGATATTTTTTATATTTTATATATTTAATACTAATCAAGTATCATAACTTCGAAACAAAATCACTTTAAGGCTTCTTAATTTTCTGCTCCTTTTGAGTTTTTTTGGAATATAAGCAACTATTACTGAAATTAGCGTTACCGATTTTTTTTAAAGATAAATCAAGTTTACTAAATTTGCTGATGACATATCGTCCAATCTGTGAAAGTTACGGTCGTCAATCGCAAATTATATCCAATATCATTTTGGTGGATACTGGCCTATTTCCAGGCCATTGCTGTCACCCACCTCATTAAGAGTTCGCAATTAAAACTTGGAGTTTGGCCGGCATCGAGCGAGGAATTACCGCCACTGCGAAACATTCGGGAAATGAAAATCGGCGTAGAAACGACGTCACTGTAATTTTCGCCCGTTTTCATAATATTGTGTTTGCTTGAATAAACATTATTCTGAGACGTTGCGATATTAATAATAACAGTCGGCGTTATGTAAGTCACTTGTTTATTAATTTACTTCTCCCCTCGGTTCATATCACTGAGTTAGGCTTTTACTTATTGCTGAGATAATATAACATGTCTGTTTTAAGAAGCCGCTTATTTGTGTTTTTCTTAGAAATTAGACTCATCTAAGGGTGAGGATTGGTGTTTGATTGTTTTTGTTGACTTCCAATCAGTAATGTCATTATTAAATAAATACATAATTATGTATTGAACGTTTGTTATTTTTACTGTTATTAAAAAAGCTTTTTACTTATTTGTTAACCATAGCATATAATCCTACGTTACGCTTTTAAAATACATAATATGTATTGTGGTATTGTAGCGCATGAAACAACCGACAATGAAGCACGAATAATATACTCGTACCTATCTGTCAATGTATAAGTTTTAGCTTTTGTTACACAAAAGCACTGGAAAAAGTTTGCGATGGTCCACACGCCGTCACACACGATGTATAGGACACTTTCTGTTTTTTAATAAAAGCGGTGTTAATAACTTTTATGTTTTAATTTTGAGTGTATTGGACAAAGCCTAAATATAAGTTGCTTCAAAATTTATACATGACAATTCATCGTTTTGTTTGATTTAGCCTTTGATCGAAGTTTTATAATGTTCCATTTACTTGAGTAGTTTTATAAATCAAAAAATTTATTTTGTAGGTTGTTGTGTAAAATGTTGATCTGGACATAATTACTACAAATACCTAAATAAACCAGGTAGGCGACTAAAGTCACGAGCGAATCTTGTTAGGAGCATTTAATTATTAAACTTGTAATTGATTTTATTGTTAAGCAAGTTTCCAAATACATCTTGTATTTGTGTTACTCAATGGTAGCCAGCTCCATTGTGTAAAGTTGGAACAGCAAAATTTGACATTAAATAACAAAGTTCAAAATAATGGTTGAAATTGAAATTTGTTTCGAACATAAAATTTCACTTGCTGATTAAACTTGCGGAAATTACAAAGCAGTGGACGGTCTTTTAGAAGTTACTGTCCTTTGGAAGTAAAACTTAATAATTAATTAGTTAACGGAAAGCCCTACAAAGGATATTAATGAAGATTCATTGATTGCTTTTGTGGAAGTCATCCGTCTAAATTACTCAAAAGATTGTATACATTAAACAACAAAGTAGCAAGCTTTAGGCAAAGTTTCCATTCATCGTGTTCGGTTATTTTACTCAATTTGTCAGCTTATTTGACGATGCCAACAGCAACACCATACATTTTAAACTGAATCTTTAAAAAATTATGACAAAAAACCCATTTTTTGTGATTCAAAAATGCAATTTTGTGTGATTGTGAAGGCAGTGGGATTTTTTAGTAAAGTGTGATACACCTACAGAATAACAATTTTTGAATTTCAACTTTAAGGGACCTAATACACCTTGATATTAGCTTCGATTTGATACCTCCACATACATTTATTGATAAAATAGGGTCTACATAATCAGATGACGATCGATTGCTTACAAAGCTATTATTAGTGTGTGATCGTTCTATATTGTAGACTTAATATAATTGCTCGTGTCTATACAAAAGAGGTGCAAGGGACTTTGGAAATACACATCCTTTTGCGAGCACTTAACTATCATTTGGCAAGAAGAAAACGAATTCAGCCCTATCGGACTAAAGCGACATTGACTAAGCAAGTTCTCAGAAACGAAACAAAAAGATCTATTTGTCGAGGTAAAGACAAAACGTAAGATAAGCTGATCGATCAATCACAATTAAGCAGTGCCCAAACAAAGCGATTGAGTTAATCTTAGCCAGGATATTGTCACACAAAAAGTTTGGCAAAACTCATTGACAAGACAAAGTTTCCGAAAGCCTCGCAGAACAAACGTTATCGAATATTTATAAACGATGATTTGGTGTGGGAAATTTTCTCGAGTTAGAGAACTGGACTGGACACTCTACTGGAGAAGGTAGGTACTTTCGATACGAGAACAAATTTTAGCATTGTTGTCGCATTTGCCATTCGAAAGTAAGCTTTATTGTAAGAATGAGAGACATCGAATCTCCTTAGCACAAACAATTTCCAGTAGGATTTATTTAGTGGAATGGAATTTACTTGGATTATCCCATAATCCAACAGACTGCATGACTATTCCATTTATTTATTAGCAGAGTTCCGTCTTTTCTAATTAGGGGTGATGAAATTTGCGATTTTAGAATATGCACCTGTCTTAAACTTTGTTTGTTTAAAGTTTAACGTTTAAGTCTGCGGAACTCTGCGTTAAATTGAAAGTGACTTAATTAAATCAACAAGTTAAATACCTTACGTTACGTTATATGTACGATCGGAAAATCACGTGCTTTATTACTTTCCAGAAAAAAAGGTGTGTGCGCGTATCGCCCCTTCATGAACTATGTATAGTGGCCCTATGATTAATTACCGTAAACTATCGTTTTCTCTTTCACTCGCATTGACTGTGAGCTGAGCAGTATCCGATAGTTTACGATAGCGTAAACAGTTTGCATTAATTCATGGTAGGCTTAGAGTAAGACGCGTTTCTGTTCCAGAGAAGCCGCGATGCTCGAAGATGGTAGGCATGTTAGTGACGGCGACGGCGGCAGTAGTAAAGCGAATGTGTTGTCGATAGTACGTGAGTAAGATGAGTTCATGTTCATTCTATAAAATGCTTAAATAAAATAAAAATAAAATGTGTAACGACTGGATGCCATTGGCGTGTCGGCCGGGGCATTTTGAAAAAAAAAAAAAATTTAATATATTTTTTTAAGAAAATAAAAGAAAAGAAAAACATTTAAGTATTGGCCTCAACGCATTGTACAAACATATACAACTTAAACTAAAACACAATTTAAATAAGAAAGAGAAATAGGTGCGAGGCCAACGGGTAGTAGTCTGTGTCTTTGGCTGTCTCTGTGTTTAGATAAATAAATAAATAAATGCTTGGAAAATTTCAAACAGCGCAGCGCTATTCACACCCGCTCGTCACAGAAATTAAAATTCATCAATTCAATTTCTGACGGCTGGGAATTGAACCCGGGACTTCTTGCGTGGTGGACCGGCAAGTTGACTGACCGGCACTGCACCACTCAGGTTGTCAATATTATAGGAAAATATAAAACAAATCGAACATTAGCATCTCTTGTTCACTCACGGAGCGCTTTGTGTATATTATTATAATTATATTCCAGAAGTGTGCTTAGGTACCAATACCTACTGGTAAAATAATTTTGCCTTTCAAAAACGTTTAGGTACCCTATTCGTTTATTCCTAGAATGTCTTATATGTACCAAAATGTATTTGGTACAAAACGAAGTGGAATATCCAATTGAAAATTGGCGTTTTCATTTATATTATTAGACTGTGAAAATTACGTAACAATATCATAATCGTTAATACCGCGAAGTACTCGAAAATACAAAATGTATGCTAATCTGATATTAGCATATGACTGGGAAAAATCACTAGCCCATTAAAGAGTGTATCCACGAACTATAAAGGGTGGTGTACAATAGACCGAGGTGCCATTAAGGGTTCTTAGACCTTCGAGCTCTCACGTCGTTTATCATGCAAATAGAAAGTGAATAATTTATAGGAGACATCCCTCCCATGAGGTATGTCCTC